>VDFB02075321.1:385367006-385384506 GCA_007258455.2 Sequoia sempervirens
ATAATTAAATTTATTGGATTAATTCATCCTTCTTCTAACTAATTATTCATCTTATTTAATTAAATCAAATCATTTAATTAAATCCTCTCATTTGAGTAAAAAACAATCAAATCAAATGTCGCATCTCCTAATTCACTCCAATTAATTAATTTCTGATTAATTAATCCTAAATCATCTTTCTAATCATCATTATCAATTCCTCCAACTTTTAACTCTTCAAGAATTAAATCAACCATGGTCAACTAACCAGGTTGCACATAAAATCAATTTCTTCTATTTATATAATTACCTCAATTATCCTCACAAAGGCATATTTTTAGGAATATTCCTCTCAACTACCTCTTATTCAATTTCCCTCCAAAGGTTTTCAAAAACCTTTCACATCTACAATAAATTTTCTTGCAATTTTTCAACTCCTCTCACATCCTCTCAAATATCATTCAATTCCTCTTACACCAATTTCAAATTATCAACCATCAACATTTACTTCTCTTCCATCCTCCTCCACTCACACATTTCCCAAAATATGCTCCAACTTCCTCCAATAGAATTGTGACACTTGGAACATTTTCATTGGCTCTCACTTTATCTCACATTCATCAAATCCTTTCATTCTTCAACCCTTGGACTCTATAAATAGAGGCATCCTTTTCACAATATGGATCCACAATTTCATGCATTATCACTATAGCCATTTGATTTCATAGTTTTCCATCATTTTAATCCATTTTAGCTAGATTATAGCCATTTTCCATACTTGGATCATCTTCAACATCAAATCTTATAAAAGGGATTGGGAAAGGGATTCTTTACACATCAAAGGAGAACCACTCCCCCTATGGGATGGAGGTTTAGCTAGCTTAATTTAGATTACATGCATCATTATGTTAGTTTCTTGTTTATTTCATGTTTTCTCTTGAATTAGCTAAAGAATTTCATAGGGAGCATTAGATTTTATTTTCTAACATGTTTGACATTGTTTTTCTGATCAATTGTTAGCTTGTGTAGATTTTGTGCTCACATTTTGGTGCTAGAAGGAGGGATGAGCAATCTAACCTATCAAATTTTACCTAATTTCTCCATTTTTTGTAGACACAGGAATATGATGCTACCTTTCTACAAATGTGACACTACAAAGCATCGCTTTTGACATACAACGCTGCATTTGTGATGTCATGCCTCATATGCATGCCTTTGTCATGCTACCTTTGATTCAGTTCCACATATGCATCCTTTTTCTTTTTGTCTTAATTTCTTGTTGTAGAGCACTGCTTTTGCTATAGCGCCACATTTGCACTCTTTGTTTCTGCAGAGTGCCACATTGGTAATCACTAGAGCATCACATTTATTTTTTAGCTCTACATTTGGCATTGATAGAGTACCACATTTTCATTTCAACACCGCATTTTTAGGAAGCAGGGGAGGGTCAGAGTTTGAAGTATTAAAATAATTTTTTAATGCTCTTTGTTGTAATTTGGGCTTTAATTTCTACATTTCAATTTCTAAGACCAACTAGGTTCAATTTGGACTTAAAATTAACCCACAACTCAAGATTTTTCAAGTTGGTTAAAATTGAACCTTAGATACTAGAAATTTGAGTTTGGATTAAAATTGAACAATCAACTTTCACACTCAAATTTGGTGCTATGAAAAGAACTCATTTATTGCTTTTGAGGACTAAAAACAATTCGTGTTTGTTCTATTTTTGTAATCTTCTTTACAAACTCTTGTTATTCAAATATGTATCCACTTCTCTTGCGCTTCACGATGATCTTGAGAATCAAAATTATTTTATTGGCATTAGGTTGTCTAAAATATTACCTCCATATTTCAAATTTGGGTTTTTAAAAGTGAACAAATCTTGCTAGTGTGAGAAAAGGCATCGCGTGTGTTCTCTCTTTGTTCACACAAACAAAGATTGATTGAACTACGGATGTACTTACTCGCTATTGTTCACCTTTAGAGGGCATTCCTTGGTGGGAAAAAGTTTTGACCCCAAGGAATGACCCAAGCGGTAATGAGCATAAGCCAAGCTCTTCCAAACCGCTATATAAATTTGTGGTTGCGATGAAAATTGTAAACAATGGGAAGTTGTGCATGATAACTCTCCCCTAGTGTCTTTATGATGTGTAAAGACCTTGTTCTAAGGGTTGGGAGATCTCTCACAAGGATTTTATCATTGAACCCCATAAACTAGATCTCCTTACTATGAACCTTTGTTTACAATCCAAAATCCCAATATTTGTTGGCATTAGGAGGTCGGACCTCCAAAGCCATCCCACATATTTGTGATTCTTTGTAGAGATGAAAAGTTCATCATGGGAGATTCATGAGAACTGAAGCTTGGCTGACCCGTAGAAGTGAGTATCATGGAGGGGAGCCATTGTGGTCAAGCTTCTAATCATCTTCTCTGAATAAGTGTAGCTAGAGAAATCCAAGTGGGAATTCAACAATTATTTTTCTTTTCTATCCTAGGGTTGTGCAATCTTTGAGTTAGTTAAACACATTGCTTGGATCCAAAATCTTTAAAAAAAATATTCAACAAGGTCATCAAATTTCAAAACCTTTAGAAGAAGTAAATACCTTTGAAAAGTCCAATTATTACTACTTTTCCCTAGGGATTTATCCTTAGAGGCTTCTAAATATTTGGGTCTATATCTCAATTTTCTCTCTCTAAAGTCAACATTAGGGAACTATTGCCTTGATTCTCTTGATTTCCACATAATGGACCTTATGGGATGAAAAAAAATTGAGACATAGACATTCGGTTTGAAAAGTTAAAGCAAGAAAGTGTTTATGGTAAAAATAATCCATTAAGCAAAGATAAAGGACAAATTGAACCCCACACATGTGTTTTCTCAAATGATTTCCCGCAAGACCAAAGTCCCAATACCAAAGTTCATCAATCATCACAAACGTCTTAGTCAAAGAAGTCTCAAGAAACGTTAGTCTATGCCTTACAAAGTTAGAAAGAGATTGGTCTATAACTTTTACAAGCGTGCTTTAAAGGACAAGCCCAATTTATATTTGTTCTATTATTGTCAAAATTGAAGTATTTTTCAACGTTTTGAGTTTCCCACATAAGAAGTATAACATGTTCTTCAATACCTAGGTCTTGTAAACAAAATTCTCTCTAAGTTCACTTAGGATCAAAATCAACACTTTCTTCCATCCCCAAACATCAATCAAATCTCATCTCACAAACAACTCTTAGAATCTTGGAAAAAAATCTTTATGCTAGGCTTTTGATAATCCTTCTAATCAAATTCTCCTTTGTTTGGCTAAGTGTGTGTGGATGCATCCTTCTTCATACACTTGGTTAAATTATCACCTTGTGGACAAGTTTATTCCAAGATAACATCTAACATCTTGGAGTTTATAAGTTCATTATCAAAACCAAATCAAAATCCAAATCAAATCCAAAAATCAAAAATAAAAAATTCCTAAAGTATAGTATTCCTCCAAGGTTTCTTAAGAGTTCTATCATTCACAATCACCCATCTTTCATTTATCTCATCACCATCATTTGATCCTTAAAATCTTAGATTTTCCTTTTTGTACCTAAAGTTTAGACTAACCTAAGGAGATAGAGGTTTACTGCCCATATTCCTAAAAGTTGATCCTTATTTTATGGTCCAAACTAGATCTCAACACAATAAAAATATGGAAACAAACAAAGAAACATCCACTTCAAGTGACTTGAGTCAAATTGCACTCAAAATCAACCCCATTGGATCTAACAATTCCCTACTCAACCTTACTCTACTTCCACAAGATCTTCAAGAGGGAGGTTTCCAAGTGGAGGATATCACCAACAATTTCCTAGGAATGACTCAAGATGAAATCATGGAAATGTTCTAAAATCCTAAAAATCACAAAATTTTCAACACAATGATGAGACTTAATCCTTCACAATACATGTTAGAATTAGCAAAAAAATGAGCTAAATTCCCTTCTTATTATGATGTGATCAGTATTGTGGAGAAACCTCTTGGGATTATGCCACTAGTCTCATTCACACTTTCCTTCCAAAACATCACACTTTCCTTCCAAAACATCATCCAAACCATCCCACAACAAACATCATCTCATGCTCCAAGTCAACCCATGGTTACCAAGGGAATTTCATTACTTCATGCTCTTCAAACACAACCCCTTGTAAATAACCAAGACTTAGATGCAAACACCATATTGGGTCAACCAAATATTGTCCCTCAAGATCCAAATCATCCATACATCCCACTCATCTTTCATGACACCAATAATCAATCCACTTTCTCCAAATCACTAGCATATTCTCTTGACACACAAGTGGGTCTATTTGGAAAAGGGGGAATCTTTGATCCCTCATCATCACTTTCTCAAGGAAGCACACCACCAATATTCCCACCATTTCCCCCTCTACCATTAACATCCACAACAATTCTCAATTTAGGGAAACCCCCTTTACCAATCCTCAATCAACCAAATCAAAACAATCCTCTGATTGTGAATCAAATCGACATACTAAATCATCCAAACATGTCACTAATATTACAACACCAGGTGGTACCAATCCAACCAACACAATCAATCACTACAACATCTACAACACCTAAAATTTCTCAAAAAGTGATATCCCAAGGACCTAGCATATCAACCACACCATCTACCACACAATCCATTATCATCAATCCAACAACACCTCCACAACCACCTCAACAAAATCTCATCATTTCAAATCCTCAACCTCCACCACAAAATTCAAACATGTAGAATCAATACAACATCACCTTGCAATCTACCCAACATTCCTATCAAAAATCATTCCAGCTATTTCAAGCTCAACAAGTCATGCAAGCTGCACAACAAGTTTCTCAACAAGCACAAGCACAACAAGCTTCCCAAGCACAAGATCAAGATTTATTGCAACAACAATAAGCCGCCCAAGCTGTGCAAGTTGTACAAGCTTCCCAAGCCACATAAGCTTCCCAACAAGCTCAAGCTTAGGAACAAGCTCAGTATCAAGTGCAACAAGCTCAAACACAAGATTTGTTACATCAATAAGCTTATTAGTAGGCTTTGCAACAATACCAAGGACAAAAACAAGTAGCTCAGTTGCAAGCCCAACAATAAGCATTATTGGTACAACAATAACAAGACCAACAACAATTGTTGTTGGCACAAAAATTGTAGGCATACTAACAAGTGTTGGTAGCACAACAAAGTTTGTAGCAACCTACCACAAACACACAAAACAACCCACCCATCACTCAAATAATCAAGCCACCTGAAAATACATTCATCCCACCACTCGATCCATAAAATTATGTGTTTTCACAAATCAAATTTCTCTCACAACAAGTGCTAGACCTACAATCTAGAAAAACAACAAAAACACAAGGGAATTTGTGCCCTTATCCATTCAATAGAAGCATTGTGATGGTTCCATTCCCACAAGGGTTTGAGATACCTAAGTTTGAAAAATATCATGGGATGGGTAACCTTGAAGATCACATCATGGAATTTCATGTCCACTGCATGGAAGTTGCATATAATGAGTCTTATCTAATGCGACTATTCCCTTGAATTTTGGTTGGACTAGCAATGGAATGGTTCTCTCGTCTTCCTCCCAAAATCAAAAAGTTCAAAGAAATTATGGAATTTTTCAGATAGAACTATTCATTCAACATAGGCATGGATATGAGTCTAGAAGAACTATTCTCTCTAAAACAAGATAAGGGGGAAACATTTGCATCCTTCTTGCAACAATGGAATCTAAGGCCAGTAGGAGCGAGTGGACTATGCTAGAAGAACAATAAATCTATACTATCATCACCAATCTTGAAGGGACCTTGTCCTTCCATCTAAAAATGCAATACATCACCACATATGAACAATTGATCCCCAAGGCCCTCAACATTGAAATACCCCTTATCACACAAGGGGTGACACCTACTTATCAAGACCACCACTCATCAACCAATTATAATGAAAAAGCTTGCATGTGGGAAAAGAACAAGAATGTTACCAACGATGGTGTAGTTGATGCCAACGTTATCATCAGTTCATCAAGAGCCCCCTAAACAAAATACACGCCACTTGGGGAACTATTAAGTTTGTCATGCAACAACTAGTTCAAGCAAATCCCATCAAGATCCCTATTTATGACAAATATCAAGAGCCTCAAGTTAAACCACCATGGTATAATAAGAAATAACTCTATTATTTTCATAAAATAAATGGACACATGATATCCAATTGCATGCAACTTAAAAATTTGATTCAAGACCTCATCAATGACAAAACCATAACCATTGAATAAACCATAGGAAATCAAGATATAAAGATATACACAAATTTGATGCCAAATCACAATAAAGGAAACAAAAATGGTAAGGAAAAGTATAATAATGTGAACCATGTTTATGACCATATTGTTGCATCTTTAGATGAGTAGGTCACCATTGTCAGTATCAAAGGATCCAGAGCCAATTGTGGAGTCACCACACATGGTGGAAAATTTACCATTTTGGGACCATCCCAACCACCCAAGGCATCCACCTCCAATATAAAGTCAATTCCCAATGGTTATAATGTCCTAGATCAATTGAAAAGGACCCCCAACCAAATCTCCATCATGGAGTTATTGAAAATATCACCAGCACATAGGGAAATCCTAGAAAAAGCTTTGGCTTCATCCACTATCCCCACAGATCTTAATGCAGACTAGTTCCAAGCTATGGTCGGACACATTACCATGCCACATCTCCTAAAATTTTCTTATCAGTACTTCCCAACTCAACCATCTCATAACCGTGCACTCCATCTCGAAGTCTTAGTCGATAAGAATAAAGTCAAACAAGTATTGGTGGATGGAGGTGTAGGCTTGAATATCTATACTCTCAAGCTAATAAAGAATTTGGGTTTCTTTGAAGATTTCATTGAGAAAGGTAAGGGTATTACTATCAGGGCATATGATGATCATGAATGGATGTCTCAAGGCACCATTCAACTCCCTATTCAAGTAGGGCCAGCTATCATGGAAACTACATGCCAAGTACTTGATATTGAACTACCTTACAATATCCTCTTGGGGTGACCATGGATCCATGGGATGCAAGTTGTCACATCCACCTTCCATCAATTAGTCAAGTTTCCCTATCAAAATCAAGAGGTCATAGTCCATGGAGATCCTGAACCATTTTATTATTGCAAGAATCTGGAAGCCAAGTACTACAAGATCCCTCAACTCCTAAAAAATGATGAGGGACCCACATCTCCATGTGTAAACCCATCTACCCTAGCCTCCACTTTTGAGACAAAGACACTCTCCATTCTGGACATCTTTGATATTAGATTCATTATCCAAGATAATGGGTGTGGGGATTACAAAATGAAAAAGAGTACCTTTGTGATAAGATAGTTACCTCAATCTCCTCAATCTCATGGGCAACCCCAACTGATTGACACACCATCTCAAACATTTAAAGTAGACCCATCGAGATTCAAAATATGGGGAGAAATAAGTTAGGAAGTGGTAGATGAAAAGGACATATCAAGCATATTATATCAAAATGAAAGTCCCATACTTGATCTTCCCTTGGACAATGACAACAAAGGACTACAATTAATGCAAGGATGGGGCTATAATAAAAATGAAAAACTTGGGAAAAATGATAATGACCTTCTAGAACCTATCATTCCTGAGAATCATATAAATAATCTTGGCCTTGGATGTACCCCTCTGAAGATAACCATACATGGCAAAGTTTCCCTGCTTAGAAAAATCAAATCTCCTCCTCAGTTACCAGTATCCATAGGTTTTCTTTTAGATAACTGTACCTTTGATATAACTAATGTGTGTGGTGAGGACCCTATCACTAACCTACCCATGCTATTTGAGTATTCCTCTCTTTTCATGATTAGTACCCTATCCTTTGAACCAAGTATCCAAACCAATGAGCTAAAAATTATCTACCCCCAACTCATCAACTATGACCAATGAGGACCAATGATATTAGACACATTCAAAAATGATGAGGCTCTCTTAGAATTCATGGGACTGTGGGATACTCTACCATGTGGAGATCATAAAGTTGGGTTCGACATTGAATTGGACACACATGCATACTATGGGGAAACAATTAAATCCCTTAGTCACAAAAGTGAAAATTTAAGAATAATATCTAGGTCTTTAATTGAAAACCACAATGTGGCACTTTCTGACCTAAAAATAGTAAAAAAAAGGATGTATCCAATGGTGAAAACCTCTCAGAGGCACCAAAGGATGAGGGATTCAATCTTCACCTTAGTGCTATTCATCAAGAAACGTCAATAGTCTTGGCAAAGAAATGTAATGGATAGTCAATCTAGGGACCAAGGAAGCACCACATATCACCTTCTATCAAGAATCACTTTTGAAAAAAGAACAAGAACTCTAAGCTATTTTTCTAAGGGTAAAAAAGGTAAAATTTGTATGGACCTACGCTAACATGCCTAGTCTTGATCCAGAGGTTGTGGTCCACCATCTAGCCGTCTATCTAGAGGCAAAACCGGTAAGACAAAAGATGAGAAAGATGCATCCAAAAATAGCATTACTGGTCAAACTTGAATTACAAAGGCTTCTTAATGCTGGTTTGATATAGCCAATTGATTATCCAGAGTGGGTTTTAAATCTTGTATTAGTCTTTAAGCCCACTAGAGGCATCTGCATCTGCACTAACTTTAGGGACCTAAACAAAGCATGCCCTAAAGATGAATTTCCTCTCCCAAATATAGACATGATTATGGATATGATAGCAGGACATGAAATGCTATCACTAATGGATGGATTCTCAAGGTACAATTAGATCATGATAGCTAAGGATGACCAACACAAGACAACTTTCACTTGTCCATGGGGGACTTACTACTGGAACATGATGCCATTTGGGTTGAAAAACACACAAGCTACTTATCAAAAGGCTATGATGCTAATCTTCCATGACATGATTCACAAAACTGTGGAAGACTATGTGGATGACATATTAGCTAAATCAAATAAGCATCAAGATCACATAGCAGCACTAAGTTCCATGTTTGATAGGTTGGCAGAGTACAAGGTTAGGCTAAATCCTAAGAAGTGTGTCTTTGGTGTACAATCAGGCAAGCTCCTAGGGTATATTGTATCCATGAGGGGAATCAAGATAGACCCTACTAAATTCAAAGCAATTCTCGAGATGGAGGCACCAAGAACACTAAAGTAGTTAAAGGGTTTACAGGGAAGGCTTGAATACATTCGCGAGTTTATAGCACATATAGAAAATAAGGCTATCTCATATTATCATCTACTCCACAAGGGGGTAGCATACAAATGGGATGAGAAATGTGATCAAGCTTTCAATCAAATCAAGGAGTACTTATTGACACCACCAGTCCTTATGCCACCGATTCTAAACAAGCCATTGATCCTGTATATATCGGCAACAATAGCAACCCTTGGTGCTCTCTTATCTCAACATGATGAAAATGAGAAAGAGAGCTACTTAATATATTAGTAGAACCATGGTAGGACACGAGCTGAATTACACATTCTTGATAAAGGTTGCCTAGAAGTGTTGTTCATAGCACAAAAGTTCAAGCACTATATGTTGGCTCACCAGATAAAACTCATTGCCAAAATAGATCCTCTCAAGTATCTCCTTTCCAAAGCAATGCTCACAGGGTGAACAACTAAATGGGTCATGATCCTAACAAAATAAGACATTGAGTATGTAGAACGGAAGGCCATTCAAGGACAAGTAATTATAGACCAACTAGTAGAGGTGCCAATATATTCAAAAAACCCATTGATATCAAAGTTCCTCGATGATTCAATATTTAACCTAAGCATAATAGATCATTAGAAATTATATTTTGATGGGTCCTACCCACAGCATGGGTCAAGAATTGGGGTCTTCTTCATTACATCACAAGGAGATTGCATACCAAAGTTGTACAAGTTGTCTTTTCCTTGCACAAACAACATTGCAGAGAATGAGACTCTTGTTAGAGGACTTAGAATTGAAGTACAATGGTAGATCATGGCACTTTAGGTTTATGGAGACTCTTAGTTAATCATCAATTAGGTCAATGATGAATACCAAAGGGTATGTGCAGGATCATCATGGAAAAAATAGGCCCTTAAGTGGCAAAAATTCAGAAAAATTAGAGTTAGGAAACTTGTCATAAAAATTTGAATAAGTTATCTATATTATTTCAAAAATATGTAAGAATAGAATATGTAGAAAATTGAATGTAGTTTCTAAACTACTAGGTTTATTTGAAAACAAAAAAATCTATTTGTTGAAAATTTGAAATTTCAATGCAGTAGAACTTAAATTTCAAGGAAAAAATAAGTAGATGTCTATCTGACCACCCTAACCACAATAAAATGATAATATTTTTTAATAATATTTTAGATGAGTAGAGGACTCATGTCCCGATGTGATGCATATTTTTTTGTAATTTTTTTCCAAGTAAATAATTAATTGTGAATTTTTTATTAAAACTTTCAAAAAATATAAAAACTTGTATGTCTAACCACTTTAACTTGGTCAAAACTTCATGATTTTTTTTTTTTTTAATCCTATAATATGCTAAGCATAGAATGTGACATATGTTTTAGATTCAAAAAATGTGATATTGTTTGAAAGCTATAGATGTTTTTCAATCAGCCTATTAATTAGGACTTTAGTCATAATTCAAATAAAAAATGAATAATAATAATTTATTAAATTCAAAGAAAGCATAAATTATATTGGTGGAAAGCTAAGAATCTCCTTTAAAAACCCTTTTCATTTCATCAATTTTGGGTTAAAAAAGGTCATCAACCACATACTCTACACATACCCATCATATCACCACTTTTTGGCCCATCATGATCCTACACATACCCCAAACAAAAGATGACAAGCTAACCCCATACAAGAAACTAGTGGAAAGCCTCAAAGAATTCTTCATTGACATCACATTTGAGCAAATACCAAGGGAAAACAACAAAGTAGTGGATGTTATGGCAACAATCAGATCGCAACTAGATATCCCACGCAATGTCCATAAACATGAATTCCTGGTAGAGCAGCTTATCATACCAACATTTGAGGTACTAGAGTCTGAATTCGTGTGTGAAATTGTTGGTCTCAATGAACCTTGGTAACATGATATTTACACCTACTTGAAAAGAGGAGTCCTCCCCACCGATATAACCCCAAACCTTAAGAGAACATTTGTCAAGAAATCATCCCACTTTATTATCTTAGGACGCCCTATATCGTAGGAGTATCGAAGGAACCTTGTTATGATGCCTTAATCCTAAGGAAGCTTTGACTGATTTAATTGAGGTACACAATGTAATTTTTGGATCACATTCGAGTGGTATGACCTTAGCCAAGAAACTACTAAGGACTGGGTACTATTGGCCTATGTTGGAGAAGGAAGCTCACAACTATGTCTGAAAGTGTTTTCAATGTCAACAGCATGGGGACCTCATCCATGCACCAACTCGGGAGTTCCAAACAATTATAATACCTTGACCCTTTTCATAATGGGGGCTCGATCTAATTGGTGAAATCACACCCACCTCATCCAATGAACAAAAGTTCATTATCACCGCCACTAAGTACTTTACAAAGTGGGTAGAGTCCATTCTAATGACCTACATCACAAGGAAGTAGATATCCAAATTCATCCTAAACTACCTCATTTTCCATTATGGTGTCCCACAAGCCCTTATCTTAGATAATGGGACACCTTCCAAGAACTAGGATGTTCAATAACTATTCCAAAAATTTAATATCCAACATCACTTCACTCCATATTACCCTCAGGGTAACAACCAAGTTTAGGCTTCTAATAAAACCATCTTAAAAATCCTAAAGAAGATAGTCAATGAATCTAGTCGTGATTGGCACTTACAACTAAATCTCACCTTATGGGCCTACTGAATGAGTATTTGCATGCCCACTAGTGCAATCCCATTCTCCCTAGTCTATAGATCATAAGCCATCCTCCCCATTGAGATCAAGCTCCCATCCTTGAGAATATCATTGTAAAACTTGATTATTGATGAAGAATATCAGGTGTCATGGTTAAACGAGCTAGAATTACTGGATGAGCGGTGCATGGATGCCTTGAATCACCTACAAGTCTATCAGAACTGTCTCAAGAGGAGCTACAATAAGAAGATCAAGAGTCAGACCTTTCAATTTAGAGAGCTCGTATTGAAGGAGAATCAGAAAAATGTACCAAATCTAGACAAGGGAAAGTTTGAACCCAGTTGGTTGGGACCCTTCATCATCATTTCAAGCTAAAAATCAAGAGAATATCAGCTATCCAAACCATAAGGTGAGCCTTTGCAAGAGCCTATCAATAGCTCCCATCTCAAAAAAAATTATACCTAAACTTGCAAGGTATAAATCCAAAAAATACAAAAAAATAAAAAATATTAAAATCCAAAAAAAATCAGAAAAAGAATTGAAAACAGTAAAGAATTTTTTTTCCCTCTAGTGAAAACCACTTCGGTGTCGCTTTGGGAAAGTACCTTGGTGAAAACCTAGAAAACAAGAGCCTCGTGTAAATAAGAAATTTCCATCCACCATGATCTCCACGACTTGTTCTACATCATTCATCCATCACATTCTATTGATTCTCCCATCACCCATCTGCATCTACATCATAGCTTGATCCTATGTTTGTATCATCATCCCTCCTAATACTACTTGGCACATTCCTAAGGTCAATTTTTCCTACCTATATCGAAGTAGTCTATCACCTCAAGCTGGGGGCATGTTCTTATACCTACATTGGATCAAATTCATGTATATTCTTGAAGTCTTCCTTAAAATCAAAAAATCTAAAAACATTCAAAAAATTAAAAATCCAAAAAACATTCATAAAATCTAGAAAATCCAAAAAACATCCAAAACATATCAAAATCCAAAAATAGGTCAAAAAGTCAAAAAAAGTAAAAGATAGGATTGTCTTGTCGAACTATAGGTCTCTAAGCTTGAGCGTAGGCAAGACCATCATTGATGTTCCCCTAGGACACATTAGGTCAATCCTTTAGGATTCCATCATAATAAACTGGCAATCCATTTGTTCATATCTCATCAATAAATGAGTATGTGTTAGTTGAACTACGCGGTCTTTGCATGTATAACATAGGCAAGGCTAATCTTTGATCAACCCCCGAGGCCCCTAGGATAGGTCTTTAGGTTAGGTTCTTGGTCAAAATCTCAAAAAACACCAAAACATTGGAAAATTTAAAAATAAAAACATTTATAAAATATCTTGAAAATACCAAAAATAGCTTCATAACACTTCAAAAATACCAAAAACATTCAAAAAACCCATAATCCATCCATCCCATTTCATGATTACCTGCAATAAATGTCCACTCATAATAAATCATCATCACCCCCAACCTTTGGTGAAACAATCATAAACAATTATAGAAAATCAAAAGTGAAAACCCAAACGTCAAAGTCTCAAGTCTAGGTTAGTAGGTAAACAAGTTGGTAAACTCTTGGTACTAATAGCCCATCATCTAGTTAGTCCCAAAATCATCTGATTACATCATGTCCTAGGATGCATCCTTCCTACAATGGACATCAACATTAGGCATCATCATAGTTTAGTCTTGGCTAGAGGCATGAAGAACATTAACTTGTTTGTTTACTTGATCTTTTCTTTTGACTTATCTTATTGCACTCATTCCAATGACCTCTCAATGATGTCTAATAAAAATGATTTAGAGAGAAAGGAATGGGGCATTGATCATTATCTTTTATCTCTTGTGCTTGTTGGATATTCTTGTAATATAACCTTGGTCATGCTTACTTTGTTTGGTCTATAGGGAGGGTGTTTTGAATATCTTGTTGACCACATGGGAAGGTTTTTCCTTTCTATGTTTTGGTCTAAGATGTTTGAAATATCTAAACTACATCCTAAATAGGGTTTTGTATGCCAAGTGTGAGCAAGGATACTCCTATCTGATTGTCAAGTCAAAGTCCATCACACTAAGTACAACGTCATCCTAATTCTTTATACCTTGATGCATCATGTCTATGTGTATTATCAAAAATAAGGTTAGTAAGCTCTTCACATCCCCAATCTCTAATAAGGAATCATCATTATCATCATGTTTTCTATATCATCTTGAAGTCAAGGGTTGATTTCTCTTTCTTCTATCTTCCTCAAAATACTAATACTAACATGGTATCATGACATTCAAAAACAAAAACATCTATATATGCATCCATCCTGCATCCACAAAATGTCAGCATACTGCATATCATTCATTTAATACATAATAGGAAACATCAATCATCTCACATACATTTACATTTTATTAGTCATAATATAGATTGGTTATTCTAAGCTTCTCATAAACCATACATTTGCATTAAACATCCCTTGCATAATCATATAGGCATCATCACATGTTACACCGTCCATACATACATCGCATGTGGAAAAGATACTAAAAAATAAGTTAGGAATTACATCACATTTGCATTCATCACATGACCACATAATCATTATTAAAAACATTGCATTTTGTATCATGCATACATACATATCACATCATCATATTGCATATAGAAAAGATATTGAAAAGAAATAGAACATATCATTGCATTGCATCCATCATCCATAAATACATTTGCATCCATCATATAAAAGTGCATCTACATAGATCCATCATATATCGATAATATTGCATCACATCATAAAAAAAACATTACATGCATCCATCCATTCATATATATGCACATCACATAAAATAAAATAAACATCACATCATACAACGTATTAAAAGTCATCTCATATATATCAAAAAAGCTAAATGTCATGATACATCATAATCAAATATATAGTATTGAATATACAAGAGGCTAGTCAAAAAACTCAAACAACAAATGTATACACATCATAATCAGTTTGTACAAAAAGTGTGTCCCTGTGTACTATCAATATCCTGAGCTGCCCTCACTCTGTCTATCTTTGTGACGGTTGCCTCTACTAGATGATGATGAGACCCTGATGGTCTCCTTGATGTCCCTACACAAGAGGTCTTGGTGGGAGCAATCTGACTAAGGTAGGAGAAATCTGGCTCCCTTCACTCTTGTGCCACAACTTTGTAGTACACGGACATGTAATACAAGGCCTCCTACATCGCTTGGCCATACATCTCCACCGAGACTAGAGCCTATCCCTAACTCTGTTGTATTGTAGCCTCTAACTACTTCCTCCATCCTATCCCAAGTGAAAGAGCCATATTAGAGTTATACCTCATCTAGTGCTCCTATGCCACCTCCTATTGAGCATGGTCCCTCTCCTAGACCAATGTCTGGATCTGGGCCTAAGCCTATTGAAACTTCCCTATCAAAACCTGTATCTACGCCTAAAGTGCTGCTATTTGTTCATCCTTAGGATCGGGATCTTGTGGTGGTGGTGGAGATGGAATGTGTGGCTACTGTGGTGGTTGGACTTGTGGCCTCTATCCAACAAGTGGCACCCATGGTGGGACCTGTTTGTCATGATCCCCACCCCCATCTTGTCCATCCTGTAGCTAATCCCCTAGTTGTTGTGAAACTTGTCCAATCCTTGGTCCCCTAACCTTCCCTCTCCCTACAATTGGCATGACTAGAAAATTCAATCGAATAGAGGCATGAGTCTACAAATATGCATCATAAGCCTGATTTGTCCCTGCATCTATAGGACCTTCAAATTATACCCACAACATAGTGGGATCCTCTATCCCCATGCTACCTCTTAGGACCTGTGAGAAAAAATGGCTCTCTATGGATCATTAGGTCCATCCTACACCTCTCCAAACTGGCGAGCAACCCTATCTGGGTGATACTGCTCAACCATGTAATGCTCTCATCCTTGCATATATCGATACTTCCGATAGTAGAAAATGTGATCATCATCATCATGCCATCTGGGAAAGTGGAGCCAAGGCCTCCACATAAAAACTATCATCTTGTCTAAAACCCGCCTCTAGTGCGGGATGCCTATGATACGTGTGAAGTGGAGGGTAGTCATCCCATCATATATGTACGCCGCAAGATCATCTTGGTTAGTCTGAACATCGACAATCTGGGGCCTCAAAATGGAAATGTGCTCATAGGCCCACACATGAAGAAGGGTGATGCCTGCTCCAATGCTATGGGCCCTGTTGTATACAACCTGGTGCATATCATGATACAATGAAGCTAGGATGACTAGCCCCTAGGTGTAGACAGTCATCTCCTCCATCATCTTTGACCACACAATCCCCCAACCAATGTTGCATCCTCGGGCTCACCTATTGGGAACAAGGACTCCTGAGATCAATGTGCCAATGAACAAGGTCAAGTAAGGGCAATCCTCTCATATCAGTGGAGGTTTATTTGGTCATTGTCTACCTCATACAAATCAATGCCAAACAAAGAAAAAATGGCATCAACATTGGCCTTGACATCATAGATGATGTGCTCGCCATGAATCGGGATTTGCAAGATCCACCACATGTCCTCTAAGGTGATGGTTGCCTCATTGGTCGGTAGGTGGAACAAACAGGTCTCACTTTGCCATCTCTTGACCAAAGTTGTCATCATCATGAGGTGTGTCTGCACCTCTGGCATCTGAGTAATGTGACCAAAAATAATCACTCCAAGGAAAAATAGGGCCCGATCTGACAAATACCTAGCTCGGTGGATCCTATCCTCCTTCAAATGGAGCATTGGTAGGACTTCTTGCAACCAAAACACACATGACATCAAATAAATCACAAAATGAATGCTTTTCAAAAAAATTAAAATATTGGAGAAGCAAAGGCAACACAACATTTGCAAAAGTGACACCCTGCGTCTTGCAAATGCGGTGCTATAATCAAAAGTGACACTATTCTCCAAAGGTGAGTCGGTATTTATGTGCAATGCCAAAACCTCCTAGGGTCACACAACACTATATTGTAAAGGAAATTCAACATCTTTGTGCGACTTTGGAACCCTAGAGCACCATGTGATTCTCCACTGCAAACACAGGTCGACATCTTCAAAAGTGACATTGCCCTTGACAAAAGCAATGCCCTAGAGATTTGCTTTTGGCTAACCTAAAGAGACCCTAATAAATGCATGAAAACACATGAAAAACAAGAAAAGTTTTGAAAGGCGTACCAAGGGTCCTTTGTCTTGAGGCCGCTAGAACTCAGGAACTCAATCTGTCTAATGTCTTGGGAACACATGAGTAGCCATTCCGTTAGCACCTCAGAGAAAAATCATTAGAATCTCTAAAGGGAAAGTGATCAAATGAATTGAAAATGACTCTCTTAACCCTTTATATGAAATTTTTTAATTTTTTCTTGGGTATCTTTTTAGGGTTTTAAAACCCACTTAATTCGTTTTTGCTCGAACAAAGCCCATTTTGATCCGTTCTCATCATCATGAGCCTAATTTCACATCTCATGGGTTGTTTTCTGCTCCTAAATCATTGTTCAATCTTTTTTGTG
>VDFB02075321.1:385389506-385509313 GCA_007258455.2 Sequoia sempervirens
GGTTGAGGGTTTAGGGTTTAAGGGTTAAGGGATTAGGGTTGAGGGATTAAGGGTTGAGGGTTTAGGGTAGAAATTTTAATGGTTGAGGGTATAGGGTTAAGGGATTAGGGTTGAAGGTTGATGGTTTAGGGTAGAATTTTTTTAAGGGTTGAGGATATAAGGTTGATGGATTAGGATCAAGGGTAGAGGGTAGAGGGTTTAAGGTTTGAGGGTTGAGGGTTAAAGGGTTAAATGGTTGAGGGATTAGGGTAAAGAGGGAGGGATGGAGGGAGAGAGATATGGTGGGAGAAGTGAGATAGAGAGGAGAGAAGAGGAGGGGAGGATAAAGAGAGATGATGGTTGAGGATCCAACGTATAGGGTAGAGGGTTGAGAATTAAGGGTATAGGGTTGATGGTTTAGGGTATAGGGTTGAGGTTAGATGGTATTATGTTTATGGTAGAGGGTAGAGGGTAGAGGGTTTAAGGGTGGAGGGTTGAGGGTTGAGGGTTTAGGGTTGAGGGTAGAGGGTTGAGTGTATATGGTTGAGGGATTAGGGTTTAGTGTCCAATGTATAGGGTAGAGGATATAGGGGTTGAGGGTTTAGGGTTTAAGGTTTGAGGGTTGAGGAATTAAGGGTTGAGTGTTGAGAATTGAGGGTTGAGGTTTAATGTATAGGGTAGAGAGTAGAGGGTTGAGGGTTTAAGGGTTTAAGGGTTGAGGGATTAGGGTTGATGGATTAAGGGTTGATGGTTGAGGAATTAGGGTAGAGAGTTTAAGGGTTTAAGGGTTGAGGGTTTAGGGTTGAGGGATTAGGGATGATGGTAGAGAGTATTGGGTAGAGGGTAGAGGTTAGAGGGTTTAAGGGTTGAGGGTTGAGGGTTTAAGGTTGAGGGTAGAGGGCTGGTATATGGTTGAGGGATTAGGGTTGAGGGTCCAATGTATAGGTTAGAGGGTATAGGAGTTTAGGGCTGAGGATTTAGGGTTTAAGGGTTGAGGGATTAAGTTTTTAAGGATTATGGGTTGAGGGTTGAGGGTTTAAGGGTTCAATGGTTGAGGGCTTAGGTTTGATGGATTAGGTTTGATGGTTTAGAGTATTGGTTTGAAGGTAGAGGATTAAGGGTATTGGGTTGAGGGTGGAGGATTGAGGTTTGAGGGTTAAGGGTTGAGGGTTTAAGGGTGTAAGAGTTTAGGGTATAGGGTTGAGGGATTAGGGTAGAGTGTTTAAGGGTTCAGGGGGGGAGGGAGGTGAGACATATAGATAGATAGATGGATAGGGGTTTGTGGATTAGGGTTGAGATTCCAAGTTATAAGGTAGAGGGTTTAAGATTTTAAGGTTTGAATGGTTAAGGGTTAAGGGTTTAAGGGTTTAAGAGTTGAGGGATGAGCGTGAGGATTTAACTATTTATGGTTGAGGGTTTATGGTATAGGGTTGAGGGATTAGGGTAGAGATGGTGGGAGAGATGGAGTGAGAAGTGATATGTAGAGGAGATAAGAGGAGGGAAGGACAAATAGAGATGAGGATTGAGGATCCAATGTATAGGGTAGAGGGTTGAGAATTGAGGGTATAGGGTTGAGGACCTATAGGGTTGAGGGTTTATGGTATTGGGTCAAGAGGTTAGAGGGTTGAGGTTTGAGGGTTTAAGGGTTTAGAGTTTAATAGTTTAATGGTTGAGGGTATAGGGTTGATGGATTGGGGTAGAGAGGGATTACAGGTTGAGGGTTGAGGGTTTAATGGTTTAGGGATTAGGCTTGAGGGATTAGGGTTGAGGTTTTAGGGTATTGGGTTGAGGGTTGAGGGTCTAGGGTTTAGGGTATTGGGTTGAGGGTAGAGGGTAGAGGGTTGAGGGTTTAAGGGTTTAAGAGTTTAGGGTATAGGGTTGAGGGATTAGGGTAGATATTTTAAGGGTTTAGGGAGGGAGAGAGATGAGATATAGATAAAGAGAGAGGGATAGGGTTTTATGGACTAGGGTTGAGGTTCCAATGTCTAAGGTAGAGGGTTTAAACTTTTATGGGTTGAGGGGTTAAGGGTTAAGGGTTAAGGGTTTAAGGGTTTAAGAGTTGAGGGATGAGGGTGAGTGTTTAAGGGTTTAGGGTTGAGGATTGATTGTATAGGGTTGAGGGATTATGGTTGAGGATCTAATTTAATAGTTTAAGGGTTTAAGAGTTGAGGGTATAGGGTTGAGGGATTAGGGTATAGATGCTAGAAGAAGTGAGATAGAGAGAAGGAGAGGAGGGAAGGACAAAGAGATATGAGGGTTGAAGATCCAATGTATAGGGTAGAGGGTTGAGAATTGAGGGTATAGGGTTGAGGACCTATAGGGTTGAGGGTTTAGGCTATTGGGTAAAGAGGGTTGAGGGGTTAGGTTTTAGGGTTTAAGGGTTGAGGGTTGAAGGTTTAAGGGTTTAGGATTTAACAATTTAAGGGTTGAGGGTATAGGGTTGAGGGATTAACTATCAGAAGTATTATTAATTTTAATTTTAATATTATAAAATTAATTAGGGTTTGTATTAGGGTTAAGGTTAGTGTGACTTTTAAAATATGGTTACTCTAAAATTTTGTTTACAATTAAGTTCAAGTTAGGGTTAGAGTTTACATAGGGTTAAATCAAGGTTTTGGTTAGGGTTGAATTAGAGTTAGTCTAATCTTTTCATCATTGTTTATTTCAATTCCCATATATAAGGCTACACATTAAATTTAAGTGTAATTTCTCCCCAAAATTACAACGTAATGTTTTTTTTAAGAGTAGCTTTGTAAGCATTTGATTTTATGTTTTATAAAGATTAACTTAAAATCATATGAACTTTTATATAGAAAAACATAACAATGACATCAACCATTTGAATTTAATTAGAACACACATACTTTAAATTTGTTAACCAAAAATAATTTAAATTAATGCACTCATAATAATTATTAAATAATATTTGTACACACATACTTTAAATTTGTTAACCAAAAATAATTTAAATTAATGCACTCATAATAATTATTAAATAATATTTGTATAATTATGAAAATAATTATTATAAATTTAGTTGCAATAACATACGCTTTTCTTTAACACATTCTAATAAATAATAATGCTTATGTTTAATAAATAATTAGTAGTTTTTTAACTCTTGTTAAATAGATACATTAAAAAATGCTTACATCTTCATTAACATTCATTTTAAAAGTAATATATATGATTTCATTATATTTTCCATCATTGTTTATTTAAATTCCCATATATAACTTAGTAGACACTAAAATTTAGTGGAATTCCTCCCCAAACTTATAACTTAATTTTTTGATTAATGGTAGCTTTGTAAGTATATGATTTTAGTTTTTATAAAGATTAGCTTAAAATCATACCAACTTGTATATAAAAAAACATAACATCATCATCAACCATTTCCATTTAATTAGAACACAAATACTTTCAATCTGTTAAAAAAAGAGTTTCACTTAGTTAAACATTTATGCACTAGTAATAAATTTTAAACAATATTCAAAAATTATTTTCAAAATTGAATTTAGTCATAGATAAAATGTATAAATATTTTGCAAACATTTGTCAACTAACATTTCAAAAACACTTCCAATTAGTTAACCATTTGTGCACTGGTAATTGTCAATTATCACTATCATGTTCAAAGAATAGTTTGAACTTTAATTGTAACATTGGACTTAACAACATTCAATGTAGGTATCCCATAGTGTGCATGTAACAACTTGAACAATGGAATGACCTAATGCACCATGAATATGATGGAGTAGTTGAACTTTAAAGTAGAAAGCAACCATTCCTCAGGTGGTCCCATGAGATAACTAATATGTAATTGTCCCCTTAGAAATCTCATGAATTTCATACTGAGCTCATCACATAGAGTGTGTTTTTTAATGGTCATTGTTGGCTTAATAGTGACCTTTCAAATGCATCCTCCAAGGTAAAGATCTCAAACCTCATGGTATAGACGAACTGACCAATCACAAAAATCTACAATTTCAATATGAAGATTGTTAAATTTTACATCTAAGTTCATTTTCACCTTGGATTCATAGAGAAAGTTAAAGTACATAGCATAATTATCAAAAAGCAATTGACTGGTTTTTGGTCCATTATTGTTAATTTTGTTGACCATCTTGCCTCTTAACCAATAATGAACACTCAACTCCTCTATATGAAGGAGGACATTGAATGGAAGATGGTAGTGATAATTTGACAACCAAATGGACACCCATGATGTATGCACATTATGTGACATCTTCCTCGCCTGTAGGAAAATCATTATTTGCTTTGAGATTCTTATTAAATAGGAAATATATATATATATTCCAAATAATGAGAAAATTGAATATAAGAGAGTAAACATTAAGCAAATTTATGATATCAAAGAAACTCAAAATATATTAAATTCAAGTCAAGTATATAGACAATATTTTCTTTTAAGGTTATTCAGTGCAATATTTTTTAAAATTTATTTGATATTAATATTAAAGTTTAAAATTAAACATGAAAAAGAACGTAACCACACATATGTATGTATTGATTATATTATAACCATATAAAAAATGATGCAAGGTTAAACAAGTTGTTTTTAGGCAAGTGTATGTAAAAAATAAATTAAGTACATTTAAAATTCAAGTTATAGTGGAAATGGAAGAAAATAAATAAACATGTCTTTGTTAGATATATGTAACATTTTGTGATATTTAACTTTTCTTCGATAGACATCATGAAATAACACAATGGTATATAAAATGTTAACAATTAATTACAATGGTTGAAAACCACATTGGTATCAAATCCATTGAAGCAAATTAAAAGAAAAAATATATATTACATCAACTATATTCCAAAAGTTTGAGTCTATTTTCTTCAACCTTGAGCTTGGCAACTTGTTTACCCTTTTTCATTTTTTCATAACGATCATATGTGTGATGGCATTATTCTCAGACCCTCTAGAGATTTTACACAAGATATTTCCACAAATGTCAATCATGTTCTTTCTATTGGTCCTATATCAATTGTTTCTTTTGAAAGAGTCAATCCCTGAGATTTATGTGTAGTCAATTCCCATGATAATCTTAATGGAAATTGAAGTTTTCTGCCCCTCTGTAATGATCTTATTGGAATTGTATTTTGATGATGATCTTCAAATGGTACTCCAAAATATTTGTCAAACTCAACCATCACATATGTCGATGGTTTAGGTGGAAAAGCTCTTGGTTTGTAGACAATCTTTCAAATGTATGCTAGAGCTCCATTGACAAGACCTACTTGTATACAAAGATTGGAAGTCAACATGATCCTTGAATTTTTACTAATCAATAACTCTAGATTAGGTTCATCATTTGAGAAATCTTCTATTGTATTAACACTTCTTCTTTTTGTTGAAACACTACGTGCAATAGGATGATTCAATGAATATAAAATTTTCTTATTTTGGCTATGAACATTGACATTTGTGGAGAACAAATGGACAGCATTATCAAACTCATAATTGCTTGTAGCATCTAGCTTAATAGGGGTTCTCATCATAAGCAACCTCCAATCATCAATTTGTGGGTTTGCATCTCTTAGATTTGTCAGAAGTTCACAAAATCTTTGTTTCTCAATGTTTTCTCCATCTTGTCGAAATCTTTTATCTAAGGTAACTATAGTTTTGAATTCCTCCCACAATAACTTTGCCCATTTGTTGCTATCATACACTGGTCTATCATTGACTAGAGGAAACTAACCCAAATCTCCAACCAAGATCATAGATATGCCTGAAAGATAATCGTTAAAAGTTATTATCAAAATGTATACTAATATTATAGTGATTTAGTACATGAGTTATATTAAATAAATAATGTATAGAATGCATGCCTTCATTAGTCATAATGAAAGGTATACCTAAAAAGTTTATGTGTGAACTTTGTGGGAATGCTTGTCTAAGTTGAGAATCTATATTTTCCAACATGTTTTGACCAATGAAGCTCATTTCATTAATAAAATATATTTGATATATGTTATTTCTTCTTGAAAACTTGTAAGTCTTGTTCCTTATAGCTAAGAAAAATCTCGTATTGTGATTTTTAATTTTTAATGAACTATAGAGGCTCCTATATTGAATGTTGCAACTCATGTTGGTGCAAGTAGTAGAAGGGGAGAGCGATATAGCATAGCCAAATTTTGAAGAGCTTGACTAATGGCACAAATTCGATATGACTTTCCTATTCTTGTTGTTCCTTGGATTACCATGAACAATGGAACTCCATTCTGATTTGTATGGAAGTGTGTCATAATTATGTCAAGTGCCTTTTTTTGTTTACCATTGAGGTTTTTGAAGTTGATTCTTTGTGGTATATCATCATTTATGATACATCCATGATATTTCATGTTGCTTATAAAATTGATTTCTCTAGTTGTGTACTCTTCACCTTGATATTCATAACACCAATTTGCATGTCTATCAATATATCTTATCCCCAACACATCTATTTCAAATACTTGTATATTTTGACCATGATGCAGTCTGGAAATGATTTCCCATTCATGCTCTATGGCATTTCTATGAACAACTTCATTGTCTTCATTTTCATAATGACTATTATTTTCAACATTTTATATAGTTGTTTGTTCCACATGCCAAGGATTATAATTGAATGACTCCCATTTTGCTACTATGGAGTCATTATCATGACCAATATCTATTTCTATGTCATAAAATGATTTATACAATAATAACTCTGATAAACAAAAGTCAATCCATTTATTTGACTGACGTGGAGGAATGGATACAAACCTAGGAAAAACTCTAACAATGGATGCACTTTTTCTTGCCTCCCATTTTTTCTCTTTTTTTCATTTAGGATTATATATCCATGATCTAGTTGCATCAATTAGTGAGATACCATAGAACAAGGCCTTGTTTTATATCCATCAATGAGATATTTTTTTTGTTCTTCATTGTTGTATTTTGTATTTACATTTATAGGTTTGAACACCTCACGTGAAAAATTTATCTATTGAAAAATATTCTACTACTCTCTACTAATAAAAGTTCTAGCAACATGTGACATGTTTCTTGGGATCCAATGTCTCTTTCTATAACTATCCTAGTAAGAAGCCTTCTATATGCTCTTGCAGCTAAATCATCAGTGTTTTCCATATGTGAAAGATGCATCAACATTTGGTGGTATGATTCTAAGATTTTCTCTACTTTTGCTACATACTTTGCAATATATTTGATCACAACATGTTTAGAAAGAATAGGTTGCCAATCTATATTTTCTCTCCACAATTGCAATATGTAGCAATTGTGTGAGTTTACTCTATCATCATTTATAGCTAGCTCAATTTTTTTTTCATCCATTTTTTATGTCTTCATATAATTTGGATCCCTCCAAGTTCAATGGCTAGGGAGTATTATACCTAAAATCAATATAAATATGTCATCAATTCTCGTACTTGAGAATTATATTATATTTCGTGCTTTGATATAAATATTTTAAGTTGTTTAAATAGTTACCTACAAACCATTGTTCCTCTCTTGTTTTGTAGGCATACACCTTCCCTATACATTGTCTGTCACTCTACATAGTTTAGGACCTCTTAATAATCATGGTCAACATCTATCTCTGCAAGTTGTCTTGTATTTCTAAGACATGGATGCTAAGAAATTTTTTGGAACTCCTACAGTTGGAAATACAAATAGATTATTTATATCATACACTAAAAAGAGTTTATTTAATATATTGAATGTATACATCCAAGTTTTTTAAACATACCTGTATGTTTCATTGATGTGGATCTTCTCTAGGATTCCATGCATGTACAATACAATGGAAATATCTTTCAACACTTTTGTGTTTCTCTTCATTTCACCAGTCAATAATGTCCATATTTGGTGCTCCATGTATCCATATGAACCCATGCATATGTGGTGAGCCCCTATGTTGCCACTCATATCTGTACTAGTAATCTTTCATATTCATTCCTTTTTCCAGTGTTTCTCTTCTGAATATTGAATTGCTCAAGTGCATGTAATGTGTGACTATATGAGGAAAGTTAATGACATTTTGTTTCTGCCATTTTGAGCCTCCCTTGGAGTAGCTAGTTGTGTTCCTGACATTAATTCATACAAATTAGGCCAATACATGTTTGCAACACTTAAGGTGAAGAATATTATAGGAGAACCTATTTGATGAAGCATGTTAGTTAGTTTTGCATGAAATTTTGTCCAATATGACCTTGTACCCCTTAATGTTGTTCCAAACTGCATCAACCTATTAGCTAGATGGGACTGTGGCATGTTTTCATATGCCCATGCAACTCATTGATGGTGATTGGCATGTCTCAAAAAATTATTTTTACAAATACAACATATGAACTTTGTGCACGGTGTCTCATTATCATGTTCATCATGAAATATCTAAACCTTGGATGACTACCAAAATGATGATCCATGTACTGCAATAGGTGTTTGAAAAATTCATGTAGATGCAGTTGACTCATTCATGGTTCTAACCAATCACATTTACCATCAAGGAACAATGTTAGGAATGCCATATCAAGTAATCTTGAAGTGACATATTCATTTATAGGAGATGCACCTATTCCTAGCCAATCCATCAATGTTGTAGAATTTGCATCTAGATTATTAACCCATGCATGAATCAATTCCATTTCTCTTCGAGCATTAGGTGGTCTAGAAGCCATCGATGTTGTGTGATCTATTATATTACCTTGATCTGTCTCCATGACTAGACCAACAAATATGATTTCATTTGTATCAAAATCAAATTCCATATGCACTATCTGCAATCTGTTGAAAATATTTTCATCTAAATTTCTTGATAGATCATTGAGAGCATTTTCATCAATTTTGACATTTGAATAAAAAATTGCATGCTCTACTTTGTATTTTAATGCCTTATACACATGATCTTTGTTGACTGTAAAGTTATAATTTGTGCCATGTTGATCCCTTCTTCGAACAATCATGATTGGAAAACTTTGTATTAAATGTGGATTTTTTTTTGAAACATGTTCCACATTTTATGGAAAACTTATCATGTGTCAGGTATGTGTAGGATCATCATGGAAAAAATAGGCCCTTAAGTGGCAAAAAATTCAGAAAAATTAGTGTTAGACAACTTGACATAAAAATTTGAATACGTTATCTATATTATTTCAAAAATATGTAAGAATAGAATTTGTAGAAAATTGAATTTAGTTTCTAAACTACTAGGTTTATTTAAAAATAAATAAAATCTATTTGGTGAAAATTTGAAATTTCAATACAGTAGTACTTAAATTTCAGGGAAAAAATAAGTAGGCGTATGTCTGACCACCCTAACCATAATAAAATGATAATATTTTTTTATGAGATATAAGTAGAGGACTCATGTCCAGATGTGATGCATATTTTTTTGTAATTTTTTTCCAAGTAAATAATTAATTATGAATTTTGTATTACAACTTTTAAAAATATGAAAACTGTATGTCGACCACCTTAACTTGGTCAAAACTTCATGAAATTTAATTTTTTTTTAATCCTATATTATATGAAGCATAGAATGTGACATATGTTTTGGGATTCAAAAATTTTATCTGTTTGAAAGTTATAGATGTTTTCAATCACCCTATCGATCCGGACTTTACTCGTAATTCTAATAGAAAATGAATAATAATTATTTATTAAATTCAAATTAAAGCATAATTTATGGGTATGTAGGATCATGATGGGCCAAAAAGTGGCAATATTATGGGTATTTGTAGGGTATGTGGCTGATGACTTTTTTTTACCCAAAATTGATGAAATGAAAAGGGTTTTAGAGGAGATTCTCAGCTTTCCACCAATATAAATTATGCTTTAATTTGAATTTTATAAATAATTATTATTCATTTTCTATTATAATTATGACTAAAGTCGATCGATAGTGATTGAAAAACATCTATAACTTTCAAATGGTATCATATTTTTTGAATCCAAAACATACACATTCTATGCTTCACATACTATAGGATTAAAAATGAAAAAATAAATTTCATGAAGTTTTGACCAAGTTAAGGTGGTCCATAGAGTTTTTATATTTTTTAAAAGTTGTAATAAAAATTCAATTAATTATTCACTTGGAAAAAAAGTTACAAAAAATATGCATCACATCCCACATAAGTCCTCTACTTATATATAAAATCTTATAATTTTTTTATCATTTTATTATGGTTAGGGTGGTCCAGGAAACTACTTCTTATTTTTTCCCTAAATTTAAGTACTACTCTATTGAAATTTCAAATTTTCACCAAATAGATTTTATTTATTTTAAATAAACCTAGTAGTTTAAAACTACATTCAATTTTCTAGATTCTATTCTTACATATTTTTGAAATAATATAGATAACTTATTCAAATTTTTACGTCAAGTTTCCTAACACTGATTTTTTTTTAATTTTTTTGCCACTTAAGGGCTTATTTTTTCCATGATGATCCTGCACATACCCTTATATTGGTGGAAAGTTGATAATCTCCTCTAAAAACCCATTTCGTTTCATCAATTTTGGGTAAAAAAAAAGTCGTCAGCCACATACCCTACAAATACCCATAATATTGCCACTTTTTGGCCCATCATGATCCTGCACATACCCTGTCCTTTGTATTTATACTGGCCACCTACTACATGTGTAACTTGTAGTATCAAGATGACACATGAAATCAACATTTCTTCAACCTGAGTTATATTTGAGTATCCTCTGGTTGTGGCCCAAGATCCATATTATTTGAAGCTAAAAAACTATTATTTCCTCTCTCCTATCAAAATCTATAACATACAGGACCTTCAAAGGTATGACACACTTTCATTCCTAGATAGCACTCTTGACAAACATAACACATGTTTGGTGCTCTAAAACTATCTAATTGATGTTGAAATTGCATTTGGCATCTATGGAAATCACTTTGAAGCATTCCATTTGGGTTTGGTATGTTTTCTAGATTTTCATGTACACCTAAATTTATCTCAATTCGAATTTCATGATGAGGTGTTTTTCACACACGTTCTATTGATCCTAAATTTGTATTAGTTGTAGTGTTGTTTCTATCACTTGACTGGGTATCAATTTGTTTCCTTTCTTCTCTTTGAGAATGAGAAAGTGTATTAGATGTTCATTGGTGACTATTCCTAATCATATTTCCTTCCTCTCTATTTTGAATATCCAATTCTTCTACTATCACGTTTTCTCTTCATGTAGCATGTCTTTTCCTTTATGCTTCATTAAGCCTTCTTCATTCCTCTTCCCTCTCAATATCTGTCATTTTTTGTCATTTTTTTCTTCAATATTTTGTTTGATATTCTCTTTGATATTGCCTCCTTTCCTCCTCTGATTGAAAATTCAATCTCGATCAAGCCATAGCTACAAAATATATTATTGTAGACACTCAAACTATCTTGATTGATATCATGCACTAGACTCTAATTCACTAACTTCAATTCTTCCTTGATCACTTCTTTACTAATAATTTAATTGAATAATCTTTATTTAATTAAATTCATTAAATTTCCTCAATCAGATAATACACGTTATCAAGTTTTTTCATCAAATTCCTCCTTTAATTAAATAAATCAACTTTATTTAATTAAATTCTAATGTTTCCTCTTTGATTAAATAAATCAATTTTTATTTGATCAAATCCTAATGTCCTCTTTGTGATTAAATAAATTAACTTTTATATCCTAAAGTTCTTCATTTAATTGAATAAATCAAATTTATTTAATTAAATCCCTAATCTCCTAACTATACTCTCATTTGATTTAAATAAATCTAAATATCTAAATCAAATGTCAAGTCAACTAATTCCATCTAAGTTAATTAATTGCAAATTAATTAACTTCTAAATCCTCAAATACTCTAGCTTTTGCAAGTTGCACATGTAAATCAATTTATTTGATTTATTAATTCCTCTATTTTCATTCAAATGTGGCATATTCTTGGAACATTCCACTTATTTGATTCTCCCTCCCAAAGGACTCTTGTTCTCCAACTTAGCATTTAAGTCTCTTACATGTCCTCTTCTTGAGCCAACTTGGCATTAACTCCTCTTACATCCCCTCTTGCACAAGTCACTTCTTCAAATTCAAATCCACCTGCATGCATTTAACATGCACATTGTTCAAAATGTGCTCCACTCTCCTTCATTAGCATGTTGACAAGTGACACAATGCCATTGGTTCAAATGTTAATCCCACATTCATCCTATTCCTCATTCTTCAATCCTTCTCCCTAATAAATAGAGGCCTTCTCTATTAGATTTGGTATCCACAATCCATGTAAGATCATCATGCTCATTTGAATCCATGATCATTCACAAGTTTATGCAAGTTTATTATACACATTTTCATCCACACTTTCATCCAAGTTATCATAGAATTCATTATTCATAGCTAGGTTATTGGATTTTGCATCAAAATTATGCATTTCATCCATCAAGCTTATCAATTAATTGGGAAAGGGATTATTTCCACATCAAAGAAGCACCAATTCCTCCATGGATGCTGGTTTGAGCATTAGAATATGATTTATTTATCTTGTATTTTATATTTTATCTTGTTTTTCTTATTCTTGTGTTTGGATGAATTTCATGGGGAATGTTTGTTTATACTTTTTTATTGACTAATGTTTGATTTTTTGTTCATGTTAGAGTAGATCTAGGCTAAGCATTCACATTTTGGCACTAGAAGGAGGGCACGAATCTCAAAATTAACACATTTTTTGGTCATTTCCATTGCTTTTTTCTCTTTTTTTTCTTTCTAGGACAAGCAACAGTGCTGGAGGAAATAGTGATGCAAACACAGTCTCTTTTTTTCCAAAGAGTGATGCTAAATTTAGCAGAGTGGCACTAAAATCCTCAAACAACGATGCAATCATTCCAATGTCACTATATAGCGATGTTGCCTCTATGTTCAAAATGGCGACACTATTATTTTTTGGCTTTTATAGTCAATCTTAAAATGGCCATATATTGGTCATACGAAGGTCTTTTTCAAAGATATTTTTGAAATGGGGAAGAATTTCATAAGCTATCCAATGGTGTAGGTGTTTTTCAACTTTGATAGAGTTAAAATTTTCAAAATCTCCCCTAAAGTCAAATCACATTGTAACTTGGTCTAAGTTTTAGGGTTTCTATGCTTAATAATTTATCTAACCCTTATATATTCTTGTTTCTTGATTTCATATAACATTTGGAGAATGGAAGTGAAAGAAAAAGCATTTGATACTCATTGTAATAGTGTTTTTAAACACTCATAGGAAAAATAACCCATCATATGCTATTTTCCATTCATACTTTGGGACCAACTAGAATTATTTTGGGCATAAAATTTACAAACAACTCAAGCTTTGTCAAGTTGATTAAAAAGAACCTTAGAAACTCACTAGATTTGAATTTGGGTCTTAAAAATTGAACAAAAAACTTCAAACACTTGGTTTTGGTGCTATAAAAAGAATCCATCATTACTTTTGAGGTCTAAAATGAACATGTATCTTTCTTGATTTGTAATGTTTTTTACAAACTAATACCATCAAAATGCATATGCACTTCTCTCACACTTCATGGTGATCTTGAGAATCAAAAGAATTTTGGTGATATTAGGTTTTCTAAAAGATTGCCTCCACATTTTGAATTTGGGCTCTTAAAATTGAACAAATCTTGCTAGTGTGGGTAAATACATTGTGTGTGTTCTCTCTTAGTTCACATAAACAAAGATTCATCGAACTATGGATGTACTTACTCACTTTTGTTTACATTTAGAGGGCCTTCCTTGGTGGTAAAAATTACTCACCCCAAGGGAGCGACCCAAGTGGTAATGAGCATAAGCTAAGCTCTTCCAAACCGCTATATAAATTTGTGGTTGTGATGAAAATTGTAAACAATGGGAAGCAGTGCATGATAACTCTCCCCTAGTGTATTTATGATGTGTAAATCCCTTGTTCTAAGGGTTGGGAGATCTCTCACTTGTATTTTATCATTGCACCACCTAACTAGATGCCCTTACTATGAACCTTTGTTTAGAATCCAAAATCCCAATATTTGTTGGCATCAGGTGGTCGGACCTCCAGAGCCATCTCACATATTTGTGATTCTTTGTAGAGATGAAAAGTTCACCATGGGAGATTCATGAGAACTAAAGCTTGGCTGACCCATAGAAGTGAGTGTCATGGAGGGGAACTAGTGTGGTCAAGCTTCTAGTCATCCACTCTAAATAAGCAGTGCTGGATTTGTCCAAGTTTGTACTCAAAAAATATTTTTCTTTTCTATCCTATGGTTGTGCAATCTTTGAGTCAATTAAACACATTTCTTGGATCCAAAATCTTGAAAGCAAACATTCAACAAGGTCATCAAATTTAAAACCATTTAGAAGGAGCAAATACCTTTGAAAAGTCTAAGTATTACTACTTCTTCCTAGGGATTTATCCTTAGAGGCTTCTAAATATTTTTGATTATATCTCAATTTTCTCTCTAAAGTCAACAATAGGGAACTAATGTCTTGATTCTCCCAATTTCCACATAATGGACCTTGTGGGATGAAAATAAATTAAGATACGGACATTCAGTTTGAAAAGCTAATCAAGAAAGTGTGTGGTAAAAATAATCCATTAAGCAAAGATAAAAGACAAATTGAACCCCACACATGTGTTTGTCTATCTTTTGGTCATATGATTTTCTATGTAAACATTGGTCTTTTGGTTTGAACTACTCATAGGGTAAAACATGTTCTTCACCATCTTGGTATTGTAAACAAGGTTCTCCTTAGGTTCATTTAGGATCAAATCAATCATTTCATCCATCTCAAACATCAATCAAATCCCATCTCACAAATAACTTTTGAACCATTGGAAATATCATTCATACTAGACTTTTGGTAAAATCCTTCAAATCAACATCAAAATCTCCTTGTTTAGCTAAGTGTGTGTGGATGAATCCTTCCTCATACATCTAGTTAGGACAAGTTTATTCCAAGATAACATCCAAAATCTTGGGGTTTATAAGTCCATTATCCAAATCAAATTAAACCAATCCAATAAAAAATACTAGAGTCTAGCATTGATCTAAGGTTCCTAAAAGTTCAACACCCATCTTAGTCACCCCTTTCATCTTTCATCTTGTCATCAGTCCTAGATTCCTTAGTAGTCAACAAGGTAAAAACATAAGAATAACATGGAATATAAACTTGGTTCATACATCATGAGTAATCCAAATCAACCAAACTATCAAGGCCTTACAATGCCAACTAATTATCAAAACTCACATTTATACAATCCATACATGGGATCATTATCTCCTACAAACCTCAATGGTACAAAAAATGTGAGTATGCCTAATATAAATTTTGGAACACCTTTTCCTATGGTATATTTAAATAAAATTCCAAACCTACAAATCTATCAACCAAACAATCAATGCATGAGTCTTTAACAAAATAACATTATCCCACCAAATCCATACATGGCAAATGTGAATATAATATGTACAAGTTTACCAAACATGAGTATTTCAAATCCATAGTTGGAAACTTTGGGATAGATATGTTTGTGAATCATACAAATGTTGTTCAAAGTCCAAACAATATGTTAACGACTCCATGTATTGATCCAAGTCAAGGTAAAACCATGCAAAATCAAAGTTACCTAAATCAAAGCAATGTGATTCCCAACCACAACAATGTTCAATTTCAACCTATAATGCTAAATCCAAACATCTTCCCAAATTAGAAAATTGTCCAAAATCAAATTTTCCATGACCCCATACAAACACCACAAGTATACATTCCAAATCCGCTTGAACAAAAACCAAATCAGCTATATCAAGGGTGTCAAGATCAAAATCAAAATCAAATTCTGTGAAACCTTTTCCTAGTACCTGCAAAACAACATGAATAAACGAGTTAGATAAGGAATTACAAGCTAAAAGAAGGATTCCCCATGAAATCCATTTGCAAACTCAAAATCGAAAAGAAAATAAGCAACACAATGAAATTGATAAACCAAAGATTAAATCCCAATTTAAATAGAAAACACTTGATCCCATGGGGGAATTGGTGCCAATTTGATGTGAAAATTGGCCCCTTCCCAATTCCTATGATGTAAGATTCGAATGTTGAAGAGATTGTTGATCCACTTTTGATGAAAAGATGAGAACTCCCAAGCCAAATCTGCAAAAATCCTAGCTAAGAATTCGAATGATGGATGGAAATGGCTAAGTATTTTAGCATGGTAACTTTTCTTGGATTGTGGATGATCAAATGAGGAGAGAAGCTCTTCATTTATAGGATTTCAAGATGGATGAATACCCAAATTTGAGCAATGTGGGACTAACATTCATCCAATGATATGGTGCCACTTGTCAAGCTATGAATGGATGATGGTTGTGCAAGATTTGGGGTTTGTGCCAATAAATGCCAATATTTGAAATTCAAATTTGTTGAAATGACATGCAAGAGGGAAGCGAAAATGCAATAAATGCCACTTGGCTCAAGGCAAAGGACATGTAAGAGGTTTTAAATGCCTTATTGGATGTATATGTTGACTTAGAATTTTTGAATTCAAATTCAGGGAATATTCCAAAAAGATGCCTTGTGAGGAAAATAGGTATTTAATAAATGAATTAAATCTATTTTCATGTGCAACTTGCATTATCTAGAGGATATGACATGAGATTAGATTAAATTAATCAAAAGTTAATTAATTTAATGGGAGACTAGATGATGTGACTTATTTGACTTAGATTTATGGATTTATTTAAATCAGATAAGAGAGGAATATGATAAAAGGCTAATTAAATAAAGATTTTGATTTATTTAATTAAAAAGGGATGGTGTTAGATTAAATCAAATAAGGTTTTAATTTATTTAATTTAATGGAAAGACTTTAGGAATTTAATCAAATAAATTGATTGTTTAATTAAATAGGGATAATTAGATAGATGGATTGATTTAATTAACAAGAAAAATGACTTGATTCAGATAAAGTGATTTATTTAACCAAGAGAGGATATTGATGAATTTAATCAGATAGGGGAATTTGATTAAATTGTTAGACTGAGGGATGACCTAGGAAGAAATGATGTTAGTAAGTCAGGATTAGGTGCATGATGTCAATTAGTATATTTTCGATGTCTACATTTTGCCCCTCTTTGAAGCAGTGCACTCATTACGTTGGTTCAAAGAATACACGATCTTAATCAAAATAAAAATAAAAATTGATATTAAAAACTTGCCCCACTGCTCCATGGCGAGAGAAAACATGCCATTATAATGCCCCCTCGAGAGATCAGACAAAAAATTTAATTTTTTAGGTGATCTCGCAAAAAAAGTGACAAAGTGCCCGACAGGTCTGAAAGGGGTCTGAGAGACTAAAAACATGTCTAAATGCAATAAAATGATGAAAAAAAATCCTCAAACAGATGAAAATAGGTTTGGGGGGCCAAAATCCTAGTAGGACAGCCTTAGAGGGTCAAAAACCCTAATTTTTAGGCTTAAAAGGGGCCCGAGGGGTCACTTTCAAGTCATTTTCACACACCTCCGCTAGCAAACCTCAAGATTTGAGCTTTGACCTCCTGACGATATGGTGCAATGACAACTTCCTCTACATATTTTCGACCGAGTTTGGACCTGCTAGCGGCCACCTAGCATTAGTGCCCCGATATGTGACCCTAACTGAAGCTTCATTTTTTTGTTTTAACGCATTTATTACTGCTTTTAAGGAGAGTTCGCCTCCAGCGGCACTATTATAGCGCTACTCGATGTTTAAAGTGCACTACTAATTTCCTCTTTGCACCGCAGTGGCACTATTTAGCACCACAGCGGTTCAATTTGGAGTTTAAAAACTCCACCACTGGGCTCAGGCTCAGCTCAGACTCGGCAGACCAGTTTGGAAAAGTGCGCCACGACGACACCCTTTTCATAAAAATTGCGACACTAGGGGTTAAAGTGCACCGCGGTGGCGTTATTTAGTGAAATTTCAGGTCCAGGGTTGGAGTTTGAGGAAACTCAAACTGTGATGCCTTCACAAACTATGTTGCTGGGAACGAGTTCGAAGCGCTAGGTCAGGAATTTTCCAAAAAATTTAATATGCTGACTTTGTGTGATGTAGGACGGGCCTAGGGAGCTTTATCCTTGGGAGCACCGATCACAGGATCTAGCGAGCATTCTATGAGACTTTAGTGACAAAGACCAAGATCGGCTGGGAGCTATAGGACTATGGCATATTGCGTACGTAGCGCCCGTGCGCACACACCTCAAGATGCTATTAGCACTGGCCAAGAGGTGGCACAATGAGATGTTGATGTTTCATCTTCCCATTGGTGAGGCAACCATCACATTGGAGGATGTTTGGCATATTCTTTGATTGCCCATTCATGGCCACTGGGTGATCTACGACATGGAGGAGGGTCATGAGTACTATACCCGAGTCCTCGCCACTCGAGATATTATTTATTGCAAGGGTCAAATCAAGCTGGAGAGGTATAGAGTTATAGCACCTCCCTTCCGCTGGGCCGTTGCAGTGATCATTTCGAGTTTGGTTGCCCTAGATAGATGAGGGCAGTATTTCAATCCTGGATGGGGATACTGCTAGGAGAGGATGGTCTGAGATAGACCAATTCGGTTTGCATGGGGGCCCATCCTTCTGGCCTCACTTTACAAGGATCTCCATGAGTATGCATGCATACGTGGATGGCAGAGCGCTGGGAGCTAGGGTGACACTTATGCATGTTTGGGCATGGGAGCACATTTTTGTGCTACGTCCACGAGTTGTTCTGGTTCTGATGGGGGCAAGGATGCCTTGGTTGCATGATACAGAAGTGGTGTGTCCTTCACACACACTGGAGAGCATGGGATCCCCTCCTGGAGGTGGGTCATAGATGAGATGCTTGTGTTCACTTGGAGACCATACCTCGGTCAACCTGGATGGGCTGATGATGCAGACCAGCTCTTTTATTGCCACTAGGATCGATACATGTAGGGCTGAGAGCATACGATGATAGAGAGATACCTACTCGAGTGTGTACAACGTCAGTTTGGAGAGCCGCAGGATCGGCCAGATGACGGCTATGTAGCCATGTTTGCACGCAGCATGACATAGGTGTCATGGGGGCCTGGTATTCCTATCATGGAGGTGGTTGATAGTTTTTGACACTTGGTGGTCCGACCTTGGGCTTACGATCAGGGTTTGGCAGATCTGGGCACCACATAGGCCTACAGAGATTGGTTTAGACCTCCTCTTCAGTTGACTGTTCCAGGTGAGTATCCAGAGGCATATAGGGTCAGAGGCAGGGGTAGAGGACGAGGACAAGGGCAAGGACCAAGGATCGAGATCCAACAGGATCCACCAGAGGTGCCCCCAGTTCTGCCAGGTCACGAGGATGTCCCCATGCAAGACCAGCAGTAGGATCTGCCAGTCCCACCACCACGAGCTGAGGGTGAGAGTTAGGTTCATGCGCAGCCATGGGCACAACCAGCAGGGCAGGCAGACACATGGGGTGCCTTGATTTTGTAGTTATAGGTATAGGTACAGGTAGTGACGGCCGAGAGAGACTAGGCACAGGCTAAGAGGGAGTAGTTGAGAGTAGAGAGGGATTAGGCTATGCAGCAGAGCTAGGCCACAAACAACGGATTGAGAGTATGACAACCTCCTCATCCCAGGTACATGTCAGTCTGATCCTATAGGGATTCTATCTGAGAGATAGAGTACTACTGTCAGGCCTACCACAACCATGTACCTAGAGTAGATTGGGTCCCAGAGTACTCAGAGCAGGCCAGTCAGAGACCACCAGAGGGTCACGGTAACAGGGGTGAGGGCAGCATCCACGGAGATCGGGCTTGATCTATATTTTATGATGTATCTTTTGTGCTTTATGGGCTCATTTTTCAATAGCCCGATGGGCATTTTGTACTGATTGACACATGTACAATGATTCGATTATTATTTGTACTATGACAATTGATGATATGATATATATATATGAGCCGATTTTGATGAGATGTACCGTGTACTTTTATTTATGCATGGATGGTTTATTTCTATATGCTTTGCAATGATGTTCCTATGAATGCATTTATTTCTAATGATGTATGTGATGATTATGACTAACATATCTATATTATGCTAACCTATGATATGATGTGCAATAATGCTATCTATATGATGATTTATTTTATGCCAAATGCAAAATGTGATATATGATATGATCTATGGTATACGTGATGGTGTGTGAAAAATACTTATTATGAGATGATTTATGGATGAATGTGATATGATTCAATGGCCATGATATGATGCAAATGAAATGATGGTATGAGATGCTTAGAATAACAAATGTTAATATCCTAAATGATGATGTATGTGATGTAATGATATGTTAATGCGATTATATGTATGCCTAATGAATTAATGCTTATATACCTATTGCTTATGATTATAATGATTATGAGATGCTTACGTGCATACTATGCGATGATTTATGTAATGGTAGTATGAAATGGTTATGAAATGCAAATGAATTCTTTATGCAATGATGTAATGCCATGAAATGCCATGTAATGGGTGGAATGTGATGTCATGAATGCACCTATTTAAAATGCAATGTGTATGTTTCCTATATGATATGTTATGCAATGTTCTAATGATTTGTGGATGCAGGATCGATGACAATGATGGTGATGGTGATCAACTGTCATAGTACTTTGTTAGTGTGATTAGTAAGAAAAGGAGAAGTTATTTCAACAAGATGCATGATGACACAAATGCAAATGATGATGATGATTATGATTATTACTTGCCGAGGAATTGGGATTTTCAAAGGGCCAAATTTCCTTATGTTTGATAACACACGTGGTACGATGCATCAAGGTATAGCAAACCAGGATGGCGTGGTACCTAGTGTGATGGACTTTGACTCGACAATCAGATAGGAGTATTCTCGTTCACACCTGACATATGAAAACCTTGCTAGGATGCACTTCAGAAGTTTCAGACACCTCGAACCAAAACACGAAAAGGTAAACCTATCCCTGTAATAGTCAACAAGTTTCCCTAGACTTCTTCCACACATACCTAGCAAAGCAAGTATTCACCAAGGTTATATTGCAAGAGCATCCAACAAGCACAACAGACAAAAGATAATGATCATTGCCCCATTTCTATTTCTCTAAATCCTCTATTTTGGGATATCATCGAGACGTCCTTGGAATGAGTGCAAAGAAGATAAGTTAAAAGATAAAGACCAAGTAAACAAACAGACTGATGCTCTTCAATATTGCTAATAGAAAGAGGATGTGTTTTCTAAGGATGGTGAACGAAACTTATTGCCAAAAGATAATGCCCATTGTAGGAAGGATTCATCCACATGTTAGTGGATGGTGGCATGTCATTTTGTTTAAAAAGGATGATTGATATGAGATCATTTCAGATGATGTGTTACCAATACGAAGAGATAACCAGCTTGCTTACACACTGACTTAGACTTTAGACTTGACATTTTTGAGCTCTACTGTTAAACTACTAGAATTGTTTCCAATTGTTTCACCAAAGGTTGAGGATGACTATCAATTTATTGTGGATGGTGCTTATTGCAGGTGCAAACGAGATAAGGCAGATGGATTTTTTCAAATATTTGGATGTTTTTTGATGTTTTGCAATGTTTTGAGGCTGTTTTTGGTATTTTTTGATTTTTCAAATGTTTTGATTTTTTATTTTTGAATGTTTTTGTGATTTTCTGAGATTTTGACCAAGAGACTAACCTAAAGACCTATCCTAGGGGTCTCGAGGGCTGGTCAAAAGACAATCCTTGCCTACGTTATACTTGTAGAGACCATGTAGTTTTACTGACGACTTGACCGATTTATAGATGAAGATATACATGATGAGATGTTAGTTTATTATGACGGACTCCTATAGGACTAACCTAAATGTCTCGAGGGATGATCTAAGATCAACCTTGCCTACGTTCAAGCTCAGAGACGACGTAGTTCAACAAGACGACCCTGCTTTTGGCTTTTCGCATGATCTTTTTGACCTGTTTTTGGAATTTGATGGATTTTCTAATGTTTTTGGATTTTTTTGATTTGAGGACTTTAAGAATATACACGAATTTGATCTGATAAAAAAATGCCCCCAGCGTGATGCAATAGAATACTCTGATAAAGGAAAGACAAACTAACCATGAGGATGGGCTGAGTAGTACTAGGAGGGATCATGATACGAACACTGGACCAAGCTATGGTGCAAACGCTAATGGATGAGTGATGGATGGAGACCTGAATGCGATGGATGATGGAAGCGAAATGGATGGATGATGCAGATCAAGCCATAAAGATCTTGGTGGATGGAAAGTGCTTATTTACACAAGGCACTTGTTTTCCAAGTTTTCACCAAGGTACTTGCCCAAAGTGCCACCGAAGCGGTTTTCACTAGACGACGATTTTTTTTTAATCCTTTTTTTGATTTTTTTGGTTTTTTGATTTTTTGATTTTTTTGTTTGTCACCAAGACGCTTGTTTGCCAGGTTTTCACCAAAGTAACCATTTTTTTAGGACTTTTTCTTTTTTTTTTTGGTTCCATACCTTAAAAGATTTAGGCATAAAACTTTTCGAGATGGGAGCTATTCATGGGCTCCTGCAAAGGTTCCCCTTCGGGTGTTGATAGCTAATATGCCCCTAATTTATAACTTACTATTATGAAAAAAGGTCCTAGCCAATTAGGCTTAAACTTGCCTTTGCTGCTAGGATTTGGGACATTCTTCTGATTTTCTTTCAAGACAAATTCTCCATTTTTGAAAGTCTTGCTTCTGATTTGTTTGTTGTAGCTCCATCTGAGTCTATTCTGATAGACTTGCAAGTGATTCAAAGCATCGATCCTTCTCTCATCCAGTAACTCTAGCTCATTTAGTCTTGATACCTGATATTCCTCATCCGTGATGAGGTTTTGCAATGATATTCTAAGGGATGGGAGCTCAATCTCAATGGGGAGTACAGCTTTTGATCCGTAGACCAAGGAGAATGGGGTGGCACCAATGGGTGTGCTGATGCTAGTTCAATAAGCCCAGAGGGTGGGATTAAGCTATAGATGCCAGTCACGACCTGCGTCATTGATTGTTTTCTTGAGGATTTTGAGGATGGTTTTGTTTGTGGCTTCTACTTGGCCATTGCCATGGGGATAGTACGGGGTGGAGAAGAGATGTTGGATTTTGAATTTCTCGCACAAGTCACGAACCTCCTGGTTCTTGAATGGTGTCCCATTATCTGAGATAATGGCTTGTGGGACACTATAACGACATATGAGATAGTTCAGGATAAATTTTGAGATTTGCTTCCAAGTTATATACATCATGGGTATGGCTTCCACCCACTTAGTGAAGTACTTAGTTGCATTTATGATGAACTTATGGCCATTGGATGAGGTGGATGTGATTTTTCCAATGAGATCGAGTCCCCACTGGGAAAAGGGCCATGGTGTGACGATCGCGTGAAGCTCTTGAGCTAGAGCATGGATGAGATCCCCATGCTGCTAACATTGTAAACACTTTTTAGCATGATCATGTGCTTCTCTTTCCATTGTGGGCCAATAATACCCCATCCTCAGCAGTTTCTTGGTGATGGTCATTCCACTTGAGTGTGAACCACAAATACCGTTATGAACCTCGGTTAGAGCGGTTAATGCCTCAACATTTAAACATCGTAGCAAGGTACCTTCTATGCTTCTACGGTATAAGGTATCACCTAGGATGACAAATCTAGATGCCTTTTTTATAAAGGTTCATTTAAGGTTTGATGGGAGGTCAGTGGGTATGACTCCTATGCGAAGATATGTGTAGATGTCATGGTACCAAGGATCACCAGGACCAACGATTTCACACATGAATTCTGATTATGGTACCTCGAATGCAGGAACGAGAAGTTGTTCAATCAAGAATTTGTATCTTGGGACATTGTTAGGGACATTCAACAAGGATCCAATTGTCGCCATCGCATCTGCTGCTTTGTTGTTGGTTCTTGGAATCTACTCAAATGTTATGTCAATGAAGGATTCCTTTAGAGTCTCCACCAATTTCTTGTATGGAGTGAACTTATCGTCCTTAGTCTGATATTCATTATTGACCTAATTTATAACAACTAAGAGTCTCCGTAGACTTTGAGGGCTATGATATTCCATTGCACTGCTATCCTAAGACCTATAGTCAAAGCCTCATATTATGCTATGTTATTTGTGCAAGGAAATGCTTGTTTGTATGACCTTGGTATGTAATCCCCCTGTGGGGTGATGAAGAAGACACCAGCTCCTGATCCATGTTGTGTATATGAGCTGTCGAAGTATAGTTTCCAGTGATCAATGACATTGAGGTTAAAAATAGACTCATCTAGAAACTCTGAGACAAGGGGATTCTCAGAATACATAGGTGCTTCTGCTAGTTGATATGCAATAACCTGATCTTTAATGGCTTTTTGCTCCACATACTCAATGTCGTACTCTGATAATATCATCACCCATTTTTCCATTCTGCTTGTGAGCATTGCCTTTGATAGGAGATATTTGAGGGGATCAATTTTTGTGATGAGCTTTATCTTGTGTGCCAACATGTAATGTCTAAATTTTTGGGATGTGAACACTACTGCGAGGCAAGCTTTCTTGATGAATGAGTAATTTAGCTCGTGACCGACCATTGTTCTACTGATATAGTAGATAGCCCTCTTCGTTCTGTTTTCATCATGCTGGGCTAGGAGAGCTCCAAGGGCTGTTGTTGTTGCTGACACATATAAGATCAATGGCTTTATTGAGATAGGTGGCATTAACACTAGTGGCACCATTAGTAGATATTCCTTGATCTTGTTGAATTCCTCTTCACATTTTAGATCCCATTTATATGCTACCCCTTTGTGGAGTAGGTGAGAATATGGGTTTTTCTTGTCTACCAGTTGTGCTATGAACCGTTGACTGGATTGTAGTCAGCCTTGGAGGCCTCTCAGTTGTTTTAATGTCTTTGGTGCTTCCATCTCAAGGATTGCCTTTACTTTTGCTAGATCCACCTCGATACCCCTCATGGAGACTATGTATCCTAGCAATTTACCTGATTGTATGCTGAAGACACACTTGGGATTTAGTCTGACTTTGTATTCCTCCAGTCTATCAAAGATAGCACTTAGGGATGCTATATGATCTTGTCTTTTCCTTGATTTAGCTAGAATGCCATCGACATAGTCTTTGACTGTTTTATGAATTATGTTATGGAATATCAGTGTCATGGCCCTTTGATAGGTTGCTCCTACATTCTTTAGGCCGAATGGCATCATGTTCCAACAGTAGGTCCCCCATGGACAAGTGAAGGCAGTCTTATGTTGATCTTCCTTTGCTATCATGATCTGGTTGTATCCTAAAAATCCATCCATTAGTGATAGCATCTCATGTCCTGCTGTCATGTCTACTATCATGTCAATGTTGGGAAGTGGAAAATCATCCTTGGGACATGCTTTGTTCAAATCTTTGAAGTCTATACAGATTATGATAGCTCCGTTAGGTTTTGATAAAGGTACCACCCATTCAGGATAATCAATTGGTCGGATAAATCCTACATCTAACAATTTTTTGAGCTCCATTTTGACTAACAAAGCGATTTGGGGATGCATTTTTTGAAGCTTTTGTTTGACCGGCTTTGCTTCTAGATACACTGACAAATGATGGACCACAGTCTCTGGATCTAGCCTTGGCATATCAACATAGCTCCATGCAAAGTTTATTTGTCTTTCCTTTAGGAATGCTGCTAGGAGTTCTTGCTCTTCTGTTAATAATGATTCTGCATAGAATGTGATATGCGGGGTCTCCTCTATTCCTATGTTGACCGGATTGCATTTTTCAACCAAGATTGCCTACTTTTCCTTGCAAATAGCCCTTAGAGGGAGATTGAATCCTTCATCCTCGGGCGCCTCAAAGAGGTTTTCACCATTGGATACGTGCTTTCTTTTTACTATTTTATTGTCAGAGAGTGCCACAATGTGGTTTTCACTCAAGGACTTGGATATGATTCTTAGTTTGTCACTTTTGAAACTAAAGGATTCAATCATTTTCCCGTAATAGGCATGTGTGTCCAACTCCATTATAAACCTTGTCTTGTTATCTCCTTCTGGAATGTTATCCCTCAATCCCGTGAATTCTGAGAGTGCCTCATCATTTTTGAATGTATCGAGAGCTGGTGGTTCTCGTTGGTCATAGTCAATCAGTTCGGGGTAGACTAAATGAATATTATGATTTTGACTATCTAGTTCGAAGGATATGGTACTAATCATACACAGGGTGGTATCTTCAAATAGCCTAGGTAGATTGGATAAAGTATCTTCATCATCACTACTAATGTAGGGCTCAGTTATAAAATTATGTGTGTCCCTACCTGTAACTATTGGTGAGTGTACTTGTACTAGTACTAGCTGAGGAGAAACATTAGTCATTCTAACTAGAGGACTCCGGCCACGTATGGTTATTCTTGGAGTGGCACATCCAAGACCAAGAATTTTTATGGGTCGCGTCTCTGGCATGATAGGTATTATGAGCCCATTGTCATTTTGTCCCAGTCATTGATTTCGGTCATAGCCCATTGCAAGCATCATGTGTAGGCCCTTGCTTCTTTCGTCCATTGCTAAATTAATTGTTGGTCTTTCATCTTGATACAACATGTGAGATGGATCTACTTCAATAATCTCATGACCAAGGTCTCCCCATCTTGTAAATTTAGGATAATTTTCAAGATAGGTTTGTGATGTGGAAGCTTGACTTTCTTGTGGGCGTCCCCGTGATCTAGGAGATTGTGGTAACTCTCCTATCACCAAAGCATTATTAGGGAGTTTGTAGTTTCCACAACCATCCTCTTGGATGATGAACTTGATATCAGAGATGGTGGGGATGGTGGGTGTCTCTGTCGTAGAAGTGGATGCGAGAGTGGTGGGGTTGATGTATGGTGTGGATGGGCCTTCATCATTCTTTGGCACTTGGGGTATTTTGTAATACTTGGCTTCAGGATTCTTGCAATATGAAAAAGGATCAGGATCTCCATGGACAGTAACCTCTTGTCCATTATGTGTAAATTTCACACATTGGTGGAAGGTTGATGCTACGGCTTTCATCGCATGAATCCATGGGTGTCCTAGGAGGATATTGTATGGTAGTTTGAGGTCCAAGACCTGACAGGTGGTTTCCATGAGTGTTGGCCCTACTTGAATAGGGATTTTAATTGTGCCTTGAGATACTATTTCTTGGTCATCATATGCTCTTATTGTTATGCCCTTTCCTTTGTCAATGGAATCTTCTGATATTTTCAACTGCTTGATGAGGCTGAGAGAACAGATGTTTAAACCTGCACCTCCATCCACCAAGAGCCTTTTGATTTTTCTCTTATTGGCAATGGCTTCTAAGTGAAGTGCACAGTTGTGAGATGGTTGGGCGGGGAAATCTTGGTCAGAGAATGTAAGGAGATTAGGCGTTATGATATTTCTGACCATAGCTTGGAATTGCTAGGCATCGAGATCTGCGGGGACAGTGGATGAGGCTAATGCTTCCTCAATGATCTTTTTATGCGCTGATGAGATTTTTAACAACTCCATGATGGAGATGTGTGTTGGAATTCTCTTGAGTTGTTCTACAACATTGTAGGTATGCGGAACGGATCTAGATGAAGGGACTCTGTTAGGTTGGGATGATCCTGCGATGGTGACTTTGCTGCCTCTTGTGGTGACTCCACAATCTTTGACATGGGTTCCCTTGATGGTGATGACCATGCAGTCCTCATTTAGGGAAGCAATGAATGTTTCGTACACATGATTTACACTGCCCTTCCCTTTATCATTTTTATTCCCTTTATTGCCATGATTCAGCATTGGATTCGTGTAGATATGAAGATCCTGATTTCTAGTAGGTTGTTCCACGTTTATGATTTTCTTGCCGATGAGATCTTGGATGATGTTTTTGAGTCTCATGCAATTGTTTGTGGTGTGACCTTTTATTTTGTGGAATTCACAAAGTTGATTCTCGTTGTACCATGGGGGTTTGACATCAGGTTCTTGGTAATTCTTGAATGTAGGAGGTTTGATAAGTTTTTTGTTGATCAACTTTTTCATTATGTCCTCCAATGGTTCCCCCAAAATAGCGTATTTGCGTTTTGGATAAGTTTTGTGTTGGGGAGGTCCCCTTTGATTAGTGAGGTTATTGATGGTGGGATTATTAGGTTGATATGTTTTTTGATGAGTATTTTGGCGTTGTGATTGGATTTGTGGTGTGGGTGTATTTTGGCGTGGACCACTAATGACCACCTTGGCATCAACGATGCCATCATTAGTAATGTTCTTGTTTCTTACCCACGTTCGAAGTTTATCATTGTAATTTGATGGTGGGTGATTGTTTTTCTATTCATGATATGATGTTGATTCGGCAGGTTGAGTCACAAGGGCTCTTTCGATGCTAAGCGCCTTGGAGATCAATTGCTCATATGTGGTGATTCCCTGAACCTTGAGATGAAATGCCAGGTGGCTTTCAAGGTTGGCTATGATTGTGCAGAATTGTTGTTCTTCTGGCATGGTCCACTTGCTCCAATTAGCCTTGGATCACCATCGTTGAATGAATGAGGAAAAAGACTCATTCTTCCCTTGTTTTAGAGCCGATAATTCTTCGAGACTGACATCCATTGCAATGTTACATGCGTAATTCCTAATGAATGCATCTCTAATTTCTTCGAATGTTCTAATCCCTGAAGGTAAGTGAGAGAACCATTCTATAGCGGGACCTACCAAGCTCCTAGGGAATATCCGCATCAGATAAGTATCGTCATATGTGACCTCCATACAATGAACCTGGAATTCCCTGATGTGATCTTCAGGGTTTCCCATCCCTCGATATTTATCAAATTTGGGGATTTCAAATCGCTTAGGGAATGGTTTCATGTCTAGGCTCCTATCAAATGGATAGGGACACAAGTTGCTTGGTATTTTGGTTGTCCGCCTTGATTGAAGGTCGAGCACTTGTTGCGAGAGCAACCTGAGTTGTGTCATCATATCATTTTGGGGATCAGAGGGTGGGATGAAAGAGTTTTGAGGTGTTTGAATCATGGTTTGGATGGATGGGTTGGTCGGTGCATTATTTGATGGTATTTGTGTGTTTTGGCGAGCGAAGTAGGCTTCCACTTGCTTTTGGATGAACAATGCTTGTTTTTTATCTTATTGTTGTTGTGCTCAGATTTGTGCTTGTTGTTGCACTTGTTGTTGCTCTAACAACGCTTTTTGTTGTTCTAACAACGCTTGTTGTTGGGCTTGCTGTTGTGCTTGTTGTTGTTCCAACAACGCTTGTTGTTGGGCTGCTAATTTTGTTGCTTCTTGTTGCTCTTGGTATTGCCTCAATGCTTGTTGATATGCCTGCAATTGTAGTGCTTGTGCAAGAAGTTGTGCTTGTGTTTGTGCTTGTTGTGTTTGATATTGAGCTTGTGCTTGTGCTTGGGCTTGAGCTTGTACTGCTTGTGCTTGTGTAGCTTGTTGTTGTAATAAAATTTGTGCTTGCATGACCCTTTGTGCTTGCAATGATTGTGTGGCTTGGGCGGCTTGTTGTTGTTGTTGCAATAAAGCTTGAGCTTGTGCGGTTTGTTGCGCTTGTATTGTGGCTTGTGCAGCTTTGGCAACTTGTACAGCTTGAGTAGCTTGTTGCACGACCTTTTTTTTTGGACTTGTTGGTATCCTCTTTGGAAAGCAGCTTGCAATGCTGCATCATATTGATTTGATGTGGTGAACATTGGTGGTGGTGGAGGTGGTGGTGGATTTGGAATGGTGGTAGATGATGATGTTGTGTTGATGTTTTGCGTGTTGGATAATGGTATTGATGTGATTGGTCCTTGTGAGACCATGATTTGTGAAGTTAGGGGTGTGTTTGATGATGTTTCCATTGCTTGTGTATTTATCATTTGTTGTTGTGATATCAATGATAAATTTTGAGTGTTTGGTGTGATGCTTTGATTGATGGTTGGGATGTAGATTTGATTGATGCTTGGTAGGGGAGGAAGCCCTAAACCAAGGAGTGGTGCGGATGATGATGTCAATGGTGGAAGAGGTGGAAATGCAAGGGCCATGAGTTGTTGTGAGAATATCGTGGTCTTGAATAAGCCCCCTAGTCCGAACGTATCTCCCTCTTCTTGTGAATTTGTGAGAAGAGGTGTTTGTGGTGTTGCGTGAAAAAATGATGATGATGGATCGTGATGGAATGTGAGAGGAACATTTTTGTGCAAGGGGTTTTTGGGTATGTTATGTTCCAAGGTGGTGTTTGCGTCTATGTTTTGATTATTAACAAGGGGGTGTGATTGAAGAGCATTGAGGAATGTGTTTCCCTTGTTGACATTTGGTTGGGTTGGAGCAAACGATGTTGTGATTTGTGGAATGTTTTGTGTGACATTTTGAGATGGGGGTGTAGATGAAATGGGGATGGTGGATGAAATTGGGGGAAATGATGTGTCCATGATAGTACTCACATCAAAATCTGAAGGCAACTTGGCCCCTTGTTTTGCTAGTTCAAGCATGTACAACGAAGGGTTAATTCTCATCATGATGTTGATGATTCTATGGTTGTCCGAATTTTGGATCATTTATGTCATTTCTTCATGAGACATTATGAAAGTGAGGTCATCTCCTTGATTTTCTTCTTGGGGATGTTGCGATGATGAGAGGGTTAATGGGTTGCTTGATTCTGTTGGATTCATTTTTGCATTGGTTTGGCTAAGATCACTTGAAGCAGGCATTTCTTTGTTGGCTTCCATGCTCTTCTTGTATTGAGATATTGTTTGGACCATAAAACAAGGATCAAGAATATGGGATATGAGTCTCTTGATTCTTTGGATTGATCTCTATTTTATGTCCCAAAGTGAAAGTTTTAGGATGCTTTTGAGGATCAAAGGTGATGATAGGATGATGATGATGTTATGGATGAATGATATGGATGCTTTTGAATTTTGATCAATCTTGAATTAGACACTAGGCTTTTAGGACTTGTGGATTTTGATTTTGATTTTGGATTTTGAGATTTGAAATTTTTGTCCTTGATTTTGATTTTGATTTGGATTTGGATTTTGAACAAAAAGACCCTAATATGTTGGATGATGATCTAAGGGATAGCTTTTTCCAAAGGATGATAATTTGAATATGTGTGAGGAGAAGGATGGATCTACCCACACCTATTCAAACAAGATGATTATTTCACTAAGCATATGGAGAAGGATTCATCTACATACACTAAGCTAGACAAGATGATTTTTGATAACTTTGACTAAGCATATGCAAAAAGATGCATTTACACATACCTAGCCAAAGGTGTTTTGATAAAATGTTTTCAAGGATTTTGTCTCAATGATTTGGATGATTTTGATCTTTCCATAAAGCCTAGTATCAAGGATGATTTCAAGATTTTCCAAAAAGATGATGATGAGATGGATTTTGTTGTTTGATGTTTAGAATGGATGGATGAAAAATATTTTGATAAATTTTTGATCCTATGATGAACCTAAAAGAGAAAAATTTGTTTACCTAGATCTAGGTATTGAAGAACATGCAAATGCTTCCTAATGACCTTTGTAACCAAGAAATGATTTCATTTGAACATTCATTTCTGGATTTTCAGTCAATGATTTGTGCTTTGGGATTTGGAGTCTTCAACACATATGAAAGTTCATTTTGCTTAGCTTTGCTTAATGTCTTTATTTTACCAAAAACACTTTCTTCAATTAGGTTTTTCAAACTAAGATGTCCTATGTCTTAATTTCTTCAAACCCCACAAGATATGTTATGTGAAAATTTAATGAACTTAAGGCAAAGGGTTTCCCTATTGTTTACTTAAGGATACAAATAGAGAGCTAATCCAATGCTTAGAAACATCTAAGGATGTGAATCATAAGGGAAAGCAATAACATATGGATTGAGTCAATTGTATTTGTCCTCAAAAGGGTTTGAAATTTGGATGATGTTAAGTGTTTGTTTTTTGAGATGTTTTCGATCAAGCAATGTATTTTGTAACCCAAGAACAAGTACAATCCTATGGATGTGTAAGACAATATTTGTTGGATTCCCACTTGGACAAGTCCAGCTACACTTATCTCTAGTGAATGGTTAGATGCTTGACCCCACTGGCTCCCCTCCACGACACTCACTTATACGGGGTAGCCAAGCATCAACACCCATGAAACTCCCATGGCCTGCTTTCCATTTCTACTAGAAGATCATAAAAGTGTGGGGTGGCTTCAGAATGACTGTTCTTGCACCAACAAATAGATTAAAGATTTTGGAAAATTCTAGCACATGGGTTTTTGTAAGGACTTTCCGTTCATGGAGATTGACCCATACGACAAGAGTCCCTTTCAGACCCATCTTGTTAGAATCAACCACATGATATTGGCATTTTTTCCAATATCCACATTTATATCCCGGCTAGAAATACCCTTGGCTTTAGAGTGTTACCAGTTAAGTCGCTCCCCTGTGTGAGTACTTTTTCCCCAAGGCAGGCCCTCTAGGATAAACAATAGAAAATGAAGAACAATATTTGTAACTCAATCAATCCTTGTTGGCAACAAGGAGAGAGAATGTACGCAACAAAGCCCCCACTCACACTCGCACAAGATTTTGTTCAATTTTAAGCCCAAATCGAAGTGTGGAGGTCATTGCTTTATCTTAACCCAAAGTCATGAAAAAGGCATTTTCATTCTCAAGATCGATATAAAGCACAAGAGAAGCGCATACATCCTTTTAGTCTAAGTAAGCCCTGACAAAAACACAACTACACTTGTTCTTTTTAGATCCTCAAAGCAATATGTGAGTTCATTTTAGAGCACCAAAAAGATAAGTGGTAAACATTTGTTCAATTTGTTAACCCAAGAAACAAAATCTATTAATTTATTTGATCCTATTGTTCGTTTTAACCTTTGCAAAAAAAATGGAATTGAAAGGTTCTATTTAAGCCCAAATGAAAACTAGTATCCTAAAGATGAAAATATGACAAATTACTAAGGAAGTGTTAAGAAAACACGTGTTAAAAAAACACTTAAGTGTTTAAAAACACTTTGATTGGACAAAATATCATTACCATGCTCCTCTTCCCTTAGTTTTCGATTTCCAACCTACAAAGGAGAAAAACAGTCAAGTTCTGGAAAAACATAGAAATTAAAACGCAGAAAATAGAGGAAGAAGCAATCATAAATTAAAGCACGTGCTAAAAATTAAATTTCTCCCTTTTACTATCTTCCAGCATTGCAATTCATGAAGGCGTCGCTATTTTTTCCTCCCAGCATCACTCTTATAGCGCCGCTTACTAGTCAGCGGTGCTCTATGTCAGGACAGAGTATGATTGCGTCGTTGTTTCGCTCAGCATCGCAATTTTTGAAAGTGTTGAAGTTTAGAATTTTTTGAAACTGATGCAGATCAACGAGTTCAGCGGCGGAGTTTAGGATTTGAATTTTTTTTTTGGTATGAGTCCAGCGGCACTAAAACAATGATGCTCATGAGCCCGCAATGCTAAAACAGCGACGTTGTCGAGCTTGTAGTGCTAAAACAATGACGCTGACAAGCCCGCATTGGAATTTCTTGTGTGTCAAGAAAACGTGGAAATTTTGAGGAAATGTTAGAAATGTTGATGTCAAGCCCTCCTTCTAGCACCAAATGTGTGAACCCTTTTCCTAGTACCTGCAAAACAACATGAATAAATGAGTTAGACAAGGAATTACAAGCTAAAAGAAGGATTCCCCATTAAATCCATTTACAAACTCAAAATAGGAAAGAAAATAAGCAAGAACACAATGAAATTGATAAACCAAATATTAAATCCTAATTTAAATAGAAAACACTTGATCCCATGGGGGAATTGGTGCCAATTTGATGTGAAAAGTAGCCCTTTCCCAATTCCTATGATGCAAGATTTGAATGTTGAAGAGATTGTTGATCCACTTTTGATGAAAAGATGAGAACTCCCAAGCCAAATCTGCAAAAATCCTAGCTAAGAATTCAAATGATGGATGGAAATGGCTAAGTATTTTAGCATGGTAACTTTGCTTGGATTGTGGATGATAAAATGAGGAGAGAAGCTCTTCATTTATAGGATTTCAAGATGGATGAATACCCAAATTTGAGCAATGTGGGACTAACATTCATCCAATGATATGGTGCCACTTGTCAAGTTATGAATGGATGATGGTTGTGCAAGATTTGGGGTTTGTTCCAATAAATGCCAATATTTGAAATTCAAATTTGTTGAAATGACATGCAAGAGGGAAGTGAAAATGCAATAAATGCCACTTGGCTCAAGGCAAAGGACATGTAAGAGGTTTTAAATGCCTTGTTGGATGTACATGTTGACTTGGAATTTTTGAATTCAAATAGAGGGAATATTCCAAAAAGATGCCTTGTGAGGAAAATAGAGCTTTAATAAATGAATTAAATCTATTTTCATGTGCAACTTGCATTATCTAGAGGATGTGACATGAGATTAGATTAAATTAATCAAAGGTTAATTAATTTAATGGGAGATTAGATGATGTGACTTATTTGACTTAGATTTATGGATTTATTTAAATCAAATAAGAGAGGAATATGATAAAAGGCTAATTAAATAAAAAATTTGATTTATTTAATTAAAAAGGGATGGTGTTAGATTAAATCAAATAAGGTTTTAATTTATTTAATTTAATAGATAGACTTTAGGGATTTAATCAAATAAATTGATTATTTAATCAAATAGGGATAATTAGATCAAATGGATTGATTTAATTAACAAGAGAAATGACTTGATTCAGATAAAGTGATTTATTTAACCAAGAGAGGATATTGATGAATTTAATCAGATAGGGGAATTTGATTAAATGGTTAGATCGAGGGATGATTTAGGAAGAAACGATGTTAGTAAGTCGGGATCAGGTGCACGATGTCAATCAGTATATTTTTGATGTCTACACAAATTTTGTGAGATCATATTGATATACTGAGAAAATTCATTGGTTCATATCACCAAGAGACATCCCCACCCCAAAATCATTACACTCTTCCATTGGTCAAACCATGTCACCAAAGCATTGAGTTTTGTCCACAACCACATCAAGAAAAATATCTCCAATGTCAAGAGGTTGGATATCAAGGTCAATGACATCAACAACAAACCAGATCACCTCATCTCAAAGATCAATCATCGCATCTCCAAGATCAATCACAACTATTCATCAATGAGCACCTTGAAGATGTTTCCACCTCATCCAACAATCAAATCAACATATATCAAGATTCTCTTTTCAATCATGATCAAAATCCACAAAAAATACACAAAAATGATCCAATTCAAGAAATGTTAACATCATTTGATCCTATGGTTGAAAATATTGAAAATCTCTCCACCACAATTATTGAAAAAAATGATCAAGATCTATCCATCAATGAGCACCTTGAAGATGTTTCTACCTCATTCGAAGATCAACTCAACATACATCAAGAGTCACTTTTTGATCATGATAAATACCCCTCATCAATATCCAACAATTATCTATTTCAAGGAGTGTTATAATTATTTGATCATATTGACATAATCCATGATCCATCAACCAATGATCATGTTGAAAATGTCTCTACATCACCTAATGAGTTAGAGGACATATCTCAAGAATTTATTCCAAAAAATGATCAACATTTTTCACCAAAGCATAGCAATGGTCCTTTCCAAGACATATTGACATCCTTTGACCTCATGGTTACAAATATTGAAGAAATCCTCAACTCAAAACTTGATCCAAATTCACTCAAAGATCAAGAAGATATTGAACAACTTCCTATGCCTAATGAAGACATCCAAGAACCCTTTATAAGAAATCCTTTCTTTGAAACTAAACCATGTCAAGAACTTGATCCAAAGCATGTCAAAAGCAATTCCAAAATTAATCAAGATCAAGAATTTGTATCTCCAAGATACTACAATGATCTAATGGGAACTCTCCTATCTATACAAGATGTTGCAAATGATTATCATATCCATATAGCACATATTCCTCCATCTACACATGAGATGCTTGCTCCTAATGGACATGTAGATGATCTTCATTCAAAAAAAAAGTCTCATACTCTTGATATCATTACCAAGGAACAAGAGTCTCATACTCTTAACATTTGTACATATGATCAAGATATAGAAAAATATAGAGACATATCATAAATGGTTCATGAAGAAGGATTCTACAAAAGTTGTGAATCAGAAACATCCTAAAAATGAACCATGAGGAAGACTTCTACATGGATAGTAACTCATCAACACCTCTTGAAGAAGCATTAAAATATGATATTTCACAAGATCAAGCCAAAGATATGAATCAAGAAGTTATCCCACTTATGGAGGATCATATCACTTATAAACTTGGATCACTTATCTTTTTTAGGGTAAGCTATCTTATCAATAAAGAAGCTATCATCTTTGAAGATCCACAACAAAGTATAGAAGGATTAGCACCTTGTTTCCAAGGTAAATCATATCTTATTGCAAATAAAATGTTTCAATAGATGAATTATCAAGGTAGAGGATTAGGCCTACACGAACAATGTATCATAGAACCAGTGTAGATTATTGGCAATCCTAAGCATCAAGGTCTTGGTTATTTAACAATTAAGGGATCTAAAAATATCAGTGATACCTCTATAATACTAGGGGAAATTTTATCTAGTGCAAGCATCAACATAGGGAGCACACGAAGTTTATGGTGAAACCAATGTCAATACTACAACCAGCCACGTCATGAATCTTCATCCACCCATCACCCCATCCATGAATTGGGACCAACAAAAAAAGAAATATTTGAATCAAATCACAAAGAACATTATCAAAGTAAAAGAAGATAAGAATCATAATGGACAAATCAAATACAAGTGGATACCAATGAATGCAAAGAAAAATTATCCCTATCAAAATCCATCACTCAAAGAAATTATAGGGAAAAATAAAAAAGGGAAAAGTATCCATCAAATATGTCCACAAAAGAAAAAGAAGGCTTCTCAAGCAACACACAATGTATATCAAGTGATTGGTCCTAATTCCATGCACATTCATCATTGCTCATCTCCTCAAGTTTGGAGAGTCAAAGGTTCCAAACTATCAACCAATCCATATTTTATTCATAATCACACTCCATCGATGCCTCCACACATGATATCCAATTCTCACGTTAACTATGTATTGGCAGCCACCCTTCATAATAAGGATCCAAAAGGCACTCTATCATGATGTGTGCACAAAGACAAAGTTAACTCCAATATCAACAAAGCATATTATAAATCTCAAAATTTGTATTCAAGTGCATGTATCTTGGAAAAACAACTTCAAGTAGGATATTGATGGCACATTATGACATAAGCATCTACATCAACACCACCAGGTGATTCAAGATGAGCTTAAAAAATATTTCATAGAGAAATACAAAAAAATCAAAAAATATGAAAATCCCAAAAAAATCAAAAAAAGGATTTGAAAATAGTAAAGAAAAATATCTTCCTCCAATGAAAACCACTATGGTGGCACTTTGGGTAGGTACCATGATGAGAACCTAGAAAATAGGTGTCATGTATAGAATCAAGCATTTGTGTGTGCTAATTCAGGTGGAAGCATCTTGTCCCATCCATAATAAATCCATTCATCTATAAACCATTTATCCAATCCATTTTCATCCATCTTCCAAGTTATCTTGATCTTGACAAAGTTTGGTGCACACTTTACACTTTCTTATCATAAACACCTTGACATGGGTCATTTTCATTGATCCTATCTTACCCAACATTATCTGAGCCATGAAGCATTATCTAATGAAGCATTCCTCTATTTGAACACCTTATCTTATCACAAGATAATCCTTGGCATCCTTTGTGTTCTTACCATATCCATCCATCCACACACTTATCCAAGCATCCACCCATGGAATTTCATACATTGCTAGACATCGAGGGAGGATATTCACATCTTGCTTTAGGAATAAATCTTGATCTATATCTTCCAACTTATGTGGTGATCTGAACATTAACAAAACATGAAATCAAATTGGTCAAGCATTTGTGATACAAAATACAAATCACTAGCCCATGGCATATTTTGACAAGAAGATGTTCCTTATCAAGCTTTATCTTTCATCGAACATCAATCCAAACAATCAATATCAGTTACATCTAATGTTTGCTTCAACATCACATCAAATCATTCAAACAATTTTGTTCCAAAATCAAGCTTCAAAATCTTGATCAATCATATCCAATCAATCTATCATCATCTTGGGATATCATAAAGTTCCAATCCTTGTGTTGCTTAACACTATCCTTTCATTATTGTGTATCCTCATTAATGTTACAATCATCAATCTTGATCAATCAAATCCAATCAATCCCTCATCATCTTGTGATATCCATCCTAATTTGTGTGTTGCTTAACACTATCCTTACATTGTTGTGTATCCTCAACAATGTTATCATCATAAATCGATCAATATTATCAATCAACCTTAGCTTGGTTTTCAACAAAATCCCAAAACAAAATACTAATATCATCACACATCCATATTTAAATCGTCAAAATCATGCAAAAATCCAAAAACATCCAAAACATATCAAAATCCCAAAATAGGTTAAAAATTCAGAAAAATGTCAAAAACATGTTATCCAAACTACATCATCTATGAGCTTAAATGTAGGCAAGGCCATTATTGATGGGCCCCTGAGACACAAAATCTAAAAACATTCATAAAATCTCATAAAACACAAAAACATTAGAAAATTTGAAAATCAAAACATTTACAAAACATCTTGAAAATACCAAAAAAAAAGCCTCAAAACATTTCAAAACATTAAAAACATCCAAATATTTAAAAAAATATCCATTTGTCCCATCTCATGATCACCCAAAATAAATTTCTGCTCATAATAAACGATCGTCACCCCCAACCTTTGGTGAAAAAATAAAAAATAGGTATAGCAAATTGAAAGTGTGAACTCAAATGTCAAAAAATCTTAAGCTTAGTTCAATAAGTAAAAAATTTGGTAAACTCTTCGTACTAATAGCCCATCATCTAGTCAATCCCAAATCATCTGATAACATCATACATCCTAGGATGCATCCTTCCTACAATGGACATCAACATCAGGCATCACCGTAGTTTAGTCTCAACTAGATGTATGAAGAACATTAGCTTGTTTGTTTACTTGGCCCTTGTCTTGTTGATTTATCTTATTGCACTCATTCCAATGACCTCTCCATGATGTCTAATCAAAATGATTTAGAGAGAAAGGAATGGGGCAATGATCATTATATTTTGTCTATTGCGTTTGTTGGATACTCTTGTAATATAACCTTGGTCATGCTTACTTTGTTTGGTCTGTAGGGAGGATGTCTTAGGTGTCTTGTTGACCACACAAGAAGGATTTCCTTTCTATTTTTTGGTCTGAGATGTTTAAAATATCTAAACAACATTCTAAATATGGTTTTGTATGCTAGGTGTGAACAAGGATACTCCTATATGATTGTTAATTCAAAGTCCATCACACTAAGTACAATGCCATCCTAGTTCTTTATACCTTTATGTATCATGCCTATGTGTGTTATTAAACATAAGGTAAGTAAGCTCTTTTAAAATCCCAATCCCAGATAAACAATACATCATCATCATTCATCATTATTTCTAATAAAGTCTTGGTAGATCATGGACTTGTTGGATCCTCTTTTCATCATCTCGTTTCTTATTTCTTCTCTCTGCACTAATATAGTATCATGATAGTCAACTAAACATCACCAATGCATCCATCCTACATCCACCAACCATTAGCATGTTGCATATCATTCATATCATTTCATATGCATTCCATTTCCATCATTGCACAATAATATAGAATGGTTATTCTAAGCATCTTAAAACCATCTCATTTGCATCATCATAATAACCATCCATACATCCATCTTGAACCTCTTTGTCATGAGATTGATCCCTCAAATTGAAATTTTCACTCGATCTCATGAGGGGGCAGTGTACCAACATAATTCTTCTCACTATAGTAGCAATGGGGCATATAAAAAAAATCATAATTTTTTTGAATTTTGATCTTGACAAGGTTATTCTTTGAACCAACACAATAGGTACATTGCTTCAAAGATGGAAAAAATATAAACACTCAAATTATCTTGATTGATATCATGCACTTGACTCTGATTTACTAACTTCAATTCTTCCTTGATCACTTCTTTACTAATCATTTAAATGAATAATCTTTATTTAATTAAATTCATTAAATTTCCCCCTTAATCAGATAATACACATTATCAAGTTATTTCATCAAATTCCTCCTTTAATTAAATAACTCAACTCTATTTAATTAAATTCTAATGTTTCCTCTTTGATTAAATAAATCAATTTTTATTTAATCAAATCCTAATGTCCTATTTGTGATTAAATAAATTAAATTTATTTAATTATATCCTAAAGTTCTTCATTTAATTGAATGAATCAAATTTATTTAATTAAATCCCTAATCTCCTAACTATCCTCTCATTTGATTTAAATAAATCTAAATATCTAAATCAAATAATCAACTAATTCCATCTAAGTTAATTAACCACAAATTAATTAACTCCTAAATCCTCAAATACTCTAGCTTTTACAAGTTGCACATTCAAATCAATTTATTTGATTTATTAATTCTTCTATTTTCATTCAAATGTGGCATATTCTTGGAATATTCCACTTATTTGAATTCTCCCTCCCAAAGGACTCTTGTCCTCCAACTTGGCATTTAAGGCTCTTACATGCCCTCTTCTTGAGCCAACTTGGCATTAACTCCTCTTACATCCCCTCTTGCACAAGTCACTTCTTCAAATTCAAATCCACCTACATGCATTTAACATGCACATTGTTCAAAATGTGCTCCACTCTCCTTCATTAGCATGTTGACAAGTGGCACAATGCCATTGGTTCAAATGTTAATCCCACATTCATCCTATTACTCATTCTTCAATCCTTCTCCCTAATAAATAGAGGCCTTCTCTATTTGATTTAGCATCCACAATCCATGTAAGATCATCATGCTCATTTAAATCCACGACCATTCACAAGTTTATGCAAGTTTTTTATACACATTTTCATTTACACTTTCATCCAAGTTAGCATAAAATTCATCATCCATAGCTAGGTTATTGGATTTTACATCAAGATCATGCATTTCATCCATCAAGCTTATCAAGGAATTGGGAAAGGGCTTCTTTCCACATCAAAGAAGCACAATTCCTCCATGGATGTTGGTTTGAGCATTAGAATAAGATTTTTTTAGCTTGTATTTGATATTTTATCTTGTTTTTTTTATTCTTATGTTTGGATGAATTTCATGGGGAATGTTTGTTTAGACTTGTTTATTGACTAATGTTTGATTGTTTGTTCATGCTAAAAAAGGTCTAGGCTAAGCATTCACAATTATATTTAATATGCAATTTATATTCATAGTAGCTTTGTTGTAGCAAAAAAACTTGGACATCAAAATTTGAAACAAAATAAAGATAATCTAAACTAACATCAAAAAAAGGAACATCTCTTATCTTGTAACACTTTCTAATCATCAAGATCCCTCAAAGGGCAAGATGAGAGCATATGGTGGTAGATGAAAGGTTATCTATTTTTATGCACAATTGTGATTATTTAGCATATTTTCTTTGAGATAAGAAATGAACATTCATTTTATCATATAAGAAAAATACTTAGTTTGAAAAGGTTAACAATTTTTATGGACATTTTTTATTAAATCGACCCGGCGGCATTGCCTTCCAAATGAAAAATTTAATGAACAGATGCAAGATAAGGAAAAACATGGTGCTTTTAGGAAAATGTATGTAAAAAATAAATTAAGTACATTTAAAATGCAAGTTGTAGTGGAAATGGAAGAAAATAAATAAACATGTCTTTCTTACATATATGTAACATTTTGTGATATTTTACTTTTCTTCTATAAACATCATGAAATCATACAATGGTATATAAAATGTTAATAATTAATTACATCAATTGAAAACCACTTTGGTACCATAGCCATTGAAGCAAATTTGAACAAAAAAATATAGTACATCAATTATATTCATAAAGTTTGAGTGTATAATAAAAAATCTATTACAATAATACTAACTACACCACAAAAGGAAACCATTGCCATTATGCACTATTTAAAATAGTGGAACAATATTACAACTCATGTATTATTTTCAATTCATAAATTTTAATAAATCATCAGATTTACTATTAAAAACAACTAAGAATAGTATAAAGCCAAAAATAACATCAACTAACTTAGACATATCCATTGAGTTTATTTGGAATGTTCGAAAACATTGTTAACAAGATATACATTCAAGCATTTGAATGTAATGAAACCTAGAGCTTGGCAATTGAATCTAATAAAGCTTTTTTTTTAGATGAATAATCAAACATTTTTCCTTTTATGATAGTGCACTTAATCCTCTATTCACCATTATAAGTCTCTCTTTTCACTTGAAGTTTAAATATGTATTTTTTGAAAAGGAACTTTTGCATAATGTTTCCAAACTTAACATCATCTTGTTCTTCATTCTTCAAAATGTTCAATTATTTATCTATAACACCCATAATTTCTTCTTCCGCTTCTTCAAAAGCAACAATCCAAGTGAAAGCAGTATGGTCTTGCACTTTGCATTGAAGTATATATCTATAATCACATTCAGAGAAAATTTTATCACATCTTCCATAATACTAATTACCATTTCCATTAGTGTTCACCTTCTTTTTGCATTGCATACCTCCAATTTTCAAAGGGCGGGTTGTATAACAAAAACTGTCCACCTTTATGAAAGATATGATAACTTTTATCACTATGCAATAAGGTTTATCAGATTTACCAAGTTCCTCATCCTCAATTTGTATGATACTTTTTAACATTTTATCTTCTATTACAGATGAGATTTCCTTTGTAATATAATGAGAATTGAGATTCTTCCCTTCTATATCAAACCAAAATATCAACCATTGTGACTTTGGAAGATCTCGATTTATAAGAAGTTGGGTTGTAGTAATTGTTCCCACATATTTTCTACCAAAATCACTTATTTGTCTAGCCTTTATAGCAAGAATGGTGAAAGTTCCTAAATCACACATTTCTTGGAGTTGTTGGCCTTCCTTATTGTAGAAATCACCCCACATTGTTAATTCCACCATACAAATTGACATGTCTTTTAGTTGAAGGGTTCTTTTTTGAGTTTGTGTGGCATTCTTTCTGAATATTGTAAACATTTGGTGTGTCGATTAAAAAAAAACACCAATGATATTAACCATAGAATTGTTTTTCATGTTCTCAATTTCACTTATTGTTGTAAATTAGTTCATTGTTTTGGTATAAAAATATCCTCCTCCAAACATAACTCAACTATCAAATTACTTTCTAGTAAAATTTCCCATTCATTCTTTAAATGGTAGAAATTCTTTTGTGCAGTTTTGAGTCTCCATTTTGAGATGATAAACACTTTACCAGTTTCTATGCGATCATAAAACTATTCTGCAACTACATCAAAACACGTTACTCAAGTATTTCACAACCATCTGAATCAACCAAGTCAAAACTGAAAACTTTTCCATCTCCTTTTGCATTGTTAAAATGATGAAGTTGACCCTTTGTAGTGACTCTCACCTTTATTGACCATCTATTTTGGTACAGATTTAATGCTGCAATAGGAATGATTCTTATAGGAGGTTCATTTTTCCAACAATTGGGTGATCATATGTATTGTTGGTAGGATTCATGCTTGATTCATCATAATATATGAAAGATATTATTCAATAGAATTAGAGCATGCCCACAAAAATAGAAGAGAATAAAGTTTGCATAATTTTAAATGATTTAACCATTAAATTATAAGAGAAAACTGTGTGAACCCTTTTCCTAGTAACTACAAGACAACATGAATAAACGAGTTAAAAAAGGATTTGCAAGCTAAAAAAAGGATTCCCCATGAAATCCATTTGCAAACTCAAAATAGGAAAGAAAATAAGCAAGAACACAATGAAATGATAAAAACTAGATTAAATCCTAATTTAAATAGCAAACACTTGATCCCATGGGGGAATTGGTGCCAATTTGATGTGAAAATTGGCCCTTTCCCAATTCCTATGATGCAAGATTTGAATGTTGAAGAGATTGATCCACTTTGTTGATGAAATGTGAAGACTCCAAGCCAAAATCTGCAAAACCTAACTATGACTCAATGGATGAAACTCAAGAGATATTTGAGCATGGTAACGTTGCTTGGATTGTGGATGCTCAAATGAGGAGAGGAGCTCTTCATTTATAGGATTTCAAGATGGATGAATGCCCAAATTTGAGCAATGTGGGACTAACATTCATCCAATGATATGGTGCCACTTGTCAAGTTATGAATGGATGATGGTTGTGCAAGATTTGGGGTTTGTGCCAATAAATGCCAATATTTGAAATTCAAATTTGTTGAAATGACATGTAAAGGGAAGGGAAAATGCAATAAATGCCACTTGGCTCAAGGCAAAGGACATATAAGAGGTTTTAAATGCCTTGTTGGATGTACATGTTGACTTGAAATTTTTGAATTCAAATTGAGAGAATATTCCAAAGAGATGCCTTGTGAGGAAAATAGGGATTTAATAAATGAATTAAATCTATTTTCATGTGCAACTTGCATTATCTAGAGGATGAGACATGAGATTAGATTAAATTAATCAAGGGTTAATTAATTTAACAGGAGATTAGATGATGTGACTTATTTGACTTAGATTTATGGATTTATTTAAATCAGATAAGAGAGGAATATGATAAGAGGCTAATTAAATAAAGATTTTGATTTATTTAATTAAAAGGGATGGTGTTAGATTAAATCAAATAAGGTTTTAATTTATTTAATTTAATGGATAGACTTTAGGGATTTAATCAAATAAATTGATTATTTAATTAAATAGGGATAATTAGATGAGATAGATTGATTTAATTAACAAGAGAAAGTGACTTAATTAGACAAAATGATTTATTTAATTAAGAGATGAATATTGATGAATTTAATCAGATAAGGGAATTTGATTAAATGGTTAGACCGAGGGATGGTTTAGGAAGAAACAATGTTAGTATGTCAGGATCCGAATGCACGATGTCAATCAGTATATTTTCAGTGTCTACAAAAACAAACATTAAAACAATAAAAATTACATGACAAAAGATGACTATTATGATTATAAACTATTTAAAATAGTGGAATAGTTGTACAACTCGTGTTATTTTAAAGAAAACCTTATATCCAAAGGTATGCAAAGAAAGTTAACACAACTTATTTACTTCTTGATCAAATAAATAGCTAATATATTATAGTAGACATTATTCAATTAGACTTAAAATATGATGCCTAAATGATACAAAATTCATATTTGATGACCTACAAAAATATTATTTGTCTACACATTATCCAAGTACACCTGAAAAGCTTCAACAATACAAGAGGAATCACCTTCCTTTTATTGTTCAAAATAATACAACTCTTTCAGGAAGCTACAAAATGCAAACACCTTTTCAAAAGTAGCATGAAGTCTTTTAATAATTTCTTCCATTGATACGATATCCCAAAAATTGATATTTTGTGCATATATGCTTGTTAATTCAAATTTCTTGACATTATTTTCACAATCATTTGAAAGAGATCTTTGCAGACTTTCAATAAGGGTTTTGTTAAATTTGTTTGATCTAATTGACATATTTGATATTAGAGGACTTGACACAAATTCTTCTGATATTGTAGTTTGTAGATCATTTTGATTACTTTCTTCCACAACATTTTCCATGACCTATAAGAAAATCCACTAAGATTAATATCTATTTAAAAGATTCAAAAAAAAAAAAAAACATATCACCAAAAAAAAAAATGAAAATATATGTAAATAAATATTATTTTATTTAACAATCATAAATAAAAACATTCATGAGATTTACTATTAAAAAAATTTAGAAGAATATAAATGTGGAAAAAATAAGATTACAAATATGTTGGTGAATAAACTAATTGAAATTCTTCCTTATAAGGGGTAGTTATTGAAGTAATTTTATGTAATATATATATATATAATTTATTTGAGTTGACTAGTTGATACAAGATAGAATAGTAACATATAATATTTAATTACAAAAAAAATCCTTATAATACTAACATATATTTAATTTGTTTAAAAAGCAAGAAACAAAATCATTCAATAATCAACTACTATATAAAATTAATAAAGAAAAAATTAGAGAATTATATAAATTACCAATTAAGACCAATAAATAAAATTTACAAAGTTGAAAAGATATAAAAGAAGCAAAGGAAATATAAGAAATGAGAAAAAATACAAAAAACTTAAATAGAAATACTTAAAAGAAGAAAGATAATTTATAGACCAAAATGAACCTTAAAAAACATAATATTCTGACCTTTAAGATGTCTGGACAATATCTAAGTTTAAAACTATGCTTCAAAAAATATAGGCAACTATGGGCACAAAAATTCAGTATTTGTATGGTAATCTATTATTTGATTACAAGTACACTCAATATCAATTCACCTTTCAATAAGAAGCTGATGATTGTAAACTAAGGACAAAATTAACTCTTAAATAGAAAATAGATTAAGTGACTACTAATTGTTGTAAGAAACTATAGTAACTACTACATGTGACTATTCCTACGTAGACTATAACAAATGACTCTCTATGTTGCAGTGTGGGTTAAGAACAGTTAATAACCTGATAGCATTTAACACAATGTGAATCAAAAATTACAATTCATAAACCTTATAAAATTACAACTCTCATACAAGGCCTTTTGATCTGCCTAGTAGCATATTGGAGGATTCAGCTCAAGAGTGTTAGACACCAATTTGAGGAAGAGTGAACGAAGGAATGGTTATGATTCAAAAGTAGTTTTCTCCCTTGGTTCTCAATATACTTACAATATAGCTTTCCAAACATATTCACAATAAGTTTGACATGAGTGAAGCTTTGAAATTTCTCTAACCACTATTTAACTTTGTGTAAAGATCCATAAGGTCTCGATTAGCAAGAAGAATTCCTGAGGATTTTGCTACTATTGTTATTTCCTCTAAAGTTTACAAAATTAATAATTCCTCACTCTTTAAGCAGGTTTACCTCCACGAAACATTGCCTTCTTTGCCTTGCCCTTCTCCATCTTTATTTTTGTAGAAACTTTCATGATTAGCATATGATATCCATATTGAAAAATGGCATTTATGTTTGGTAAACAAAATTCTGAATAAAGGAGAAAGATACACCTATTCATCACCCACAGCCAAACAAGTTCCAATTTTTTCAATTTTTGTTTTAGAAAAATGGATTTTAACTGGGGTAGTAGCAACTATTTAGAAGTGGTCCATTTTAATAGGAATTATACAATGGTTGATTACACAAAACAAAGGGTTGTGGATCAAATCAACGAGAAAACTTAAATAAGATTCAAAAAGTTGAAGTTCCAATGACTGAAGTATCTAGATTGATGTCCACATGGTAAGCATTATGTGGCTTGGGGACAAAGCGCAAATATTGGATAGGTTTAAAGGTAACAATTATTTTGACAGTGAGAGGGTCAAAAAAGAAACCAAATGGGATTTTGCAAGTAATTCTCATTAGATTGGGAGGAATATTAAGTGAAGGGAGGATAGGAAAGGTCATAGAAAATTCTCAAAGAATGCTACAGACTCTGATAATGGTGACAACCTTACTCGATACGAGTGCAATAGTTCAAAGCATGAATGGTATAGGTCAAGGAGATTTAGTTCTGTTGGTGGTAGCAGCAGGAATCATCTGACAGTTCTACATTAGTGTCTACGCATTGCTCCTCCAGTCCAAACCAGCAGCACTTGGAATCATCACTGGCCTCTTCCAGATCCTAGAAGTGCAAGGATTGGAAGACCAAATGGTTGTAAAAACTAGACCATGGGAGAAAAAGGAGACACTTTGAAGGAAAATCTACAAAAAGCTTGTTTGGAAAGTCACACTGACATGCACATATAGCAATTAAATTCAAGACAAAGTATAAAAAATATAATTCCTTTAAACCAAGAGTTTCAAAACATTTAGAAGATGAGGATGATGATGTAAACACAACTTAATGCTAAATATTTCCCATTTACTATCAGTTTTAATCACTCAAATATTTTAGGATAATGTTTGTTGTGACAATCATTTATGGAAAATGTGGCTACTATGTAATTAATTGGGATTTGGCCATTTTAGAGTAACAATTGTTGGAAAATTAAATTCTCCTGAGCCTCTTCCCATCCACCTACCTATCAGGAGCATTCGATGCCTGCAACTTAGAGATTTTTTTGGGGATTGTCTTCCCCACTTGCTCTTGATGTGCACCTGAAGACTGCAGAAGAAGTAAATGAAGTTAGGAATTTTTGAATTCCAAAATTCAATGCTGGTAGGTGATTTTGAAATTGAGAGGGAATGAGTTGAAAGACAAAGGGAATGAAGAAAGTTTTATTTTGTTAGTTAGAAGAAGAATATTTTTGTGCAGCAGTAGTTTGTAGATAGAGAATGTTTTGTGTGAGCTTCTGAAAGCTCCTAAACAACAACAGTTGTTTGTTTTGTGTGTGAGCAAAGATTGCTCCTGAAGTTGTTTGAAGTTGGTTGAGTAGCTGATTTCTCCCAACAGATTGAAGATTTGTAGCTTAGAGTTATCTTTTAGTAGTTTATGTTTAATCTTTCATGTATTTCCATTTCGAGCATATTTAATATAAAAAGGAAAACAGTGCATGCCCAGATTTGTCTCCTTGCATTTTGTTTATTCTGAATTTGAATTCCTCCATCTTTGGGGAAACTGAGCAGTAGCTCTATGTGTTTTTCTGTGAAATTAGAAATTCAAGACATGGTATCAGAGCCATAGGCCCCATTTCCTTGTGAGTTAGGGCATTTTTTTTTGGTATTGAGTTTTTTTTCTTTGTAGGAGACATGGTTGGAGATGAAGGAAAGAGCTAGTAGTAGCCACTGTCCTTTAATGGATAGAACTATGATGTTTGGGCGAAGAAGATGAAGACCATTATGGTCGCCAATGATTTGTGGGAGTTTGTGGTTAATTGATTCAATGATGTAACTAACCCGACAACATATGTTGTGCTCACAAACAACCAGAAGAACCAGTTGAAGGAGTTCAGGAGGAAAGATGCTAAGGCATTGAGTTTGATAGAGGCCATTTTTCCCATAATAGTAGTAGCTAACTATGCAAAGGAAGCTTGGGAAATCCTCCAAACTTATTACAAAGGGACTAGCAAGGTCAAATTGATGAATCTCCAGATGCTTCAAAGAGAGTTTGAGACTCTTGAAATGAAGGACAATGAGTCCATTTTTGTTTTCCAAACAAGACTCTCTGGTTTGATAAACTAGTTGAGAGTGAATGTTGAGATCATTGATTATCAGAGGATTGTGGAGAAAATATTTAGGATCTTACCCACAAAGTTTGATGTAGTGGTGATTGTCATTGAAGAGGAAAAGGATCTCACAACATTGTCTGTTGATAAGCTGATGGGTTCTCTGCAAACCCATGAGTAGTGCCTAAATAGGTTTGCAAGTTCCTACCAAGAGAAAGCTTTTAAAGCTCAATCGAATGCAAGAGGAAGGGGGAGAGGTAGAAACAACTCCAGACATGGTAGAGGGAGATCTGGATGTGGTAATGTTGGAGAAGAAAGCTCAGGTCGAGCAAACAGCCAAGAGGGAGCAAGCAGTTCTTAGAATAGCTCCCAAAGAGGCAAGAAGAACAGTAGTTCAAATATGAAGAGTGACAAAAGCAATGTTGAATGCTACTACTGTCATAAGTTTGGGCATTATGCAAGTGAATGTTGGACAAAGGAGAGAGATCAGTCAAAGCAAAGTGTGAATGTGGCTGAAGGAAACCAGTCCACAACCTTCATCATGTGCAATATTGGTGAAGAAGGCAGCCCTGAAGTCTGGTATTTGGACAATGATTGCAACAACCACATGAGTGGTAATGAAAGTCTATTTTCTTTCATTGATAAAAATGTAAAGTCTAAAATAAGAATGGGGAACAATGGAGTAGTTCCTATTGTTGGAAGACGATCTATTATGATTCGAAATAAGCAAGGTGAGAAGAAGGAGATACAGAATGTATTTCTTGCTCCTGGGTTAAAGCACAACCTCATGAGTGTCGGTCAGCTAATCAAAAATGGATACAAAGTGTTGATGGAGAAGATTCAATGCATCATTTATGACAAGAATGAGAGGACGAAGGTATTTGTAGTAGGCAAAATGACAAAGAATTGGATGTTTCCGTTGAAGATTGAGAGGTGTTTCTCATCTCAGTCCATTATTGCACCTCTCAAGAATGGAGAATGTACAGTAGTACATCAAGTAGTGCTCAAGAGCACCATTCAAGATCCCTCCAAGCTATGGAATCTTAGGTATGGATATTTAGGCTATGCTGGTTTGAGTCTTTTGTCCAAGAACAAAATGATTGATGGTTTGCCAAGGATAGTAGAGCCTAATGTTAGATGTGAGGCTTACATTTTTGGCAAGCAACATAGGAAGCCCTTTCAATCAGACAACTCTACAAGGGAAAGAGAACCATTGGAGCTGGTGCACATGGATTTGGTAAGCCCTATGCAAATAATTTATGTTGGTAAAAGCATATTTTTTATGACCTTCATTGATGATTACAACTATAAGACATGGGTTTATTTTTTGCAACATAAATTTGAAGCATTTGATAAGTTTTTGTTGTTTAAGGCCCAAGCTAAAAAGGAGAGTGGACATTTTATCAAGGTCCTAAGGTTAGATCGTGGAGGAGATTATACCTCTAATTTGTTTGTAAATATTTGCAAGTAAAATGGCATAAAAAAGGAGCTAACAGCTAGTTATACTCTGCAGTAAAATGGAGTGGCTGAAAGAAAGAATCAGACCATTATGGAGATGGTAAGGAGCATGATAAAAGAAAAATGACTCCCAACTGATTATTGGGGAGAGGCTGTAGCAACAACTATTTATTTGATAAATAGAAGTCCAACAAAGGCAGTCTATGACAAGATACCTCAAGAGGCATGGACAAGACACAAATGGACTGTTGAGCACTTGAGAGTGTTTGGGTGTGTAGCATATGCACACATGCCTAAAGAAAAGAGGCAGAAATTGGATGAAAAGGGTGAAAAATGCATTTTCACGGGCTATAGTGAAGAGTCCAAGGCCTATCAGCTATATAATTTGGTTACCAAAAAAATAGTCATTAGTAGGGATGCAGAGTTCCTAGAAGATGAGTCATGGTATGGAGTGGTAGATTCTAACACCTCTGAACCACCCCTGACAGCTTCTAAAGAAGCAAAAGCTGAACATGAAGTTCAGCAAGACGGGTCTACATATGCTTCTGAAAGCATCAATTGAGCTCCTAAAAGCTCCCAATGGCTCCTGACAGCTCCTGAAGCTGGAAGACAGTCAGGCAGACTGTCACAGTCAACTAGAGGATTGGCTCTGAAGGTACTAGTTGAGCTCCTGAAAGGCCTGTAAGAGATCCTGAAGTTGGTAGATAGTCAGGAAGATTGTCACAGATAGTCAGGGATTCGACTGCAGTGAGCTTTAGATGAGCTCCTGAAGTTTTCTAAAGAGCTCTTGAAGAGCCCCTAAAAAATCCTGAAGTGAGCAAACAAAAAGGTAAGCAGCCAGAGACAGCCAGAAGATTGGCTCCTAAAATCTTTAGAAGATCATCTTCTAAAGAGCTACTGAGAGCTCCTGAAATCGTCGGTAGAGCTTCTGAGAGCTCCCGACAACTCCTGAACCTACTTGATCAGCATAGCAGTAGCAGTAGTGAAAGTTCAGAACCACCTCTCACCTCCCTAATGCCAAAGAATACCAAGATTCTAAGGGAGATCTACCAAAATAAAAGGTATGATGAAGAATTTGATGAGAGTGTGAATTTTGCATTATTTTCTCATGGTGATCCAGTTTATTTTGAAGAAGTTGTGAAAGAAGAGAAATGGTGTGAGGCCATGGATGAGGAGATAGATGCAATAGAGAGGAACAACACATGGGAGTTAATTGATTTTCCTCACAACAAGCAAGTTATTGGGGTGAAATGGGTCTACAAGACCAAATGCAATGCCGAAGGAAGGATAGACCAACACAAGGCAAGATTAGTGATCAAGGGGTACAAACAACAGTTTGGGAGAGATTATAATGAGACATTTGCACCTATTGCAAGGATGGAAACCATGCAGGCAGTAATAGAAATCACATCCTAGCACATGTGGAAGGTATTTCAAATGGATGTGAAGTCTGCCTTCCTTAATGGAGTGTTGAAAGAAGAGGTTAATGTGGAGCAGCCATTCGGATATGAAGTTCTGGATCAAGAACATAAGGTGTATAGGCTGAAAAAAGCTCTTTATGGGTTAAAGCAAGCTCCACATGCATGGTACAATAGGATTGACTCATATTTGATGAGCAACAACTTTAGCAAAAGCGATGGTGAGCTCACTCTTTACATCAAGGCAACAAATGGTAATATTTTGATTGTTGTCTTGTATGTTGATGATTTAGTTTTTACTAGGGATGATGATTTTCTCATTGCTAATTTTAAAGAGTCCATGAAAAGAGAGTTTGAAATGACATACTTAGGTCTATTAAGATATTTTCTAGGCATATAAGTAAAACAAATGCATGATGGTATATTTATCTCTCAAGAAAAATATGCAAATGAGATCTTGAAGAGATTTAGGATGCTTGAAAGCAAGCCTGCCCCAACTCCAATAGCCATAGGTCTAAAGTTGAGCAAGAAAGATTGCAGCAACAATATGGATTCGACCATGTTTAAGAGTTTGGTTGGAAGTTTAATGTATTTAACAACAACTAGGCCTGATATAATGCAAAGTGTGAATCTTATTTCCAGGTTTATGGAGATTCCACATAACACCCATTGGCAAGCGGGTAAAAGAAACCTAAGGTATGTGAATGGCACCAAAGGATATGGAATTTTGTACACAGCAGCAAATATTTTTGGGTTGGTTGGATACACAAATAGTGATTGGGTAGGAAGTTTGGATGATAGGAAGAGCACATCGAGCTATGTGTTTCATTTGGGTTTGGGAGTCATTTCATGGGCTTCTAATAAACAATCCATCGTTTCCCTATCTATAGCAGAGGCTAAATATATAGCAGCAAATACAACAGCATGTCAAGCTATTTGACTGAGAAAAATCTTGGTAGATTTATTGGAAGAACAAGAGGATGGAATAGTAATTTATTGTGGCAATGTTTCATCGATAGCTTTGACGAAAAGCCATGTGTTTCATGGAAGAAGCAAGCACATTGAAATTAGGCATCATTTTATCAGAGAAATAGTTGAGAATAGTGAAATTAAAATGGTGTTTTGTAGGTCTGATTAGTAGCTAGCAGACATTTTCACCAAGCCTTTGAACAAAGATAGTTTCGAGCGCTTGAGAACTAGTTTGGGCATTGTTGATTTGGATCAGGTTTGATCCTATTTTTTCGGCTCAGCATCAAGGGGGGGTGTTGGAAAATTAAATGCTCTGAAGCCTCTTCCTGTCCACCTACCTGTTAGGAGCATTCAATGCCTGCAGCTGAGAGATTGTTTTAGGGATTTCCTTCCCCACTTTCTCCTGACGTGCACCTGAAGACTGCAGAAGAAGTAAATGAAGTTAGGAATTTTTGAATTCCAAAATTCAATGTTGGTAGGTGATTTCAAAATTGAGAGGGAATGAGTTGAAAGAAAAAAAGAATGAAGACATTTTTATTATGTCAGTTGGAAGAAGATTTATGTGCAGTAGTAGTCTGTAGATAGAGAATGTTTTGTGTGAGTTTCTGAAAGCTCCTGAACAACAACAGTTGTTTGTTTTGTGTGTGACCAGAGATTGCTCCTAAAGTTGTCTGAAGCTGGTTGAGCAGCTGATATTTCCCAACAAATTGAAGATTCATAGCTTAGAGTTAGCTTTCAGTAGTTTATGTTTAATCCTTCATGTATTTCCATTTCTAGCATATTTAATATAAAAAGGAAAACATTGCATGCCCAAATTTATCTCCTTGCATTTTGTTTATTTTTCATTTGAATTCCTCTGTCTTTGGGGAAACTGAGCAACAACTCTATGTGTTTTTTTATGCAATCATAAATTAAAGACAGTTGGTTTAGCTAGAGAAAAGGGAGTTTCAGGGCATGGGTTGGTGTAGACATTGTAAGCGAATTTATGCTTGTAATTGAGCCCATAAATAAAAGCAGGTTTCCAATTTGTAATGAGTGAATACAAGAGAATGATGAGAGGATTCAATATGTTATTGATGTCATTTAAATGAAGTAGATTTCCCCTACTAATCACAACTATATTGTCCAATTTGTATGAAATCTCATGAATTTACATACGGCATATCCTTTCCTTTGCATGTGTTGAACTTTGTCTCTATTTTTATCATTTGTATGAATTTATTGTTTGATAGTAGTTGAATGTTTTTTATTTAACTGTGTGGCTGAATTGTGTCATACAGGACACTTCCAAAGCTAGTGTAGATCATCTCCAAATTTCAGATGACACGATGATGGCATGCCAACAATCAAAAGAAAAATTAAAGAGTTTGAATGAGAAGTTGTCATAGACCCTTTTAGACAATATTGCCAAAGATAATTTAGTGAAACAACATGCTAAAGTTGCAGAAGAAGCTATTTCAGGTTGATTTTATTTCCTCTCAAATTTATTGTTAGTGGCTCGTTATGTAACTTCTTTGAACTTGTTGAATATGTTTTCAATGAATTATTATTTTTTTATAGGATGCAATATTGTTTACAAATTACAAGAAATATGCCAAATTTATTACTATCATTTCTGAGCTTTTTAGTTTAGTGGTTTGTTGGGTAAGCTCAATTTCCTAGTGCTTGTTAAATAAAATGTATTTTACAGTACTCTCATGAAGCAAAGTAATTCAAGAGCTATCTAGTCCATTCCATTAAATTTTCTTATTATTTACTCATATGGTTTTTATTTTGGAACCAAATTGTATTTCTTTTAGGCTGGGAGAAGGCTAAAAAAGAAACAATGGCTTTAAAGCAACAATTTGATACTATAACACAACAAAAGCTTGCACTTGAAGATCGAGTATCTCATTTGGATGGTGCTTTAAAATAATGCATGGGGGAGGTTATGAATGCAAGAGAGGAACAAGAACAAAAACTTCATGAGGCTATGGTGAAAAAAATGAGAGAATGGGATAAATCAAAAATTGAGCTTGATTCCAAAATAGTGGAACTAGAGCAGCTGCTATATGAGGCAAAAGCAAAAAGCAATACATCACCTATGTCTCTTCAGGGAAATTCAAAAGCATTATCTTATTTCCTAATTTACCTAAGTAAATAAATTAAATTGACTAAGTAAACTTAATATAAGGTGTGATTATATGATTACACCAAAACTTATGGATCACCATATTCATATTTTTCAAAGACAATTTCAACATTTTTAGGAACAATTCATTTTTTGGAGAAGAATTTCTAGAAAAAGTTTCTATCAACTTCAATAACTATTTTCATTTACCTAATTTACCTAAGTAAATAAATTAAATTAACTAAGTGGACTTGATATAAGGTGCAATTATATAATTATTCCAATACTTATGGAGCAATTCAATTTTTTGAGGAAAGTTTCTAGCAAAAGTTTCTATCAATTTCAATAACTATTTTCATTTATTTTCTTCATAAATAAGAAAAAAATTCTTCTTAATGAACATGATATTTTCACATCAATGAGATGAAGTAAAAAAATATGGAAAAAAATTGTTTATATTTAATTTTCATCAACATTTTAGATCACACTCTATGATCCATCACTAGTATGGTGAGATAAATTGATATGAGGATTGCATGTTTCAGCTCAATAAAACCTAAGATGTCAAAAGAAGGCACATGAAAAAATCTGGTGGTTTCCATGTCCCTTCTTGGCATCTCATTTTTATTGATCCTAAAGCATGCAATCTTCTTTATCATTTTATCTCACTATCCTGATGATAGATCATAGAGTGTGATCCACAATGTTGAAGATTAAATATACACATTTTTTTCTAAAAGCCTCTTATACTCCATGTTTCCTATTGTTCATAGAGCTCCCTATTGCAATTGTAACCTAGCTGTCCCCATCTCTAGAAACTCTTATTTTCTATGTTTCAAAATTCAAATTTCCCATGCATGATATAAATTTAAAATATTGACTTAATGATAAAAACCTAAATTTGAACCATGTATGCAAATATCTCTAAAAAAACAAAATGTGAAAACTTACTAATTGTTTTCATTTATTTTCTTCTTATATAAGAAATTGTTTCTTGCTGTTTTATGCTTCCCAAATTAGATTTCTATCCAACTTTCCTACTGCCTTAACAACCTGCATTTCTAGAAACCCCCATTCTGTGTTTCCAAATTCACATTCACCATACATGGTACAATTTAGTGATTTACAAATAGAAAAATTAAATTTGAACCACATTTGCAGCAATTTCGATAAAGACCATTTGCCTCCATACATCTTCACTATGGTGCTGGAAGAACAAATGGGAATAAATTCTACACCTCCATCCTTTAGACCTATTATAACATAATGAGGAAAAGGAACTGAAATAGGAAAATTCCATATTCTGTTTGTTACTTTTGATGTCAATATCCGAATTGAGTGAATCATTGATTCTAGAGATCGGGAATGAAAATATTCTCCATTCCTTTGTTAAAGACTAATTGTATGTGAAAATGTGAAAACAAATAAGCAAACATGGAATGTATCAGCTTGTTGAATGACCTTATGTGAAGAGAGGTAATTTGAGATGGAAGTCAACTCCAAAAATGTTGGAGTTTTTTAAATGTATTATTTTTCTTGTGCTTTTATATACTAAAATAAAGAAGTATTGCTGCCATAGGATCGAATTAATCATACACAATAAAATGCTTGGATGTAACTGCATAGCTTAAATTTTGTTGGAGTAATAATTTCTCTCACCCAAAGACTAATATTAAAAGTATATTCCAGAATGATCTACATTCTAAATAAGTGAAATCATTAATTGCTATATGTTGGTTAGGAGAAGATAAAACATAAAATATGGATATATTGACATTGTTCCAGAAATTTTTCGTGAACTCTAAACTTCTTCATTCTCTGGAAGCTTCTTGTACTGAAACTCCTGGAAACTTCTAACTCCTCTATAAAGGAGGATTAATGTAAAGCAGGTTGTAATGTAATACAAATTAATACAAGTGTGTGTGCATCAACACGATTGGGAAAATCGCTGTGTTTTTGTTTTTCTAATTCTCTTCATGGTATCAGATCCTGGACGATGATGTTTGTTGGTGTGCAGATTTTTGAAGTTACAGAAATAAGAGATTGAAGTTATCCTAGAGATTGAAGATATTGTGATGATGCAGATCTATAGGAGACGCTCATGTCTAAGCCAGTTGCAGCTAAAGGAGGAACTGCTGTAGGAGGAGTTGAAGAGCTTCTTTAAAAGTAAAGAGATCAAAGAATTGATAAGGACGCTATAGATTAGTTTGTTGTTTGAAGATTTAAATCTATTTGGAGTGATATGTTCTATTTTGTGCATAGATTATTTTGATGAATGAGCTGTTAGATTCTTTACTCAATAATTGTTGGTAATGTTGGAAGTATTCAAGTTCTGAGAGGGGGGGGGTGAATCAGAACTAATCACAAAATTTACAAATTGAATTTATATACTGAAATTATGAAACCAGAACAGAGTATTTTGATCAACTGAACAGAATATTTTGAACAACTGAACTGAAATTACATACATTCATCATGAACAGAAATATAATAGCAACTCACAGAAGATTGAGACACCAATTTGTGCCGGGAAACCCTCCAAAACCTCACGGTTTCGTCATAGGGGGAAAAACCACTCCATAAACCTGTATCCTTTATTGATTTTCAATCCTTTACAATCAGCAGCAACTACTGCTCAGAGATTTTAATCCTTTTCAATTCTGTAAATACATCTCATATACATATACAAATGTGTACATGTCACTTATATATGTACACAAGTTTATGATAAAACTTTTTAAGCCTCTTATCCTCAGATACATATAAATATGTTTTCACACACACACATATATCTAATGATTACAAATGTTATATTTATAGAAATGAAATTCGAATCTGATCAGTTACATGTATCTAACTGAACCAGTTAGAGTTTGTTACACAAACTTCCTTTTAAAAATGCTTTTTGAGAAACTAACAAAACAGTTTTAGTTTTCGGATTTGTTCTTGTCTCAAATCTGGTAATCATTATAAGCTTCCAAAGTGTTTCATTTTTGAAATACTCGAAAATAGTTTCCACAACGACATTTTTGCAACTGACTGGAAATGCTTGTACATTTCCTTTTGTTTTGAACAAAAAAACTGCATATAATATCCTGGGTTTAACACCCAAAATTATTCAATCTTCTAAAACTGTGCGAGTATTCTTTTCAGTTTTCAACAAACTTCAACTTTGCTCAAAGAATTCACTGTCTTGAAAATTCTTACCTGTGGTGCCCTTTGAATTTCGCGGCTCAACATACCTGTGATGCCCAAGACTCTGCCCGATCCTGTTAAGTTCCTCCTTTTTAATTTGCCCCAAATCCTCATACATGTGAGCAAAGATCAAATATGTAAGAAAATCTTTCACTCTTTCTGTGAAAATTAAATTCATATAGACCTGTAACTTCATTTCGAAATACAAACAATGTATCTGCAAACTTGTTTATGTAATCTTGCATACCCATCAAATGATTTTTGTTTTGCAGAAAGGAATTATCTTAGTATTCGCAGAGAAGAAATGAACTAAAGACCAGTTTGCAAGGTCTAAAACAATACCCACAAACATAACTCCTTTTAATCACAATTTGAAATCTGCCATGCAAAGCCAACACTTGGCGAGAAAAAGCAGGGGACAATAAATAATACGTTCAGTCTGTCAGATTACGGTCTCAAACACTGCCGCCGAAGCAAGTTTTATTTGATTCATATTAAACAACATTATGTTGTGCCATGTTTAATTTTCCTGCCTTTATTTGTTTACCGATTGCCATCATATATTTCACAATAAGTGCCACGTCAAAATGAAGACTTTTCTTGCCAATTGCCACGCGTGCATATATTCCATTTTGCCAACTGAATAGTTTTCGATATGGTCAACAATCTCCCACATTTTTGATGCAAAAATTTTCACCATCTCATAAATACAAGATAATGAACAGAAATACAATGCTGATTTACCATGAAATGCTAGGTATTAGACCAACTAACCAAAATCAACCAAAAACTGATAAATCAATCTGAGAAATCAATTCTCCAATCGGTGAAACGCATGATTAACCTATGATTGTAACCTGTGATCCAAATCTATGAAATGCTATGGATTAACCAGTGAACCAAACCTGACCAGTAAACCAAACCTATGGAATCCCTGTTAAATGTTGATTACTCCCCCAAAATTTGTGCATCAAAAATCTAACCACTTGCTGTGCATAAATGCTTTCTGTGAAAGGAGCAGAAACCTAACACAGAATAGTAAAGAGTAAAAAAACTTATTCCAGCATGGATTGAGAGAAGACCCCCAATCGATTTCTTAACTGTTCAAACAATTCCCTAGGTAGAGCTTTGGTAAAAATATCAGCAACTTGTACTTTAGAAGGCACATGAATGAGAGTGACCTCATTTGATGACACATGTTCGCGAATAAACTGCAATTTGATGGCAACATGCTTAGTTCTGGAATGCATAATAGGGTTTTTAGAAATCTAGATAGCACTAGTATTATCACAAAGGATCTTCATAGGTTTTTGAACATGATTACCCAAATCTAAAAGCTGATAAGACATCCAAAGTAACTGAGTACAACATGTTGTTGCAGCAATAATTTCAGATTCAGCAGTAGAAATAGTGACACATTCTTATTTTTTATTGTGCCAAGCAACTAACCAATCACCTAACAAGAATGCAACACCACTAGTACTTCGGTGATCATCTTTACATCCACCCCAATCAGCATCTGTATAACCAATCAGAGTAAAATCATCATTTTTGGGATACCACAAACCATAATCCAAAGTACCTTGTAAGTATTTAAAGATACGGTGAACAGCATTGAGGTGAGATTAACGAGGAGCTGCTTGATATCTAGCAACTTGACATACAGAGTGCATTATATCTGGTCTAGAAGCAGTAAGATATAAAAGACTCCCTATCATAGACCGATACTCCCTTTGATCAACAAGAGGAGATTCATCAATTTTCATCAACTTACATCCAGTTTCCATTGGTGTGCCAACTGGATTACAAGTATCCATTTGAAACCTTTTAAGCATTTCCTTAGCATATTTCAGCTGAGAGATAAACAAACCATGTTCAAGCTGAGAGACTTGAATTCCCAAGAAAAATGTCAAAGGTCCTAGCATAGACATCCCAAATTCATATTCCATGATTCCTGAAAAAGTTTGTGCTAAATGTTCATTAGTAGAACCAAAAATAATATCATCTACATATATTTCAACAACCAATAAATTTTCATTGTCCATTTTTGTGTACAATGTGTTGTCCACATTTCCTTTAATGAATCCATTTGCAATTAGATGTTTATCCAATCTGGAATACCAAGCTCGAGGAGCTTGTTTTAAACCATACAAGGCTTTTTTGAGACGAAGAACATAATCAGGCTTGTCAGAAGATTTGAAACCTTCTGGCTGTTCCATATAAACTTCCTCCTCAAGGTACCCATTTAAGAAGGCAGTTTTGACATCCATTTGGTAAATAGTGAAATTTTTATGAGTGACATATGCAAGAAAGATTCTGATTGATTCCATCCTTGCAACTGGTGCAAAGGTTTCACCAAAATCAATTCCTTCTTGTTGTGCATATCCTTTGCAAACAAACCTGGCTTTATTCTTGATCACTTCCCCTTCCTCATTCAGTTTATTGCAGAATATCCATTTTCCACCAATAACATTTTTATCATTAGGCCTAGGAACAAGTTCCCAAGTCTTGTTTTTCTCTATCTGATTTATTTCATCCTGCATAGCATTTTTCCAACTGGGATTTGATAGGGCTTCAGTTACATTCTTTGGTTCAAAATCTGCTATCAAACAAAATTGTTCAGCAATATTTACTTGTTCTCCTATTTTGGCTTTCCTTCTAGTTAAAATTCCCTTATCAATATCTCCAATAACTTGAGACTTAGGATGTCTCTTAGCTATTATTCTAGAAGATGTTTTTAACTTTGATCCATCACTAGTTATTTTAGGATTGGAACAATTTCCTGCAAGTTCATCTTCATCATCAGTTTCAACTTTATCATTTTCATAATTCTCATTATGTAAACTTTCTGACTCTTGAAAGGATAAACCTTCATGTTCTTCTTTGTCATTACAGCATACAGATGTTTCATCAAACATGACATTTATAGCCTCTACAATTTTGTTCAGCCTTTTATTATAGCATTTATATGATTTGCTATGTGTAGAGTACCCAAGAAAAATCCCTTCATTAGACCTTGAGTTAAAGTTTTCTAGAGAATCATCATTCTTTCTGATAAAACATTTGCAACCAAATATTTTAAAGTTCTTGACATTTGCTGTTTTCCCATACCATAATTCATATGGAGTATAAGCTGTTCTAATTCTAATTTGTGCTCTATTTAAGATATAGACAGCTGTATGAACAGCTTCTTTCTAGAACTTGTCAGACAACTTTGCTTCATTCAACATGGTCCTGGCCATTTCCTTGACAGTTCTATTTTTTCTCTCTACAACACCATTTTGCTGTGGTGTCCTAGCAGTAGAACTTATTGTCCTTTTATACCTCATTTTTCACAATACTCAATAAATTCTTGAGAAGTGAATTCTCCTCCCCTATCTGATCTTAAGCATTTCAGTTTTAAATTAGTTTCTCTTTCTACCATCTTTCTGAAAATTTTGAAACATTCAAAGGCTTCTGATTTATGTTTCAGAAATGTTACCCAAACCATTCTTGAATAATCATCTATGAACAGCATGAAATATCTTTCATCATTTAATGAGGTTGTTTTGGTTGGACCACATAAATCAGTATGTACTAGTTCAAGTGGTCTATTTGACAAATATTCTTTTGTTTTAAAAGAAACTCTTGTTTGCTTTCCTTTAATACACTCTTCACAAATAGATGCAGGTTTAGTTATTTGCGGTAGTCCCCTAACCTTTTTGTTCTTGCTGATTCTAGCAAGATTATCAAAGTTCAAATGTCTTAGTCTTTTGTGCCATAGCCAATTTTCTTCCACTTGACTCATAAAGCAGGTATTGACCAAAGAAGTTTCTTGAATAGTTGAATCTATCAGATTATACAAATTACCATTTGTTCTTAACCCACTGGTAATGACTCTATCTTTCCCATTTTTAATATAACATTCTTTTGCATTAAAAGAGATAGAATATCCATTATCACATATCTGACTGACCCTTAAAAGGTTATGTTTCAACCCTTCAACAAAGTATACATCATGTATTGGTGTATCATTGTTTAAGATTATTGAACCTTTTCCTGTTATATAAGCTCCTGAGTTATCACCAAAACGTACAAATCCTCCATCAAAGTTTTCTAAGGTTTTGAATTTGTTCTTGCATCCAGTCATATGATGAGAGCAGCCACTATCCAATACCCATGTTGCAGATTTCTGAGCAAATAAGATTGTTTCAACGATTAAGGACTTTTCATTTGTCCTTACTTGTTTCCATATTTGTTTAGGTCTCAAATTTAATTTACACTTATTTGCATAATGACCATAGTAAAAACATTTGAAACATCTAATAACTTTTCTTTTGCATTGACTAGTGTTGTTTTTACAAAAGATTGCTTTGTGCCCAAAAATATTACAGTTGAAACAATATCCATTGAAAAAAAACTTTGTTTTCTGACTAGTAGATTCTTCAAATGAACATTGCAAGATGTTCAGTTTTTTATCCTTTTCTTCAAGTAAGAGTTTTTGACTTTCTATAATTAAATTTGCTTTTATTAACTCATCTTGAAGTTTTTGATTTTCAGTCTCATGATTTGCAACTGACCTTTTTAACCTTTTAATTTCTTGCAGGGATTTTAGAAGTTCTTCTTCAAGATCTACTTCTATATCTAAATCAGATGAGGATTCAGGCTCATTTGATTCAGATTTAGGAGTATGTATTATTTCAGCCATGAACAACTTTTCCCCTTCTTCATCTGCATCACTAGATTCTTCATTTGGATCTTCTTTTGAAAGAAGACTTTTCTTTTTGAAATCCTTAAACCTTTTATTCTGATTCCAAGGCTTCTTTCTAGAAAACTTCTCAAATTTCTCATCACAATCGTCAAATTCAATATTTGGGCATCTAGCAGCAAAGTGTCCTAATTGACCACAGCTGAAGCATTTAGGTTTTCCTTTATATTTCTTTGTCATTCTTTTAACCAGTAATGCTTCTAAAGCATCAGTTAGATCTGAATCACTCTCATCATTCTTTTCAGCCTTAAAGGATGATTCTTTTGATGAAGAACTAGCTTGATTGCTAATTCTCATTTTATATGCAGTTAGAGTTCCTTGAAGTTGATGTAAAGTCATTTTTGAAAAAAAAATCTTTTCTTCTAATGTAGAAATTTTTGTTTCAAAGTTAGGTAGTACTGACCTAGTGACCTTTGAAACAACATCATGTTCTTCTATGTCTTCACCTAGACCCTTCCTGGCATTCACAACTTCCTCAACTCTTAAAAAATATGTAGCAATAGTTTCATCCTCACTCATTTTCAGATTGTCAAACTGAGTTTTAAGAGTAATCAATTTAGACTCTTTTACTAAGTTGTCATCTCCTTAATTGATAGATAGTTTCAAGTTTTACCCATATATCATTTGCAGATTTGCAATAAATGACTTTGGCAAAGACATCTCTAGTAAGACCATAGAGAAGAGCATATCTAGCCTTCTTATCCAACTCAAATTTTAGTTTCTCATTAGCATCAGTAGGGACTGACGCTGGAACAGTGTATTTTGTTGTTACTACATCCCACATCCTTACATCTAGGGAATGTATAAATGCTTCCATTTTAACTTTCCAGAAAACATAATCATTTCCATCAAATAAAGGTGCCCTATTAAGAAAAGCTCCTTCAGACTGTGCCATAACTTCCAATATCCCGGAATCAATTCCTAAAGGGAATCCTACGCTCTGATACCACTTGTTGGAAGTATTCAAGTTCTGAGAGGGGGGGTGAATCAGAACTAATCACAAAATTTACAAATTGAATTTATATACTGAAATTATGAAACCAGAACAGAGTATTTTGATCAATTGAACAGAATATTTTGAACAACTGAACTGAAATTACATACATTCATCATGAACAAAATATAATAGCAACTCATAGAAGATTGAGACACCAATTTGTGCCGAGTGGGAAACCCTCCAAAACCTCACGGTTTCGTCATAGGGAGAAAAACCACTCCATAAACCTGTATCCTTTATTGATTTTCAATCCTTTACAATCAGCAGCAACTACTGCTCAGAGATTTTAATCCTTTTCAATTCTGTAAATACATCTCATATACATATACAAATGTGTATATGTCACTTATATATGTACACAAGTTTATGATAAAACTTTTTAAGCCTCTTATCCTCAGATACATATAAATATGTTTTCACACACACTCACATATATCTAATGATTACAAATGCTATATTTATAGAAATGAAATTTGAATCTGATCAGTTACATGTATCTAACTGAACCAGTTAGAGTTTGTTACACAAACTTCCTTTTAAAAATGCTTTTTGAGAAACTAACAAAACAGTTTTAGTTTTCGGATTTGTTCCTGTCTCAAATCTGGTAATCATTATAAGCTTCCAAAGTGTTTCATTTTTGAGATACTCAAAAACAGTTTCCACAACGACATTTTTGCAACTGACTGGAAATGCTTGTACATTTCCTTTTGTTTTGAACAAAAAAACTGCATATAATATCCTGGGTTTAACACCCAAAATTATTCAATCTTCTAAAACTGTGCGAGTATTCTTTTCAGTTTTCAACAAACTTCAACTTTGCTCAAAGAATTCACTGTCTTGAAAATTCTTACCTGTGGTGCCCTTTGAATTTCGCGGCTCAACATACCTGTGATGCCCAAGACTCTGCCCGATCCTGTTAAGTTCCTCCTTTTTAATTTGCCCCAGATCCTCATACATGTGAGCAAAGATCAAATATGTAAGAAAAACTTTCACTCTTTCTGTGAAAATTAAATTCATATAGACCTGTAACTTCATTTCGAAATACAAACAATGTATCTGCAAACCTATTTATGTAATCTTGCATACCCATCAAATGATTTTTGTTTTGCAGAAAGGAATTATCTTAGTATTCGCAGAGAAGAAATGAACTAAAGACCAGTTTGCAATGTCTAAAACAATACCCACAAACATAACTCCTTTTAATCACAATTTGAAATCCGCCATGCAAAGCCAACACTTGGCGAGAAAAAGCAGGGGACAATAAATAATACGTTCAGTCTATCAGATTACGGTCTTAAACACTGCCGCTGAAGCAAGTTTTATTTGATTCATATTAAACAACATTATGTTGTGCCATGTTTAATTTTCCTGCCTTTATTTGTTTACCGATTGCCATCATATATTTCACAATAAGTGCCACATCAAAATGAAGACTTTTCTTGCCAATTGCCACGCGTGCATATATTCCATTTTGCCAACTGAATAGTTTTTGATATGGTCAACAGGTAATGCTATTATGATTCAACACAGAGGAAAATATAATTTTTGAATAGATAAAAAATGGCCGTGTCTGAGTAACTGTTGGTAGTGCTATTATGGAGAGAGACAAGTATAATTTTTTGGGATAAATAAAAAGGGTTGCATCTGATAAGACTTTTGTTTGAATAGTTTATTATTCTGTGAACTACAAATTGGTTATATAGCTAGTGCAACAAGGAAGGAGCAAAGTTGTGAGTGAAAAGAGCCAAAGAAGATCACTTACATTGCTATTGCCAAAGGATAAAGTGAAGTCCAGTTTGCAAACATGGAATCCAACAAAGAGATCAAAGGAAGATTGTGGTGAAGAGTAAGTTGTTAAAGGTGATTGTTGTTTGTTGTAAAGTTTGGATGAAAATGTATTTAAAGAGGTGAAGGAAACTGTCTATTTCCTTCTTGAGAAGTTGAAATCAATGTGTCCAAAATATAAATATTATGATGTCAAAAGGAATTTTTTGTCATAAAGAAAGTAAATTGTAATTTAAATCACAATCAAATTTGAATCTAAAGATTGACACTAAGGTATTGTATGAAGCTAAGTAAAGTTGTAGAAAATTTAGAACAAATTGTAATTTGAAATGTTCTAAAATGATTATCAAGAGGTGATGCATTGTTGAAGCTGACAGCTTATAGTTTTAAAATTGTTTTGAATAAGAAGAAAATCAATCATCAAAAGGAGATACAAATTATTGTATCAGTATCACAGTGAAGGTAAAGGTACGGTGAGTCAAAATCTTTTATTTTAATGGGCAAGGTTGGTAAAAGGGTAAATAAAGAAAGAGATGTTTTGGAGGAGGAATACTTAGATGTTAAGAAATAAAATTTTGAATTGTTAAAATATTTACATAAGATTTCAATTGAAAAAAGTGGACAAGTGATAAAAAAATTATGATCTTGATATTGAATTAGATAAAGTTAAAAGAAAGAAGTAAGAGCTAGAAGAAAAGCTAAAGTTGTTTGATGAGATTAAGAAAATGAATGAAGAATTAGAACAAAGAGTAAAATTGGTTAATGAATTAGAACACAAACTAAAAAGATTGGAAGAAGCAAAAACTTGCAAATGAAGGAAATCACAAAATTAGAAGAAGACAATGGTATACAAGAAGGAAATGTCAAAATTAAATAAAGAAAATGAAAGTTTGAAGTCAAAGAAATTGGTATGTGATGTTTTTTTGTAGTACAAAAGATTTGAGTTCATTATTTGATAAGTGTGTTTTTGTTGAAGTTGTTTGTGATGAAGAAAAACATGTTAATGAGATTGAGAATCTTGGTAGTTATGATGATAATGCATTTGATTCTATAAATGTTGCTAGTGAAAATAATGTTGGTTTAAAAATCATGAAAAGAGTGGGTTATAAAGGTAAAAGATTAGGAAAATATGAACAAGGAATGAGAAATCCAATTAAGCCAACAATGAGGCCAAAGTATGAAGGTCTCGAGTATGTAACAGGTAAGGGGAATGATGCTACAAGTTCAAGTTAATTGGTTCAAGAAATGAAGAGTGTTGAGTGTACACATTGCCATAGGAGAGGCCATACAAAAGATAAATGTTGGGATTTATATCCATGCAAAAATTGTGGTTTGAAAAACCATTTAGGAAAAATGTGTTGGAATACAAATTGGAATTTATGAATATATGAAAGACTGCATGAAAATGAATTGTGGTTGGAGTTTGAATCGAATTGGACAAAGTTGACAGGTATGTTCAAAAGGTTGTTCAAGTGCAAGTGTTCATATGTCAAAGATGATAGAAATCAAGAAAGGTTTGAAGGTTCAAGATGTCATGTTCTTGTAAGACATCAAGAAAGATGAAAACTATAGATAGTGAGAATACTTCCAAATTAAAGAATTGAAGATTTGAAAAGAAAGGTTTGAATACCTATCGCAACAGTTAGTGATAGTTGGAAAGAGATCCGCAAATCTTGAAAATAGAGAAAAGTGAGAGATAATTTAATAGATCGACTGAAGGTGCATGAAGACACCAAGATCAAAGGTCATGATCGAGAACAAGATTTGTGCAGTAAAGTGCAGTAGCACAAGAGATTACTTTTCAAAAATGAAGGAATTGAATTTGAAGATTATAGATCAAAAGATTAGTGCAAGAAGAATTTTCAAGGATCGAATTTCAATAATTGATGATCATCATATAGTGATTAATTGAATGTAAATGGGTACCTAACAAGGCTTTAGGTCAGTACCCATCATTTTCCTCTCTTTGGACTGATCATCTTGTGGGATGAGTTGGTCTATAGATCTTGAAGATAGCTTGAAGAACATGAGTGACTAAGTTTGTAGAATTGAAAGACTGAAAATTTGAAATGATAAAAGCACGTGTGGTTGAAATTAAGGCGAAGTGTTGGAGTAATAATTTCTCCTACCCGAAGACTAATATTAAATGCATATTCCAAAATGATCTGCATTCTAAACAAGTGAAATCATAAATTGTTATATGTTGGTCAAGAGAAGATAAAACATAAAATATGGATATATCGACATTGTTCCAAAACTTTCCCGTGAACTCTAAACTTCTTCATTCTATGGAAGTTTCTTGTACCTAAAGCTTCTCATGATTTCTGAAACTCCTGGAAACTTCTAACTCCTCTATAAAAGAGGATCGATCTAAAGTATTTTGTAAAGTAATACAAATCAATACAAGTGTGTGTGCAGCAACATGATTGGGAAAATTGTTGTGTTTGTGTTTTTTTGATTCTCTTCAAGTGTGAATTTTGTCTAGTAGCTTCCCTTGTGCTCAATGTAGATTGATTCATTGCATTGATATATGTTCCAAATGGATCAATGAGAAAAATGACTGCATTCCTTTCATGTTAATTGAGATCCATGACTTGGCCTTGACATGTAATTAGTATCTCCTTTGATTAAATACTTGTGTTATGAAACGATAATAACTTATATTCCATTTAAATGCTATTGAAGACCATACACAATAAAATGTTTAGATGTAACTGGATAGCTTAAGTGTGACTTTTATCTAGTAGCTTCCCTTATTCTTGGTGTAGATTGATTCATTGCATTGATATCTACTCTAAATGGATCAATGAGAAAAGGACTATGTTCCCTACATTCCTTTCACATTGATTGAGATCTGTGACTTGGCCTTGACATGTAATTATTATCTCTTGTGATTAAACAATTGTGTTATGAAACAATAATAATTGATATTCCAAAATGGTCTGACTGATATTCCATTTAAATTCTATTGATGTCAACTTGGAAAGTAAATGAGAGATGTTGAAAGCTTGATAGATTGTTTGGAAGAGTATGTGTGACTTGAACAATTCCATTGTATGTTTTTTAATTCAAAGAATTTATTGAAGCTATAATCCTCTTATTGAGTTCGATGTTTGGACTTGTTATGAATGTAATAGCATGGTTATCTCTCTTTCAAATGAGTGATGGATGTGCTTGGTTCTTCCAGTATATTTGTTGCAAACATGACTTATGTATGCACTTGCATCAATTTTTTTTTTAATAATTAGTAAAACCTACTCAATTACATGCACTTAGTAAAGAAGTGGGTATGAAGGCTGAGTGCCAGAGGATGAGAGGTCTACTTAAAAAATAATTACCAAGGCCTACTACACTAGATCAAGTGAAATTGGAAGTAGAGACTATTGGAAGGGAATTGGGAGATATCAAATTGAGGAAGTCACTTAGTAAGGGTGTTGGTTCACCATGTTCTTTAGTAGAGACTTTAAATGATAAACATCAAGAACATTTTTAGAAAGCAACTGACTACCATACAAGAAAAGTGTTGCCAATAGAAGAAGATAATAAGATGCTAAAAGATGCACTATCTAAGGAAAATAGTGAGCTTAAGGCTTCTAGAGTCATGTGTGCTAGAACAACTGCTAAACTCTCCATTGTGGAACAACAGTTGGACTATATGAGGTGAAGGTAAGGGAAACTTTCTCTCGAGTTGCATTTGGAAGGATCAAGAAGTGAAAGAACAAGCAATCAACCAAACTTACAGTCTTCCTTAATAAAATTACTAAAGAAAAGAGGAAATGAATTGTAAATTCATATTTAGATCACTAATTTGATAGATACAAATGATGTTCATTATTCAGTGAGATGGGTGTTTTTCAATATAAATTTGAACTATGAAAGAATCGAAAGAGATTAAAGCCACCGATCAAAGCATTCCATATATGTCATAGACAATTGACCCAATGAATAGAGAACAATCAAGGAGTAGACGATCAAGAAAATACCTGGAAAATAATATTATTGATAGTATTAATTCCTACTATAATACCTGACTCCTTGAATCTTTATTTTGTTTACTGCAACAAAAAAATCCTAAACAAGTGGTGGAATAAAAAGGAAACATCAAATCTTGACTAGATGACATAATCACTAGTTTTGTGAATGAGCAATAGGATGAGGGTTATGAATAATTTCAATCAACTTGAAAACAACTTAAACAACTCCCAAACACAAGGGACAACCTTCCTAAGAGGTTTCTTCACTAGGACGCACAATCCCTCCATCAACAAGAATGATAACAATTCATTTTGATGCAATGTCATGCTTCCTAAGGAAAAAGGTGGAATGAATTCCATAAAAGGTACTTATCAACAAAGTGATAATAAGGAAAGATTCCCCAAGCCAAGATGAATAAATTTAATTCACAAAGTTTCCTTAGAAAATGCTCAAAAATACTTAATGTTTGATAAATAGGAGGGTGACAATGTGCCAAAGGACTATAGCATGCCAGAAGGAAACTAGCATGATTTCTCAAGTGTCCCAAAACTGTGTTGGTGTCTTAGAATTTCCTGTGTCAAAAATTTATGCTCGAGTAAAAAATTTGCACTATTGTCCTAGTTAGAGATAAAATAGGTGATATTTTTTAGGTCTTAAATATAATGGAAACAAAGGACTCCCAAAATAATAATTAAATTCCACACAACTATAGAATGACCAAACATGATTGGGAGACCAAGAGGTCAACCACATTTGATCTTATACACATAAATAAATAAGGGAGCCACTCTCCATGAGATGGTACACCAAAAAGGGACTCCAACACAAGTCTAAGGACATGAGGGGAAATAAAATATTCCCAACACACCTTACATGTTCTTCAACCAAGAGTATAATCTAAATAGAACCACCCTATGGTGAGTTCTCATATACATACCAAACTTGGGAGATGAAACCACACATGAATCCAATGCCAAATTTGAATGTTATATAACAAATTAAATTGATTTTTAGCCCAAGTCTAAATATGCTCTAAGTTTATTTTATCAAGATAACTATCAATGATAAATAGTGTGAGAAATAGCCATAACCTTTACCACCAACACTAAGATACCATACAAGGCCCTAAATTATATATTTTATAGCACAACATAATAAGGAGAAAATTAAGCACAAGAAGTAGAGAATTTCAACGTGCATACCATCCAAGGCTCAACCAATAGAATCCTTGAAGATTTTGATCCTTGATGGTGGTTCCATGCCACCAAACCATGTGGCACACGTAGGTCCACGCCACCATGCTAGAAGATAATTACTTTGGCACAAGTACACATAGTCACACAATACAAGGGAGTATGGATCACAAACACATCAATCAAAAATATCATGGACATCATATCATATACATGACAACAAGCATGATAAATATCAACACATACATGCCAATCAATATGAATATCTAGTCATACAATAAACATGCTCAAGGGGAAAACATCACCATCATAAGAATAAATGATAATCCACATGAAATAGCATGTTAACCTATCATGTTTTAGTTTCAAAATTGCAAGTTCCTATCATGGTTTCTTAGCTAGTAAAATTTAGGCTATAATGAACAACACACCAAAATCTAAATAAATGATAAATTCTTTCTTAATTTTTTAATTTTTTTGTCATCTCAATTACTCATATATTTATTTCTATTTATCATTCTTAATTTTTTTCAAGAATCTAATATTTGATCCATTTATTTGTTTTTATTATCTTAGATTCTTTTACTTAGAATTAATTTATTTCTCTATAATTATATAAATAGATTAGGTATTAAGCTTTCAAAATAATTTATCTAATTAATGAATCTTAAACCATCAATGCTAGACATTTTCTCCATTAAGTCACCTAAAACACATTCATGAGTAATCCCACTTTTTGATATTGACGAAAGCTTGTAGAGATAATCAACTCTAACATATCTAGTTTATTGAGATAATTATTTATATTTTCTCTCTACCAATTACTCATGTCTCTATTTATATTTATCATTCATAATTTTTTTTTAGAACTTAATATTAATCTATTCAAATTTTTATTTTAGATTTTATATAGAAGATTATTTTTCTATAATATTATAAATAGATGTTGGAAGCTTTAAAACAATTTATTTTGTAAATGAATCTTAAACCAACAATATTCAACATTTTTGTTTCGAGTAACTTCAAAGCTATCTTTAAGTAGCACCACTTTTAATATTAATGAAGTATTCAGAGATACTTGATTTCAAATGATGAAACTACAAATAATAGACTTGTTTTTTATGACTCAAACTTCAAATTTAAGATATGTCAATACATTAACAACTTTAACAAAATGAACAAGAACCTTACCACTACACCAAGAACTCCACTTTAACAAAATATCAATTAAACATATAATTAAAGATGCATTGCATGTACTAGGAAAAAAATCTCACATATATTTGGTAATAATATTCCTGCTAAGATAGCCTGCACGAGTAGCAGAGTTAGCTTGCGTAGTGGGTTTTCTCCTCATTGGTCTTGGATTCGACTCCACTCCCGGGTTTAAGAGGTGGGACTTCTTGCGGGTGGGGGATCTCACCCGCAGGGGACTAGTCTCGCCCTAACTTGCCCTAGGTACCCAAGATACGGACTACTAGGCCACTAGACTAAATTGTGGGGACACCCCTCTTGTATAAAAAAAAAATCCTACTAAGATTAGAAGAAATACATTGATATGATACATATACTTATTTATTTGTATTTGTCGAACTCCCCACCTCTTTTCCCTTTTTAAAAAGCGGAAGCCAACTTAAACGAGTGAGAATAAAAGAATATGAAATACATGAACCATTGAATGTTCAAAAGAGGAAGGCGGAAGCCTTTAAAAAAATATATGGTGGGGCTTAAATAATGGAGCTTTTGTGGGTGGCTAGTCGGACTTAATTTGGAAATAAAAGCATCAATTCTCACAAGTACCAAGGAAAGAATTTTATAACATAAACTTAATATTCTTCCCGCGCCTAAAGTTGTTCACTGAAGAGTTAATGGAGCTTTGATTCCCACAGATATGTTGTAAAGTTTTTCTCACATATGTATGTGACCATAAATGTATATTTAGGTAATTATGCTGAGACGTATAGGGTTTTATATTTTAATTATTTATATAAAAAATAAAAAATAAAAAATATTTAAGAATAAGTATAACTTAAAAAATTAATATATATTAAAGAGATAATTGTTGAGGGTGAGTATATTCATTAATTACATTTCAAACAATAGAATGGACACCGATCTTATAAGGAAAAAGTAAGGCATGCATAATTACCAAAATAAGGAATTCTGAATTTTTCAAAAGTAAAATAATTTATTTAAATAAAAATTAAGTAAAGAATGTAATAAAGTAAAATGATTCTTAAATAAAAATGTAAGTTTATGTATTCATATAAAAATACAATATTTTTTTGGTAAGAGGTCATGAGGTCTAGTCTTCCCTCCATCTTACGATATTAGAGGCATGTCATGCTAGCGTCATTGGTCACATGAAAAATGTTTAGTAGGTGCATTGCAGTTTATAGAGGTGCTACTAAATTCCTACAATCTAAAAAAAGATACAATAATTTTAAAGTAAAAAAAAAAAAAAATTAAGAAAATAAAATAATTGTAAATTAGAGAGATATATTTAAAATATTTATACTTATATTTCGAAATTGATATTAAATTTCTTTTAATTTTAATAGAGATTGCAAATTTTAATTTATATAATTGAATTAAAAAAATCATTAATTTTAACTCTTCTACTTTTTTGGATAGCATTATCATCCCAAATTCATATGAAGAGAGTTAATATCTTGATCGAGAGATCTTATGTGTGTGTGTGTGTGTGTGTGTGTATGTATATGTATATGCATATGTATCTGTTTGTATATATATGTGTATGTATGTATGTGTGTGTGTGTGTGTGTGTGTGTGTGTGTATATACGTACATATGTATATATATGTATGTATGTATGTATGTGGTATGTATGTACGTATAGATAGAGAGAGAATATAGAGTATATGAAAATAATTATAATGTCTTCAAACTATAATATGCATCATAATTTATTTAACAATAAATTATTATATTTAATATTTTTATTTAACGGTGGATTTTTAAAGTGAAATTAAAGTTTATACATGAAATAATATTTAAAATAATTATCAAATATATATTAACTATGTTTTGGTTCTTATGAAATACAACTATTTTGGAGATGATTATTTTATCATTTTGTAATGAAAAATACTAAGAATGATTTTCTATATATATTAAATTTTATTTTTGTTTTCTTCATATAACTAATAAATTATTATATATTATGAATTATAGACATTATTTTTTTTACATAACATTCATGCCTTTAACAACTTACACAAGTGGAAATGAAACATGGTTACACATTGCTCCTCAAATGTGTAGGATGATATGCAATAGGTAGAGAGAGTGCATGACTATGTAAGAAAAGAGGAAGAAAGAATTGTAAATAAGATGATAAAACATTGAAATAGTTATGTATAAATTAAATATAATATTTGTGTAAAGGACTAATGGGTTATTATTTCTGATAGGTATAATGCTCAATGAACACTAAACTTTGAGGGATTAAAATTATATCAAGAATAAAAAATAAGAGATAAAATATTTTGGAGTGAAAGAAATGATGATAGAGTAAATACATACAATTGCAACATACTACAATTAGAAAGATCAAAATTATATTGACAATTTATTAGTTTCAAACATGTTGTAATCTAGTACATTGTCAAGTAGGAAACAAAAATAACTTAGATGAGTTCTTAAAATTATAGAAAAGGCAGAATTGGAGGTAAAATTGGTTGCAAGAAAGAGAGAGGAGAGATTCTTTGCAATTTTGTTGATTGATGGTGGATAGAGCTGCTTGATGTCTTCAACAGATCAACTTCTGGAGTCTTCCATTCTTCTATATTTTCTCTTATATTCTCATTCGTAAAGGGTTCCAAACTTCTGTATGGGTTGGGTAGATAGAGAAATGTTGAATTTGAGTCATTAGTTGAGTCTGTAAACTGTAATTGTTGATTTCATGAGTAAATATCACCCAGCTTGTGCAAATAATTCATGAATGTCATCAAATTGTCTTCAGATTTGTATAGCTTAAGTCATATGAATTCAATATTACAGAGTGTGTTTGAATTTTTCATCTCAAATTTCCTGAGATTTTTTTGTATGTTCATGGTTTTGTTTCAATAAAATGGTTAAAATACTTTGAGCAGATAATTGTGATTTCAAGTGTGTAGGTTGGATCTGATAAGAAGAATTTGATTGACAACAGGAGTGGATATGTTGGTGCAATGCATTAGCAATTTAAGTCCACTGGTTCAATTGCATTTGCTGATGAATTCATTTTATGCATTTAACTCCATGGCCTAGAATTAGGCACTGATTTGTTATTCAACTTAAGGCATCTCAAAAATAGTTTATACATTCAAAATCATTTTAAATCCTTGTTGTTTGGTAGAGGTTTGGTGTTGAGTTCTACTTCCTAATTTTTGAGTGTTGAGAGGCTAAGAATTTAGCCAGATTTGAAGTTGTCAATGCTTTCCTTAGTTTATCTAAATTAGGAATTATCTACTATAAAAAGCAATGTTTGTGCATAGTTGCATTAAAAGTTTTTAGGCATTGTATAGATTGACCCACCTTGGTCATGAAGAGCCAAAAGTGTAGAAGATCTTAGTCTTTGATTGAATATTGTCAGTTGGCCAAATCCACCATTGAGTCTGATCATTAGAAAGTGGCTAGTCTATAGGATTCATTGGATCAAGTTTGATTTGGAACACCAACAGATTGTAGAAGAATAAGACCAGAAGATAGAAGTGACACAACATATAACGTTGAGAAACCCTTTCAGGAAAAAAATCCATCACCAAAATCAATATTGCTTGTATTATTTAACCTTAGAAAAATATTGCAATAATTCCTTATCAATCCTTGCTTGAGATGCTTCTTTTTCCTTCAACAATTCTTCTTCACAAGCTGCAATAAAATATGATAAAACTCTCTTCAACTTGTTGCACAATTTATAGACAATAATAAGCCTTGTAAACTCCAAAGATTTTACAATTACAAAGTACAAAACTTATCTCACAAAACCTACGCCTATTCTTTCCAAGTGGAGTTCTTCCATGAAAAACAATTTGTCAAACCAAGTCCATCAATTTGGGCTTCCCAAACTGAAGTCATAACTCAATGTTGATTACAAAGATATCTTGTAAGCTCCTCATCATAGTTGGCACCCAAGAATGGGCCCACTTAACTCAGCCTTATAAAATATCTTCTCATGAAAAAGTGTTAACTCCAAGATGCCAACTTGAGCGCCCAAGGTGGGTCCAAGTTAATCTTTGTTAACTAAAACATATCTCTCCATCAATTAATGCAAATAGGATGCATGATTGATCATCCCCACTTAACTGAATGTATCACCTATTATCTATCATGCAACTCAAGTCATTAGTCATGCATTCCAAGACAACTAAAGTCAACTATCATTCAACTAAAACTAACTACATGTAACTGATGATAACTAAACCATAATTTAATTGAATTGAATTGAACTGAATTAAACTAAACTGAACTGAATTGAACTAAACTAAACTAAACTAAACTGATACTGAACTAAACTAAACTGAACTAAACTGAACTCCATGCATGTAAACATCAATTCATAACTTCTAGGATCTTTACATGCATTACTGAAGTGTTATCTTTCTCCAAACAGTTAACTTAACTCAAGGTGAGTTTCACCTTCCATGTGGGTGCCCCATGTTCTCCTATTTTGTAGGAGCTCTTCTTGGGTATCCCCACATATTCCTATCATTTAGAATTAATTACAAATTTCAATTTACATGTTCATTTCATTCAAATTTAATCTCTTTTTAATCCTAGTGTTGGGGAACACTTTCCAAGGACTTAGGATATATATGAAATAATGTTTAGGATTGCAAATAAATGGCATCCTATTCCCAACATTCTCCCACTTGAAATTATACATTGCAATTATTCTAAAAAAGGAATCATTATTATAAATCAAGTACAGGACTCAAGGACAATGGCCTTCCTACACCAACTAATCAATCCATGCCAACTTTAAATGCAACCTGCATAATCATGAATCTCCAAGCAAATGATTAATACTCAAAACCAAGAGAACTTATCTGTAGGAACTAGTTTCATAAGATAATCTACAACATTAATCAAAGTGTCAACTTTCTCAATTAATACCTTCCCACTCTCAACCATTTCTCACACAAAGTGATACTGAACATCAACATGCTTAGTATGAGTATGATACATAGGATTTTTGGCTAAACAAATAGCACTTTGACTATCACATTCAAGTTTAACTTACTTTCAATTAAAACCAATACCTTTCCCAAGTCTCTATAACCAAACTGCCTCTTTGGAGGCATGTGAAACCACCGAGTGTGTTCAACTCACGTCCAACCAAGGTGTAGGCTTCTCGATCCTTACTGTTGAAAAATATTTTCTTACAAGTAATCATTCCAACATATATCTCTTGCCATGAGAGAACTCAAGCCTCACCTATTTCTCTAAGTATCCATGAGGACCTATAACCAACCAATTCATGCCAAACTCTAAATGTAACATAGAACTATCATGAAGTAATCAAGCAAATGATTAATGTACCCAATACATAAGAGAACTACACAAGATCAATGTTAAAGCTCCAATCATGAATCAGAAACATAAACATGACAACATGATCTAACCATCTCCTCCAAGGAGATCACATGCATCATAACATACATTAACATCCTAGTCTCAAGAGAACAAGTACCATGCCAACCTCTAAAAGCATATCAAGAGTAAACAATGACATAATAGCAACCACTATAAGCCAAGAAAAAACATATCCCCAATCACATGAAGATAACATGTTACCAATGATGCATCCACGTTACTTCCAACAACTCCCATTGAACCATGGTATGAGCTACACATGGTATCATGACTACCATCCTCTTCATGAAGATCACTCTTTAACATCAAGAAAAGAGTCATCATTAAAAAAATTACATGAAATGATCAATGCATGATTACCGCCATCTGAGGATTACTCTGTAGAAGAATCAAAACTCTTTTTCTTGTTCTTACAATCCTTCTTCACATGTCCCAGTTTCCCACAGTTCCAACACTTTACCTTACTCCATCCTTTGGACTTACCCTTCCCTTCCTTGTCTCCCTTAGTTTCCTTTTTCTCAGGCCTACCTTTTACAAACAAGGCATCTTGGATTTCCATTTTATACTTTCTCCTCATCTCCTCTAGTAGGAGAGTAGGAATTATATTTTCCATCTTTGGATTTGCACCACTACCACTGATAGCAACAATTAGATTTTCCCAAGATTCTAGTAAAGAAAAAAGTAACAAAATGCATTTATCTTCATCTTCTAGCTTTACATCTACAATGCTAACTGAACTTAGAATCAAATTAAAAGCATTCAAATGATTTGCACAAAATCACCATCTTTCATTTTTAAAGAATACAACTGTCTTTTCAAATACAACTTATTAGTAATACTTTTGGTTTGATAGATATCACCTATTCTCTTCCACAAATTATATGCAGTAGTTTCTTTTGAAACATCCAAGAGAATATCATCAACAAGACATAATCTTATGGTCCCTCTTTCCTTCTTATCAAACTTAGCCCAATCCTCATCTGACATCGTTGTAGGCGACTTTGACTCATTACCAATAGCTAAGCATTGATCTCTCTCTTCAAGGAGATCCTCCATTTTTAGTTTCCACATCTCATAATTAAATCCATTGAATCTTTCAATATCTAAATGAGAATTAAAACTCATTGTAACAAAATTATTTTCTAAAATCGGCAATAACATAATAGTAAAGGCTCCCACTATAGCCAAAAAACCTTCAAAATTTTAAGAGAAAGGTGCCCCAAACTCTACCCAACCATTAGCTTTGATACCAAATGTTGAAAATGGAGGTAATTATGTAGCTTTAAAACTTGTAAAAATATTATCATGTAGATCTAATTAAGTTTTCTTTGTTTCAATTTCTTTGTGGATGATTGTCTATTTAGATTCATTTTACCATTTGTAGAAATAGACAAAAGGTTGTAGAAGAATAAGACTAGAAGATAGAAGTGACATAGCATATACCATGGAGAAAACCTTTTGGGAAAAAACTCCACCACTAGAATCAATAGTGCTTGTATTATTTAACCTTAGAACAATATTACAATAATTCTTTATCAATCCTTGCTTGAGATGCTTATTTTTCCTTCAACAATTCTTCTTCAAAACCTACAATAAAATCTAATAAAACTCTCTTCAACTTACTGCAATTTATAGACAATAATGAGCCTTCTAAGAGTTTACAATTACAAATCACAAAGCTTATCTCACAAAACCTACACCTATTATTTGCAATTAGAGTTCTTTCGTGAAAAACAATGTCAAATGGGTATGTGCAGGATCATCATGGAAAAAATAGGCCCTTAAGTGGCAAAAAATTTAGAAAAATCAGTGTTAGGCAACTTGATGTAAAAATTTGAATAAGTTATCTATATTATTTCAAAAATATGTAAGAATAGAATCTGTATAAAATTGAATGTACTCTAAACTACTAGGTTTATTTAAAAATAAATAAAATCTATTTGGTGAAAATTTGAAATTTCAATGCAGTAGTACTTAGATTTTAGGGAAAAATAAGTAGGTGTCTGTCACCACCCTAACCATAATAAAATGATAATATTTTTTATAAGATTTTTATATAAGTAGAGGACTCATGTCTGGATGTGATGCAAATATTTTGTAATTTTTTTCCAAGTAAATAATTAATTATGATTTTTTATTACAACTTTTAAAAATATAAAACTGTATGTCCACCACCTTAACTTGGTCAAAACTTCATGAAATTTATTTTTATTTTTTAATCCTATAGTATGTGAAGCATAGAATGTGACACATGTTTCAGATTCAAAAAATGTGATACCGTTTGAAAGTTATAAATGTTTTTCAATCAACCTATCGATAAGGACTTTAGTCGTAATTATAATAGAAAATAAATAATAATTATCTATTAAATTAAAATTAAATCATAATTTATATTCGTGGAAAGCTGAGAATCTCCTCTAAAAACCCTTTTTGTTTCATCAATTTTGGATTAAAAAAAAGTTGTCAACCACATACCCTACAAATACCCATAATATTGCCACTTTTTGGCCCATCATGATCCTGCACATACCCAAACCAAGTCCTTCATTCATTTGGGCATCCCAAATTGAAGTCATAACTCAACATTGATTACGAAGATATTTTGTAAGCTCCTCCTCAAATTTGGCCCAAGAATGGGCCCACTTAACTCAACCTTATAAGATATCTTCTCATGTAAAAGTGTTAACTCCAAGATGCCAACTTGGGTGCCCAAGGTGGGTCCAAGTCAATCTTTGTTAATTGAAACATATCTCTCCATCAATTCATGCAAACAGGATGCATGATTGATCATCCCCACTTAACTGAATGTATTACCCATTAGCTGTCATGCAACTCATGTCATTAGTCATGCATTCCAAGTCAATTGAAGTCAACTAGCATTCAACTGAAACTAAATACATGCAATTGAAGATAACTGAACCATAACTGAACTGAAATGAAATGAATTGAACTAAACTAAATTGATATTAAACTAAATTGAATTGAACTCCATGCATGTAAACATCAATTCCTAACTTCTAGGATCTTTACATGCATTACTAAAGTGTTATCTTCCTCCAAATAGTTAACTTAACTTGAGGTGAGTTCCACCTTCCATGTTGGTGCCCCATGTGCTCCTATTTTGTAGGAGCTCTTCTTGGGTGTCCCCACATGTTCCTATCATTTAGAATTAATTAGAAATGTCAATTTACATGTTCATTTCATTCGAATTTAATCTCTTTCTAATCCTAGTATTGGGGAGCACTTTCCAAGGACTTAGGAGATACATGAAATAATGTTTAGGATTGCAATTAAATGGCATCCTATTCCCAAGTTTGAAATTGTTCTAGAACTTTCTCATGATATCTAAACTTCTTCATTCTTGGAAGCTTCTTGTACCTAAAGCTTCTCATGATTTATGAAACTCCTAGAAACTTCTAACTCTTCTATCAAAGAGGATCAATGTAAAGCAGTTTGTAATGTAATACAAATCAAGACAAGTGTGTGTGCAGCAACACAATTGGGAAAAAAATTTGTTTGTGTTTTTTTTATTCTCTTCAAGTGTGACTTTTTTCTAGTAGCTTCCCTTGTGCTCAGTGTAGATTGATTCATTGCATTGATATCTATTCTAGATGGATCAATGAGAAAAAGAAATACATTCCCTGCATTCCTTTAGTGCTAATTGAGATCCATGACTTGGCCTTAACATGTAATTAGTATATCCTTTGATTAAATACCTGGGTTATGAAACGATAATAACTAATATTCCATTTAAACGCTATTGAATATCATACACAATAAAATGCTTGGATGTAATTGCATAGCTAAGTGTGAATTTTATCCAATAGCTTCCCTTGTGCTCAGTGTAGATTGATTCATTGCATTGATATGTACTCTGAATGGATCAATGAGAAAAAGGACTGCATTCCTTGCATTCCTTTCATGTTGATTGAGATATATGACTTGGCCTTGACATGTAATTAGTATATCTTGTGATTAAATAATTGTGTTATGAAACAGTAATAACTAATATTCCAAAATGGTTTGTTGATATTCCATTTAAATGTTACTGATTTCTTCTTGGAAAGTAAGTGAGAGATATTGAAAGCTTGAGAAACTATTTGGCAGAGTGTATGTGTGACATGAACAATTCCATTGTATGTTTTTTAATTGAAAGAATTTATTGAAGTTATAATCCTCTTATTGAGTTGGATGTTGGACTCATTATGAATGTAATAGCATGGTTATCTCTCTTTCAAGTGAGTGATGGATGTGCTTGGTTCTTCCAGTATATTTGTTGCAAACATGACTTATGTATGCACTTGCATAATTATTATTTTTTTCATAATTAGTAAAACCTACTCAATTACATGCACTTAGTAAAGAAGTGGGTATGAAGGTTGAGTGCCAGAAGCTGAGAGGTCTGCTTAAAAAATGACTAATAGGGCTAGCTACACTGGATCAAGTGAAATTGGAAGTAGAGACTGTTGGAAGGGAATCAGGAGATATCAAATTGAGGAAGTCACTTAGTAAGGGTGTTGGTTCACCACATTCTTCAGTAGAGACTTTAAATGATCAACATCAAGAACATTCTTAGAAAGAAATTGACTAATATGCAGGAAAAGTGTTTACAATAGAAGAAGATAATAAGATGCTAAAAGATGCATTGTCTAAGGAAAATAGTGAGCTTAAGGCTTCAAGAGTTATGTGTGCTAGAACAGATGCCAAACTCTCCACTAGTGAACAATAGTTGGACTATATGAGGCGAAGGCAAGGGAAACCTACTCTCGAGTTGCATTTGGAGGGATCAAGAAGTGAAAGCATGAACAATCGACAAAGCTTGTCTTCCATAGTAAAATTACTAAAGAAAAGGTCAAATGAATTGTAAATTCATATTTAGATCACTAATTTGACATATATAGATGATGTTCATTATTCAGTGAGATGGGTGTTTGTCAATATAAATTTGAACTACGAAATAATCAAAAGAGATTAAAGCCATTGATCAGAGCAATCCATATATGTCATAGACAATTGACCCAATGAAGAGAGAACAGTCAAGGAGTAGACGATCGAGAAAATACCTGGAAAATAATATTTTTGATAGTATTAATTCTTGATATAATACCTAATTCCTTGAATCCTTTTTTTTCTCACTACAACAATAGAATCCTAAACAAGTGGTAGAATAAAAAGGAGACATCAAATCTTGACTGGATTACATAATCACTAGTTTTGTGAATGAGTAGTAGGATGTAGGTTATAAATAATTCCAATCAACTTGAAAACAACTTAAACAACTCCTAAACACAAGGGACAACCTTCCTAACAGGTTTCTTCACTAGGACACACAATCCCTCCATCAACAAGAATAATAACAATTCACTTTCATGCAATGCCATGCTTCCTAAGGAAAAAGGTGGAATGAATTCCAGAAAAGGTACTTATCAACAAAGTGATAATAAGGAAAGACTCCCCAAGCCAAGATGAATAACTTTCATTCACAAAGTTTCCTTAGAAAATGCTCAAAAATACTTAATGTTTGATAAATAGGAGGGTGACAATGTGCCAAAGGACTATAGCATGCCAGAAGGAAATTAGCATGATTTCTCAAGTGTCCCAAAAATGTATTGGTGTATGAGAATTTCCTGTGTCAAAAATTTATGCTCGAGTAAAAAAAATTCACTATTGTCCTAGTTAGAGATAAAATAGATGATATTTTTTAGGTCTTAAAAACAATGGAAACAAAGGACCCCCAAAATAATAATTAAATTCCACACAACTCTAGAATGACCAAACATGACTAGGAGACCAAGAGGTCAACCACATTTGATCTTATATACATAAATAAATAAGGGAACCACTCTCCATGAGATGGTACACCAAAAAGGGACTCCAACACAAGTCTAAGAACATGAGGGGAAATAAAATATTCCCAACACACCCTACATGTTCTTCAACCAAGAGGATAATCTAAACAAAACTACCCTATGGTGAGTTATCACATACATACCAAACTTGGGAGATGAAACCACACATGAATCCAACACCAAATTTGAATATTATATAGCAAATTAAATTGAGTTTTAGCCCAAGTCTAAATATGCTCTAAGTTTATTTTATCAAGATAACAATCAATAATAAATAGTGAGAAATAGCCATAACCTTTAGCACCAACACTAATATACCATACAAGGTCCTAAATTATAAATTTTACAACACACCATAATAAGGAGAAAATTAAACACAAGAAGTAGAGAATTTCAACTTGCATACCATCCAAGGCTCAACCAATAGAATCCTTGAAGATTTTGATCCTCAATGGTGGTTCCATGCCACCAAATCATGTTGCACACCTAGTTCCACCCCACAATGCTAGAAGATAATTACTTGGGGACAAGTACACATACTCACACAATACAAGGGAGTATGGATCACAAACACATCAAACATAAATATCATGGATATCATATCATTTACATGACAACAAGCATGATAAATATCAACACATACATGCCAATCAATATGAATATTTGGTCATGCAATAAACATGCTCAAGGGGAAAACATCACCATCATAAGAATAAATGATAATCCACATGACATAGCATGTTAACCTATCATGTTCTAGATTCAAAATTGTAAGTTACTATAATAGTTTCTTAGCTAGTCAAATTGAGGTTATAATGAACATGTTATCAATCTGAAGTTGCACCCTTGTTGAACCTGATTTCCAACACCTCAGTGTAACATGGGAAGACCTCTAAAGTTGTGGGTCACTTGTAGACAGAGGTCAACCTCCAGAGAAGGCCGGCTTCCTTTGGTGCCACCTAAACTACTGATTCTTTGAAGGGAAAGGGAGAAAGAATACATAAGAATAAAAATAAACTATGGTGATGCACCGAAATGATAGGAACAATGAGATACTCAATTTACACTTGAATACTGACGATGGACAAAAGATTACACATCAAATCCTGCAAGCCTTGCACTAACGTTTCACAAACAGGTTTGATTCACACACTTTTTCCAGAGAGGAAAGAAAGATTTTCACAAACTAGAATCCCTGTACGACTAAGTGAACACAATTTGTGATTTGTATAATGATACTTTTGCAAAGGAAGGCATGAAACACAAGATAAAGTTATGAAGGAATGAAAGAAATTCACAAAAATAACTTAATCATGAACCTGAAATGCACAACACTCTACAAGAACAAGATGGAAATCCGAACATCAATAGTGATAAAGGTAAGCTTTATATAACATGCTCCAAAATGAGTTACAAAATTTTGCTAATCTGAGATAGGACTGTAGAAGTCACAAACTTCAAAAAAGCATCAGGAGAAATCTCTTTACAAGAAGGCAAAAAATGCCTTATATGCAAAAGTAAGGTCGGCCCCTTAGGGCTTAAAAAAATATCTCCCTTTAGAAAGATCTTTGTTCGATCTTTTAAATGCAGATAAATCTACATTCAATGTGTATCCTCGTTGTCATGTCAGTGCAAAAGATCATCCTTAGGAGAAGCTTTCTTGATCTTTTGTAGCTACAACATTTACCTCGGCTCCTCGTGTCCACCTTCTAATCTTTCTAGCCGAGCTGTATTGAATGCCCCTGAGCCCAGAAAAGATACACGTTACTTTTCATCCTATTGATCTTCTTCATCCTGGTGAGACTACCACGGCTTGCTTTTAGCTTTCTCTGATTGGTTAAGCCTACTCCATGTAGATTCTTCGGGTGGTCAAAAGCTCCTTCTGTAGAATCGCATGTCGGTGAGACACTAATTGTGTCTCCCCGATGCAATTATATCTTTCTATAACCATTGGCATAACATGGAACTGTCGATGAGAGTTCTTAGTGAGCCCAAAAGTCATTTTGATATCGCCTTACTTTGTTGAGATTACTCTTTGGCGAGCTCCTTTATGTCGGTGAGACTTTCTTTCTTCGCCCAAACTTCACACCGAGGTCCTCTCTTTCGCTGAGTTGTTCACTGGTCAACAGGACATCCACAAGTCGCTGAGACCTCGTAGTGACTGTTTATGTTTTCTCCCCAAGCTCACTTTGTATCGGCAAGACCCTCTACATCACTAAGACCTTATGCCAAAAGCCAAATCCTTCAGCGAGCTCTTTTTTCTATCAGGGAGACATCTTTATATTGGCAAGACCTTTTCTCGATGTCAAACCTTCTCGGCAAGGTCTTTTTGTTGTCGGCGAGACTCTTGCCAAAAGAAAAAACCATATCGAGGCCCCCATTTATCTTTCAGCGAGACCACCACCGCATCACCGAGACATCACAGCGATATCTCCATCCTTCGTCGAAACCATCATCTCCTGCCGAGGCTCTCTTCTATTGGCAAGACACCCGAGTGTCGGTGAGAGATCTTACCGAAAGAAAAACGCTACCTCGAGACCCCTCTTCTTCTATCGGCGAGACATAATGCCTTTGCCAAGACATCATGGCGATATTACCTTCTTTGGCCAAAATCACAAATCGGCAAGACCTTCAGACGAAAGCAAAATGTCACGGCGAACCTGCCTAATTGTCAGCAAGGCACCATACTTTCGGCAAGACCTCTTGTCGAAAGCAAAACTACCTCGGCGAGGTCTTTTTGTTGTCTATTGGCGAGATTCTATTTATGTCACCCCGAACGCACTCCATTCTACCAAGCTCCACATTTCTTTCGAAAAGACACCTAGCAAGTCGAGAAGACCTTATAGCGAGGTCCATTAGCCATGCCGATATCCGCTACCGTCGTTCAGACCAAACCATGTTGGCAAGAAAATATCCTAACGGCTAGAAGCTACACCGATGTCAAATATGTCAGGGAGACCCTTTGCTGGTCGGTGAGACCTCCTTTATCTTTCGGTGATGTTAAATCTTTCTCCTCAACTGGTTCCCCTTCGGCTTAGTTAGTCACTGGGACCTCATGGCGACGGCTTCAACTCTTGGCGAGGCCCCCCTTTTGTTGTCGGCGAGGCATTGGCCTATTGGCTAGACCTCTCGCCGAGCTCCTTGTCTTTCGGTGATGAGTTTACTTTCTCTTTAGTCGGGGAGACAAGCTTCGTTCGCTGAGACATCACGGTAAACTCCCTTCCTTCGCCAAGGGCATACTTCATTTCGGGGAGACATTGCGTGGTCGAGGAGACCTTACCCCGAGCTTGTTTCCTTTCGCTGACACCGCCTCATGAACGATTGTCGGTGAGACCTTCATCTTCAGTAAGACCTCCTAGTGAAGCCCACTCACATACACTGAAGGCATCCTTTTGGTGAGACTTTAAGAAGTTGTCGAGACTCTACCCCTAAGGAAATCTTCCGCCGATATACATATCCTTTTGTCGCTCAGACGATGATCGATGTCTTGCTGATAGGAACCTGTAGGTGAATCCCACTCACTGTGACACTCCTGGGGTCTTGCCGATAGGCAACAAAGATGCATATTTAACCAAATGCATTATGGGTCAGGGAGACCTTGATAATCTAATGCCGATAGGATCCTAATGTGAAACATTCAGACTTGATGGAACCCCTGCTAGTCGGCAAGACATCTAGAAGGTTTTACCGACTTTCTCCTTAGAGGATAAATATGTCAAACTAATTGAGGCATGCTTTTCAACTAAGCCCATATAACCTAGCATCATATTCATGACATTTTCCCTTGTGTGAATGTTCCATTTGGCCTTCTCGAACCTCTGTCACATGATTTATCCTGCCTAATTGAGCCAGTGGTTGAAAATTAGGTAACATTTATGGCGACCTTTGCTGGATGTTTGCCTGCTAAACATGGAAAACCTATAGCCTAGGCCTATCCATTAGGCACAGAGCCATTCGAAAAAATCAGGAACAGACCTGGAGCAGCTTTGTACATGGCCATAACATACGTAACTCGAGAAACAAATCACTTAGATAATTATTAAAAATAAGAAACTACAGAAGGGAAAACTATCTAATTGTGCTAGGACAGCACTTAGGGAATTGAAAAAAAAATTGCAACTAAACCTACCCTACACTAACTAGTAAGAAATTGGTAAAAAAAAACCGTTCATAGGATGGTTGAAATAACTGCCTTTTCTACTCAATATGCAGTGACTAGCATGTTTAAGGACAGTTGAGTAAAAGTAAAAAATAGAAATTTTTTACCAAGACGATGCACTGCCTGTTGAAATAGGTGAACAAATTCACTTACCTCACCAAACAGACCATACGTATTGTCAACCAAAGGAGGACAAATGAGTTGAACATACTCTTGTTTGGCTGTCAGTGCATCTTGGACATCTTCTTTTGTTGTACCTTCATGTGTAGGTATAGGATTGGTGCTTGGTGTTGTATTGGACTCCATCTGAGCTAGGTACCTGATTGGATAGCCTATGGTAAGGGAAAAGCTTGAACTTTCCTTGCTCGTCTCTTGTTGATCTTTAAAGACTTCATCTTTTACTTGAAAAGATGTTGTTTGAAGGTAATATGCAGGTTGTTCATTAGCTGCTACAGTCTAATCTTCTTGACTAAGGAGCTAATATCCCTATTGGATAACTGAAAACAAATCTTCAGACTATGGTTCCTTATGCTCTTTGTCCATGACAGAATACACCTCCTCTTCAACAAGGTGGGGGAACTCATCAAATAAGTTCACAGGCTGCAAGGCATTATCTTCAACAACTTCTTCAATAGTCTCACCAACTTGAATGGGTTGATCACATGCTTCCCTTTCATATGATACTAGTTCATCATCTATGTTGGAACAAAAAGCTTCTAAGATATCATCTAACTCATAATTTTTCATTAAATCTAGATGAGTTTTATCATTTAGTTGCTCCATACTAGGCATTGATGCTATCATGCATGTGAAATATTCATCTTCATTGACAAATTGAGGAAGTTCATCGAACATGTCAACAATATTCTCTGGGTGTTCCAAATCAACTGGTAAATCAAGAACTTGCATGCTCACTTCCGCTTGCTCACCATAAGCAGGTAGTTGATCAAATAAAAAAGTTGACTATTCTTCTTTATGTGGCTCCTTTCCCAGAGAAATTTGGGCATCCTCTGTCTGCAAGTGGATTTCCTTAATGTCTTCTAGTTGTTCAATACTTTGCTACTGCAATTGATGACACTTTATGGCTAGATGTAAAGGATTCACCTTTTTAATCCTTTCCCACAGGAGTAAGCTGTCTAGATCAATGGGCTGCTCTTCCTTAGTTGCAACATTCTGCTCCTTGAAACTCCCCTCAAGCTACCTCTTTTGAAACTCCTCCATTAGTTGATGTTGATAATCTGAGTAAGCTTGAGTATTCTACACCTGAGCAAAGAGCAGCTTCATTTTTTCTTCCTTAGTAGCTATTTCCTGTTCAAGGTCTCCCTCGAATTGAATTCTTTTTGCCACTCCTTCTTGATCATAAAAGTAGACTTGCTCAGCCATTTCTTGCTGTTGCATAATGGTACCCTGTTGCATCTTGATATCAACCAACATCTTAGATAGACATTCAAGTGCTTTACTAATATCGTTAATCTTCATATTGTGAAGACCTTAACTGAGATCCCACAAGGTATGGCAATTTGTTGGAGCAGGTCCAATATGTTCTAGTATAGATATGTAGGAGCAACATACTCATGATATGGAGGGTAATAATAAGCATTTTCATAAATACTTGACATCTTTTCAATCAAAGAGTTGGAAACTCAGAATTAACAGATTATTTTGAGACATACCAAGACCTATGCCTATGAAACCAGAAGATTTGAGCTTGAAGTCACCAGGTATGTAAAGAAAGTGCCTCCAAAAGGCTGAAACTACTGCTGCACACACCAAACAGCAGCAATAAAAAAGCATAAACATGAACTGAGAAATAGTTCACAGTCCCACCGGGCGTGCCAAAATTGTTATCAATCTGAAGCTGCACCCTTGTTGAACCCGATGTTCAACACCTCCGTGTAACATGGGAAGACCTCTAAAGTTGTGGGTCACTTGTAGACAGAGGTCAACCTCCGAAGAAGGTCGGCTTCCTTTGGTGCCACCTAAACTACTAATTCTTTGAAGGGAAAGGGGGAAAGAATACATAAGAATAAAAATAAACTATGGTGATGCATCGAAATGATAGGAACAATGAGATACTCAATTTACACTTGAATACTGACGATGGACACAAGATGACACATCAAATCCTGCAAGCCTTGCACTAACGTTTCACAAATAGGTTCAATTCACACACTTTTTTCGGAGAGTAAAGAAAGATTTTCACATACTAGAATGCCTGTGCGACTAAGTGAACACAATTTGTGATTTGTATAATGATACTTTTGCAAAGGAAGGCATGAAACACAAGATAAAGTTATGAAGGAATGAAACAAATTCACAAAAATAACATAATCATGAACCTGAAATGCACAACACTCTGCAAGAACAAGATGGAAATCCGAACATCAATAGTGATCAAGGTAAGCTTTATATAACATGCTCCAAAATGAGTTACACAATTTTTCTAATCCGAGAGAGGACTGTAGAAGTCACAGACATCAAAAAAGCATCAGGAGAACTCTCTTTACAAGAAGGAAAAAAATGCCTTATATGCAAAAGTAAGGTCAGCCCCTTAGGGCTTAAAAAAATATCTCCCTTTAGAAAGATCTTTGTTTGATCTTTTGAATGCAAATAAATCTACATTCAATGTGTATCCTCACTATCATGTCAGTGGAAAAGATCATCCTCAGGAGAAGCTTTCTTGATCTTTTGCAGCTACAACATTTACCTCAGCTCCTCGTGTCCACCTTCTAATCTTCCTAGCCGAGCTGCATTGAATGCCCCTGAGCCCAGAACAGATACACGTTACTTTTCATCCTGTTGATCTTCTTCATCCTGGTGAGACTGCCATAGCTTGATTTTAGCTTTCTCTAATTGGTTGAGCCTACTCCATGAAGATTCTTCAGGTGGTCAAAAGCTCCTTTTCTAGAATCGCATGTCGGTGAGACACTAATTGTGTCTCCCCGATGCGATTATATCTTTCTATAACCATCAGAATAACATGGAACTGTCGATGAGAGTTCTTAGTGAGCCCAAAAGTCATTCTGATATCGCCTTACTTTGCTAAGATTACTCTTTGGTGACCTCCTTTATGTGGGCGAGACTTTCTTTCTTCGCCCAAACTTCAGACCAAGGTCCTCTCTTTCGTCGAGTTGTTCACTGGTCAACAGGACATCCACGAGTCGCTGAGACCTCGTAGCGACCCTTTATGTTTTCTCCCCGAGCTCACTTTGTATTGGCAAGACCCTCTCCATCACTGAGACCTTATGCCAAAAGACAAATCCTTTAGCGAGCTCTTTTTTTTGTCGGGGAGACATCTTTATATCAGCAAGACCTTTTGCCGATGTCAAACCTTCTCGGCGAGGTCTTTTTGTTGTTGGCGAGACTCCTGCCGAAAGCAAAAAACATATCGAGGCCCCCCTTTATCTTTCAGCGAGACCACCTCCGCATCGCCGAGACATCACAACCATATCTCCATCCTTCACTGAAACCATCATCTCCTGTCGAGGCTCTCTTCTGTTGGCAAGACACCTGAGTGTCAGTGAGAGATCTTACCAAAAGCAAAACGCTACCCCAAGACCCCTCTTCTTCTATCGGCGAGACATAATGCCTTTGCCAAGACATCATGGCGATATTACCTTCTTTGGACAAAATTACAAGTTGGCAAGACCTTTAGACGAAAGAAAAATGTCACGGCGAACCTGCCTAATTGTCGCCAAGGCACCATACTTTTGGCAAGACCTCTTGCCGAAAGCAAAACTACCTTGGCGAGGTCTTTTTGCTGTCTATCGGCGAGAGTTTATTTATGTCACCCCGAACGCACTCCATTCTACCGAGCTCCACATTTCTTTCGACGAGACACCTAGCAAGTCGGGAAGACCTTATAGCGAGGTCCATTAGTCATCCCGATATCTGCTACCATCGTTTAGACCACACCATGTCGGCAAGACATTACCCCGATGGCTGGAAGCTACACCGATGTCAAATATTTCGGGGAGACCCTCTGCTGGTCGGTGAGACCTCCTTTATCTTTCGGCGATGTTAGATCTTTCTCCTCAACTGGTTCCCCTTCAGCTCAGTTAGTCGCTGGGACCTCATGGCGACGGCTTCAACTCTTGGCGAGGCCCCCCTTTGTTGTCAGCGAGGCATTGGCCTATCGGCCAGACCTCTCACTGAGCTCCTTGTCTTTCGGTAATGAGTTTACTTTCTCTTCAGTCGGGGAGACAAGCTTCATTCACTGAGACATCACGATAAACTCCCTTCCTTCGCCAAGGGCGTACTTCATTTCGGGGAGACATCGCGAGGTCGAGGAGACCTTACCCCGAGCTTGTTTCTTTTTCGCCGATGCCGCCTCATGAACAATTGTCGTTGAGACCTTCGTCTTCAGTAAGACTTCCTAGCGAAGCCCACTCACATACACCGAAGGCATCCTTTCGGTGAGACTTTAAGAAGTCGTCGAGACTCTACCCCAAAGGAAATCTTCCGCCGATATGCATATCCTTTTGTCGCTCAGACGATGATCGATGTCTTGCCGATAGGAACCTGTAGGTGAATCCCACTCGCCGTGACACTCCTGGGGTCTTGCCGATAGGCAACAAAGATGCATATTTAACCAAATGCATTATGGGTCAGGGAGACCTTGATAATCTCATGCCGATAGGATCCCAATGTGAAACATTCAGACTTGATGGAACCCCTGCTAGTTGGCAAGACATCTAGAAGGTCTTGCCGACTTTCTCCTTAGAGGATAAATATGTCAAACTAATTGAGGCATGCTTTTCAACTAAGCCCATGTAACCTAGCATCAGATTCATGACATTTTCCCTTGTGTGAATGTTCCATTTGGCCTTCTCGAACCTCTGTCACATGATTTATCCTGCCTGATTGAGCCAGTGATTGAAAATTAGGTAGCATTTCTGGTGACCTTTGTTGGATGTTTGCCTGCTAAACATGGAAAACCTGTAGCCTAGGCCTATCCATTAGGCACAGAGTCATTCAGAAAACTCAAGAACAGACCTGGAGCAGCTTTGTACATGGCCATAACATACGTAACTCGAGAAACAAATCACTTAGATAATTATTGAAAACATGAAACTACAGAAGGGAAAACTATCTAACTGTACTAGGACAGCACTTAGGGAATTGAAAAAAAAATTGCAACTAAACCTACCCTACACTAACCAGTAAGAAACTGGTAAAAAAAAACCGTTCATAGGATGGTTGAAATAACTGCCTTTTCTACTCAATATGCAGTGACTAGCATGTTTAAGGACAGTTGAGTAAAAGTAAAAAATAGAAAAAAGTTTACCAAGACAATGCACTGCCTCTTGAAATAGGTGAACAAATTTACTTACCTCACCAAACAAACCATACGTATTGTCAACCAAAGGAGGAAAAATGAGTTGAACATACTCCTGTTTGGCTGTCAGTGCATCTTGGACATCTTCTTTTGCTGTACCTTCATGTGTAGGTATAGGATTGGTGCTTGGTGTTGTATTGGACTCCATCTGAGCTAGGTACCTGATTGGACAGCCTCTGGTAAGGGAAAAGCTTGAAATTTCCTTGCTGGTCTCTTGTTGATCTTTACAGACTTCATCTTTTACTTGACAAGATGTTGTTTGAAGGTAATATGCAGGTTGTTCATTGGCTGCTACAGTCTGATCTTCTTGACTAAGGAGCTAATATCCCTATTGGATAACTAAAAACACATCTTCAGACTATGGTTCCTTATGCTCTTTGTCCATGACAGAATACACCTCCTCTTCAACAATGTGGGGGAACTCATCAAATAAGTTCACAGGCTGCAAGGCATTATCTTTGAACTTCTTCAATAGTCTCACCAACTTGAATGGGCTGATCACATGCTTCCCTTTCATATGATACTAGTTCATCATCTATGTTGGAACAAAAAGCTTCTATGATATCATCTAACTCATAATTTTGCATTAAATCTAGATGAGTTTTATCATTTAGTTGCTTCATACTAGGCATTGATGCTATCATGCATGTGAAATATTCATCTTCATCGACAAATTGAGGAAGTTCATAGAACAAGTCAACAATATTCTCTGGGTGTTCCAAATCAATTGGTAAATCAGGAACTTGCATGCTCACTTCTGCTTGCTCAACATAAGCAAGTAGTTGATCAAATAAAAAAGTTGACTGTTCTTCTTTATGTGGCTCCTTTCCCAGCTAAACTTGGACATCCTCTGTCTACAAGTGGAGCTCCTTGATGTCTTCTAGCTGTTCAATACTTTGCTGCTGCAATTGATGACACTTTATGGCTAGATGTAAAGGATTCACCTTTTTAATCCTTTCCCACAGGAGTAAGCTGTCTAGATCAATGGGCTACTCTTCCTTAGTTGCAACACTCTGCTCCTTGAAACTCCCCTCAAGCTGCCTCTTTTGAAACTCCTCCATTAGTTGGTGTTGATAATCTGAGTAAGCTTGAGTATTCTACACCTGAGCAAAGAGCAGCTTCATTTTTTCTTCCTTAGTAGCTATTTCCTGTTCAAGGTCTCCCTCAAATTGGATTCTTTTTTCCACTCCTTCTTGATCATAAAAGTAGACTTGCTCAGCCATTTCTTACTGTTGCATAATGGTACCCTGTTGCATCTTGATATCAACCAACATCTTAGATAGACATGCAAGTCCTTTACTAATATCGTTAATCTTCATATTGTGAAGACCTTGACTGAGATCCCACAATGTATGCTCAATTTGTTGGAGCAGGTCCAATATGTTCTGGTATAGATATGTAGGAGAAACATACTCATGATATGGAGGGTAATAGTAAGCATTTTCATAAATACTTGACATCTTTTCAGTCAAAGAGCTGGAAACTCAGAATTAACAGATTATTTTGAGACATACCAAGACCTATGCCTATGAAACCAGAAGATTTGAGCTCGAAGTCACCAGGTATGTAAAGAAAGTGCCTCCAAAAGGCTGAAACTACTGCTGCACACACCAAACACCAGCAATAAAAAAGAATAAACCTGAACTGAGAAACAGTTCACAGTCCCACCGGGCGTGCCAAAACTGTTATCAATCTGAAGTTGCACCCTTGTTGAACTCGATGTTCAACACCTCAGTTTAACATGGGAAGACCTTTAAAGTTGTGGGTCACTTGTAGATAGAGGTCAACCTCCGAAGAAGGCCAACTTCCTTTGGCGTCACCTAAACTACCAATTCTTTGAAGGGAAAGGGAGAAATAATACATAAGAATAAAACTAAACTATGGTGATGCATCGAAATGACAGAAACAATGAGATACTAAATTTACACTTGAATACTCATGATGGACACAATATTACACATGAAATCCTACAAGCCTTGCACTAAAGTTTCACAAATAGGTTCGATTCACACACTTTTTCCGTAGAGGAAAGAAAGATTTTTACAGACTAGAATCCCTATGTGACTAAGTGAACACAATTTGTGATTTGTATAATGATACTTTTGCAAAAGAAGGCATGAAACACAAGATAAAGTTATGAAGGAATGAAAGAAATTCACAAAAATAACTTAATCATGAACCTAAAATGCACAACACTCTGCAAGAACAAGATGGAAATCCGAACATCAATAGTGATCAAGGTAAGCTTTATATAACATGCTCCAAAATGAGTTACACAATTTTGCTAATCCAAGAGAGGACTGTAGATGTCACAGACTTCAGAAAAGCACCAGGAAAACTCTCTTTACAAGAAGGCAAAAAATGCCTTATATACAAAAGTAAGGTCGGCCCCTTAGGGCTTACAAAAATATCTCCCTTTAGAAAGATCTTCGTTCGATCTTTTGAAAGAAGATAAATTTGCATTCAATGTGTATCCTCACTGTCATGTCGGTGTGAAAGATCATCCTCAGGAGAAGCTTTCTTTATCTTTCACAGCTAAAACATTTAGCTCGGCTCCTCATGTCCACCTTCTAATCTTCCCAGCCGAGCTGCATTGAATGCCCCTGAGCCTAGAACAGATACATGTTGCTTTTCATCCTGTTGATCTTCTTCATCTTGGTGAGACTACCACAGCTTGCTTTTAGCTTTCTCTGATTGGTTGAGCCTACTCCACGCAGATTCTTCGGGCGGTCAAAAGCTCCTTCTGTAGAATCGCATGTCAGTGAGACACTAATCGTGTCTCCCCGATGCGATTATATCTTTCTGTAACCATCGGCATAACATGGAATTGTCAATGAGAGTTCTTAGCGAGCCTAAAAGTCATTCCAATATCGCCTTACTTCCCTGAGATTACTCTTCGGCGAGCTCCTTTATGTCGACGAGACTTTCTTTCTTCGCCCAGACTTCACACCAAGGTCCTCTCTTTCACCAAGTTGTTCACTGGTCAGCAGGACATCCACGAGTCGCTGAGACCTCCTAGCGACCCTTTATGTTTTCTCCTCGAGCTCACTTTGTATCAACAAGACCCTCCGCATCACTAAGACCTTATGCCAAAAGCCAAATCCTTCAGCGAGCTCTTTTTTCTATTGGGGAGACATGTTTATATCGGCAAGAACTTTTGCGGATGTCAAACCTTCTCGGAAAGGTCTTTTTGTTGTCGGCGAGACTCCTGCCGAAAGCAAAAAACATATCAAGGCCCCCCTTTATCTTTCGGCGAGACCACCTCCACATCGTCGAAACATCACGGCAATATCTCCATCCTACACCGAAACCATCATCTCCTGCCGAGGCTCTCTTCTATTGGCAAAACACCCGAGTGTTGGTGAGAGATCTTACCAAAAGCAAAATGCTAGCCCGAGACCCCTCTTCTTCTATCGGCGAGACAGAATGCCTTCGCCAAGACATCATGGCGATATTACCTTCTTTGGCTGAAATCACGAGTCGGCAAGACCTTCGGACGAAAGCAAAATGTCATGGTGAACCCGCCTAATTGTCGGCAAGGCACCATACTCTCAGCAAACCTCTTGCCGAAAGCAAAACTACCTTGGCGAGGTCTTTTTGTTGTCTATCGGCGAGAGTTTATTTATGTCACCCCGAACACACTCCATTCTACCGAGCTCCACATTTCTTTCAGTGAGACACCTGGAAAGTTGGGGAGACCTTATAGCGAGGTCCATTAGTCATGCCGATATCCGCTTCCAGCGCTAAGACCACACCATGTCGGCAAGACATCACCCTGACGGTTGGAAGCTACACTGATGTCAAATATGTCGGGGAGACCCTCTGCTGGTCGGTGAGACCTCCTTTATCTTTCTGCGATGTTGGATCTTTCTCCTCAGCTGGTTCCCCTTCGGCTTAGTTAGTCACTGGGACCTCATGGCGACGGCTTCAACTCTTGGCGAGGGCCCCCTTTGTTGTCGACGAGGCATAGGCCTATCGGCCAGACCTCTCGTCGAGCTCCTTATCTTTCGGCGATGAGTTTACTTTCTCTTCAGTCAGGGAGACAAGCTTCGTTCGCTGAGACATCACGGCGAACTCCCTTCGTTTGCCGAGGGTGTACTTCATTTCGGGGAGACATCGCGTGGTCGGGGAGACCTTACCCCGAGCTTGTTTCCTTTCATTGATGCCGCCTCATGAACGATTGTTGGCGAGACCTTCATCTTCGGTAAGACCTCCTAGCGGAGCCCGCTCACATACGCCGAAGGCATCCTTTTGGTGAGACTTTAAGAAGTCACCAAGACTCTACCCCAAAGGAAATCTTCTGCCGATATGCATATCCTTTTGTCGTCGTGACGATGATCAATGTCTTGCCGATAGGAACCTGTAGGTGAATCCCACTCGTCGTGAAACTCCTGGGGTCTTGCCGATAGGCAACACAGACGCATATTTAAACAAATGCATTATGGGTAGGGGAGACCTTGATAATCTCATGCCGATAGGATCCCAATGTGAAACATTCAGACTTGATGGAACCCCTGCTAGTCGGCAAGACATCTGGAAGGTCTTGCCGACTTTCTCCTTAAAGGATAAATATGTCAAACTGATTGAGGCATGCTTTTCAACTGAACTCCTTGTACCCTAGCATCAGATTCATGACTTTTTCCCTTGTGCGAATGTTCCATTTGGCCTTCTCGAACCTCTGTCACATGATTTATCCTGCCTGATTGAGCCCATGGGTGAAAATTAGGTAACAAAATAACACACCAAAATCTAAATAAATGATAAATCCTTTCTTAATTTTTCAAATTTTTGTCATCTCAATTACTCATATATTTATTTATATTTATCATTCTTAATTTTTGTCAAGATCCATTTTTTTATTATTATCTTAGATTCTTTTACTTAGAATTACTCTATTTCTCTATAATTATATAAATAGATTAGGTATTAAGCTTTCAAAATTATTTATCTAATGAATCTTAAACCATCAATGTTAGACATTTTCTCCATTAAGTCACCTAAAGCACATTCATGAGTAATCCCACTTTCTGGTATCGATGAAAGCTTGTAGAGATAATCAAATCTAACACATCTAGTTTTTTGAGATAATTATTTATATTTTCTCTCTACCAATTACTCATGTCTCTATTTATATTTATCATTCTTAATTTTTTATTTTTAGAATTTAATATTAATCCATTCAAATTTTTATTTTAGATTTTATATAGAAGATTATTTTTCTATAATTATACAAATAGATGTTGGAAGCTTTAAAACAATCTATTTTGTAAATGAATCTTAAACCAACAATATTCAACATTTTGTTTCAAGTAACTTCAAAGATGTCTTTAAGTAGCACCACTTTTAGTATTAATAAAGTATTCATCGATAATTGATTTAAAATGATGAAACTATAAACAATAGACTTTTTTTTTAATGACTAAAACTTCAAATTTAAGATATATCAATATATCAACAACTTTATAACAAAATGAAAAAAAACGTTACCACTACACCGAGAACTCCACTTTAATAAAATATCAATTAAACATATAATTAAAGATGCATTGCATGTACTAGCAAGAAAATCCCATATATAGTTGGTAATAATATTCCTACTAAGATAGTCCGCACAGGTAGTGTAGTTGGCTTGGGCAGTGTGTTTTCTTCTTATTGGTCTCGGGTTCAACTCCACTCCTAGGTTTAAGAGGTGGGACTTCTTGTGGGCAGGGGATCTCACCCGCAGGGGACTAGACTCACCCTAGATACCTGAGATAAGGATTGTTAGACCAATGGGCTAGCTTGCAGGGATACCCTATTGTATAAAAAAAAAACAAAATCTTATTAAGATTAGAAAAAATACATTGATATGATATACATATACTTATTTATTTGTCCAACTCCCCACCTCTTTTTCCCTTTTTAGAAAGCAGAAGACAACTTAAACGAGTGAGAATAAAAGAATGTGAAATACATGAACCATTGAATGTTCAAAAGAGGAAGGCGGAAGCCTTTAAAAAAATATATGGTGGGGCTTAAATACTGGAGCTTTTGTGGGTGGTTAGTCGGACTTAATTTGGAAATAAAAGCATCAATTCTCACAAGTACCAAAGAAGGAATTTTATAATATAAACTTAATTTTCTTCCACGCGCCTAAAGTTATTCACCCAAGAGTTAATGGAGCTTTGATTCCCACAGATATTTTGTAAAGTTTTTCTGTCATATATGTATATGAATATAAATGTATATTTAAGTAATTATGCTGAGACGTATAGAGTTTTGTATTTTAATTATTTATAAAAAAAATAAATGATAAATATTTAATAATAAGTATAAATTAAAAAATAATATATATTAAAGAGTTATAATTGTTGAAGGTGAGTATATTCATTAATTATAATATTTAATAAGGTTCAAATTTTTAAACATTACCGGCCATGTGAAAAATGTTTATCAAGCATACTACAGTTTATAGTGACTCTACTCGAATTCTGCAATCTTTGAAAAAAAAATACAATAATTTTAAAGCAAAACAAATATTTTTTAAGAAAATAAAATAGTTGTAAATTAGATAAATATATTTAAAGTATTTATACTTATATTTCAAAATTGATATTAAATTTGTTTTAAATTTAATAGAGATTACAAATTTTAATTTATATAATTAAATTTAAAAAATCATTAATTTTAACTCTTCTATGTTTTTGGATAGCATTATCATCTCAAATTCATATGAAGAGAGTTAATATCTCAATTGAGGGATCTTATACACACACTCATACTTGTAAATTTTAAAAAATATAAACTACATGAAAATAATTATAATGTCTTCAAATTATAATATACATTATTATAGACATTAATTTTTTTTAAAGTGAAATTAAAGTTTATGTATGAAATAATATTTAAAATAATTATCAAATATATATTAACTATGTTTTGGTTCTTATGAATTACAATTATTTGGAAATAATTATTTTTCCATTTTTTAATGAAAAATACTAAAAATAATTTTCTATATATTAAATTTTATTTTTTATTTTCTTCATATAACTAATAAATTATTATATATTATGAATTATAGATTATTATTTTTTACATGTAACATTCATGCCTTTGACAACTTACACAAGTGGAAATGAAACATGGTCACACAGTGCTTCTCAAATGTGTAGGATGATATGCAATAGGCAGAGAGGGTGCATGACTATATAAGAAAAGAGGAAGAAATAATTGTAAATAAGATGATAAAACATTGAAATAGTTATGTATAAATTAAATATAATATGCATGTAAATGACTAATGGGTTATTATTTATGATAGGTATAATGCTCAATGACCACTAAATCTTGAGGGATTACAATTATATCAAGAATAAAAAATAAGAGATAATTTTTTTTTGGAGTGAAAGAAATGATGATAGTGTAAATACATACAATTGCAACATACTAAAATTAGAAATATCAAAATTAGATTGACAATTTATTAGTTCAAACATGTAATCTAGTACATTGCCAAGTAGGAAACAAAAATAAAGACGAGTTCTTAAAATTATCAACGAATGTTTGATACAACTTGCAAATATTAAAAACCTTGATGAAGTGGTAGTAAGAACATATAGGATAATTCTAACTAAAGCAATGGTTGAAAGAGACATTGGTACACAAGAAACATGTCAAATATTATTCAAACTTCCATTAGTATAGAGTAGTAGAGTATTTGTCAATTTGAATGTTTTGTGTGAAGTATTTAATTGCATAGCTAGTAAAAATGAAGATGACCATAATAAACATACATATTTTTTATTGATGAATATAATAAGAATATATAGTTTCTCAAATAAATTATTTCACTTATTGATGCAGCTAAATCATGGACATATAATTTGAGGCAAAAAAATGACAATTAAAAATTGAGGATATGGAATCTATTGTGAGATTATTCACCATTTAGGTACCATTTACCTTGCAATTATATGTATATTATGTGTATCTCCAACACTCTTGAAAAGTATCATTGGGTGCTTTCTATGTAATTAAAAAATAATTTATAATTAATATTTTTTGTGAATCTTGGTATTAGTTTTCTTATGCATTTATGAAGGAGATAGAGTTGTTAGTTGTATTTATGAAGTTATTTTTACTAATATTATCAACATGGACATGAAAACGTAGTAGTGGCACATCTTACATGTTTTTTATAGGTCTCATATGAATTGGGTGATAATTTGGTATGCAAGTCAAAGATTCCATCTATTATTAGTATGAAGAATTTTTTTTCTACCCATTCCTCATTGAGAGTTACATTTACTATTATCAAAAGAGCCTCTCCATTTTAAGTGTAAGATTTTTTTTATTTCACCAAGGCTTGATGGTATATTATTTTGAGAAACCATTTGTTCTATTACTTTCCCATTGCTTTATAAAGCGAAGACATGAAATAGAAGTTTCATAAGCTTATTTTATGCATACACAAGTGTTGTTGGAGTGTTATTAGAGTTAAGGGTGTGTTAGTGTCTTGAATACATCTCTTTATTGAATATTAATATATACATGACATCTTTCTCATATGAAGTTATATAAATTGGAGACATTTGATAGTAGTTTCATATAAGTTTACTTTACAAGTACATATATGTTGTTAGAGTGAAGAGAGTATAAATATATTGGATGTATCTCTTTTTGAATATTAATACATACTTTTCCTCTCTCTCATATAGAGTTGTCTCAAAAGGATTTCTCCAGGTATATTGTGTTCATATGGTTTGTTGATTTTATACAATCACAAAATGATCATATGGTAATCATTGAATAAATAATTATACTCTAGATTTTCATACACTTGTAAGAGATTTTATTATAGTATTTTGACCTTCTTTTTCAAACATTCTAAAGGTTTGCATCCATTCCTACAAATAAATCACATAAATAGGTTGGTTTTTTTGTTTCTTAGGGTCAATACTTTACAAGTAAAAAAGAGATATTGGATTTGATAATTATGTACTAAATTCAAATTAGGAGTCATTCAATTAAAATCCTTAGCATGTTAAATGTGCAACTCTTCTAAACAATGTGAAAAATTACAATGATTCTAAAAAAATAAAAGCAATCTATTCAACAAAACATAATAAAATATGAATGAGAAATCATATTTTGGCTACGTCATGATTAAAAAATAGAATTATCTAAAATAGATATAATGATAAAAAATTATCATAGACTAATGAATATCAAGAAAAAAATATAGAAATAAAGCACCATAAAAGATAGTGCATCTCTTATGGATGATAAAATAGTACTACATATGAATTGTGAAAAGATAAGCACTTGATATAATTTTGACTCATTATCATCAAAATCAAAATAGTTTGCCACTTTAATTAAAATTTAGATTAATTTTATTATGTTGTGAAAGTGGCATTGCAAGCCCATCAAAACTAAATAAAAATGAACATAACAAACTTATTAAAAATAATTTCCCAAAATAAGTTGGGTAATATTATTAGAAAAAAAAAAGTGAAATATAGAAAGAAAAATAAATTCAAAAACACTCTAATTATAAATATTTTATTTTTTTGGATAGCATTATCATCTAAAATTTATAATATATAAAAAGAAAGTTAATATTTTAATTAAAATATCTTTAAAAACTTTTAAATTGAAAGAAAAATATTGAAAAATAAAAAAATAAATTAAAATGTTAAAAACACAATATATATTATAATTTTAAAATAAATTATTTTGCTTAATATTTTTTATTAATAATTAAAAATTAAAGATTAAATATGAATAGATTTTAATAAATAAATAAATTACTAATAAATTTTGACTTCAAATTCAAAGTCATATTTTATTATTATTAATTATTATTTAATTGAAAGTTTTATGGACTATAAGGTAACAACCCATAAACTCTTTCTAGTCAACCTACATTCATTGATAATAGAATATAAAAGTTGACATGTAAAAGAAATTTAAAAAGAAAAATGGAAAAGGTGTCTGTATCCATAGGATACTGCTACCTTAGTCAAGATACGATCGGAGATCATCATCACAACAAAATATACAGACGGTTTCCAGTTGGCAGACCATGTTGATATTATTTTATTTTCCTCTGATCACAAAGATTTTGCAGCCTTCCTAATTTATATCTATAAATTTAGGGGAAAGTTGCGTCATGCTAAGTTAAAAATAGGAAGTTGGAGAAAGTCACAGATTTTGCAGCTTATTGAATCGAAACGTTTCTTTCTGCCTAGCCGACTGGTTTTATCTATTCAATCCTTTTACAGATTTGAAAACATTTCAGAACTAGAAAAAATATATATTAGACATTAAGAACACCAATAATTTGTAGCAGCTCAGACAATAATGCGTAACGTCGAAAGTTTTACTTTTCATCTAGGAATATGACGTAAATAATTTTTGACTGCTTACCAAATTTAAAATTGAAATTACCACTACTTGGGGTTGCTGTGTAAGTTTTAAAATTGTTCACGTTAATATTTCAAATTTCTATGTATTTTGGATAAGTAATTCAGCATGTTTTCATTAAGGAAATTATTCTGAATTATTATGTTTTTTTATTTTTTCCCTAATTTTGATGGATTATAGAGTGTGATCTAAAATGTTGATTGAAAAACTTGCACATAATTTAATTCAGAAACAACATTGATAAAAAATTCACACTATTCATAAAATTCTCAATTTTTAACAAAGTGTTTAAACAATCTTGTGCTTTCAACTTAAATATAAAAAAAATAAAAATACTTCAGACTATTTGGCATGGAGATCATAAACAAGTTGAAAAAACTTTTCACTTTCAAGGTCTATACTTTGCAAGCTATTTTTTAGCCTGTTAGAATTGTGTGTAGGAATAATAATTGTTTTTCTTTCGGTTTAATATTAAAGATTGAGTGATGTATGAATAAATGTGTTTCCTTCGATTTAGTATTAAGGACTGAAGACTATCTATCAAGTCAAATTTAATCAGACATATCCTAATATAATCCCTTTGGAATATCAAACCTTACAATCAGAAAATCTTTATCCTTAATCAGATTTTTTTTAAACCCTTTAACTTTACCGATAAATCAAAAATCGTTTAACAACATAAACCATATTTAAATTAAACTCATTTTTCTGTTTTTAGTTTGCTACAATCTACCCGACCCTATTTAGAGGGACAAAATTTTCAGTTAAAACAACAAAAAGGCAAATGATTTGTTTTTCATTAAATACAAAACACTAGGAATTCCATCCGTTAAAGCTATGAATATAGTATCCCTTGTTACAGAAATTTTTCATGAGAATTCTTCATCTGCAGAAAAAAGAACAGACGAAACTGCCCTTTCATAAATACAGAGGAGAAGAAGAAATCACTACACAGAGCATTGGTGCAAATTTTTACATGCCTTTCCTTATTTGACTCCTAAATTTAGCAATGAAATCATCTGCTCTCCTCTGGAGTTCTTCGCCGCTCATGATAATGGTCTCGTCGGTTTCGTCTTCCACGGCAGGGACTTCCACGATCGTGCTCACTATATTGCTATCGCTCTCAACTGCGACCGGACAAACTAATTTTTCGACAGCCAAACTCTCTGTCGAGTCTGGTGAAATAAATTCGGGTGCCGTAATATTCTCTACACAAGAACAATCCTCCTCCGACTTGTTTGTTCGACTACCAAGGTTGTCGACTTTTTGGTCGCCGGAAATGATAAATTCATTGCCTTGAGGACAAACCTTGTCTTCGATCTCTTTCGCAGCCCTCAATCTTGGTTTGTTCTTCTTCACCAATTCATCATAGAAATCATGCAGCTCGTTTCTTGTGTTGGGCTGAGCAGTCAGTAATCTGGACTTGGTCGTTAGAGTAACGATTGTAATGTTCAAGAGCAAGATAAGAAACCTTGAATTGGAAAGCCATGACCAATTTTGAGTATTACCAAAAACAAAACAGAGGCCCTCTACAGGAGCTTTGAAGTTCAGTACAAATGTGAAGGTCATAGCAATGATAGAATAGGCCATGAATTTCTTCAGTGTTTGAAGTCTATTAAACTTGGCCATGGCTTCCAATTTCTCCAGACTTGTCATTTCGACTGAAGCTCCTCGACCGTGGTCGAAGAGAATGAACAAACAGCTTAAGCATTTATATACCAAAAGAATCAGACTGCCGGCCTTGAAAAACAACAGGGAATAACTTTATAATATTCAGTAAAATTATTTGTTATATGGGCAAGGCAGCTTCGTGGAAGGTCACAAAAGCATACGGAAAGGCCACCGATTTACGAATTACAGTGCACTGTGTGAACAATGTGCACTTGGGTATTTAATATTTAATATTGAGGTGATCGATTCAGCTGGAATCACATGTTAAAAATTACCCGCAGATTGGTTAGCGCACAAGGTTTTTCAATGCGCGCTTTGCTTTTTAAAGACAGGGACAATACATGAATATTCAATCACTGGAAATCGACGTTTCATTAATTATGGAGGACCACAACATTCCTATTATTAATGGACAAACTAAACGGTGGAAATCAGATACCAGTGTTGTTGGTCTTCATAACTAAAGATCTTCTCTACTTTAAAAAGAAAAATGATGGCCCACTTCGGGCACCACTATAATCATGTTGTAGATCTGTTCAAACTCAATCTGTCATCATCAGATCACATCGTATATATTTTTTCTAAAGTAGCGATTCCATTCTTTGACAAAATGGTTTTGGCTTCCTGTAGCCACTAAATTAAGCTTAGTAAAGGTACTTCTGTATGCTTCCCACTAAATTTAGTGAACTTAAAAGAGGAAGATATCACGGGCTTAAAAGGCACGGTGGAACACTTGCAGAAGCGACAAACACATTGTGTTAATCAAGCTAATGCTTTGCACTAACACCAAGCACTAAGAGGAGATGCATCAATTTTATATAGAGTAAATATGTTATTATGATGGCATCAATTTTAGCAAATTTTTTTCTCTTCCATTTAATTACTCTGTTTTAGTTGATATTTGGGGTCTAAAAATAGAGTAATCACCTACAATTTATTGTTATTTCTATGTAGGTTAGGAGATAATTTTAGTAATTAATATTTTTTTTGATGAAGGATTTTATGTTAAGTTGAGATCATTTTGCAATCTGATTTCAGAATACAAATCTAAGTCAATATTTCCTTATTTAAGAGTCAAGGATATCTATTCTATCAAAGATTGAGGTCGATCTTAGTCTCATTCTATATGATGTGGGGGGGTTCCACTCGAGAAGACTTGATCCTAATAAGTAGGAGGTATTTTCCATAGCATGTCAAATTATGATATTGTTATCAGAATTTGACCATGTAGTTTTTTGAGTCAAACTCATTGACCCGTGTTTCATGAGTACTGCTTCACAAGAACCCACTACTCTCATGATAAAGAAGGTTCACTTAACACTCATTGCATCTACGTGATGTTTATAGAGATGAAGCATTGGGCCTTTCCAAGAGGTCACCTATCCCAGCACTACTCCAGCTCAAGTGGGTTCTTGTGAACCACTATTTATGAAACATGGGTCACTCAATTTGACTCGAAAAATTACATTATTGTATCCCAATAATAATATCACTAGACTTGATCTCTATAGACTCATAAGAACCATTCAACTTCACCAACACTAAAAACTCTTTAATATAACTAACATTTTCATTATTTCACACATTAATATTTTTATACTATATATTTTATTATAATAAAAAATCAGTTTAAATCTCCTTCTCACTAAAATCAAGTCGAAATAATCGAGACCCTCAATGCACAAAATTCGAACTCGTGACGTTTAACTAACACACACTCAGTTATTACAAATTAATATACTCGCTAAACCGACTAACTGCACTTGATTGTAAAGGTGATTTAGACTTTAGAGACCTAAAGTACAATTATTTTAGGTTGGAGAAACTTTTTCTTACCCTCCCTACGAAAGGCGTTTCAAATTCAACTACATCCTTTCTGAAAAACAAAGATGGAATCTCGTGTGACTATAAATGCGGAAATAAGTTTGCTTTTTACTATTTATTATACTAGGATGTTAAATGAGACTTTGAACTAGGTAAGGTATCCGCAGAAATAATGTCGCGATCATTTTCACCAACTAACTTTTTCTTACTTTAATACTATTAACTTTAATTTTATAATAAATAAATTAATAAAGATTGCTATATGAATTAAGGTTGGTTTTAGATTATTTCAATTAATATAACTTAGAATTGATTGTCATAAAAAAAGATAGATTGAATAATGCCAAATATGTGTGATTATAAGATAAATTTATGATTTAATTTGGAAATTACTGTAATTTTTGTTTTGAATGTTTTGTTTGATTAAGATGATAAGTTAAAAAGTTAAAATTAGAAATTGTTATTGGATTAATGATAGGAGATTTTTGATAAATGATTTTAAGATTTTTGGATGTTGGGATGAGGTTGCACCTTTAATGTAGTTCTTGGATGGATTTTTAACATGATTTTGTCCATTACAAAATTTTACCTTTAGTTCTAGTAAAACATGTTAACCATTGTGTATCTTGGCGGTTGAGAAAGTGTGGTGCTAATAGCACCATTGGGAGCATGTTATCTATGGAGGGAAAAGCATTTAATGTTATTGACGAAAATAAAATTCTAAGTTGGTTTGACAAAATAGAAATATAAAAAGGTTGAGAATGAAGGTGTCGATTGTCGATTATTACTCCTAATGCAAAGTAGGATTGAGTTGTGAATTGATATTCTATAATGTGTGCAATTGATATTATGATTATATCATATAGATTTTTCTCAATCCATGAAAGGTGACTTTGGATTATTTCCTTAACTTCATAACCCTAAACACTCACTTTGAAATTTTTGGTGATCATGCCAATGGATAACAACTATATATCCTATGATTTTTGGCCTTGAAAATAAGAATTTTTTAATTTTGAAATGAAGGGCTAGACTACACCCATAGTTTCACAACATGACTAGTAATTTGATCAAGTATAATAATCAAAATTTCCTAGGAATTAGGTTAGTAATATTCTAAAATGGATGATTTGGCATTATAGGGGACAAGTTTTAGGTTAAGGTTTAGGTGTAACGCCCCGCCACACAACCCTAGGGGAAGTTGCAATTTACTACACAAACGAACTAATTTTTTCTTTTTTGAAAAAGCACAATTAGAACAATTAACATGCAAGTTAACTAACCAATTGCCAACAACCCCTAAGGTTACAATACTGATTTACTTAAACCCAAACAAGAAACATGAATTAAATTCATAACATTTAAATACTTAAGGAAATAAGAACGCATACATTCCATGCGAGATAATTTACATCATAGAATAATAAATACCACATGAGTTCAAATACCCATTAATTTACAATAAGGTTTCAATGCTCATTCCCCGAATGAGATAAAACCAATAATCATGATTACATCTTACAAAATTCACCTCGATAACAATGAGGGGTAATAAAATACAAGATCAATAGAATGAATAAAGCATGACAAGAAACTGGATTCCACGAGCTCTCCAACTGGAAATCTTGTCCACACAAACAAGAAGAAAACCAACGGAATAAGGTGCATGTTCCACCCAACCGTGTGATACCCAAAGGCTCATCTCCCGTGCTAGGAGATAGTAACCAGGAATCCAACCCAAGACAATCTACCACTAGAAACAGGCTACAACATAAACTGAACTGAAAAGGATACAAGAGCAACCTCACTTAACACAACGTTACAATGCTTCTAGAGTACATGGCTCATTACGCAGTACAACATACTAACATCAGGTTGACATAGTGAGAGTGTCACACGACATTTGCTATGAGTTACCCTGACTCAACTGTCTAAGGCAACTGAACCCACATCTTGGGCTATCCAGGCTCAACTCTACCAGCCGTCGGACCCTCATACCAACTGTGCTTCTCTACTCATCTCAGACCTTAAAAGCGAATGAGTTATGAGAGAGGCATTAATTATCTTAAATAGTTTGAGAGTTTTTCTTTAATTCTTTTAAGTTATCACTTACTTAAACCCTAAGTGAGTTACCCAGGCACCTCTTTGTGTGCCAGACCCCCACATAGAGCCACTCTCCTATCGACAACACATACGGTACAAAGACCTAATCCCAATGGGTAACTGGATAAGACGACCTCTCCAAACCAAGGAGGAAACAAAAGTACAAAATCCTCTCCAAACACTGGAGGCTACAAGGTCAAAACCCTCTTCAAACACGAGAGGCAACAAAGGTCAAACCCTCTCCAGCACTGGAGGCCACTAAACACATACTCCACTCCTAATCCAAAGGAGACACAAACTCATACTCACTCCTATTCCAAAGGAGGCACCATCCGTCCCCATTCGTGAAAACTGGGTAAGACAACAAAATACCACTATACACACTTCCCAAGGCAAAATAGAGGTTGACGACTTAACGACAACTCATACCCATAAACGAACCCCTATCTGGAAGACTTTAAAACATTAAATCTAATTCCACAACATTGAGGGAAAACAATTAAACACTAAAAGCATTTCAGACTATTAAATAATCTAAAGTTAGGATTTCCTAAATCCAGTCAATCACAGTTCTCATTACTTACATGTATTCAATCAAATACACCAAATTCATTTCACAACATTGATGTATTTAAAAACCAATCATCTACTCTAAGTTTTCTAATTAAATTCCATAATCAAAACATATTAATAAATAACGTCATCGGATTAAAATTAAATCAATCATTAACTCTAAGTTCCACAATCATATACTATAATACAATCACTTGATTAATAAAACATTTAGATTAAATAATAAGTCAATCTTATATAAGGATTAAAATAATCTTTTAAAATAACATTATTTATTAAAAGACGATTCCATTTCAATTATTAATGCAATAATCATTTTAGAAAAACAATTCCTATTTAAAATAATTAAACACCAATTAAATGACTCCATTAACCAAATACTATGATTATAATCCAATAAATCAAAATTTAATACCTTATTATCCAACATATATATATATATAATAAATTTCATATATATATATAATATATATATTAATAATAAAATAAAATATTAATTTAAATCAAATTATACTATATATATTTATTATGACATATTATATATATATATATATATTATAATACATATACATATATATATAAATAATAATAAAGACATATATAAAAGAAAAAACAAAAGAAAACAAATTTGAAAAGGGGGTCGACGCCCTAACTAGGGCACGCAGGGCCTGCCTCCCCATGGCGGCGGTGCCTGTGTGCTTTGCGCACAGCGCCACCTCCCTACAGGCAGTGATGCCTGTGTGCTTGGCACACAACGCCCGCATCCTACGGGCGGCGATGCCTATGCGCTTGGCACACAGCGCTACCTCCCTGCGGGCGACGACAGTGGCAGCGGCGGCGGTGGGGGTTGGCTTCCCCACCCCACAAAACAATTTCAAACCATAATTATTTTTTTTATAAAAAATTTCAAAAATAAAAACACAGGTGACTGTGTTTTTCCAGAATGATAATTTCATAACTGGAAAAAAAAAAAATTATTACTATATAAATAATCTAAAAGATGAACTCTTTGGTTTTAAAAGCCAAAACATACATATATAAAACTACAAACCATTTCCCCACTCAAATTGGGAAAATTGACAACAGAAAATGGAAGCACAACAACATGGTTTAAAAATTCTAGTTTGAAATGTCAATTCTTTTGGTTTCATTCTATTTTTCATTGTTTGATTCTAGTTTGGTTTTCATTTCCAAATTTCAACAAGTTTGCAAGCTTTCAAAACAATTTCTCATGGAACACATTGGATTTGATCAACATTTCAAAGATTTCCAAATAGCATAATGATGATGTAATCCATTTTCAAAATGAAACAAGGCAAGAACAAAAGGGGAACCTAATTTTTTTCTCCAAGCTTGAAGCCTTCAACAATGTTGTTTCCTCCTTTTGGATTCAGCTACAACAAGGGTCTCCAATTCTTCACCAATCCAAGCAAAGCCACAGCCAAGAAATCCTTTTTTTTTTTCCCCAAATTGAAAGTTAAAAATTATATGAATTTTCATTTGCTAAAAATAGAGGTTTTCCCCAAATTGGTCAAACCCCTAAAATATCCCCACCCACTAAATTTATTGCACAATTTGGAGGATATTTTCTATTTCTTTTAAATTTAAAACAAGTTTCTATTTTCTAATTCAAATCACATGCATTTTCCAAATTTCTTTAAAACAAAAGAATACATTCTTTGTAAATAATTTACTTTCTCAATAATTTCCAAGGAGTGAAATTAAAACACATTTTCATTTATTTTATTTATTTATTTTAATTTATCTCCAACTATCCAAATATAATTTATACCTTTATATTTTGATTAAATCTTAATATCCAATAATTGCCAAAACAACTATCACATTTAATAAAACACCATTAATATAATTACTCAATAAACTCAATATAATTTTATTAATTAAATCAAATCAATCAATAAAATAAATGACATTTCAACATTGCAAATAAATACATATAAACATCAATTTAACTACGCAAGCCACTTGATAACCTTTATAATTTGCAATTAAATAAATACTCAAGATGCAAATGACCGAATTAAAACAACCAACCCAACAACAACTCGACGACACGTTATGACTAGAGTGACGACTTGGCACGAAAAACCTAGCTACTATCTCTCAATCAATTTCCGTTGGTCAATGGACACGCTCAAACCTGTGAACTAGGTGGAGTCAATGTCATGTACCTATCAACCTACAACAAAGAGTACATCAAACATGCATATATATATATATATAATATGATCAAACACACCATGAAGAGGAAATCTCAGAATCGTAGGGCACTCGCATGCGAGTGATACAATACCATCCCCTTCACCAATACAATATCACTAACTGACACATCTAACATCAATGATATGATCACAAGCATAAAACATCATTAAATCAATTATTTGCTAAATTAATCCAAAACATGCCATAAAGATAACATAAGAATAAAATAACATCACATCAAAATATAATGTTTACATCACTTAATAGATAACGGTCCAAAGTAACCAAGTTCCAAAGTCAAAGCATAGTCAAAGACAATCATAACAAGGAAGAACACTACCGATCTGAAGAGCCAAAACGGAGGGGTGTTACATTAGGGTAAATGAGTACACCAAAAGAATCAAAATTAGATATAGAAATAGATCCATTTGCAATAGTCATCCAAAGAGGCATAAACAATATAGGTAAACTTATGAAGTGTGCAATTATCTCCTCTACATTTTCCTCACACTTTCTTTTGCATCCAAATCTAAATGAGAGAATGCTAAAGTAGAAATAAAAAATAAATAAAATAATAATAAAGGATATATATCTAAATTAGAATCTATAAATTTGAGTCCTTGGAACAATTATGTGCTTTCTTTGTTCCCATAAATAACATGTGTCCATCATGCATGTGATATTGTTGGACAAGTAGCAAGCTACAAAAAGTGCACATAAAGGGTAACTACATAGAAATAGGAGACACCTTAGTGGCTAGCCTTGAGATTTTCTATAAAATAAATTTTATTTATGAAAAATATAACATGTATATGTTTTAATGTGTACATATTTTTAATGTGTTGAATTCAAATTTTTAATGATCATTTTCCCATTTAGGCTTTGATTTCCAGTACTATGGGTTGGACATCTCTTATGACTCCTAAATTTATGTTTTGAACATACAATAACTTCAACCTCATTAGATTTTACATGTTTCACAATAAGTTTTTACAAAACCACCACTAAAATAAAATGAAGAGATGCTTCTTAGCTTTCTATTCATATATATTTTTTAAATATTTTAAATAAGTATCCCATCAAAACAATGGTCTCCTTAGCCCAAGATAGAAGGTTGGATACCCCCAAGAAGCCTAAATTCACGTTAAATACTCAGCTTCTTCAAGATGAGGGATGTAGGGATGGCATAAGATCCATAAGGGAGATAAATGCATGGGTGTTGAAAGAGGAAAGTACCATAAATAGATGGAATCAAATGTGGAAGCTTGACAAAAGCTTCTTCAAGTTCAACTGGGAAAAAAAAGTCCACGGACAAAAGGAAAGAAAAGCATGAACTCCAAAAGGTTTTGTGCATAGCTGAGGCCAAGATACAAGAGGATCCTTAATTTAACATCTACTTAAATGAATCTCTAACAAGAACCAAATATGATCTAAGGAAGCTTCAAACTTACAAATCCAAAGGCCTCAAGGTCAGAGCCAAATTAAATTGGATGCATCATGGAGATAAAGGGTCCAAGTTTTTTTTCAATTACATCAAGGAAAAGGCCTGGAAAGAAAAAATTGGGAAAATCTGGGAGGATGGTAGGCTCTTGAGCTCCCAAGAGGAAATTCTAGCACAGTTCCACGCTTTTTATCAAAAAATATTTACCTCAAAAGACTCCCAAGAAAGTAACAAGATGGCTAGAGAGCACATAAGGAACATTATCCCCCAAAAGATTAATAACACACAAGCTACTAGGTTGAATGCTGATATAACAAAAGAACAAGTACAAAAAGCTATTCAGTCCATGCAAAATGATAAATCCCCATGATGTGATGGATTGTCTGTTGAATTTTACAAGACATTTAGTGACTGGGTAAGTGAGGATTTGGTATAGGTCTATCAAGAAGCCTTACAAAGAGGCTCATTGGGAAGATACATAAATAAGGGTATTATTAATCTCCTTCCTAAAGGGGGAGACAAGACCTTGGTAAAAAATTGGAGGTCCATAATCCTGTTGAATGTGTCATACAAGATACTTGCAAAAATTCATGCACTAAGACTAGTGGATATCCTCCCAAGCTTCATTAATAGCACTCAAACTAGATTCATTAAAGAGATACATTTTAGAGAATCTAATTACAAGTTGGGAGGCCATGGACTAGTCAAGGAACTCTAATCAAAACTCTACAATGCTACTTTTAGACTTTGAAAAAGCCTATGATAGAATTGAATGGGCATTCTTGAGATCTATGTTGAAAGCCTTCAGGTTCCCAAGCTACTTCTATAAAGAAGTGAATACCTTGCTAAGGGATGCGGTGGCTCAGGTTTATATCAACGGAGACCTGTTAGAGGAAATCTCACTTGGTTGATCCATAAGATAGAGATGCCCCCTTGCTCCCTCACTCTTTGTTATAGCATCGGATGCTCTGCACTACTTACTCAGTGATCAAACCCTCTCTCCCCAAGTAAGGGGGATATGCCTCCTAGATCAAACTGAGTTAATCAATATCCAATTTGTAGATGATACTACAATCTTTATTGAGTTGGAGGAAGGTAATCTTGAAAGGTTAATGGAAAAACTCTAGATTTTATCTCAAGCTTCAGGAGCTAGAATATCATTTCCTAAATATAGTTTCCTTGGATGGACATAGACCCCACCCAATTGGTTGCAAAAATATGATTCCTAGTGGGGAGGACCTAATAAGCTGGTAAGATATCTAGGAATTTCGTTTGCCATCAATCCTAGAATTTAAAGGACATGTGGGGATGGATAAGTAAAATAATTGAAAAAAACTTGGTAGTTGGAATAGACAATATTCTTCTTTTGCGGGAAGATTCCAAATTTGTAAGAAAATTCTCTCTTCATATAGCATATATTTTGCATTGGTTTGGCTCTTTAATAGCTATCAAATCTACATAATTCAAAAAAGGATTAGGGAATTCTTAAGGTTTGATGTTAAAGGTCAAATAAAGAAGAATTTAGTTAAATGGGAATGGTGTTGTATGGGGAAGATGGAAGGTGGTTTGGGGCTCAAGGACCTAATAATTTGAGGCATCACACTTGTTATAAAATGGATTTCCTATGCCATGGAAGGAGAGGAAACCTAGAAGGTTTTGATAAGATATAACATTAGTAAGGTTGTACCCAAGAAGGCCAAGTCTTGGAAAAATCTACCTCTCTATGAAATCCTCCTTAACAAACACTCCATGTCACTTGTGGGCTCACCTATTTTTACTAGCTTGTGGAAGGCATGGGAAATGGTTAAACACAAACTTTCCTTCAATAATGGAAATGTTGACCTCAGTAATGGACAAATATTTCAAGCCTACTCCTCATTGTGGTGGATCCTGAAACACCTCAATAAATTCCTAGCCCTGTTGTAGGGGTGCTCAGCTAAGAAATGGTAGCACTCGGGCATCCAAACCTTCCATGAAATCCTTGATAATGGCTAATTAAAGCCTCTGGACAAGTTGGTTGAGAATTTTAGGTTGGATAACCCTAATTTAATAGAACATACAACATTCTTGTTGATGCTTGTAAAGATAATTTTGTTTCAAATAATGTTAATATAAGTTGTGACTTTAATGATGATATTGTCTAGTTTGATGGCTCACCCTTATGTGATATTAAGGCAAAAAAAAAATGCAAGGAACTTACTAAAAATGAGTCTATTCTTGAACATGTAAATCTTTGTTGGGATGTGAAGCTAACATAAAGCAGGTGGAAAAAAACTCACATCAATCCGATATAATGTGGATGAGCCAAAAAAAGCATGTTTCAGATGGAAATTATTGTTGCACAAGCTACCGTTTAAGCACAAGCTACCGTTTAAGCATATCCATAATGATGTGGATATTTGCACTATTTGTAGGACTCCTGAAAGTATAATGCATATATTTTTTTACTGTTTCTATGCCAAAGAGGTCTGGAATTCTTTTTGCAATCATTTGTTAATTTGGAATGGCAATGGTAAAATTAGATGGTTTGATGTTATGTTCAATGATAAAAAGCTAAATAAGGAATTCAATGCATTTTGAGATTGTCTCACTACTAAAATCTTATGGTTCATTTGGAGGGCTAGGAATGAGGAAAAATTTCAAGGGAGTTCTAGAAGAGTTACTAAGTCCAATAAATGACTCATATTTTTCACTATGGCTATGCAGGTTATAGTAACGTTGGAGATATACATGGAAAAATTTAGGAGACTCATAACTGATGGAGTTGTTAGCAAATCAAAGGTGAAATGTGGACATACCTAACATCATGATCACAATGATTCAGAGATATTTCTCAAGGCATTAAGAGTGTTTCAAAGGGTGTTTAATGAAGTTGTTGCGAGAGGAGGAGTTGTGGGGAACATGCCCAAAGAGATACTTAATGTTGGAGCCTCATAGGTATCAGAGAACATCTTTGTTGCACCACCATAGGAACCCAAGTATGGGGACTCTAAAGTAGACAACAAAGAGGATTGAATGATCTGTAAAAAAGAGAAGGATCTGGTAGTTTACCATAGTGAAAATAGGTTGAGATATATCATACAACTTGTTCTATCTTATACTATCATATGATTTTTGCTATATATTTGGTGGCTAAATAGGAATAGTGGCTATATGATGTAACTCTAAACTATGAAATCATTGTTTTATATCTAATACAAAAAAAAATTTTAAATTAGTTATTTATTTAATTTTATTTGAAGAGTCTTCCTATTACTCTAGTGTGTGTACTATTTTTTTATAATTTTTGACCTACTTATCTAGATTTTAAATAAATATATAAAAAATTTCTATGCTTCATTCAATACACACAAAGAAAAAATGTTGTTTTTATACAAGTTTTATAACACACACACAATGATATAATTTTTAGGATCCATGCACTTAAAAAAAAATTATAAAACAATATTTAATCAAAATATTAAAAATTATATAACTTGTAGCACTCACTTTTGGTGATATTTCTACCAACTCATTCAAAAAAATATATCAAATGTATAAAAAAAGGGAGGCACACACTAGACACTATGTTATATTTTAGTGATAAAAATAAGAATACTTTTATGTGTGATTAATATTTCACCCCCTTAATTTTAACTAGTTTTAAAAATATTTAGTAGTTTAAAAATTATATTTAGATTACTACAATTCATGTTTTCATATGTATCTTCAAATTTTGAGTATATAAACATTTTGAATTTCTTAACCAAATTCAACTTTAGTTGATTTTAGAAATAAAATGTGACCATTTTTTACTCCCTTTTTTTGGTCTCCCATATCCATACACTTTCCATAAAATAGAAATGTAATTATTAACAATGTGTTCCTCAAATTGTATGTAATACAAATGAGAGCCCACAAATTAAGGAGGGGAGAAAAATAAAAATTAAATTATGTGAAAACTAAGTATGATAACATAACATGATATACAAGGGTGAAACTACGAATACAAATTTGAGCATGATAATTGACCATGATATATTTATAAATTGAGACTAAATTGGAAATTTGGAGTGGCATCCTCCTTTAGAAAAGAGATTGTATGATTATAGTAATAACAGTAATAATAATACCAATCCAGTAGTCACCATTATTCATAATAAATTTAGTTTTTGTAAATATGTGCATGATAATTGTATATTCTTTCTTTGATTATATATTTGGACTTTAATGCATACATAAAGATAAAATGGGCCTAAACCTATATCTTCAAGGATAAGAAAAATGTTTGAAATATTTGGGAATCTACCTTATCTAGATCCATATTTGGTTGCTTTCAAACCTACATGTAGTGTATAAGTATTAGAGTGTGTGGGGTGTTAACCTATGTTCTTTGTGCTAGATTAAAAGAAAAAAATAAAATATTTAAAAAATAAATAAAAGGGCTTTCTATATAGGTGAGTGATTTGTTTAATGTATAGAAGGAGTAGAGGAGTATGGAAGATTGTGAAGGATACCAATTATTATTTGATAAATGAGTGAGAGGATTACATTTTATGGAGAAATAATTGTGGTGGTTTCAGGAGAGTTGTAGCTTCGAAATGAAAGAGTTTCATATTGTAGACATCCAAATTTGGACACTTAATTTATCCAAATTTATCACTTTTTGTCTAAACATTCTCTTATCCGAGTTAATTAAGTAATATTACCATTATTTAATTAATATCTTTAATTCTGCCAAATCTCTAAGGTATTTAATTAATAAAATACCTTACCCTCCTTAATCCTCCTTTCATCAAATAAATTAAATAAATATTACATTTATTTAATTCCTCACATGTCATTTTCATCTAATCTTAATCCATCTCCTAATTTCTTCATTAGGGATGTGCAAATGCCTAATCCTTGATTAGGATGTGTCACATCCTCCAACTTTTGCAAGTTGGCTTCTAATCCTCATTTATCTTCTAATTACTGATTAATTAAGCCTAATCAGTACTTTGGTCAACTCTCCCCATTCCCCAAGGAATTTTTAATTCCTTTTTATTCTTCCTAGAATCCCCTTTTCCCATGCATCTTCTAGAACCTTTGACTTGTCACATCAAGTCACATGTGACAAACTCCCACCTTTTGGGAACATTGTCTTATCCACTGATTCTTCCAATCATTGTGAATTTAAAATTCACTTTTATTCACCCAAGATTCTTTCCATCTCCCAATGTACTTGCAAGGTACTTGTATTCCTCCACATCATGTACCTTTTGGCCACCTCACTTACACTTCATCTCCTCTTAGCCACTTCACCATCCACATGTCAAGATGTGAGGGCTTGTGAGTTCTCAACCCACCATAGCCCTTCATCTTGACCTTGTTGGATGAATCTCAACCATTGAATTCTCTAGAGAATTCAAATTCTCCTATAAATACCCCCCTCCTCAAGGGCATTTTAGAACACTTGGTATTTTCATAACTACATGCTGCTAATTTGCATTTTCAATCATCTACCACCATCTAGCTATCAATTTTAATCATTTTTCACATCTAATCTTACATCTAGTCACTCAAGCCATTATCTAAGGAGCACACAAATCATTCCAATCAAGGGCCAATCAAAGAGATATCAACAACGAGGAAGGTGAAACTGTTTGTATTTCATTTTAATCATTTTCCTTTTCATTATATCACTTTTTTGGCTAATCTTGAGGTGTCCTTGGTCTTTTACCATTCACATTTTTAAGTTGTTTTGCACATTTAGAGCAGGATAAAATTCTTAGGATCACATTTCTGGCATGCCCAGTGGGACCCACAAACGGGTTCTTGCATTTAACCTTCATTTGTGATAAGTATTTTGCAGAAAAAAGTTGCAGAAAGGCGGAAGCACCCTCTGTTTTACCGCAGAAAGGCGGAAGCGCCCTCTGTCCTACTGCAGAAAGGTGGAAGCGCCCCTGCCTTACCACAAAAAGGCAGAAGCACCCTACATCTAAAAGTTTTATTTTTTTCTAATAAGTTTGCTGCAATTAGGGATATATTTAGAAGGTTTTTCTAACATTTTTCTTACAGCGGGAGGGGCACAACTTTCCTTTTTTCTTAAAAATCTGATAAATTTTGCTGCAGAAAGGCGGAAGCGCCCCTGCCTTACCACAGAAAGGTGGAAGTGCCCTACATCTGAAAGTTTTATTTTCTTCTAGCAAGTTTGCTACAATTAGGGATATATTTAGAAGGTTTTTCTAACACTTTTCTTGCAGCGGGAGGGGCACAACTTTCCCTTTTTCTTAAAAATTTGATAAAGTTTGCTGCAGAAAGGCGAAAGCACCCCTGCCTTACCATAAAAAGGTGGAAGCGCCCTACATCT
>VDFB02075321.1:385509413-385599082 GCA_007258455.2 Sequoia sempervirens
GGCAACAAGTTAGGTACAATAGTGGAACCATACACTCTCAAAATCGTATATGCAAGATAAGGGATAACATCTCCCCAATTATGATCAACCCCTAGATCAGGCCTCCTATTTTTGGGTCTCAAGAAATCATTCAAGGCCTTATGAAATCTTGGAATACTCACAACCATGACTCTTCTCAATTCCAAAGCAAACAAGTTCTCAAATACCACATAATCATAAGTCATATCATCCTTATCTAGGACGGTAGTCCAACATTGAACATGTAGCTCCAAATATCTTCCATCCTATCCAGTGTCATATTCTACCCAAAGTAAGATGCATCTTTGAATAGAAAAATGTGCTTTAACAATGAGTACCAGCTAAACCTCACTCCATCTACACCCTTCTTCAATTTGACCAAACCCTCATGAATTCTCTTTTCTAGAAATCTTGCATAATCATATGTTGTGCAATATTGAGGGTGTTGAATGTGGGATGCCATATAAATCCATTCCATAGGCATTCTAGTGATAGGATCATAACCAATTATCTAGAAAATGGAGTAGAAATTCATTTGGAAATATGGGACAAAATAATTAACAAGAAAAGGCTCTTTATCAAATGGCCCCAATGTGATTTTTCAGCCCCCAAATTCTGCTAAGTACCTTGGAAATATATGGACCCTGAATGCAATCTTAGCTCTATTATACTCTTCCCTAAGAGCCTTTTCATCAATTTTAGGCATATCATCACTCCAATCAGTGAGTCTAAAGACACAAGCAATCTCTTCCTTGGTGACCTTAACCATGTCAATTCCATCATAAGACTTCATAGTCCTAGTGATAAGGTCGTAATTAACAGCTATTGCTTTCAATTAATCAATATCTAGGTATACATTAGGCACGATCAATTTCCCTAGGTCAAGATTCCAAGGGTTGCCAATTGAAATGCCCATGTTTCTATTTTTGAACCAACCATAGAAAAATTCCCACCCAGTGCAAGGTAGTTTGTCATCCCTAATAGAACTATTTTCATCAATTAAACCCTCAACTATTTGCAAACCCTAGAGAATAAATTGCCTTTAGGTTTTCAACTGGTTGAAGATGGTAGCTGGTCAGCAAGGTCTTTACTCAAAAGTATTTTGGGAACATAGAATTCCCCTTTTGATGAAGATGCTTTTACTTTGGGAGCCATAACTCAGGGGTTTTATAAAGTAGGGTTTATGGTTTCTTAGAATAAAACCTTCGACTAAGAGTTTGATAGGAATTACAACAATGTAGGATCAACTAATTTCTTTCAATGAATTCCAAACCTTAAAAGAAATGTAAAACCAAGAAAACCCTAATTGATAGAAAGATTTGGAGACCACAATTTATCAACAATTTTGATGAGAAGGCAATAATTTACTTACTAGTTTTTTGCATCTTAATAACCCTAGCATGAGCTCTCCAAGTGTGCAGAATGTCTTTCTCAATGATAAATTACACTTTGAAGTAATTTTTAATAGCTATGCAACCCATTTATTTGGTAGCTCGACATCCTTTATTCTATTAAGGCTCTCTTGCATGAACCAAAATAACTCGCTTTCCTTTGAACTGATCTTTGAATGCTAGCCATTGATTGCATGGATGTGTTGATTGATAGATGATCTTGATTAAATCAACATGCTTTGAAAATTTTGAATGTAAGTAGCCATAGCATTTATCAAATAAAAATAAGCCATTTGGAGGGGCTTGCTTGTCACGCACGGGCTCCATTATCTCCTTGGTACTAAAGTGTTGTCCACATGTCATTCTTCCCATTTCCCCATGAAACATATCCCTCATGCAACTCTGGGTGATGGGGAGATGGGGAAGGGCTGAGATTAAATATCACACCTTCAATATATTCATGTCTTAACATAGGAGCACTCGCCCTCGACCATATTCCTTTGACATTATAACTAATGGCCCAGATTAAAAGATCTCAGATGTTGATAAAAAACATGCCTCATATTTCCTTTTAGTAGTGCACACTTTACTATCTATGCCCCATGCTAAAATATTTGCTTAATATTTTCCTTTATTCTAGTGTCTTTCATATCCTCTAAGATGCTCTATGTGGGGCTCTCTCACTTCCCCTTTGGGAGCTGGGTGACAAAGATGGGCCCCACAAAGGATAGCGAGGAGCAGTTAGGATTGACCCACATCACCCACCATTGACCATCGATATTTTGTTAGCAAAATGTTTGCTTCTCTTTGTAGCTCAATAGGTCCCTTGACCCTAGGACACACATCCATAGCCCGCTAGCTTGTGACAATAATTTATTGCAAATTTGGAACAAATGGGGCAGCAGGGAACAACCTGGATGAAGAGACATCACATGATACCCATTGTTGATCTTCTTTAAAACTCTTCCTGTTGACCCTTTGAAAACATTGGACCCATCATTGATCATGACACATGGCAGCCACCTACCAACTCATGTTATTATTTTAATGAGAAATGAAGCAGAATGGGGAAGCGGGGAATGGTGGAGATTTGCTCGCAATGATCAAACGGTAAATCATAGAACTTAATATCTGCACATGTTGAAAATGTTAGTTTTAAGAAGGGCCATCACTAGGAAGATGATGTTTTGGGAGATAACAATTAAGGTTAAAACCTTAGGTGAATATTCAAACCCAAGCCTAGACCTAGATAAAATTCAACCCATATTATAATAAATCACTATTTTCAATACAATCAAGGGACTACCAAAATCAAGGGGTCAGTTTATCAATGAGATAAAGGGCATAAAGCATAACTTAAATGACTAGGGATTGGAAATATGGGGTCAACAATGAATTATAATTCCAATAAGGAATTTCAAACTTAGACCTTTTTTGAGAGGGTTAAGGAGCACAAAACCCTAAAGCATGGTTAACAGGATAAAACCCTAATCCTACAATGATGAGAATAACCAAGTTTAGAAAAAATTTAATCAATGGAACACAAAAAATTAGGGTTCCACCATCTTCCACAACCACAAGACTTAGAATAGTTCTAACATAAGTCATCTTTACAACAGGAGAAAATATTTCATCAAAATATGTGTTGGAAATATGTGCCTCAAACATCAGAGGCTGAAACCTCCATTGGAGCCAAGTCGATATGACATCCATCATGTCTGGCCGACTAGCAGATTAGTACCATCATGTTTTGCATAGGTCATTGTGACCTTGTAAGAGTCTTGCCAAATGGTTACTCTTTGGGGTCTATCACTGTGACATAGACAAATCGATGTGATCTCTTACCGCGTAGACATCTCTAGCCGACGGGCCATTCAATCGTAAATCGGGGAGACTCATGATGACCACGGGCTTCAGGATAACCTATGTCTATTCAGTGAGAAGTCTTAGCAAACAGTGAAGGTCACGCTGATAGGGACACATCCAAACGTTCATCGGAGTAACTCAAAGCGATTGGGGAAAGGTCTTGGCAAGAGTGTTAAGTCTTGCTGACCGTTTGTTGTTCTGTGTAACACAAAGGATCTCGAGGAGATCTCTTAGTGACTGATGGATGTCTTGCTGATAGCCAATGGCTATCAGGGTAACCCAAATGGTTCAGGAAGAAGTCTCGATGAATGATGTAAGTCTCATCGATGATGAGGGTTCTTTGACGTAGGTCTTGGTGAACGGTGGTCATCGGTGTAACAAATATGTGTTCAATAAGAACTCTTGGCGAAGGTGTTAAGTCTTGCTGACTATTCTTTGGACCTCGGTATAATATGTGACTTCGGTATAACCTTTGGTGACTCGCTATGATCTCCTGGAAAAAGCAATAGGTCTGGGCGACTGCTTGGTGATTCAGTGTAACACTGAAAGCTCGATAGAACATCTTGGCGATAACGATATCTCTTGGCGACATTGATATGGAGCTTTAGGCATCGAGGAGACACTTCTTGTGTCTCACTGACATGTCGATATAGAGTGAAACTGTTGACCGAGTGAGACCATCTGATGTGGCTCATTGTCAACCAATGGGAGAAGCCGAATCTGAACAGTTGGAAGATTGTTCATTGCGACGGTTCTGTGAGGAAGCTCAACAAACAAAGATCGACATGGATATACTCGGTGATTGCAGATTGTAATCAGTTGGTTCGAAGGTTGGTTGTATCAACGGATTGCTGGGTGGTTGTGTGATCAGTAGATGTTTTCTATTCTATGTAGACTGTAACTTGAAGGTTCCTATACAAGATTGTTCATGGTGAATGCTGCTGTAAACATACATTAGAAAGATAATTCTAAAACTTGTATGTAATTATTTGTTACTGTAATACAAAGTGACTTCTCTTGGTGTGGTGGGTTTTTCTCCTGTAAGGGTTTTCCCACGTATATCTGGTGTTCATGTGTGATTGTCAAATACTCTGTTTTTGATATTTACTTCATAGTGCATATTAATTGAACTGTAATTGAAAGAATTAAAAGTATATCTGCATTCTTTCCTGAGGTATTGACATTAGGAGAATTGTTTCAGCATCTAATTTTCCTTACAAGTGGTATCAGAGCCTAGCCAGTTGTGTTATCCTTGTGGGTACATTGGGTTTTTTGAGTCAATTCTGTTTAGTGGGAGTCTTGTAGAGTTTGTTATTTTTTATTACAAGTTGAGATGGATAGCACGTCTGGGAAGATTGAAATAGAGAAATTCAATGGCAGTAACTTTGAGTTGTGGAAACTCAAGATGGAGGATCTCTTAGTGGATCAAGATCTTTGGATTGCTGTGTTTGGAACTAAACCTACAAGCATGAAGCAAGAATATTGGGACCTTGCAGATAGAAAGTCTAAGGGGCTGATAAGGCTCTGCTTGGTAGACTCTGTTCTTCTCAATGTACATGAAGAGAAGACTGACATCTATTTATCAAGGAAAATCTTTGGTGAATAAACTGTTCCTGAGGAAGAAGCTGTATAGTTTGAGAACATAGGAAGGAGGGTCTGTGGCTGATCATTTGAATGCATTTAATATGTTGATTGCTCAATTGACATCTGTTGGTGTAAAAACTGAAGAAGAGGATCACTATATGCTTCTACTGTGTTCTTTTCTAGACTCATGGGATCATCTCATGATGGATATTGGGAGTACAACATCGAATTTCAAGATGGAAGATGTTGTTACATCTTTGCTGTCAGAAGAGATGAGAAGGAAATATTTTGAGATGGTGAAGGAAGCTCTTGCTGTCAGAGGAAGACCGAAAGAGAAAGGCAAGAAGGACAAGAAGTCCAAATCAAAATAAGAGGGGAGATCAAAGTCTCCTAGCAAGAAGTCCAAGGTGAAGTGTTGGAACTGTGGGCAACCTGCTCATGTCTGAAAGGATTGTAAAGAGGAGAAGAAGAAGAAGTATTCTTCAAACAATGAATCTTCTCATAGTGATGGTGATGCCTTCATTGCAGCCTTGGCTACATAGGCATCAGATGATGTCTGGCTGATTGATTCTAGAGCATCTTTCCACCTGACATCTCACAGAGAATGGTTCACAAAGTATGAAGAATAAAATGGTAGAAAGGTGTACTTGGCAAGTGATTCTACTTTGGAAATAGTGGGTCATGGAAGAGTCAAAATACAATTCCCCGATGGCAGAGTGAAGGGAATCAATAATGTAATGCATATACCAGGTCTGGCTCGAAACTTACTTTCTGTAAGTATCCTGAATGATACTGGAGTACAAGTCACGTTCTCTAGAAATGGCTGCAAGATGACTAGAGGTTCAATGGTGCTGGCTAGAGGTGCTCAAATTGGTACCCTATACAAGCTGGATGCACATGTTGTTCAATGTAACAGTGTTTCTAGAAAGTCACTGAAAGCTACTCATGGAGGTAAAGAGGGAAATATCCCTAATTATGTAAATTCTATGGAAGTAAAAATTCTAGTAGAGAAGACTATGCTTTGGCATCATAGGCTATGCCACATAGGAGAAAAAGGTTTAAAAACCTTGAAGAATTAAAACCTAGTTGAGGGGCTTGAAGATTGTAATCTTGAATTTGAATTCTGTGAGCACTGTATATATGGGAAACAACACCGTGTTTCATTTTATTCCAGTCCTCATAAATCTTCTGATTTGCTAGATTATATTCATTCGGATGTGTTTGGTCTAGTGGATGTTCCTTCTTTGTCTAAATCAAGATACTATGTGCCATTCATTGATGATTATTCAAGAAGAGCTTTTGTTTTTTTTTTGAAAAGTAAATCAGAAGTGTTCAGTCAATTTAAGGAATTTAAGAACCTTGTTGAAAATCAGACTAGTAGTAAAATAAAATCCTTAAGGACTAATAATGGTGGTGAATTATGTTCTGATGAATTTTAAAGATACTGTAAAGACCATGGAATTAAAAGACATAAGCCTACACCTTATACTCCACAGTAGAATGGAGTTGTAGAGAGGTTCAATAGGATAGTGATGGAGAGAGCTTGTAATATGCTCAGTAGTGATGGCTTGGAGGAGAAGTTCTGGGCTAAGGCTGTATCTACTACATGTTATCTAATAAATCATTCTCCAAATTCTGCTCTTGTTGAGAAAACGCCTATGGAAATGTGGTCTGGTAAGAAGCCCTCTTTAAGACATATTCGTGTTTTTGGCTGTGAGGCATATGCTCATGTGTCGGATGTGAAGATCTAAACTGGAGAACAAGGATGTCAAATGTATTTTTATTGGCTATAGTGTTGTCATAAAAGGATATAAGCTTTGGAATCCTGATACAGAGAAGGTTGTATACAACAGAAGTGTAATCTTTCGTGAGCTGAAACCTTCCACATTAGATCTGCAGTTAGAGACAAAGTTAGAAAACAATAAGGATGTTGTTGGAATTCCTCCTACTCCAAAGAAAGAGGAATTGAGAATTCAAAATGTACCTAAAACTGAGGAGAGCTCAAGTAGTTCTGATAGTTCTAAAGAAGAAAAAGAACCTCAGCCTCAGCCTCAACAAGTGAGGAGGTCAACTCATGAAAGAAAACAACCAGATAGGTATGGGTTCCCATTGATTGATTCTACTTGTGCCTATGCTTTAATTTCTAGCACTGATGAGCCTAGGACTGTAAAGGAGGTATTTAAAATGTTTGATTCAGACTCTTGGTTGGAAGCAATGAATGAAGAGATGGCATCATTAGAGAAAAATGAAACTTGGAGTTTGGTGCCCTTGCCTAAAGGGAGAAAACCCGTGGGCTGCAAATGGGTATTTAAGAAAAAGATTGGTCTAGATGGCAATGTAGAAAAGTACAAGGTAAGACTGGTTGCAAAGGGTTATTCCCAGGTCAAGGGAATTGATTATGGGGAGATTTTTTCTCCTGTAGCAAAACTGACATCTATCAATTTTCTTTTGTCACTTGTAGCTGCATATGACTTAAAGGTAGAACAGATGGATGTGAAGACAACATTTCTTCATGGGGATCTTGAAGAAGAAATCTATATGTCCCAACTTGAGCAATTTGTTGAAAAAGGTAAAGAAAAATAGGTATGCAAATTAAAGAAGTCTCTATATGGGTTAAAGCAGTCACCTAGAATGTGGTACCAAAAATTTGATACTTTTGTATTGTCTTTGGGATTTGTGAGATCAAAATCTGATCACTGTGTATATTATAAAGCTAAAAGTGATTGAGTGCTTATTATTGCTCTCTATGTTGATGATATGTTGTTCATATGCAATAGTAAACTAATGATTTCTGATCTTAAGTCTCAGTTGTCTGCTAAGTTCAAAATGAAGGATCTTGGTGCAGCAAGGTATATTATGGGGATGGAGATAACTAGGGATAGGAGGAATAGAAAACTATGGCTCAGTCAGAGTAAGTATATCAAGACTTTTCTTGAGATATTTTGTATGAATGATTGCAAATAGCTAGTGGTTCTAGTCTTGTAGGGAATGAAGCTATCTGTTGAGGATTGTCCAAAATCTCCTACTAAGATGGAGGACATGACCAGTGTACCCTATGCTAGTGCTGTAGGTAGTCTTATGTATGCAATGGTCTGTACAAGGCCAGACATTGCCCAAGCAGTGGGAGTTCTTAGTCGGTTTATGGCTAATCCAGGAAGAACACATTGAGATGTAGTGAAAAGAGTTTTCAAATACTTGAAGGCACTTTAGATTTTGCTTTGTGTTACCATGGGAACTTGGTTGAATCACAAAGGACTCTCAGTATTCGAGGCTATGTGGATTCTGATTGGGCAGGGGACATTGACAGTAGGAGGTCCACCAATGGATACATTTTCATGTTGAATGGTGGTGTACTGAGTTGGATGAGCAAGCGGTAGGCTGTAGTCGCTTTGTCCACAATGGAGGCTGAATACATGGTAGCTACTCATGCTTGTAAAGAAGCAGTATGGTTGAAATGTTTATGTTCTAACATTGGTTTTGATGTAGGGGAGATAACTATTTTCTGTGACAGTCAAAGTGCAATTTGTCTGGCAAAGAACCCTACTTTCTATACCAGGACAAAACATATTGATGTGCAGTATAACTTTGTACAAGATATGGTGGAGGATGGAAAGGTCAGTTTGGAAAAAGTTGATACTCTGGAGAATGTTGTAGATGCATTGATGAAGCCAGTGAGCATAGACAAGTTCAGGTGGTGTGCCAGTTCAATGGGCCTTAGTGCCCATGATTTTTAGTAATTTTTATTGTGCTCTAGAGGTGCCTATGTGATCTTCGTCAAGTGGGAGATTGTTGGAAATATGTGCCTCAAACATCACAGGTTGAAACCTCCATTGGAGCCAAGTCGGTATGACATCCATCATGTCTGGCCAACTAGCAGATTAGTAGCATCATGTTTTGCACAAGTCGTTGTGACCTTGCAGGAGTCTTGCCGAATGGTTACTCTTTGGGGTCTATCACTGTGACATAGAGCAATCGTTGTGATCTCTTACCGCGTAGACATCTCTGGCCAACAAGCCATTCAATTGTAAATCAGGGAGACTCATGATGACCACCGGCTTTAGGATAACCTATGTCTATTTGGTGAGAAGTCTTGGTGAACAATGAAGGTCACGCTAACAGGGACACATCCAAATGTTCATCAGAGTAACTCAAAGTGATCGGGGAAAGGTCTAAGCGAGAGTGTTAATTCTTTCCAACCGTTTGGTGTTCGGTGTAACACAAAGGATCTCAGGGAGATCTCTTAGCGACTGATGGATGTCTTGCCGATAGTCGATGGCTATCGGGGTAACCCAAATGGTTCAGGAAGAAGTCCTGGTGAACGATGTAAGTCTCGCTGATGATTAGGGTTCTTCGGCGTAGGTCTTGGCGAACAGTGGTCATCGGTGTAACAAATATGTGTTCGATAAGAACTCTCGGCGAAGGTGTTAAGTCTTTCTGACTATTCTTTGGAGCTCGGTATAATATGTGACTTTGGTATAACCTTTGGTGACTCACTATGATCTCCTAGTGAAAGCAATAGGTCTGGGTGATTGCTTGGTGATTCGGTGTAACACAAAAAGCTCGATAGAATAACTTGGCGATAATGATATCTCTTGGTGACATCGATATGGAGCTTTGGGCATTGGGGAGACACTTCTTGTGTCTCACCGACATGCCGATACAGAGTGAAACTATTGACCGAGTGAGACCATCTGATGTGGCTCATTGTCGACCAATGGGAGAAGTCGAATCTGAACAGTTGGAAGATTGTTCGTTGCGATGGTTCTGTGAGGAAGCTTGACAGACAGAGATTGTCATGGATATACTCAGTGATTGCAGATTGTGATCGGTTGGTTCGAAGGTTGGTTGTATCGACAGATTGTTGGGTGGTTGTGTGATCAGTAGATGTTTTCTATTCTATGTAGACTGTAACTTGAAGGTTCCTGTACAAGATTGTTCATGGTGAATGCTGCTATAAACAGACATCAGAAAGATAAGTTTGAAACTTGTATGTAATTATTTGTTACTGTAATACAAAGTGACTTCTCTTGGTGTGGTGGGTTTTTCTCCCATAAGGGTTTTCCCACGTATATCTGGTGTTCATATGTGATTTTTAAATACTCTGTTTCTGATATTTACTTCATAGTGCATCTTAATTGAACTGTAATTGAAAGAATTAAAAGTATATCTACATTCTTTCCTAAGGTATTGACATTAGGAGAATTGTTTTCACATCTAATTTTCCTTACAATATGTACCTTTTTTCTATGCAAAACCTTTTACCACGAGTTTGGCCTTATTTATTTTCTTTCTTCCATCTTCTTCCTTCAACCTATAAACCCATTTATTTGTAAATGTTGTTATACCTATAGGAAAATGGACTAAGTCCCAAGTCTGATTCTACAACAAGGAATCCATTTCCTCTTTCATGGCTAGCTCCCACTACTTTTTGGTATCTACCTGGATTGCTTCTTCATAACCTTCAAGTTCACCAAAATCTGTTAATAATATAGAATATAATGATGAAGAAAATATTTTTAGAGGTAGAATTTCTAACACTTGTAGGAGTCTGTGAGATAACTTGTTGCTGAGCATTAGGTACCACTAGCATATTATTTTCTAGAATCTCATCGAGCACCACATATTCCTTTTTGGCATGTTCATGCTTCTTTTCTTGTAGCTAATTCTTATACATGACCTTCTCATTGAATATAACATCTCTACTCCTAATGACTTTATAATTTTCATAATCCCATAAGCGATAACCAAATTCATCTACTCCATTTTCAATGAAGGTACAATTTTTAGACTTAGCCTCAAGCTTGGTCTAATATCAACATGGAAAAAAGCTTCACAACCAAAGGTTTTCATAAATGAGTAGTTTACCTTTTTACCTGTCCAAGCCTCCTTTAGAATGCCACCATCCAAAAGATTTGAAGGTCCCCTATTTATTAAATAAACAATGGTATGTACAACATCTACTTAAAAGTGTAAGGGTAGGCTAGCATGCAATCTCATGCTCCTTGCATGATCCATAATGGTCCTATTCATCCTCTTAGACACACCATTTTCTTGTGGGGTTCCAAGTACCATTTTTTTTCCCATGAATTCCATTGTATGAACAGTAATTTTCAAATTATCTGCTGCAATACTCACCTCCATTATTAGATTTGAGATACTTCAAATTTTTTCCTATCTCATTCTCAACCAAAGCTTTCCACTTTTTAAAAGATTCAAATACTTCTAATTTTTGTTTTAAGAAATACTCCCATGTTTTCCTAGTTACATCATCAATAAAAGTAACATAATAACAAGATCCACTAAGAGTAGATACCTGTGCTAGTCCCCATACATATGAATGAAAAAACTCTAATTTCTCACTCTTCTTCTCTTTCCCAACTTTGAGAAATTAAATTCTTTTTTGTTTTCCATAAAAATATTTTTTGCACAACTCCAATTCAATCTGCTTCAGACTTAGTAGAAATTTTTTGGAGTGAAGGATCTTCGTCCCTTTCTCACTCATGTTCTCAAGTATATGGTGCCACAATTTTGTTTCTATCCTAGTAGAAAGTGTTATAACTATCTCAGTAGCAACTATTTGTGTAGCAGCTAAGGTAGAGTAAGTATTACCAGTACACAAATACAATGTGCCTACCTTTCCACCTTTAGCTACTACTAATGCACCTTTAGTGACCATCCATACTTTTTCTAAAAAGGTAAGCATGTAGCCTTCACTACCCAGTTGTCCTATAGAAATTAAATTCCTTCTCAAATTTGGAACATGCCTTACCTCCTATAGCAACCATTCATTTCTATTCTACAACTTGATTTTTATCTTTCCTTTTCCAATAATCTGACAAGGTTCATCATCACCCAAATGTACCTATCCAAAATCACCTTGAACATAATCTACAAAATATTTCTTATGGGGCATGGCATGAAATGAAGCCCCTAAATCTTGCCCTAGAATCATTAGCATTAACTAAACATAGAATTAAAGCATCTTGTAATTTATTACTTGAAACATTAGTTCCTTATTGTTATCATGTTGTCTGTCTCCTTGTTTTCCTTTTTGAGACCACCAATCTTTCTTCAAGTGTCTTGGCTTTCCATAATGCCAACAATCCATTTTTCCTCTAGATTTAGATCTACCTTTCTTCAACTTCCCTTGTGACTTCCCATGATTTATAGGGATTTTTCCTCTCTCCTTTGTTCTTCCCTATTCTCTATAGTCAAAGCATTAGCTGATGTGCAACTCTCACCTATGCTTTTCCATCATATTTCCTCTCTAAGGATAACACCAACAACAACATCAAATTTCAATGCATTTGAACTAGAGATAGAGTTACTTATAGCCATTACCAAGCTATTCCAATTTTTTGGCAAAGAACATAAAATCAAGAGAGCCCTCACCTCTTCATCAAAATTCACTTTTATAGAAGTTAACTGACTAGTAACTATATTAAATTCATTTAAATGATTTTTCATAGATCCGCCTTCAATCATTTTTAGATAAAACAAATACCTCATGAGAAATACCTTATTTGAGGTTGAGGGTTTTCTGATACAATTTAGTCAAAGTTTCCACATATGGTACTAGGAACAAGTAAATGGTTCCTAGTACCTTTCTATCTAGAATATCCCATTCTTCATCAAACATCATAGCATATTTCTTTGTTTTTTCTTGCAATGTTTGCCATGGATCCTTTTGATACAAATAATCTTCCATCAACATCTTCCATAATTGATAATTCTAGCCATTGAACTTATCAACCTTGAATTTTCCTTCTTCCATTGCTCCCACTCAAATCTAGGGATTTCCAGCCAATTGACCAAAATACATGTGGCTTTGATACCAGTTGTTAGGGTTTAGATAGATCAGAGAAATAAACATTAACAATTATATGTAGATTAAATAACCCAAAAATAACAATGAAGAATAACACAAAAGAGATCAACACATAATTTTAATGTGGTTCACCCAATATGGACTACATCCACAAAAAATTATCCACACAATGATTTTAATATCCAGCACAAAAAATATTACAATCTTGTCAATCACACACACCATAACTTACATCCCAACCACTTATAACAAGTTTTTTGGAAGCCTCTAGAATTAGGGTTTTACAAAGTCATTTTTTCATTTGACATGTTAATGGGAAAACCTTGATGTGTCAATGAGAATTTTTTTATAGGGGATTTCACCCGCAAACCCTTGCTATCAGGGACTACTACCCTTGAACCCTTGCTCGGGGCTCGACCTAGCCCTGAACCCTGATGAGAATACATTACGAGTGTGTAGTATTTGCATGATTAGTCACCACATACCAACATATCCCACCTCTCTCAACCTCCCCACCTCTATCTCACCTATTAATTTCTATGTCTACATCCCTCCCTCCCTCCCTCCCTTTTCCCTCCCATCTCTCTCTCTCTCACTCCCTTCTTCCCTTTTTAATTCTTTTTATCTCCATTTCCCTTCCTCCTTCTCCCGACTCTTTCAATCTCTCCCCCTTCCTCCTTACCTCTCTAATTATTTCTATATCACTTTCTCCTCTCTACCTCTCTTTCACTCTCTCCCTCACCCCTATCTCTCTCTCTTGCTCTCTCCTTCCCTTTATACTTCTATCTATGTCACCCCCCCTCTCTCTCAATTTATCCTTCCCTATCTAATTCTATCTATCTCACCTCTCTCTTCCTCCCTAATTCTCCTTCCCTCTTTCCCCTCTCTACTTTTTACTATCTCACCTCCCTCCCTCTCTACCAACCTCTCCCTCCTGCCTTCCCTCTCTACTTATCTTTATCTCACCTCTCTCTATCCTTCCCTTCATTTGTCTTTCTACTTTTCTATATCACTCCTCTCCATCTCCCTCTGCCTACCTCTCTCTCTCTCTCTCTCTCTCTCTCTCTCTCTCTCTCTCTCTCTCTCTCTCTCGCCCTACCTCCCTTCATCCTTCCATATCTAATATCTATCTCCCCTTCCCTCTCTACCTACCTCTTCCTCCTTCCATAAATACTCCCATCTCTCTCACTACTTATCTCTCTCTACTTACCTCTTCCTAGAGGTAGGGGAGGAGAGAGATAGTAAGGTGCAATTGAGATAAGTAGAGAGAGAAGGATAGGTACAATGGAGTGAAGTGGAGAGGGGAGGAGGGAGAGAGGGAGGGAGAGAGATATCTAGAGAGAGTTTTGTGAGATAGAGAGTAGAGAGGGAAGGAGAGAATGAGGAAGAGAGAGGGAGAGGGAGGAGGGAGGGAGAGAGAGGTAGAGAGGGATAATTGAGATAGAGATAAGTATATAGAGAGAGATAGAAGGAGGGAGAGTGGTAGGGTGAGAGAGGGAGATAGAGAGGGAGGGAAAGGTAGGTAGAGAGAGGGAGAGGAAAGATAGAGAGAATTAGAGAGGGGAGGGGGGAGAGAGAGGTGATATAGAGAGGTGTAGAGAGAGGTAGGGAGTGATGGAGTGAGAGGTAGGTAGAGAGTGATATGGAAGATATGGAAAAGTAGAGAGGGAATGATAGAGGTGAGAGAGAGAGAAACAAAGAGGGAATGATAGAGAGAGAGATAGATAGAGAGAGAGAGGTGAGGTGATATGGATTTATAGAGGGAAGGAGAGAGAGAAAAAAGAGGTATATCTTGAGCTCATGGGAGAGAGGTACAGGAAGGGATGGAGATAGGGAGAGAGAGAGAGAGGTGTAGAGTGCAAGGGATATAGATAGAGTGAGATAGAGAAAGAGAGAGAAAGATGGTGGGAGCCTACTGATTACTAAAGTTTGACCTACTAATTATTGAAATTTTACTAAGTCTAACAAATTATAAGATCTTCCAAAACCTAGAATATGCATTATAACTCCTAGAGATTTGAAATCATTCTCAAACATTTTGAAACTATATACATAAATTATAACTTAAAATATAAGAAAGTAAATGTCCATATATAAATAAAACATAATTGTTTATTTCATGTATATAGTATCACCAAAAGAGAAAGAGAAAGAGAAAGAGAAAGAGAAGGAGAAGGAGAAAGAGAAAGAGAAAGAGAAAGAGAAAGAGAAAGAGAAAGAGAAAGAGAAAGAGAAAGAGAAAGAGAAAGAGAAAGAGAAAGAGAAAGAGAAAGAGAAAGAGAAAGAGAAAGAGAAAGAGAAAGAGAATCTTGAGAAAGATAAAGATAAATTTCCAAAGCAAACAAAAATATGAGCACATTATAATGTGCTCACTATAGACACTGAAAAATGTCCTAAGTCTGCAAGCATCATTTTTCTTGGTCGTCGTCCTCTGATAATTGAATAATTTTAATTGTTTGATTATTCTTGATCATATTACTCTATTAATTAAATACTTTTTAATTATTTAATCAATTCACTTTCTAATCTCTATTATATCTTGATTAATTAAAATAAATTAATTGCATTGCTAACACCCCCTTTCTTCAATAATTAAATAAATCATTATTTATTTAATTATTTATCTTTTATCATTTTCCTATAGTCAAATAATAATAATAATAATTTGTCTATGCAACTGAATTTTTCATTCCTCTATAATTAAAAAATTGTCAAGATTATTTAACTATGTGTCATTCCTCTCCCTATTAAATAATTAATTCAAATAATTATTTAGTGTCTAATTTCCATCTCTCTTCATTTAAGTAAATTGATTTTATAAATTGATTTATTTAAATGCACTTTTTCCATTTTCCTCAAATAAATATTTCGAATGAATTATTTGTTTTCCACTTGGCCAAATATTCTTCTCATGAATTAATTATTTTCCAATTTCTAATTCATCTATTTTCCTCCACTTCTTCATTAATCCCTATCATAGCCATCTTTGTCATAGACGTTGGCATCATAATCCTCCCATGAATAGCATATTCCCGTTGCATTAATCCTCCACTATTGATCTTGGTATCTTTCTAGATGATCAATCTTGGTCATCCATTCAAATGGTTGTCTATAAAAGCAGCCTTCCTCTCTCATTTTTTCTTTAATAGCCATTTTGTCTCCAACTTTCTACTTACAATTTGCAAGTATTTGCACAAGTCTACTTCAAATTTGAGGGAAAATTTTGCAAAAGGAGAAATAAGAGAGACAAGGGAAGTGAAGCAACTTTAATGTGGAGTTTTTTTATCTTATTTCATTTATTTTATTGCTCTCATTGTTTGTATTCTCTTGTTTTGGATAAGGTTAATAGCTTAGAGGTGTTGGTTGTCACTTTATCTAGGATAGAACTATTTTACCCCATCTTACACTCACATTATTTTTTGTATTGGAAATTTCCAAGGATTTTACTTGGGCTTCCAACCCAAAGGTTTGTAGTGACTTTTCAACATCCAAAGATGTTTTTTTTTAATATTAAAAAAGTGACATAATCTTTAGCACACTCCCCATCAAGTTTGCATGTGTTTCAATGTCAAGTCAAAAAATACCATAATAATGTTAATCTCTCTCTTAACTTTCTAACCAAGTTATTTTTTCCACATCCTCAGTATGGTAAGGTTTTCATATTTAATTTCTTTTGTTGGTGTATCCATTTTTTTTCAAAAACCAATGTGTGGAATTTTTTATTTTTTATTTTTAATAGTTCATTGAAATTTCAAATAAGTTACATTTTTAGAAACTAGACTCCATTCTACACATATTAAAAATATTTTTAAAAATTATTTTTTGATCATTTTTCAAACTTTTTGGGAGGAAGCACACTCAATTTTCTATTTTTTTAGCATGTGTCCCCTTTGAAAATTATTAGAAAATCATATATTCATTAAAAAAATATAGTAGAAAAATCAGGCATAAACTATATGGTGTTAGTTAATTTGTCATTGAAGTGATTTTTGAAATACTAAAAAATGTTAACTTTTGAGGGAGGTCACGCCAAATGCTATGTTATGTTTTTCTAAAACAAAATAGCACCACTTTGTGTACCCCCCTTTTTGAACCCATTACCATTTAAAAAAAAATCGTAGTTTAGAATGTAGGTTTGGAGCATTATGACTTTTTTCTTCATTGAATCTTCATATTTTGAGTGTAACTATCTTTTATTTCTCATCCAAGGTCAATCTTTCTTGGTTTCTTAAAAAATGGCCACTTAAGGCCCTTTTTTGATCCCACATCTTTGTGCACTTTCCTAGAAGGTAATCATGAAACCATGTCATTTTTACTAAGCTATTGTACATAGCAATATTTCACATGTCAAAACTATAAATTCCATGAGTAGCTCACCTCATCTAAGTGAGAGAGTAATAATGTCAAAGGAGAGTCAACAACAAAATGAGAAAAGTAATAAAGTATTACATAGTGATATACTTTTTCCATGAAAACTATGGACCCACTATGCATTTCATTGATATTATTGAGTTTAGTGTGAACTTGTCTCACTTTCTAGAGCCATTACGAGTGATTTGATAAATAAACAAGATATTAGTTGAAAAATATAGAACACAAAGAGTATCCTAAAAAATTTCTTCACCCATGTACTTCAAGGAGTGTCATAACCCATTATTATGGATATAATATAACATGTCTCTAAAGAGGAAAATCCATCATGTGATGAATCCATATGGTGTGAAACACTAAATTCAATAATCTAGGTGTTGAATTTTGAATAAATTTCAACTAGGCCTCGCCCTTTCATTTTCTCTTACTATGAATTATGTCCTTAGAACCTCAATTTGGTGAACCTTATCTAATCGAGTCAAGCACCTTGATATTTTTCATTTCTTAAGGATGAGTTAGGTGATATATCTAATTCTTTAAACATTTTTGTTCGTCATTTCCAACCTTTTATAGTAGGCACACTTTACATTCTCATTCTTAGGCTTGTCACCTTTTGAAGATGAGATCTCATTAGCTTCATTAGAGGTAGCAAGTTACTACTTTCTTCATCTCTCCCTATTTCTTTTATTTCTTATCATGTTTTCCTAACCCTTTTATTCTTTTGTGCCTTTATTTGCAGCTAAGACATGTAACAAAGAGTGTTTGATTATAACCATATGAACCAATTTATCTTAGTCCTTAGTGAGTTTAACAACTCATATGAAGAAGGAATTTGGTACAAGTGACACCTAGGGCACATTTTGTGACATAAAATCTAGAAAAAAATACATAATAGGTAGGACCAAGCTTGGATAGATTACTCAAGATAAGTTGTGTGTCTTTACTTTTTATCTCTCACACTAATTTGACTACTATGTGATGGTCATTACTTTTGTGAAGAATTCTTGAATGGTGTCAATTTTTTTTATATTTAACCCTATGAGTTTGTTCTCTAATTTATGACCACTCAATTAATTATTCTTACCAAAGAGGATCTCGAATGTGCTCCATACCTCATTTGGAGTAGAATAATATTTGATGTGAATAAGTAAGTTAGGAGACATACACATACACAAAGTACCATATGATTCATTACATTTATTAAAAAAAATTACAACCAATGAAGTTTCTACCTCAAGTCCCATTATGACTCAATGAATTCCTTTCCTTTTAAGATAAATCATATTTTTAGAATTTCTTTCAAATTAGTTATATGGTATGATGATAGGGTCTCCTAATTAATCTATTATTATAGAAAATTAGATTGTTGTGAAAAATAAAAAATGAAAATATAAGAAAAATAATACAACTCCCCTTTTCACTAGTTTCTAAAATGATTCCCCAAAAAATTACAATGCATTTAAATTTATAATTAGTGTGATTTATAATGTATATATCATATTTTAAAACTCTTATAAAGCTCGAGAAGAAAGGCCATTATTAAATAATAAAAAAGGTGCTCCTAAATATGCTGCAACTCTTGAAGGCTTTAGAAAAGGTCCTTTCATGCGACTCAACTACGAACGTTTGAGATATTTCTCATAGCGAAATGATTAGAATGACTATTCGCCCTTATCTCCCTGAATCGCCAACTTTTCCTAATCTTGATGGTTCTTTTGTTGGAAATGACGGTCTTGATGGGACCTTTGTGGTGGTGCAAATGTGATATGCTCAGGTCACCCCTACTGTTACTATTCATGTCATGACCTTGGTGCAGACTTGCTCACTAATTGCTAATAAAAATACTCCTACCAAGGCTTCTCTTCAAGTCCATGATGGGGGTCTGATGCTGGGATTTGCTAAGACTAGTTTTGTGCCCTAGTTCAACTAGGGATCTGAAATTTTAATGTTCAAAAAATTCCATGTTAGGTGACACAATACCTCTTTGTCCTGATGTTGGGTCTCAAGAATTGACATACCCTAGATAAGCTTGGTGATAGCCTATCATTTAGAGATATGACTGTTGGTTCGAGTCAAGAGAAAAAATTCAAATCTACTATCTAGGATACTTGGCCATTCAGGGAAAACTCGGTCTCCAAATGTCACGAGATCTCTAAGAGCTACCCTGAAACCCTCATCAGTTTGGCATCCTCCTCCCCTATTTTAATCTTTTTAGAGAAGCTCAAAAATGAGGTTGATGTTGGCGAACAATATTTTACATCCAATAGTTTGATTGGCTAGCTCAACCATTTGTGGCCAAATTTACCAGATCTATATGATTGGATCTCATCGACATGGCAACCCACACTAAAAGGTAATGTAGAAATCTATCCTTGTGCTCAAGGGTTTTTTATTGTGGTGTTTGATTTCATTTAGGATAGGGATTCCATTTTGAAAGAGAAATGGTACTGGGGGAAAATCATACTCCTTAAATTGTGGTTTCCAAAATTTAACCCTGCTACTGCATCTTTCTATGTAAAACCTGTTTGGATCCGCCCTCCAAATCTTCCATTACAACACTAGCTTGCAATTTTTTTTCAAGCAATTGGGGACTCATTGGGAAGATTTCTTGCAATGGATTCAGACACAACTAACTTCACCCATACGACTTTTTCTCACATCCTTGTTGAAATTGATGTCACATGTGATCTCCTTGCAAATATCAATTTCAAGTTTGTTGATTGTAAATTGACACAATTTCTAGATTACGAAGGTTTACCGTTTCGATGTAGGAAGTGTTTTAAAATTGGTCATATGGACAACTCCTACTCCATAATTATTAAATTTTTTGATTAGTAGTCTTGGTGGAATAATGCTCTACCTCAACATTACTCAATCAAAGCATCATCAAAGGTACAGGAGGAAAAGGTTGAACCTTCTCAATTGCCTACTTTTTCTCCAATTTATGAAGATAGGAAAGGAACAACACATCTAGCTATGAAATTATTGCATAAAAACATGTTTGGATCAAGGGAACCCTAAAAAATAAGACAAGTTTTCAAAATTCAAGCCTAAAAATACAACCTCAAATCCAATTGATGTATCTTCTCCAAAGTGTGATTGGAAATCACCTGCAAAGAGTGGTGGAAGCAATCCACAGGTTTCATCTCAAAACACAAAACCCACAGAAATGCAAAAGAAGGAAGAAGGGGAGGACTGGCCAAAAGTATAGAATAAGAAAAGGAAAATCCTCTTGTAAAAACTAAATAGGATCAAAATGGACTTGAAATCTCACACCAAATTGGGCGGATAAAATATAACTCAGAATGTGTAGATTTGTTGTACTCATCTGATGCATTTCTGTATGGTAGCCATGGCTGGCCAATTATGAAATTTTTTAATTTCAATCAATAAAACTTACTCTTACAGATTAAAGAAAAAACTCTTATAAAGCTCCCAAGATTCTAAAATACTAAAACTATAGTTTTAGTACAATATGAGATCAATTTTAGAGAACCAATATGAAATACACAAAAAATACACACTTTAAAAAAATTGGGACCTAGAAAAGAGTTTGTTTGCATAGATATGGCCTTAGAAATGTCTCAAAATGGGAACTATGCAACAAATTTTAGAAGGATATTCAATTTTTAAAAATTTGGAGAATCAAATAATCAAAAGAACTTCACCACTATGTAGAGCACAAAATTCTTCCTAAAATAAAAAATATTGCATTGAGAAAGGACTTAATATGGTCAAGTTATTAGCCTTCAAAGCTTGGCTACAAAATAAAAATGTAATGGTGAGATAGAAAATTTTGAAAAGATGGTATTGATTTCATCATGAAATCATGACATCATTGTAGACACTAAAAAATATCTTGAGCTTGCAAGCAACATTTTGTCACCAATTCACCTTCTTCCATATATAATTAAATAATTTTAATTATTTAATTATTCTCTAATGTCATATTCCTCTATTGATTAAAATATTTTTTTAATTATTTAATTAATTCACTTTATCTCATTCCTTTTTTGATTAATTTAAATAAATATCAAATTTATTTAAATTACATCACTAATTATCCTTTTTTCTTCTATAATTAAATGAATTCTTATTTATGTAATTATTTATTTTAATTTTCGTCTATAATTAAATAATAATTTTTATTATTTAATCATTCATTAAGTTTTTTCCCTCCATAAGTAAATAGTTGTTTTTAATTATTTAATTATTTACCATTTCTCTCCTTTTATTAAATAATTGGTTTCAATTATTTAATATTTCACATCTCATCCTTCTATAATTAAATAATTATTTTTTATTATTTAATTATTAATTTTCTCTCTCTTAAATTAAATAATTGCTATCATTATTTAATCTATTTCTTCTTAGCCAAGCCTTACATCTCAACCAATTTCTCGAGTTTTGGTCCATCCTTCCCATCCTTATCTCTTTTCTTCTCAATTATTCTCATCCATTGATTATCATACCTCATCATTCAATCATCACCCTTCTTTTGAATTGGGATTTCTATAAAAGAAAACCATCACCTTCATTTCAATCTATAGACACTTAAAATTGCCTCAATGGATCACATTGCCTAACTAACATCATTTCATCCTCAAATCCATCCTCTTTTTACTTGTTTAATTAAATAAGCCTAATTATTTAATTAAATGCCTCATTTTCCCCTATTAATCTAATTGACCTAATTGGGTTAATTCACCCCCTCTCACACTAAAATTTCACCCAATTTAATTAAATAATGTAAATTATTTAATTTTAACCCTAAGTCCTCTTATTTAATTAAATAACCTAAACTATTTAATTAAATATCATATTTGCATCTCCTTTTCAATAAATAAATCAATAATTTAATGAATATCCTCACATCCCTCATCTTGCACATTAAAATTTAGTTTTAATTAACTAAATTGTTAATTTCCCTCTCATCCACTTGCATAGGGAATATTCCAAAGGAATATTCTTCTATTTTCCTCCAAAAAAAAAGGTAATGATTATTCCAAACAAAATTTGAAACAACTTTTTAAAGTTTTGCAAAGTGTGTTTTTTTGCATGATCATGAGCCCTTGATATTTTCCCGATCCATGTGATCTTTGATTCTCATCCATTGATGAGAATCCTTGACCCATGTTTCATCCTCCTTTTATTTGTAACCATTGATAGATCAAATCAATCTCATCCATTGCTTTTTCATTTGGTCTCCATTAAATCAATTATTTAATGAATATCATATAATTCCTCTAATTTGCATAATTGAAACTTTGTTTTAATTATCCAATTACTAATTCTTCCACTTGCAAGGGAATATTCCTCCTTTGCACATTCCTCCAAAAGGGGAATATTTCCATGGAGTATTCTTTCCCCTTTTGCACAATTAAAGCTTTGTTTTAAATTGCAAAGTATCCTTTTTTCCCTCACCCATGATAATATTCCAAAGAATATTCTCTAGATACTCCAATCCTTTGAAAAAAGGGATATTCTCACTTGGATTCTTGAGCAAACTAAACTTGTGACTTCTTGAGCAAGTTACCTTGTGACCTATATATGTGCAGGTCAAAAGTGTGTTTGTTTGGAACAAATGAGAACCCTTGATTAAATCTCATCTTGCATTCTCACTCATTGATGAGAATCCATGATCCATGCCTCTTCTTCCTTTCATCCTTGACCATTGGTTGATCTTTTTGGTCTCAACCCTTCATTTCTCATTTGCTTTCCTATAAATAGAACACTATTTGGATAAAAATGGATCCATCTTTCAATTGCAAACTTATGCTATTGAATTCATTCACACTCACACCTTTACTCACATTTAGCATATTTTAGTTCATTTTTGGTTGCATATTAGCTTTAAGCTTCCATTTTTAATATTTTTAAACTTGCATACATTTAGAGTAGATTTGTATATGCCCATATCAGTCATGGGTATGTGCAGGAAGATGATGGGCCAAAAAATGGCGATATGATGGGTATGTGGCTAATGAATTTTTTTACCCAAAATTGATGAAATGAAAAGGGTTTTTAAAGGAGATTCTCATATTTCCACCAATATAAATTATGCTTTACTTTGAATTTAATAAATAACTATTATTCATTTTGTATTTGAATTATGACTAAAGTCTTGATTGATAGGCTGATTGAAAAACATCTATAGCTTTCAAACAATATCACATTTTTTGAAACTAAAACATGTGTCACATTCTATGCTTCACATACTATAGGATTAGAAAAATAAAAATTGAATTTAATGAAGTTTTGACCAAGTTAAGGTGGTTAGACACACAAGTTTTTTATTTTTAAAAGTTGTAATAAAAATTCATAATTAATTATTTACTTGGAAAAAAATTATGCCTCATCCAGACATGAGTCCTCTACTTATATCTAAAATATTATAAAAAAATATTATCATTTTATTGTGGTTAGGGTGGTCAGACAGACACCTACTTATTTTTTCCCTGAAATTTAAGTACTACTGCATTGAAATTTTAAATTTTCACCAAATAGATTTTTTCTTTTTTTAAATAAATCGAGTAGTTTAGAAACTACATTCAATTTTCTATAGATTCTATTCTTACATATTTTTGAAATAATATAGATAACTTATTCAAATTTTTACGTCAAGTTACCTAACTCTGATTTTTCTGAATTTTTTGCCACTTAAGGGACTGTTTTTCCATGATGATCCTACACATACCTTCATATTATCATAAATAATGTTAAAATAGCTTGTATCATATTCATTTAACTTTAAATCATGTTTTCATACATATCTATCAATGGTTTAATCAATTTTCTTCAATAAAACTGATTGAAACAAGCTCATTATCCAAGGGATTGGAAAAGGGTCACCATTCCACATCAATACGACACCACTCCCCCAATAGGATAAGTTTCAATGTCTTAGATTAGAGTTTTCTCAAGGTTTCATGATTTAGAATGTTAGTTTTAATGGCTTCTTTATCTTTTTTTGCAATGAATGATCTTATTGCAGGATTAATGCTTAGTGGGTTAAATATGTCTTAAATTCATATGGATCAGGTGTAGTTAACTTTCACTATGTCATTGGTCACACAACCTAACCACAATCTTTGAATTTTTGCTATCTTAAGATCTAGCTATCTTGCATCAACATCAAGCTTATCAATATCTTACATACTACAAATCTGAGAATAAATAATGAAAAATGGAGAAGAGCAATAGAGATTGGGTATTATTGTATTATTATTGTGATTTCTATTGTCATTTGTGCTTCATTGTTGGATTAGGGTATTGATTAGTGTTGATCATCAAAGCTTGCACCTCTCCGACGGCCTTATGGGAAATTCAGTGAGTGGGGGACCAATTTACACCTCACTGAATACCTCTAGGATTTTTATAGAAAGTCATCTCTTCTTTGAGTTTGGACAAAAAGGTAGAAAGAAATGTAAACATAAAACATGAAAATGGCGATGTGCCTAAGGTTTTACAACATTTTAAGTCCAATTATTTTTTTATGAATGACATATTAGAGACAAAATGCCATAGCCCTTCATTGTTGGGAAGAGAATGAGTAGCAAAGGCTAAATACAAGCACAGTGCAGTCTTTCAAATGTCCCCATAGGCAGTGTTAATTAAGGTCTGATCAAAGCATAAAAGTTCCAAAGGTTAATAGAAAAACATTCAGAAAATTGCATAAACCCTTCCTCTTTTTACAACATAATATGAAGAAACAATAAGCTGTAAAGAAGCTAGAGAAGTTCGACAGACATAATCCAATTTTTGTAGGTTATTACTCTATCATATAAGCCTACAACATGGAAATCAATTACTCAAACAATTTGAATTAAGCTTAACACAATGTTTTATTTTGAACAAAAACATAAAGAAGGAACTTGCAAAAGGCCATAACATGCATAGTTTCAAGAATTTCTTCTAAACTAGTTCGTACTTAAATATCAAATGAACTTAAAAACAAAGAACAAATGCCAATCCGATAATAGGGTATGTGCAGGATCATGATGGGCCAAAAAGTGGCAATATGATGGGTATGTGGCTGGTGACTATTTTTTTACCCAAAATTAATGAAATAAAAATTGTTTTTAAAGGAGATTCTTAGCTTTCCACCGATATAAATTATGCTTTACTTTGAATTTAATAAGTAATTATTCTTCATTTTCTATTCAAATTACGACTAAAGTCCTGATTGATAGGTTGATTGAAAAACATCTATAGCTTTCAAATGGTATCACATTTTTTGAATCCAAAACATGTGTCACATTCTATGATTTGCATACTATAGGATTAAAAAAGAAAAAAATGAATTTCATAAATTTTGACCAAGTTAAGGTGGTCGACATAATGATTTTAATATTTTTTAAAAAGTTGTAATAAAAAGTTCATAATTAATTATTTACTTGAAAAAAATTTACAAAAAAATATGCATCACATCGACGCATGAGTCCTCTACTTATATCTAAAATCTTATAAAAAAAATATTATCATTTTATTGTGGTTAGGGTGGTCAGACAGACACCTTATTTTTTCCCTGAAATTGAAGTACCACTGCATTGAAATTTCAAATTTCACCAAATAGATATATATTTTTTAAAACAAACCTAGTAGTTTAGAAACTACATTCAATTTGCTACAGGTTCTATTCTTACATATTTTTGAAATAATATAGATAACTTATTCAAATTTTTACGTCAAGCTTCCTAACTCTAATTTTTCTAAAAAAAATTGCCACTTAAGGGCCTATTTTATCCATAATGATCCTACACATACCCAATAGTTTGAGTAAAAACAATATAACATGCTAGAGAGAAGCTGTGTTCTACAAGATTTTTTCTTCTGAAAATATCTCTATAACTAAGAAAACTTAAAAGAACTTATTTGAAAATGGAAAAATTGTTTTGCTTATGCCTTCTCTTCCTATTTATAGCTGAAAAGGAAGAACCACCGCCAACACACCAAAAGTAAATACTACTAGATGCCAACATTTGATAGCTCATGATCCAATCTTATATCTCTTGTTAGGTCATCACAATCTTTGCTCATTAATTCTGAACTGCCTCATTTATGTCATTTTAGATATTTAGCAAAGATTGCTATTTGAAAGCAATCAAATCCTAGAAAATAGCCTAGCAAAAATTTGGTTGAACAATCACGTAGCTTCACGATGCTGACTCAATGTTTCCATACTAAAAACAAGGAAGACCCACCATGCTCTGAAAAACTCCAAAAGAGATTTCTCCCTAAAAGCGCAAACTACCCATAGTGAAGAGATGACATGTCAGGTGGGCAGGGATTCTTAGATTTATGAAAATTGCTTTTGAGAAAATCTTTACCAAGCTGACACATGCCCTAGCTCTCTTTTGAAAGGAAGATGATGAAAAAAAGATGCATAGCCACCACATGGTGCATTGCACACCTTTTGAAATGAATTTTCTTTAAGCACAGATTCTTCCGAAGCCAAAAAGGTATAAAAGTCAAAAATCAAAAGAGATTAAGGAAACATTGCTTCATAGTTTCGGTGACTCATAGGGGACCTTCACTTGTGGAGGCATGAACTTAGAGCTCTGGAAATTCTTGGAGTTTGAGGAAAGGAGAATTCTTCACTTCCCAATCCAAATCAGTTAGCCGAATGAGAGCGGAAAAGATTGTGTACACCTTATCTAGTTCAAAGACTTCCTTAAAAGAAATGGCTCCCCATCTTGCTGAAACAACTCCAAGGTGGTAATAGAGGTGGGAAAGAGGAAATATCTTGTGCTCGATGTCATCAACTATGGGCATTTCACTTGAACCTGGGAGTTCTATAGAAGTTCAAACCTTCTATTTGATGACCTTAGTGATTCATTCAACCGATAATACCTCTCCATTTGGTGAGAAAAGGGGAGGCAAACCATAGCTAATCAAAACATTGAAATCCGTTTATATTTCATCAAAAAAATTGTTCAGCACTGCCTGGAGTCCCTTGCTCTTTCCTATGACTTTGTGGCAATTCACAAATTTTCTTGCCTTGCTTAAGGCAGCCCTTTGGTCTAGAATCCCTGCACTTCTTTGGGCCTCATTACTAGCCAAACATAATCAGGAAATCAAAGTCTATGATTTTGTTACTCGGGGAGCATATATCTATAAGATTTGGTTAGCCACAAGGCCAACCTTTTCGTTTAATTCCCAATCACCCCTTAAGAATTGTAGGGCTAGCCTGAGAATGGAAACTACAACTATGATCCTCTCCTAGTGTGTAGATATCAAACTCTTTAATATCGGGAGGGTTCCAAACCCTATACAACAATTAACTCATGGTGGAACTGAGATTCTCTTTCTCTTATCTTCTCCTCCATCTATTTTTTCTCTTGGAGGGTGTTTGTTATTTTAGAGCTCAACCTTTTGCCCTCTTGGTTGCGAGCCTGCAGAGCAGACACAATCTCTTGTTTCTCTTGTCTTGAACTTTCTACTTCCACTTGGGACTTTTGTAGATTATCGGAAGCTTGAGATCAGATGTCATCCCACTATCTCTGTATGTTTTCCTAAGTACATTGGTACTCTGTGTTTTTATGGCACTCAAGAGCAAACTCATCTCTTAACTTTTCAATTTCAGCATACAACTAAACCTGTTCACCTTGGGCCTCTTCAAGCAACTTAGTTGCTTCTCCTTGCTGATTTTATATTTGTCATATGTAGGCCATTTCAACATTTCTAGCTTTGATTTCTATTTGCAACCTACTCACTGTTTCCCTTACATTTATCAGCTTGACCTCAACCTTCTTTAATTTCTTGTCTAGCCTTTCATAATCTACATATACCACCTTTTGGGTGGCCTTACCTAGGACCACTTTGTCATGTAAGCAAGTTTCATTTAAATCCAAACCCATGGATCTGATGTCATAATCCTCCATCTACATTTATCCCTCGGGCTTGGAAATGAGTGACTTCATGGTAGTGATCAACAAAGAATTTCGCTCTTCATTAAAGCAAGCTTCAATATTCTTGGTAGCTAACAATGTGGCATTCTTTAACTATCGTTTCTACTTTCTAGCTTATCAGGCTTGCTTTGTTGCATCAAAATTCTCTTGGAGACTCTATAGGGGTTTCAATGCTTTATGCTACAATGGAAGCACCTAGAGGGAGACCAAAAAGGTTGATAGAAAGAGAAACCTTAGACATATGAGCATGCAAAGAGGAAAATGGGAGTGTTATCATGGAAAATGGGTGGATACCAAATTGAGATTAGGAAAGGGGAAAACTAGTCAGGGTGAAAAGAGACACAAGTTTAAGGAGAGATGCTTTTCTAGAAGCAGATAGACCTAGAGTTACAGATAACATGGATGTTTTAGCTCTTTCAATGAGATCCCTCGATAGGTTGATCAAAGAATAAATAGCAATGGAACTTGATGTTGTTTGTTCAGTGCACAAGGTTACTTCATAAGGTTCATCATTGAAAATGGCTTGGGGCTCATTAAGGACCAAACTATCAAGGTTCGTGGATGGAGAACTCTTCTCCATAGATGGGGGTAGAGTAACTAGAGATGCAGAGGCAAAAAGAAGAGAGGGAGTAAAGCATACCTGGGTCATGATGATTGAAACTCCTAGTAGAATAGACTCCACTTCTTCTTCTCCTCTGATTGATGCACTAGGTGTACCTAAATCCTAGACTCATCTTCTCTTTGCATAACGAAAACTAGTACATTCTAATCCTTTTGCGGTTGATCCCACACAAAGTTTGCCTTCAATAACCATAGTGGACCTTCTTGGGGACCATTGGGTTCTTTTCCCTTTGCTTCAAGCACTGATGAAAGACATGACTTGTGAGTCCCTTTTCCTTGACCCTCTTCTCCTGTCGAATTCCAGAGGATAGGAAGCATGGCATGGAAGCTCCTCCTCTTAAACCTTATGACTTGTCTTCAGATTGTTATTTTCGGTATCAACCTCTCGGTCATAAACCCATTTGAACCTTTCATCATGTGTCTGCATATCTCCGAATAGGGAAATGAGACATCTCATCTCTTATCACAACCTCCAGAAATATTCCTTCTTCCTTTCTGACCAACTTGTATTTCAATTATGTGCTAAAGGATTTACCCATTGGGAGTTTCTTCTGATACTTTGCCTACACTACATAGAAGTTCAGCCATGTTGGTCATTTTAATGGTATGTGAGCCAAGTCGATGTATACTTCTGGTCCTTCTTGAGTTGTATTTTTCCTTGACTAATAATACTCTTGTCTCTCATGTTTCAAAGTGAGGTGCTTTGTCAGATTATAGTCCCACGTGTCACAAATAAGAACCAAGCCTAGGATCACTACTTGGTTTGTAAGCTCACCCTCTGCCTTCTGCCTTGTCATTATTACCTGACTGTTGGCAATGATAAATGGGTTTGGGTAAAGCCCTATCTTATTCCTCTCAGTGCCATAGGTGTTTTCAGAAACGGTTTCCTGACGACATGCCTCTAATGCAAAAACTCTATCTGTTACAAATTTGGGGAGTCTGAAAGGCTCCCCAATGAAACCATGGATTCTGATAAAAGTGAAATCCTCACCCAAGAAATAATACACCAGGGTCAGTGAAACCTTCATCCATTGCAATATATTAGGAGAAAATGGCCCATAGGGTGTGGCAACAAGTCTTGAAGTACTAGCCTCAGAAAATAATCTACAAATTAGTAATAATCCCATGTTCTTGAAAGCACATGAGTCAATATAGAAATTGGCTGATAGGAACCTTTTACATCAAACCTATACATTGGAAAATTTCTCCTCAAAAACATAGAATTTTGAAGAAAAATAAAGTGAACCAAGAAAGAGGAATACCTGAATTTATACTCAGTATCATAGGTATTCAATTGCTCTAGCATCCCTCTGGCTACTGATCAACAAAATCATAATACTTCTAACTCTTCTCCTTTTTAAGAATAAAAGCTAAGCCCATATGAAATGGATGAACATCTTCATCATCATCAAGGCCATAAATCTAGTCCAACATTGAGAAGACAAACTATGTGTCTTTCTTGTATTTTCTATCCACAAGAGGAAAAGAAAAGTGATCTCTCTTTGATCTTTCCTTCATTTCATCCTCATAAAATCTTCCCTTCTTAATTCTGGATTTTGAAAAAATTTCCATTTCTTCCTCATCAACACGTTTGATGCCACAAGTTGTAGGGATATACAACATATCCTATATGGCCACTGCATAAATTGTAACCTTGATCTTACTACCAGCAATAACTCCCATCTCTCTATTGATTTTTTGGCGCATGCATCTATTAGCTCCGGGCATGGGTGTACGGTGGGAAACATGAATTGTGGAAAATCACAATTCCAAAGTCGAGATGCAAAACCTTTAGATGATCCATGCTACATCATTCTTTGGAATGCCCCCTCCCTAAGGCTTTTAGGGTTAGTCACCAACTTTGGGTCAAAAATGTTGTTGATGAAATCCTACACCACCTCTCTCCCAAAATTTTTATCTGGTTGAATTGATTTACAATAATCAAACTGATGTTACTTTGGCACTGGGGCATTGGCAAATGAATTCCTCCTAAAGATATGGGTGTAACCCAACCTTTTAGATGAGGATCCATCCTTTCTAGGTTAGATATAGATGCTTCCACCATGGCTATGTTGATAAGTTGTAGAGAGTTTCCTTAATGAAATAGTCACTTTCTTTTTTGCTACTTAAGAAAATATACTTTTGGGTGTAGTTAAGGCTATGCCATTACCTCTGGTCTATTAAATTCTACCGCCAAGGTGATACATGTGGATTTGGGATCCGTATCGCTCAGGAATTCGAAAAGTGTTGCAATAATGGAATTAGCATATTCTCCTTGCTGCCTCTTTCACAAAATAAACTAATCACACTGGAAAGAATTCTTTTAGCTATGAGAAATGTGCTTAAGTAATGCAAGGTACTTTTGAAAAGACGTGCCCATTTAATTTCTCAAAAATTAATGTGTTAATCCATGTCTTTTCAAGTAAGCAAGTTGGCTGATGTTGATGATGGCAAAGGACACATGTTGATGATCATCATATGTGAGCATTTACTCTCAACACCCAAATTCATTTCGTAAGACCTCCTGTCAAATTTTCCATATGATGCATCCACTACCCTATGCCTACTTTGGCATTTCTCCATCACCGTTTGGTAAAAAATGGACTTCATGTTGGTTGAGTTTGTGGGAATATCTTTTCTATATATAGCTATGCCACCCTTTTGCAATATTCATTCGAAAAGTAGATTTTTTAAGTTTAGCAAGCTTCTCTAGCTATCTCTCATTTCACTACTCTCTGCCGCTTTATCATAATGTTAGTTAGCGTAAGAACTCCCATTCAGATTCTACCATGAAGGCCATAATATTCCTTCATGGGAAGGTCACCACTAACAAAATTAAGTGTCTGGTGAAGAAGTGTGACTGCCTCATTCTTATTACATTCTAGTGGGTAGTCAACCAAGACTATATTGAAGATGAGAACCAATTGAGAAGCAACTGCAATGTTGTTTCCCACTTTGTCAACTCCCTTCTCGATTTGAATATTTCCAAGCCCATGATAATTGAATTATGCCACTAGATTCTTGACTTCGTACTACTGGAAGGGCTTGATGAATTCATGCAAGTGGTTAGCCCTAGTGTTAGTATTTTGAGTGCCATAGATATCCATAGGCACGTTGATTATGGGATAGACGTAGCCTAGTTTCCTTTCCTCACTGACTTCTGCTCCATGGATCTTAAAGGGAATTTTTCATCATCTCTACCAACAAACACCTTCCTGTTGAGGCAGTACGAAGTGGAACACATTTCTGGGCTTGACTAGAAGAAACACTTCGAGTTTCTAGTGTATAGTAATAGCAATGTGAACTGAGTCCCATGCTGCATCGAGCTTGCATGTGCTATGTTCAACCCCCTTTTACAACTTGAAAATAAGAAGAAGCATAAGAAGAAGAAGAAGAAGAAGAAGAAGAAGAACCCAACGATGGGCTGCTTCGACTGCTTTATCAATGGTAGGAGGCCTAGCTTTACTATTTTTTTGCATGTTGCCTCCTTTTTGCTTCTTTTTCTTTATGACTCCTTTTGGGTTTGCTCGGGAGAGCTTCATGTTTAAATATGAGCCTCAGGCTTGTATTACATTGTAAATTTTTGATGAATATAATATAATACAATAATTTTCTACTTAGTGTCACTCTCATGGCTTATTCTCAAAACTAAAACATATTTACAAATTTTTTTACATATGGTACATAACTATGAATTTTTTTAAAGAACTACGTATTTTAATGGAATAATTTTGGATAATACCATTCACTAGTATATCTAGGGTGTTACATTCCATATCTTCGAGCTCATATGCTTTACTTTCCTTGCACACATTGACTTGAAAGGGTCCCTTCCATAGCACTTCAAACTTTGTATGTTGTCCTGGTTTCATAGTGCACTCATCATACTTTAGTACCAGGCTCCCTTCCTTGAAATCTAGGTTGGAGGTCTTTTTATTGAACCATTGTTTTACTATTTGTTGGTAGCCAATCATGGCTCCATAAGCCTTTTTCTCTGTCTTCCTCAAGTTTGAGGAGTTTTTCCAACCTTACTTCCATCCCGCCACTTTCTTCAATCTCTAGGGATTTTAGTAGTTGCAAGGTAGGGATCTCTATGGAAACAGGTAAAACTACCTCTTTTCCATATACTAGTTCATAAGGAGAGGCCTTAGGGATCTACTTGGGAGTAATCCAGTCTACCCACAAAGTAGCTTGCAGGTGCTTGTTCCAATCCCTTTGTCGCTCTAACCCGATGAGCTTGATTAACCTAATTAGGTTTTTGTTGGTCGACTTCGCTAACCCATTTCCTTGTGGGTAGTAATTTGATGAAGTTTTAAGGTAAACCCCATGTTTTATAGTGAAATATGATACCTCTGAACCTACAAAATCTTGAGCATTGTTGGATATGATGGTTTTTGGTGAACCAAATCTAGTTACCAGTTCCTCAAGGAAATTGATGATCTCGCCTTCTGTAGCATTTTTTAGGGCGATGAATTTCATCCACCTTGTGAAGTAGTCAATCATCATAAGGATCCACTTATGGCCAGTACTAGAAATAGGATTTATCATTCTGACAAAATCCAAACCCCATTGAGCAAAGGGTTTTTCAGCTACAATTGGGCTCAAAGGCAAGGAAAAATTATTTCTTTTGCCAACAAAATATTGGCACTAAGTACAAATTTGTGCTAGATTGTGCACTTCAAAAAACATAAAGGGCCAATAATATCCCACTCACATTATCTTTAAGGTGGCAGTCTTGGCAGAGAAATTTCCACCCTCAAGACTGCTATGAAATTCATTAAGAACTCTTTTTACTTGTGGCTTATCCAAGCATCCAAGCAGGACGCCATCATAATTCCTTTTGAATAAGATACCTTCAATTAATACATACTTGGTGCCTTGCAGTTAGTAGTATCACCTTTTGTGAGATGGAAGGTTGGTCGTGCACTACCCGTTTTTCATATATTGTGTTTGATTTTTCACCCAAGACTAATCAAACTAGTTTGTGTAGAATTGATCGACCTCCTTCTCAGTACAAAACTTGATTCCTGTGTAAGATATTCACATAAACCTCTTCCTCGAACCAACTTGGTTGGTCTAATGTTGACATCATACTCTAGGATCTTGGTGATCTAGTTCTCCCTCTTCTCAATTATCTCACCTTCTGTGATATACTCCCACACACTGATATGTGCAATGAGAATAGTGATTTTATTGGCTGACACCAAATGTCAAAACTTCTTTAGGATTTTAACAATGACAAAAGATTTCTTTTCAAGAAATTTATAGCTAGATTCATATCCTTTAAGAGTTCTTGAGTGAAATGTGATAGGATGCTCTCTACTATTTTCTTCATCTTTCTAAGTGAGTACCAAAGCTATGTTGTGTTAGTTGTTGTATACATAGAGTAGAAAATCTTTGGAATATTTTGGGTTGGCCAACACCGGTTAAGATAGCTATCTTTATCTGCTCAAAATTTTCTTTTCCTTCAGGGGTCCATTTGAACATTAGGTTCTCTTTGAGCATTAGCATGATAGGTCTTGTGATTCCTGTGAAATCTAAAATGAACCTACTGACAAAGTTGATCTTCCCTAGAAAAGACTACAGTCCCATCCAATTTATCGGTAGGGGTAACTCCATTATAGATCTCACCCTTTCAAGGTCTATTGCTATTCCCTCCTTTGACACTACAAAACTGAGTAGCTTACCATAGGGAACTTTGAAAACACATTTTTTGGGATTCAAGGAAATCCTGAACTATTGAAATTTCTAGAAGACCTTTTCCAGATGATCAAAGTGATGATCCTTTAACTTTGAAAATACCATTAGGTCATCCAACTATATTAAGACAATCAAATTAATTAACCCTCTGAAGGAAATATCTATTACTCGGTAAAATGTTATGCCAACATTTGAAAGTATAAATGGAATTTTTGAGTATGCAAACATTCCCCACTTAATGGTAAATGGTGTTTTATGCTATTCACCTTCCTTTACATATACCTGGTTATAACCTAAAAAAACATCAAGCAATGAAAACATCTCTGATCCAGCCACAGTCTCCAGGATCTACTCCATTGATGACAAAGGGTAATGGTCTTTGAGTGAGGCTTTATTAAAATATCTAAAATAAACTTAGAGCCTAATATCACCATTCTTTTCTAAACTAGTACATGATTACACACCTAGGTGGAATGCTTAATTGGATATATGATCTTTGATTTGATCAATTTGGTGAGCTCTTGCACCATCAATGCTTTGACCTTGGGATTGATTGGCCTTTAATTTTGTTCGACAGGCTTTGATCCCTCATCCAATTTGATATTATGTTGAATTATGCCTGGATCATAACCTCTAAGATCATCATAGGTCCAGGCTATGAACCCATCATATCTAGAACATAGTTCCCTTAGTCTTTCCTTATCCTTTTGTAGAACATCCCTTCCAACCTTTAACTTTCTGCCACTTTCAACATCAAGCTCTTCATAATCCATCACATCCGCAATGAATATTTGTTTTCTATTTCTTATGTCCTCACAGTCAAAAATATTTTCAAAGGAGATTAAACATCAAGGAAGCTTATTTCCTTTTGACTAGATAACTTGCTCTTCGAGAGATTCTACTTTAGGCTATGGATTATCAGAAGCTCTTCCTAGTTTCTATAAAAATGTAGCAATCTGAAAATCATCCTCAAATACTTGTTAATTTTGATCATTGTCGGGAATTTCTAGTCAGATAATGATCTGTACTACATTCTACTTTGTTGTTGAATCAAAAACTGGCTCAAATTGTGAACTGATTGAAGCCATTCGATCGACGACATTTTTTTGAGATCAGGGAATGAATTGTATATTAAAAGTTCCAAAAATCTCAATCAAATCCCATATCCAATGTCTATATGACTTCATTCTTATATTCTTCATAGTTTCTTGGCCATGGACCTAGCTCACAACTAACTCTGAATCTCTAAATACTTGTACTCTCTTTACACCCATTCACTCTGCAAAAATCAAACCATGAACCAAGGCTTCATATTCTACATGATTGTTCAAATATGAGAACTAAAAATGAAAAGATTTGAGGGTCTTTGATCCTATTGGGGATACTAGTCGAACACCCACTCCAGAATCGGCTTTGCATTTGGCACCATCAAAATATAAGGTCCAAAGATGGTTGTCACTTGAATCATCACATTCCTCCCAATCCTTTATCAATTTTGGAAAGACTTGATCATCATTGAAGATCACATAGGTTCCTAGTCCCATCACATGAAAGTTGTTGAATGGGTCAAAGTTGATGAATTGGTTGAGGAACACCTCTTCTTCAGGAGTCTAATCACTCATCTCATCTTTGTCTTCTAGCATCTCTACACAATATATCTCCCTTTGCGAGAAGGAGGTATGTCTGGCTTCAAAACATAGGATTGCATTGTTAGCTATGTGTTCTAGATGTAAAGATTCAGACAAGATTTTCATCTAGCCACATGCTTGGTCCTTAATATTAGATGAGACAAATTGAGTGCTAAATATCCACCAAGCTTTGCGATGAAATCTCTTGAAAGACACATTTCAAAGACTAGGGGAATGTCTATCACAACTATTTCCTGTGTGACCATTTGGCTTGGACATGAGAAGAGGGTTAGGGAAAATATTTAATATGACCAATGTTCAGAACCTTATTTCCATCCAATTGAATGATTCCCTTCTCAAGGGGCTCATACTTAAGTTTTAGGGCATCAACCACTTGCTTTGGCATGACTATTGTACTAGCTCCCAAATCAATCATGTTATTATGCAAAATTTTATCACTCACAATGAGTGTTAAAAGGAAAGGTGTGAGCTTTCGCTTGCTTACCTCTTTCTCTTTTACATTGTTTGCGTCATTCACAAAAGCTATGGCCTTTGAAGCTTGAGGATTTGGCATGCATTTTTTATCTTTATCTTGATCGTACGATGGAGTTGCACCCATCCACGCTATTTTTTCTTCCTTCTTTAATGCTCCCCAAAGCAATGTATTTTGTTCAAGAATGGATATGAAATCCCATAGAGATACATTAGTGGGTTCCTTCTTCAATTGTTCAATCACATTAAGCATTATGACTGGTTGGACCTTAGGCTTAAATGGTGGTATCTCCCTTGTAGTTAGAGGAAAATGATCCATCATGAATGGCCTCAAGACCTTGTCCATCTCCTTCTCTGGTAGCAACAAAGTCCACGACTACTAAGTAGGTCGGCCAATGGCTTGTGGAGCCTACTTCTCTTTGGTGATAGTTAACGTAGCTAAGGATGCGACGAAGCTTGTTGTACGTATTTTCCCATGATCCTTCTTTTGGATCTAGTGTTGTAGTCTAACTATACTTGTGGAGCACTAGTTGTTGGAGCTTCATTTGCGAATATTGCATCTTCTTCCTCCATCCATGAAAATAGCGCTTGGTTGGGTGCAATATCCAACTCTTACTCTAAATAAATTCCTTGCATTTGTTCTGTAAAGTGGGCGATTTCCATTTCAATGGAATCATATTCTTTTGAATTTGGGACTGTGACCTTGTTTCTTTGTTTCATTATCTTCTATTGTATATTTACCCTTGGAAAATTTTGGGGCATGTGACTATAACTGCATGGGTAGCACCATACATTCACATTTTCCACTAGGTTGTTTTGGCTTGGGATTAACTATTTACCCTAGCTATCCTTGACTATTTGTAGTGGCATAGTGATCAGGACTATCTGGTTTGTGGACCATATTTGTTGACCTCCTCCTCTTGAGGGTCCTTAGTATGTGTTCTGGTTATAGGATGGCCTTCCCCCTTGATAGGTTTGAGTGGCTTGCTTTAGAGGTGTCGCATGTTGTCATTTGATGAGAACTAACTCATTAGTAAAAGATCGCATGAGACTCTTCATATCATTTTTGTCCATTGCTAGAGTGGAAGAGCTTGATGTGCTTGGTTGTGCGGCGGGGTACATGTACATGGATTGTGGTGTGGCCGATGTTGCCACTTGTGTAGCAGAAGTGCTTGGAGTAGCTTCTTCCCAAGGACCACTAGAGATTTCTACAAATACATGAATCATAGGTCATGGTTGAAGCTTTCCAACCTCTATCAAACTATTTTCCGCATGCACAACCAGATTGTATGCATCAGGAAAGATATCCCCTCCCATTTGAGGTTATCATGACTGTGATGTCTAAATTGAAAGCCTTTAGGTAGAACATAAACACCATTGCAGATAGGAGTCGAGCAATCACAAGGATTCTTTGCCAATTTTTGTGAAACCTAGTGTTGAAGTTGCTCATGGCCTCTTGCAGGGCTCTTTTGATAGTGATTAGTTGATGTAGTAATGAAGATCGATCTCCCTTCTCTAAGAAGAATTTGAACAAAATTTCTCTGAGCTAGTCCCAAGAGCGGATAGAATTAGAAGCCAAAGATTGATACCAATCTTGAGCTTTTCCTTTGAATGAAGTGACCAACAACCTAAGAGCAATATTTTCCCCCACTATTTTATGTATCCTGCATACCTCTAATATATCTCAAAGGGGGTTTTGAGGTCTTCTCAAGTAAATTTTGGAATAGCCTTAAGGGCATTAGCCAATAGGGCAAGCCATATGTCTGGGGGCATGGGAAGTTGTAGTGGACTACCACTATCCCAAGTTACAAAATTTCTAGAAGTTGGGGCAACTACGTGAGCCATGGAGAACAAATTCCTATGAATCACATATACAATTATTCTAATTTGGAAGGCTCGGTCTCCAAGTGGGGTAGATAAGGCTCTAGATCTTAGACTCTCACTTCTTGCTCTATTACTCCTTATAGTTGATATAGAACCTATAAGTCTTCTTCTCTTAGATACCGAGGTGGGTAACTACGAGTACTAAAAATGGCCTCTTGAGAATGCTCTTGTTTGGACTCTAGGCATGAAATTTCTAGCTTCTTCCCTTGGCTTGATTTAAGAAATATTTTGAACTTCCAATCAGAAGTTCAAAAAACTTCAGGTCCCACCAAGCATGCTAGAAAAAGAACTGTTGATCATCAAAGCTTGCTCCTCTCCAATAGCCTTATGGGAAATTCAGTGAGTGGGGGACCAATTCGCGCCTCACTGAATACCTCCAAGATTTTTATAGATAGCTGACTCTTCTTTGAATTTGGATAAAAAGGAAAAAAGAAATGCAAACATAAAACATGAAAATGGCTATGTGCCAAAGGTTTTACAACATTTTAAATCCAATTCTTTTTCTATGAATGAAATATTAGACACAGAATGTCACGACCCTTCATTGTGCGGAAGAGAATGAGTAGCAAAGGATAAATACAAGCACAATGTAGTCTTTCAAATCTCCCCATAGGAAATGTTCATTAAGGTCTGATTAAGCATAAAATTTCCAAAGGTTAACAAAAAAACATTTAGAAAATTGCGTAAACCCTTCCTCTCTTTACAACATAATATGAAGAAAAAATAACCTATAAAGAAGCTTGAGATGTTCAATAGACATAATCAGATTTTTGCAAGTTATTACTATATCATAGAAGCCTACAACATGGAAATCAACTACTGAAACAATTCGAATTAAGCTTAACATAGTGTTTTATTCTAAATGAAAACATAAAGAAGGAACTTGAAAAAGGCCATAGCATGCATAGTTTCAAGAATTTCTTCTAAACAAGTTCGTACTTAAATATCGAATGAACTTTAAAACAAAATTAGATGCCAATCCAATAATAGTTTGAGTAAAAACCATATAACATGCCAGGGAGAAGCAGGTTCTACAAGCTTTTTGCTTCTAAAAATATCTCTATAACTAAGAAAACTTAAAATAACTTCTTTTTCCAAAAGGGAATTTTTTTTTTGCTTCTATCGCCTCTTCCTATTTATAGCTGAAAAGGGAGAACCACCACCAATGCCCCAAAAGTAAACACTTCTAGATACTAGCATTTGATAGTTCATGATTAGATCTTAGATCTCTTGTTAGGTCACAACAATATTTTCTCATTAATTATCAACTACATCATTTATGTCATTTTAGATATTTAGCAAAGATTGCTATCTGAAAACAATCAGATCCTAGAAAATAGCCTGGCAAAAATCTGGTTGACCAATCACGTAGCTAGATAGCACTAACTCTAAGTTTCCATCCTAAAAACAAGGAAAACCCAACATGCTTCGACAAAATCCAAATGAGATTGCTCCCTAAAAGCGCAAATTGCTCGTAGAGAAGAGATGACGTGTCAAGTGGATGAGGATTCTCAGATTTATGAAAATTACTTTTCAAAAAATATTTTCCAAGCTAACACGTGCCCTGACTCTCTCCCAAAAGGAAGACAATAAAAAGAGCTGCACAACTACCAGGCGGTGCATTGCACACCTTTCAAAATGAATTTTCTTTAAGCACAAATTCATCCAAAGCTAAAAAGGTATAAAAACAAAAAATCAAAAGAGATTAAGGAAAAATTTCTTCACAGTTAGCATGAATTAGATAGTTTTTAGTCGCTATCATTGATTCATGCTCATTCTTGAATTCTACCCCATACATTTGGTGAAAAGAACATGAACTAACTGGATTTTTGAAAAAAAAATGAGAAAATTTTGATTTTTAGGAAGTGTGACACAATCATTCTATACAACACCACAATTGAACATTCAAACACTAAATTTTTTGTATGATGTGACACAATTGAAATTTTTTGCACCTTTGTCGCCCAGAATGACACATCTAACTGTTATCTTGAAAAAGAAAAAATAATTCAATTATTGTTGTTTTAGATCATTTTATTGGTTGTTGGTTATTATTCTGACATTCTAATAGTATTCGGATATCATTTCCATCATCATATTTCTTTTTTTATCAAATCTCTTTATTTTTTCAATCATAGATTTTTTGCACAATCATTCTTTGGAACGATGCAATTGTTTGATAGTGTACCATAGTCGATATTCCTTACACCATAGTCATTGTTTCTTAAGCTGTATCTGTCAAATATTTCAATGAATTACAACACTATATCTGAGCCTCTATGCATTACATCTAACTATCATAGCAAAAAGGTCTAAATTCTATATTTTCATTTTCTACTTTTTTCATCCATTAAGGAAGAGGTTTCTTGGTTACCAATTTCTAGCTTGTGGCAATCATTGGGAGAATACCTTTTGATCTAAACTACTAATACAATTTCTCACAGGGTTCCATTGTGTGTTTTTTTAATTTCTAAATTAGGAACATTCAGAATTGGTGCTTAAAAAGAACAAGTGTCTTATGTGTTTTGCACACTTGCATACATGTGTTATTATTGAAGGTGTGTTTAGCTAAAGTATCCTCTCCCCTTGCACTATGTGTGATTCTTGGGTTATGAGAAATAGTGACACAACATAGTCTTAAGTATCCTCTCCCCTTGCACTATGTGCGACTCTTGGGTGATGAGAAATAGCATTGCACAAGTTTTCCATTTTTTTAGAAGGGTGGGCCTACTAGTAGAGTTTCACCCCTGGGAATGACCCCCAACATATATACCTCTAGTACACTATATAAAAGTGCAAAAATTGAAATTTGATCATTATCCATTTGAGCCCTAGTGGGGTGGGCCTTCTGTTCATGAGTGATAGGGGGTTTGAGACTTCTATCTTTCATCACTGTTAGTCCATGGTGTTCCTTGAATTTCACACATGAGTAAGAACCATTGCTTTTAGAAACTTAAGGCCTGAATTTTGGCCATCTACTATTGTTGGTGCATCATGATAGTATCATCACAAGAAGTTACTTACCATGTCCAGTGCTTAGTTGAGGTGGAAAGGTTCCTTTTTCGGTTTCATCCTTTCAAGGTGAGAGGTGTCAAGGTGGTACATGACCTTGGCATACTCTAGCTTCACCCGCTCCTCATACTCAAATTTAACATCACCCAAAAGGTGAGGTAAGCCCACTTTAGTAGATAACCCTATTACTACTAGTTAGGTTGTACTTTCTTATATTGTTTGTGAATGAAGGCCAAGCGAGTTTTTTATAAGAAAACTTGCAAAATACTTACCTACCACAAAATTCGAAGAGTCAAAAACAACCAAATCTATCTTCTGAGTGTTTTATGTGTGTTTATGATCAAATCTAGAAATTTAGCTAAATGAAAAACTATTTAGAAAATATCAATTTGAGTCCAAAACTAGAACACCACAACTATTACACAAAACACCATAATTGGTAGTTAAAACATTGCATCTATGAAAAAACCTAAGAATCCAGAAACCCACATTTTCCTATGAATTGTAATTGACTAGTTCTGTATTGCAGATTTGTGGTGTTGTACACCACATCTGTCAATTTTAAATATATTTGGAAAAATACCTGTGCATCCAACTTATAGTTTCCTTTTAGATAGTGACTATACTATCAAACCTAAGACTTGTTCAACCTAGTCAGTCCATCCATTTCATTTTATCATTTACCTTAACTTTACCTTGCATATCCTAGCTTACATTTTCCATATTAGTTTGTCCATCCATTAAAATATCATTTTCCTTAGTTTCATCTTGCATATCCTAGCTTGCATTTTCCATCTTAGATAGTCCATCCATCATCATATAATTTTCCTTAATTTCATTTTGCATATCCTAGCTTGCATTTTCCATCATAGCTAGTACATCCATCATCATATCATTTTTCTTAGTTCCATCTTGCATATCCTAACTTTCATTTTCCATATTATTGTATCCATTCATTAGCATATCATTTTCCTTAGTTTTATCTTGTATATCCTAGCTTGCATTTATCATCTTAGCTTAGTCATCCATTATCATATTTGTGTCTTGAGATTAGGAGGCTTTTCAAATCATTGATTAGATCATAGTCACATATTTGAGTGTCTTGACCTTATCATATCTCATTTATCTTATCCTTAGGTTGGTCTTTGAACTCATGTGTCTAGTCTAGGTTCATCCATTATCCAATCATCATTATCATCTTGGTTCTTGAGGTCTTGTCATTTAGATTTGTAACCTTAGTTTATCATAGTTTTCCTAGCATCCCCTTTTTAAGGTTCAAAGTTGTATACTTGATATCCCTAAGCATAAGTTATACCTCCATATCACCTTGCATAGTCATAGATCTTCATTATCACCTTGCACAGTTATACATTCATTATCACCTTGCATAGTCATACCTTCATTATCACCTTGCATAGTCATACCTCCATTGTCACCTTGCGTACCAAGCATGCTCATACCTTCATTATCATCTTACATACCAATCTTTGTCATAGTGACATCACCATCTTACATTCTTATATATAAAAATCCCCAAAAACACAACAATGTCATTGACATCTTCCATTTCCTTAGTTTGCATCTACATCTTCAATCGCATTCATTCCAAAAGTCTCAAAATCCACAATTCACAAGTCTTATATGGTCGTTACTAGGTCACAAAGGAAACAAAAAGGCATGGATTCCTCATATGACCCAAATTTTAATCTAGCTAGCAACATGAACTTTGGGTCATCTTCAAACCAACCTCAAGCATCACATGGTGAAATTCCAAATCCATTTTCCAATCTTACATTGAATGAGGTTAACCAAGGTCTAACTCCTGAAGAGGTCAAACAAGCTTCCCAAGATCCTAGGATAGTGCATATCATTGAGGATCTTGTTAATGCATATCCAAATAGGTACCTTCTTGCACTTGTCAAGAGAGGTGCCAAGCTTCCCTTTGATTTTGACATTTACAAAATTGTAGAGGGAACAACACAAACACAAGATCAAGGTCAAGGTAAAAACACATTTTCACAAGGTCAATCCTCCTCACAACAAATGCACACTATATTTTCTCTAGGGGGGAACTACACATATTATAACAACTACAAAAATTCCCCCTACTCCAACGTTTGGGACCAAAAGAACACATGCAACATCTCAAGTAACAAGTCCCACATTTTTTAATCCATTTGGTTCATCCTCTAGTGCCATGGGTATGAATTTTGCAAATCCATTTTGCACAACATACACTCAAAACATCACACCATCAACCAATAGAAAAACAAATCAAAATCAAAATCCCCCAACTAAGACAAGAAAGATTCATATTGCCTCACCAAGAGTCTAAACCAAACAGCCAACACTACACCAAGAACAAACATGTATTTTAGGTCAACTCTAAATACCAACCAACCTCCATCACAAAAAAAACATGATAATGCAAGCCCCAAATTCACACCACAAGTTCAACAAACAAACCAAATTCCACCACAACACAATACCAATACCAATACCAACACCATTTCTGCATCTCACTACCAAAATGGCAACCAAAATCCTTCTCAACAAAACATAAACAAAAATCCAACATTTACATCCAACTTCCAAAACCAAAACCCTTTATCATCCTACAACCATCTAAACACATTTGACACTAACAACAATCCTCTCATGGAAAGTCAACCAAACATACCACCATCAGCCATGGACACTTTGATGCAATAAATGTAAGTAATGCAACAAAAAATGGAAAACATGCAAGTGAGTGGGACAAAGAAAAAATTACTCAATGGAATAACTATGACCTTATCCCTTTGATCGTAGCATATATATGGCACCTTTCCCTCCACACTTTAATGTGAAAAACTTACACAAATACAAGGGAAAGGGGGATCCAATAGAACATGCAAGAGAATTCAATACCACATGCATGGTTATTGATTTTGATCCTATATACTTTATGAGATTATTCCCATGTAGCCTTTCAATGTAGGCTCTTGAGTGGTTCACACATTTACCTCTGGGGATAAGAACATAAATCCTTCTCAACAAAACATCAACACAAATCTAACATTTACATCCAACTTCCAAAACTAGAAACCTTTATCATCTTACAACCATCTAAACACATTTGACACCAACAAAAATCATCTCATGCAAAGCCAACCAAACATACCACCATCAACCATGGACACTTTGATACAATAAATGCAAGTAATGCAACAAAAAATGGAAAACATGCAAGTGAGTGGGACAAAGAAAACATACTCAATGGAATAACTATGTCCTTGTCCCTTTGATCATAGCATATATATGGTACCTTTCCCTCCACACTTCAATGTGCCAAACTTTAAAAAATACAAAGGAAAGGGGGATCCAACAAAACATGTGAGAGAATTCAATACCATATGCATGGATATCACTTTTGATCCTACATACTTGATGAGATTATTCCCATGTAGCCTTTCAAGGTAGGCTCTTGAGTGGTTCACACATTTACCTTTGGGGATAAGAACATGGAATGAACTAGCTGATAAATTCATCATACACTTTGCCTATATCATTCACTAATACTAGGTCTTCAAGGTGAAGCAACAACTCACTTGAATTTTTTTCATTTTTGGATTGCTCTGCACATTCTCCTTTTTTTCAAATTTTCGATCTTCTGTAGCTTGATGAATTAGACTAGAGAGGGCCACATAAGGGCTCCCCCACATATGTACTTTACTCCACCCTAGAATGGTGTTCCTTAACCTTTTGATGGAACTAAAAGTACACATGGTACTTCAGATTTTCCCTTGCCTAGGGGTTTGAATGAGGTCATTTCTTCTTTTGGGGTTAAGGAAATTCTCTTAATGGGTGAAAACTCTACTTCTTACGTGGAATAGCTCATTGGAGGAAAGGCTTTGAAAAAGGCACATCAGGACTCTTTGTCTACTTTATGTACTATTGTGGGGGATGAAGTGGACATCCTAGATGTAATATTGAATGATGCTTTAGAGGGCTTGAAGTTGTCCTTGGTTGGAAATTTATTTGCTAGCTTCCCTAATATTGACTAGGTACACAAGTGGGCCACTAACACTTGGAATCTCAAGGGCAGTGTTTCTATAAGTGTCATGCCTAAAGGTCTTTTTTGTTTACCTTTGTTAACCTTGAGGATATGTTAAAGGTTCTCATAGGTGGTCTGTGGGACTTTGATAGAATTTTTAAGAATATTTTGTCCTTGTGTATGTGGAAACTAGGGTTTGATTCCACTGCTAACTTGGGGAAAGTCGCCCCTACCAAGGTCAAGCTCCCAATTTTTCCACTAGAATTTTGTCATCAAAATGTATTTAAAGGGATTGTTGATTCTTTCAAAACCTTGGTTATGGTGGATAAAGTAACCCTTCTTAAGTCTTGATTGGTTTATGCTAGAATGTGTGTGAATGTTGTTGTCAATGTAGTTCTACCCACCTTTGTGTCCTTAAAATCAAAATTTGGAAGATGGGTTCAATTATTGGAGTATGAAAAAGTTATGGAATTCTTCCAAGGATGTAAGAAGTTTGGGCATCTACAAGACGTTTACAACAAAGTCTCTCTAGAACCTAAGAAGCCTCGAATTGGAACCCAACAGAGTTCTATGAAAAGTGTAGTTCCTATGAACTTGATAAAGGAGCTTGATACCCAAACTCCTAATAAGGCTTTGATGTTTTTAGACAAGGAAAGGAAACCTTTTCTAAAGGTGCAAGATGTGGAAGGTTTAACCTTGAATGAGGGTGTTTCAAAGTAAAATGTGGTTGGGACATTTTTTGAGGGGGCTACTGATGGGCTCACCTCCTCACCTTCCTTGGAAAAATATCTTGAATCATATATTGGAAAGGTGGACAACATGAAAAACTTATCTCAAGATTTGGAGGGAGGTGAATAGCATTGTGAGCTCCTTGAGGAGGGTGAGATTGTCATCCAAATGGAAATTTTTTTGACTCCCTCTCCTAAGCTCCCTATAATCTAAATTTGGGGGAGAATCACAGGCCAAAAGATAAAAATGAGAAAGAAGGTAAAGATGGAACCAATAAAAGTTTGATAAACTCTTGTTCTCCCAAAAAAAGAGGATTTAGTAGATGAGGAGTGGATAAACACAAAAGCAAGGAAAAAGAAGAAATTGGATGTGGAAGGAACTAATAAAGTGGGAAGACCTCAATTAAAAGAGTCAAGGATCAAAGAAACAAGAGATGTGGCTACAAGTAAGCAAATAACTCTTGACTCCCTAGCAAAGAGAAAATCCAAAAAGAAGTAAGGGTAGTTCTTCTCCCACCTTGAGTAGTATCAAGTGATACTACTTTTCCTATTTTTTTCTAGTGCATATGTTGTCTTGGAATGTTAGGGGACTTAACAACCCCTATAAACAACATTTGTTAAAAGCTTGTTTGGTTGATGTGAAACCAAATATTTTATTGATTCAAGAAACTAAAATGAAAAAATAAAGCTTTGAGAAAGTGCTAAAATGGCTTTGGCTCAATGTTGGTTTTGAAGTCAGTGATGCTAAGGGAGCCTCAAGAGGGATTGTAACTTGTTGGAACCCTTCTAGGCTTGCTAGAAGATTGAATTTAAGTAATAAAAATAGTCTCTTAGTCAATATGGAAGATAGTGTTACCTTGATCAAATGGAATATGGTCAATATTTATGGTCCCAACTCAAGGCTAGACTGGATTGATTTATGGAACATGTTGGAAGGAATCATTTCCAATAGAAGAGATGAGTTTTGGATGCTTGGGGGGACTTTAACTCCCCGCTATACCCCTCAAAAAATAGTGGTCTTGCTGATTTTTTTGACAGTATGATAGACCTTTCAGGTTTCCTTAACTTAGTGGGGTTAATGGACATTCCTCTGATGGATCTCTCTTTACCTAGTCCAATAGGAGACGGGGCAGTCATCTAATCCAAGTTAAATTGGATAGATTTCTTGTTCCCTCTAATTAGAATATATTGCAAAATATCTCTCTTACCACTATTAGAAGATATGATTTACTTTATAAAAGAAAAGATGCATAACCCTAAACTTATCTTGAGCAACAAGATAGCTCAATAAGATAAAGATGAGAATAATTAACCTAGGAATTGAATATTACCTAAGTAAAGTTATGCAAGTGAAATTAAATATTAATTACACTAACAGCCCCCCATAAGTGCAACTTAGGGAGACTAAAAAAGCATGCACCTAAAACTAAGATGAATGCAAGAAAGCATGAATGAATGGGTCCCGAAAACAAGGCCTGATCAGGTACCCAAGTACAAATGCAATAATAAGGTAGAGAACGAAAACCCAGTGGGACAAAACCCCCCTACAATGAGATGACTGCTGCAAAGAAGCATTGGAAGAACATTGTGGAGTAACACTGGAACCACAATCTGACAAGCAAGGAAAGATACTTTTGTCTACAATTGAAACCAAAAATGGAATCATAATAATGTGATAGAAAACCCGATGCCACAGAACATTGGAAAACTCACAAACAGGAACAACCCTGGAATCTGTGAAGCAATAGTAGATGAGATGATGACATAATCTAGAAACTATGTATCTCGATGCTGATGCCAAACTGAGACTAAAACTCTTCCATGGGAAGGAGTACCATAAAGACTTTGGAACATTAACCATAAAAACATGGCCCTCAAACTAAGAAGGATTTGAACCAATGTGGATCAAGAAACATAATCTCTCAACTGAAGTGTGAACCGATGTGAATCTGATATGTGTCAAGCAAGAGAAAAAGTGTGGTCAAAAGAAACTAAGAAACTAGATAACCCATGTGATTTTCCATCAAAACAAGATGAAGATGGAGATTAAAGTGCATGCACACTCTAATCAGATTATTATGCAAGAAACCCCCTCTGATGGAACTTTATCTCAGTTCATTTATTACAATAACCCAATGATTGTAAAAGGAGAGAATGAAAACATTCATAAATAGAAAATAGAAATTGATTTCACATTTGTGTAGAGGACATAATCATCTTTCCGATGCTACAAGAATGATGAAAAAAGGATCATCGAGTCAAAAGATATGCCCTCCGAAGCGAAATCTAAAATCTAACTTCAACAAGTAAAAAATCCCACCAAACAGAAGTATATCTAAAAATAAACTATAGCATCAGAAAATTGGGCTCACCAGCTTTCCAATGATATCTCGTTTCAAAAATTTCACCTCCGGGATCAAAAGTTATGATGAAATGAAAAAATAGTTGTATGTGGGCAAATCAAGGTATTTAAAGGCTAATTGGGTGCAAAAAATAAGCCCCTTTTGGCCTGGCCCCTAGTTCGCCATATGACCATAGGTAGGGCTGGTGCAAAAAGAAACCTGCCACCAGGCTGGTGGTAGGTGGGCGAGGCTGAGGTGGTGTCATTCATGGCACTGCCAATGGTGGAGCCCCCTGCAGGATAACCCGTAGACATTGAAGTGACCAGGGGCGGAGGGTAGAATGGGTGCGGGGGTAAGCCCAACCACCGATGGAGCCAGCAAGGGCCGAAAGGAAAGAACACGGTGGGAGTTGGGAGATTGGCCAGGGTGATGGGAGCGAGCAAAGCTTGGTGAAAACTGGTGGTGGCCCGAGGTCGATCAAAGCCGACAGATCTACAGTGGTATAGTCGCCAGGTATGATGGTACCAGGAGACTTAAATCTCTTTATAGAAATTAAAAAAAAAAAACCTCCAAAAAAAATGTCACCATATGAATTTGAATATGCCCAATTTTTTAAAAAAATTTCCCAATGTAATAAGATAAAGCCGATGGGAAAAATATAACAGAATATATAAATATTTTTTTATTCTACAAGGCATACCCTATACCTGGCGGGCCGTACGGCCTGCTGGGTAAATATTTTTTGCCTCACGAACAACTAACACTAAATATAGGTGAGTTATATGTCATTTTTTTATCTCTCGGATGCTCTGGATCTGATGGCGAAGTCCGATCTGCCTGAAAAATGCACTAGAAGCTTTGCAACTTCTGGATCTAGCAAATCTTCAAACCCTCATAACTCTGGCATAAAATGTCGGATTTAGGCGAAACAAAAGTCGATCTTGAATTTTTCGATAGCCCTAAACTTGAATATGAGCTTAGATTTCCTCTAATGTGCGCTGAAAGTAACCATGCAAGAGCACCCAAATAGAGAGACAAACTCAAGGTATGAAACCCTTGAGGAATCCCAAACGAAGTCTGCACTGAATCTCTCAAAAAATCTGAGAAGGGGCTGCAAATCGAGGCTCTAATACCATGTTAGAAACCAAGATCTGAAATGCAAACCAGAAAAGACCGTCCATAGAAGAGAAAATTAGAAAAAGAAAATCTTTGCATAAAGATGTGTAAATAATTATTATTCAGGAATTCTTAATTACAAGATATGATTTTCTTTATAAAAGCAAAGATGCATAACCCTAAACTTATCTTGAGCAACAAGATAGCTCAATAAAATAAAGATGAGAATAATTAACCTGGGAATTAAATATTACCTAAGTAAAGTTATGCAAGTGCAATTAAGTATTAATTACACTAACAACCACTTTCCCAAGAACAAGTTCAGACCATAGTTCCCTCCTTCTGGAATGGGATGATAAATTGACTAAAATTCCTTTCCATTTTAGATATTAAATAATGTGGTTGCTTCATCCAGACTACAAATCTTTGGTTGAGGAGTGGTGGAATTTACCTTGTGATGGCACTCCCATGTATAGATTAGCTTAGAAGTTGAAAAGAGTCAAAGAAAAGGTCAAGGGATGGAACAAGTATTCATTTGGGAACACTTTTTCCATTAAGAAATATTTAAACTCAAAAATTAAGGAGGTTCAAGATCTAATGGAGTTGGGAATTATGGATGATGAGACCTGTAATAAAGAAAGGGACTTGAGATATCAATGGTATAAAATAAACGAAAAGGAAGAAATTTTCTAGGAACATAAATCGATAATCCAATGGTTAAGGGAAGGAGATAGAAATTCAAAGTTTTTCCACCAATTCAACTTGAAACACAAAGGAAGAAACAAGATTATATTTTTAATTACTTCCAATAGAAAAATACTTGATAGTGAAGGGGACATTGCTAGGGAGGTTGTCTCCTTTTTTTCAAACTTTCCTAAACTGCCAAAGGTTGATAATTATGAATTGGATGATTTCCTGCAAGTCATTCCCCATGTTATCATGGAGTAGGATTTAAAAGAATTTTCTAAAGTTGTTTCTATGAATGAAGTGAAGGAGTATGTTTTCTCCTTTGATGCTTTTAAAGTGCTAGGACTGGATGGATTTCCCCCAAGCTTTTTCCAAGTCTATTGGGACATAATCTCTCTTAACTTTTTCAATTTGGTTAGGGATTTCTTCAGATTGGGAAGGCTCTTAAATCAAATGAACACCACTTTTATAGTTATAATCCCTAAGACTAATGATGTTGTTTCTATGAATGACTATAGACCTATTAGTTTGTGCAACACCACCTATAAGATTTGTTCTAAAATTATAGTTAATAGGTTGAAATTAGTCTTGAATAAAATGATTGTCATTAATCAGAAGCGATTTTTCCAAGGAAGAGAAATATTGGACACAACTATTTATACCCATGAGGTGTTACATTCTATGGATCACAACAAAAAATAGGGTATGGAATTGAAATTGGATATCTCTAAAGCATATGATTGGGTCTCTTGGAATCTTCTATTTGTTGTTCTTGAAAAATTTGGCTTTAATGGTAAATTCCTCAATCTTATCAGATCTTGTGTCGCTACCTTGAAATATTCTATCGTGATTAATGGGGTTCTTAAAGGATTCTTCTCTTCAGGTTATGGTTTGAGATAGGGGGACCCATTGTCACCTTACTTGTTTGTCATTGTCACTGAAGCTTTGGGCTATAATATCCAAAAATAACTTTCAAACCAAACTTTAAAAGGTTTATGTGTTGCTTCTTCACTTCCCCCTACTTCACACCAACAATTCATTAATGAAACTATCCTCATGGGGGAGGAATCTATATTAGAATTAAAAAAATAGAAAGTAATACTTGACCAATATGCTAAAATATCTAGCCAATTCATCAATTATCAGAAAAGTAAAATCTATTTCTTTAATACTAGCTAGATTGTTAAGGACAAAGTTATAAATATTTTAGGATGCTAGGAGGTGGACCTACCAGCTACTTATTTGGGCTTACCTTTAATCTCTAGAAATCCCAATAGTAACTACTGGAATTACATTGTGGAAAGGATCCAAAAGAAACTAGATGGGTGGAAGGGAAAATTGTTTAGTTTTAATGGGAAGGTTCAACTTTTAAAATATTCCTTACAAAATATGCCTATCTATTATCTCTCTCTGTTCAACATTCTTGCTTATATTGCTGAGAAAATTGAAACAATTCAAAGGAGATTCTTATGGTTAGGTGTGGAAGAAAGGAAAAGAATTGCACTCATTAAATGGGAAATTTTTTGCACACTGAAGAGGGAAAGAGGTTTATGAATTAGAATAATTAAAATGCTCAACAAAGCTCTTGTGGAAAAAATGGGTTGGTTTCTTTTAGAAAGTGAAAAGGATTGGGTATAGATCCTCTGGGATAAATACCTAAATAATAAGGATGTTGGTTGTTCAATAAAATGGGGCTACCTTACGACTCTATCATTTGGAATAACTTGCTAAAAGTTAGAGGTACCCTAACTAAAGGAGAAAAATTGAGAATTGTAAATGGGCTTAGAATTGATTTTTGGGAGGATGCTTGGTTCACTTGTGCTCCTTTGTCTGCTATTGACAACCTTCAACAAATTAGGATCAGGATAAATAGAAGCATTAGCAAGAAGCGGTCTAATTATTTAAATTGGGAAGGATTGAGACCGAAATGGATTGACTTCAAGAGCTATCTGAATAATGTTGATCTCAGAGGTGGTAGACTGCTGAATTAGGATGCTGCTTTGGACTCACTATTGAAACAAATTGGGAATCCTGACCTCTTTTCAGGAAATAGAAAGGATGAGTGGATCTAGACAAAAAATGCTTCAGGGAGGTTCTCTGTTAAGTCAACCTATGAGACTGTGGATTTGCAACCTCTTAACCTTGGAGTCTTTAATTGGAACATGGTGTGGAGTAATAACTTAATCCCTAAGATTAATTGCTTCTAGTGGGAAATTATACATGGTAAGATTCTCATAGTTGACAATATTAAGAAAATGGGCTAGTATTTAGTCAATAAATGTTATCTTTGTAATGAAGATGAAGAAATTATTATGCATTTTCTCTTTCAATGCCCATATGCTCAAGAAGTTTGGGCCTTTTTCCTAAAAAATCTTATGGTGGAATGGGTTTTCCCTACTTTGGTCAAAAATTTTTGCTAAAGGGTGGAGCTTATGTCCTTACTCTCACAAAATAATTCTTGACCTATGGAGACAAGTTCCCTCGTTCCTCACTTGGGGTTTGTGGAGAGAAATAAATAATAGGATTTTTAGGGATGTTGCTAAAAGTAGTAAGGAGTTATTTATGGTTATAAAGAAACAAATTCAAGAGAACATTGAAAGTTTTAAGTACACCCAGTCAAGGAAAGTTCCTTCTTATCAAGAGTTGAGAATTAACCAATAGTGGGGGATTTCCCATGACCTTAATAATGTTAATTGGGATAAACAAATTATTAGAAAAATTATTGTTTAGATTCCCTTGGATCTAGAGTGGGTTAAATGCAATTTTGATGGATGTTCAAAAGCAAACCCTGAACTGGTAGGAGAAGGGGGAGTGGTTAGAGATGATCACAACATCTATGTGGCTAGATACAACAAAGGCCTTGGATTCTTGGAATAAAAACTAATAAATTTGTTAAATATTTTGTTGTTTGGGAATGAATAGGCTATCTCAAAGATAATGGGTACATGAAGGTTATTGTGGAAGATGAATCCAAGCTTATTATTGATTATTTAAAAAATATAGTTGAGGCACCTTGGGAAATGAAATACCTTTTGGATGATTGTAAAAATATGCTACTGTATTTCCAAAATTACAAGATTTACCATACATTTAGGGAAGGAAATAGTGCTACTAATGCTGTGGAAAACTTTGGACTTAAACAGGAGGTTTTAAAATACTGGGATTTCTCCAATCAATCTAACCAAATAAAATAAATAATTTCTAAGGATAGATTGGGAGATTGGATTAATCATGGAAATAATAGCAATAATTAATAAAAGAGCCTTGATTTGTAGTCCAACTGTCAAGTGGGGTTATCCTTGATGGCAACTGGGTGAGCTAACAAGATGGATCGGGTGGTACGTGTGTAGAGGTACGCCAAATCCCAAAGATATTAAAAGAATGAGATGGAAAGGATAGTTTATTTGGGTTACCTCATGATTCAAAAAGAATTTTTTTAATGAGGATATAGAGAGCACCATTCACATTGCTAAAAATATTGAATTTGATTTTGGAAAAGACACATTGACATGTGTTAGTGTTGATAGGAAGGAGAGTAATAAAATAAGAATAATGATGACTAATAAAGGTGGCGAAGTTGTTAGATTTCATAATGACGGGGCTAATAAAGGTGAAAACCAACTTTTTTTCAAGAATGATTATTTTAAACTGCTTACCAGAAGATTCGAGCTATTATCTTCTCAAATGAAAAACCACAAGGTCTCCTTCAAAATTGATATTTTTCAATTGCTAGTTTCCATAGTCATGAACGAAGAGGGACAAAAAGATGAGTTTCTTCTCCTTCCAAAAAATTACTCTAGCAAGGATAACACTATTGGAGGCCCCAAAAAGAGGATAGAGCTGCACTAGTATGATTCACTACAAAAGAATTCAGAGCTATGGGGTCTATTTGAGAGGGTTTTTTTACCCCATACTTTGCAACCATGAAAGGATACAATGAGCAATTGATCTACAAGTTTGTGAATGCAAGGAAGGAAAGTGAAGTGGAGTTGGGTGGTCTCCATTTCATAGTGGACACTAAGCTCATAGCTAAGGCGACGTGGCTAGCATATGAAGGGAAGAAGGTGGCAAAGGTAAGTAATGGAAAGTACCAAACTTATATTGATAAATTTTATGAGGATAAAGAGAAAGTTGAGATATTCTAGAATGGTTATTCTAGGGTTTTGCTTCCTCCCTCATACCACAATGTGTGCTTTTTTGTTATGAATTACTTTAATATTGAAGGTTAGTTTTAGTCTATACATGGCCATGACTTCCCAATCTTGAATCATATCTAAAACCTTGAGAAGATAAACCTGCCTTTCTTCCTCTTTTCATCCTTGAGCCAAAGCCTAACCAATGATACAAATCCACCGTTACACCAAGGCCTGATTCATGCTATCTGCAAATTTGTGTTAGCTACTTCCCCACACTTCCCCAAAAAGAAATATTTTCCTTAATTTTATTGAAAACCCTACCCCCAAGAGCTTTGTGAAAATTGAGCTTATAGAAAGTTATCCCCACACCTCGAATAAAAAATATTCTAAGACTTCTCCCAACCCTATGGACCCTTCGTGGTCAGACCTAATTAAAATCACTCCTAAAAATCAGAGTGCTACTCCTATTGTCCCTGCTATGAACAAAAAAATAAAAATGTTGATTCTTGAGTTGGGGGTTTGATCTATTTAGGATCTAGGACTAATTGCTTACAGAATGTGTAACGTAAAAGATCAATTATTACAACGCTTAACATAAATGATTACATAATTAAATGCTCAAATGAATAAATGAACATAAAATAAATAAATGCCAAGATAATGAACTGAACAGAAAGAAAGAGAGAAGAAATAGAGAGACGAAACCATAATTGATAACAGAGTTCATCCCTAAGGACTATGTCTCTGGGCCCCTCTCCAACGGAGTGACCGATCCGATTATACTCCAAAATAGTTACAATTGAGACAACATCATCCCCTTCAAGCACATCGTTAGCACAGCATAACTTTGACGTACAGGAACAATTACAATCATCTCTCGAGCATTCTCTCGTTCTCCACCTGGACTTGGGAAAACAAGGCCTATACCCCTCTTTTTATACATACAATTTCCCTAAAAAGGCTTAACCACCAAATTAATGATATAACTCCCTCTAACAACTCGTATCCTGACTTATTTATCCTCTGAAATCTTTTGGTTCAGGTTGTTCGTGTGAATCTTGTTTGTTTTGGCTTAATATGCCTTTTTGTTAAAGGCTTGGCCAACTGTCATACCACAAAACTAAGCGTGGTCGGTATATAGTTAAGACTTATCACGCGGCCTACCGGTGATTATTAATTTTGTTAGAAGGGTGGTCGGCGGTTCCAACCCCACCAGCCACATTTTACCACCCATATCCAACAAATACAAACAATAAAAACAACAACCCCCACCATAGTATTGAAAGCGTTGGCGGGTGCAACGGTTAAGTGCTTCGTTCAGTGGCCGAGGATCACGGGTTCATACCCGTCGGATTTTTCTTGTTAAAAATAACAATGAACTTCGCCTATCAGAGTTATTAGAGGGAGACATGTGTCGATGCCCAACTCATTGAAGACGCTGACTAAGCAAAACCATACGCTGAGTAGACCGCTGACAAACCCGATGATATGTGCTGTCTGGACTGCCACCTGTCCGATGACGTGTCGTACGGGTGCCACGAGTCGCACTCCCATTGGTCCGTACAATCTGACTCAGCTACCGTGTGTTACATTGAATTCACCTATGTAGATTCTGTACAGTACGGACTAACAGGTCAGCATGATGACGTCATCAGTTGTACCTTCATGTTGACTAAAGTTTGACTGCTTGTAACTTGAGCATACGACATCGGATTTCGACGAAACGAATGCCGTCGGAATCGTCTTGACGAGCTCTTCCCGATGATGCTAGTTCTGTCAATTTCTGAGATGATTATTTTTTCACCCTTTGGATGCCCCTGAAGCTAGTTTGACTGGAAGTTTGACTGGCCGTAACTTGCACAAACGGAGTCCTTTTCGCCCCATTCAAGTTGCGTTGGAATCAGGACGTCGTTCTCTTTCTGATGATACTGAAATCTGGAGTATTGGGAACACTTCAATTTTCACTAAAATATTGTCCCCCGGATCAAGCCTCCGCACTGGAGAGCTTTAGGACCTCCGAAAGCTTGATTCCTTGGAAAGTAAGTGAGGGTAAAGTTCCCTCACTTTACCAATCTCCATACATCTTGCTTTGCTTGGATGCATCCCCTTCAGGCCCACTCTAAGGTACTCAACATTTCCTCTTCGTGAAGTTCTGACATTCCTGTCGAGAATAACATCTTCTGGCAACTCTGAAATGTACTCTGGAGAAAGGTCATCAACTGATGGAACTTGAATGTCTGAGACTTCATCTAGGATCATTGGAGGCTCATACAGTTTCAAATTCTCAACATTGACAACCGAGTAAATATGCATGTATGGAGGAAGATTGAGGCGGAAGGCATTGGTACCAATCTTCTCAAGGATCTCAAAAGGACCATACCTAATTGGCTTAAGCTTTTTACCTTCACCTTGCATCCTTTCCTTGCTGATATGTAACCAAACTCTGTCTCCAACCTGAAAATGATGATCAATGCGATGCTTGTCATGGCGAACCTTGTATTTTGCTTGGCTCTGTTCCAACCGTGCTTCCACTGCCTGATGAATTGCTTGGACTTTCTGGATGAACTTCAAAGCCTTCTCTACATCATGGTGTTCATCTTTAACATCATCTTTCCCAAAATCAAAATCCATCGGTGTCTTGGGCACATAACCAAAGCATGTCTCAAAAGGAGACCTCTTAGTAGAAGAGTGTGTTGCATGATTGTAGGCATGCTGCACACAATGAAGACTCTCATCCCACAACTTAGGATGCTTGTTGCAATATCCTCTGAGTAGATGCACAACTGTCCTGTTTACAACCTCTGTCTGTCCGTCAGTCTGTGGATGGAAGGTTGTACTCTTCTTCAGTCTGGTGTCCATGAGTCCCCACAAAGCTGACCAAAATTCCCCCAAGAATCAAGAATCCCGATCCGATATAATAGAAGTAGGTAACCCAAAATGAACCCATACAAATTGAAAGTACATATGAGCTGTCAGTTCAACAGTGACCTGTTTCTTACAAGGCATCAAAATACACATTTTGCTGAACCGATCAACTACTACATACAAATAATCATGTCCCTTCCTAGACATAGGTAATCCCCCAACAAAGTCCATTGACACACTTTCCCATGGACGAGAAGGTACAGGTAGAGGTGTGTACAATCCCAATTTCCTATTACTAGGCTTACTAGTTGCACACATAACACAACCTCTAATATACTTAGTTACAGTTTCTTGCATACAAGGCCAATAACAATATTTCTGCAGCTGAATCAATGTTTTGTTTACCCCAAAGTGTCCTGCAATCAATGAGGTATGTGCTTCTCTAATCACCTGTGCTTGTTCATCTTTTGGAACACATAATTTGCCCAAGTGATATAACAGTTTATCCTGCACATAATAATCTTTCTCTTCTACATGTTTACCTTTCATTAAAGCAGTATAGATATCCTTAAAGTTCTCATCATTAGCATATTGTTCCTGAAAACTTTCATGAACCATAGAACTATTCTGAAGGATTATCAAAGCATTCATCATAGGAGGTCTAGAGAGCATGTCTGCTACTTTGTTATGGGTACCTTTCTTATACTTAATAACCAAATGAAACTGTTGCAGAAAACCCATCCACCAAAAGTTCCTACTTTGTTGCAGTTTAGTTTGTGAGTGCAAATATTGAAGTGGCTGGTGATCAGTGTGGATTACAGTTTCTTTCCCCATTATGTAATGTTTCCATTTTTTAACACTCTGAACTAAAGCATAGAGTTCTTTATCATAAGTGGGATAGTTACTTACTGCTCCTGAAAAGGTTTCAGAGTGGTAGCAAACTGGTTTACCTCCTTGCATGAGTACTGCTCCCATGGCAAACCCACTCGCATCTATCTCAATCTCAAATGGTTGATGTAGATCTGGTAAGGCCAAAACTAGTGCGGTGCTCAACTTTCCCTTCAAAGTGTCGAAAGCCTTCTATTGTGGACCTCCCCACTGAAAAGTTGCCTTTGTACTGGTTAATGCATGCAATGGTGATGCTATATAAGAGAAATTAGCAATAAATTTTCTCCAGTACTGAACTGCACCTAGGAAACTTCTGACCTCTGTGATTGTACTTGGCTTAGGCCATTTTACAATAGCTTCGACCTTCGCAGGGTCTACTTTCAATTGACCACTCCCTACGACATAGCCTAAGTACACTAAGGATGTCTTAGCAAATTCACATGTAGACATCTTTACATACAGTTTTTCTTTTCTCAATACATCAAAGACTTTCTTTACATGACTTACATGATCTTCCCAAGTTCGACTGAATACCTCATATTTATCATCTTCTTTGGCTTTTACAAGCATCAATACAAAGTTTTTACTTGAGTTGACCAACCTCTTCATTTGACCAGCATTAACTAAAGTAAGATTAGTCTTTACTTTATGTGCCCGTACAATGTATTCTACCCCATCTTTAAAAAGATGATACTTATTCTCCTCCCTATAAAAGATTTCTTTTATGTCATAAAGATAAGGACTCCCTAACACAAGCCCACAAATATCCAAAGGGACCACATCGACTTCTACCTCATCTACAAAGTTTGCAGTGATAACAAATCTCAATTTACATTGTTTAGTTACTTGTAGTTGAGCATCATCGCAAACCCATCCGAGTGGATATGGTTTCGGATGAGGTGTTGTAGCCAAATTAAGTTTCTTTACAACTTCTTCAGATATTAAATTGACTTGTGAACCCGTATCAAACAGAGTATCAATCTTAGTGTGTTTTGTTACAACACGAATGTGAAACAATTCATTTCTTTGCTTATCAACCTTAGGAGAAGATTCTTTACTTGTACTTGCACTGGCATTAGAAAAACTTGCATCAGATGAGAGAGATATACCTTTCCCTTTACCTTGGATTCCGGTAGCAACAATCTTTGTCTCATCTCCGGAGTCAGAACCAAGATCCTGTTGAATTACTGTAGTAGTCTTTGCTTGCCTTCATTACCTCCATATCTTTTCGGCCTCAACTCAGGATGAAGCTTCCAACATCTTGAATCATCATGCCCCTCTTTCTTGCAATGGGAGCATGTGGGTTTCTCACCCTCTTTCTTAGTTGTAGCTGTCTTCTTCCCTTTGCCTTTATCTTCATTTTTCCTTTCCCTTTAGACTTACCCTCGAACTTAGATGGCTTCTTGGAAAAGTTATCACTAAAAGTATTCTTACCCCTTGACTCTAAATGAGTAGCTTGAACAGACACCTCGTCTAGATTGTTGGGACTCAACATCAAAATAGTGTGCCTAAGGTAAGAATGTAAACCACCAATATACTTAAGTAATGTGTCTTGGGTATACAAGGGAACATTTAGAGCAATGGCCCGTTTCCTAAACTCATGAGTATACTCCTGGACAGACTGCCCCTTACCTTGCCTAAAGGTTTGCCAATTCATGGTTAACTGTTGCATGTAACCTAAAGGGTAGAATTGTTTCCTAAGGGCAGCAACAAACTCCATCCAAGACATATTAACTTGACCATGGCGAGCAATTTCTTCATGAGTTTTACTCTCCCACCAGGTGAGAGCTGTACCTCCCAACCGGAGAGTTGCTAATTGAATCCTAGAAGCATCTTCTACTAGGCCTTGAATCCTACAGTATACTTCTACTTGTTGGACCCAATCGTCTAACTTCTCAGCATTTAACTCCCCATAGTATTTAGGTAACTCAAATTTTACATCAAGCTTAATTACAGGCTTAGATTTGCTCTTAAATGGATTTACATTAGAAGAAGGAGAAGGAGAAGGAGGAGAAGAAGGGGAAGAAGAAGAAGAGGGAGAAGATGGAGGAGAAGGAGTTTTCGGAATTTTCTCCTCTGTGTCTTTCTGATCTTCCTGCTTCTTGTGCTTTGAAGAACCTCCCTTTTCATGCTTCTTCTTGTCTACATAAAGTTCGTCACCATTGCCTTCATGTCAAGAAATAGCTTCTGGAAATCCTTGACACTGAGCTCTGAACTTTGTCCACCTTTTTCTTCCATCTGTGACAGTTGATTAACTCTTCGTCTTCCGATCTCTGGATTGTATTCTTCGAGTTCTCCTTTGCCTCGTTGCAACCTGGATCTCATTAGCATTCAAATTGCAATACAAGCCACACACAAAGCTCTGATACCAACTTGATCTATTTAGGATCTAGGACTAATTGCTTACAGAATGTGTAACGTAAAAGATCAATTATTACAACGCTTAACATAAATGATTACATAATTAAATGCTCAAATGAATAAATGAACATAAAATAAATAAATGCCAAGATAATGAACTGAACAGAAAGAAAGAGAGAAGAAATAGAGAGACGAAACCACAATTGATAACGGAGTTCGTCCCTAAGGACTACGTCTCCGGGCCCCTCTCCAACGGAGTGACCGATCCGATTATACTCCAAAATAGTTACAATTGAGACAGCATCATCCCCTTCAAGCACATCGTTAGTACAGCATAACTACGACGTACAGGAACAATTACAATCATCTCCTAAGCATTCTCTCGTTCTCCACCTGGACTTGGGAAAACAAGGCCTATACCCCTCTTTTTATACATACAATTTGCCTAAAAAGGCTTAACCACCAAATTAATGATATAACTCCCTCTAACAACTCGTATCCTGACTTATTCATCCTCTGAAATCTTTTGGTTCAGGTTGTTAGTGTGAATCTTGTTTCTTTTGGCTTAATATGCCTTTTTGTTAAAGGCTTGGCCAATTGTCATACCACAAAACTAAGCGTGGCCGGTATATAGTTAAGACTTATCACGCGGCCTACCGGTGATTATTAATTTTGTTAGAAGGGTGGTCAGTGGTTCCAACCCCCCCGGCCACGTTTTACCACCCATATCCAACAAATACAAACAATAAAAACAACAACCCCCACCATAGTATTGAAAGCGCTGGCGGGTGCAACGGTTAAGTGCTTCGTTCGGTGGCCAAGGATCACGGGTTCATACCCGTCGGATTTTTCTTGTTAAAACTAACAACGAACTTCGCCTATCAGAGTTATTAGAGGGAGACACGTGTCGATGCCCAACTCGTTGAAGACGCTGACTAAGCAAAACCGTACGCTGAGTAGACCGCTGACAAACCCGATGATATGTGCTGTCTGGACTGCCACCTGTCCGATGACGTGTCGTACGGATGCCACGTGTTGCACTCCCATTGGTCCATACAATCTGACCCAACTACCATGTGTTACATTGAATTCGCCTATGTAGATTCCGTACAGTACGGACTGACACGTCAGCATGATGACATCATCAGTTGTACCTTCATGTTGACTGAAGTTTGACTGCTTGTAACTCGAGCATACGACATCGGATTTCGACGAAACGAATGCCGTCGGAATCATCTCGACGAGCTCTTCTTGATGACACTGGTTCTGTCAATTTCTGAGATGATTATTTTTTCACCCTCTGGATGCCCCTGAAGCTAGTTTGACTGGAAGTTTGACTGGCCGTAACTTGCACAAACGGAGTCCTTTTCGCCCTGTTCAAGTTGCGTTGGAATCAAGACGTCATTCTCTTTCTAATGATACTGAAATCTAGAGTATTGGGAACACTTCAATTTTCACTAAAATATTGTCCCCCGGATCAGGGTTGATCCCAACACTATCACGATTCTGGATGACAAGGATAATAGCCCTAATTGTTCCATAACAGTGGGTCAAAGGTCAACCAAGATTTATTTAGAAATTTTTCTAAAAGCTCTTAAGAAAAGTGTACTACTAGGTCCTAGGATAGTAAGGGGAAGAAGGTGGTAAGGGAAGATAAAGCTTCCTCATCTGAGGAAATCCCAGATAGCCTTGGGGGTGATTCTATTAAGGAGGAGTCAAAGTTGAAAGATGAGGAAGACTCTACCAATCAAGAAGAAGAAGGGGAATCGCAGCAAGAGGAGGTACAGGAGGTCAAAGAAGATAATGATAGGGCTATGGAAAAAGAAGATGCTACCAATGACATAGAGGTTATGGAGATCAATAACCCTAGCGAAGAGAACATGTTAGGTTCCAACATTGCTAGAATTCAAAGGGTGGAGGAAAGGTTGGAGATGTTGGAGAAAATGATGCAAGAGGAAAGTAAGGATAGTAGATTCTAGGCTCTTGAAAATGTTGTTAAGAGCTTATGTAGGGTGGTGGATGCAGTTTTGAAAGAAGTTGTGATGTCCATGGTCTTGGGTCAAGGTAAAATTAAGAAGAAGCAAAGACAAAATGTGACAGATGATGAAGCTGACTTTTCTGGAAATATGGAGCCCAAGGAGAAGGTTGAAGACTCTATCGAAGACTTGCTGAAGGCTTGGAGTTTGATCGAGGATACTTAATCCTTGGATTGTGTTCCTCTTAATTTTTGTCACTAGATACTATGGACTTTTTTGTTAATCTTGGTCATTCTAATATTGATATTGGTCATTGGTGCCTAGACTATAATATTTCTAGTTATATCTTTGTTAGGAATTTTGGTTTTAGACTGGACACTATTTTAAGGTTATGCAATTATAACTTGCTTTTGTGTTGGGATTTTAAGATGGACTGGATATAATTTTTTTATGACTGATAGGGCTATAATGTTTGATGCAAAGGGAATAGGTTAAGTTTTTTGGTTGATGGGTTGGATAAGTGTTTCTTTGTTCTTCTTCCTCTTTGTGTTGTCTTGACTAGATTTTGTTATATAGTCTGTTGTACTAATCTGTAAGGTTCAGGGCCATTTCCATTTTTAATCAATCAAAACATTGAAAGTGGCATAACCCTTGTGAAAATTTGAATGACCAAACAAAAATAAGGGGAGTCACTTCATTCTTCCAAAGATGGTAAAGTATGGCTAGCAAATTTCCTTGTCACATACTAGATAAACAATTGGTCTTTATGGATAACCTCAACATGGAATTAATGCACCAACTCCAAATCCATTGTTGCAACACATTTGAGGATATCATTGAAAAAGGAATCCACATTGAGAAGGCTCTTGTTGTGAAATGATTGGTCAAAATCTTTAAATAAAATCAAAATAATCCTAATGATAAAGGAAAATTTTGGTCTAGAAACAAAAATTTCACCAATGATGGGGTAGTTGATGTTAAAGCAGTTAAAAAATTTGACCCCACCATTCATCTCAAAGTTCCTTCTACACCAAAAAATCCAACACCAAGTCAAGACCAAACTAAAAATATAGTTCAAAAACATTAGAAACAAAGAGGTCCTTTACGACAAAATAGACCAAAATGAGCATACACACCCTTAGGGGAACCTATTGAATTGGTCCTAGAAAATGTTTACAATCAAGCATAATTCAACTACCATAAGTTAGACACTATGAACCAATGATCTTTAAACCCACTTGGTGGAATGACAATGACTTTTGTGAGTACCATTGCACCAAGGGACATAAAACCTCATCATGTTGGACACTTAAGGACCTTATCCAAGACCTCATCAAACAAGGTGACATATTAGTGGATAATTCATAGGGAAAAATGTTGACCATACTATTTTCAAGAATCTCCTACAAGAACATGGGAAAGGAAAAGTATCCAATTCAGGAAATAATACCAACAACAATTACAATCACACCAATGTATCATATAAGTATATTATTAATAACATTTGATCCTTCGATGAAAATGTTGCTACCATTACCATCAAGAAAAATCTAGTGTTCTGTTACCACCCAAAGAGCTAAAGTGACCTTGTAGGGGGATGCTTCTAATCCACAACCAAAAATTCAATATAACCTCTTAGACCATCTAGGAAAGACTCCTTGCATATTTCCTAAGAACAAAGCCATTTTGGATAAATTCTTAAAAGAGACTTTCATACCCACTGACCTAAATGTTAACCAATTTTAGGACATGGTAGGATAATTAGCTACTATCCATCACATTAAATTTTTTGAATAAGATATTCTTTCCCAAATACCAAACCATAATGATCCATTACACCTTGAGGTATACATTAATAAACACAAAATTAGATGATTCTTGGTAGATGGTGGAGCAGGTATGAATATATGCACTTTAAAATTGGTCATAACATTTGGATTCTCTGAGGCTTGTATAGACACATCTAACAAAAATATTATCAAGGCTTATGATGATGTTGAGAATTCATCCAAAGGTATAATCACACTTCCCATAAGGGTTGGGCTTGCCATTCATAATACAATATTCCAAGTCTCAGATCTGGATCTACTAGATAACTTCCTCCTTGGTTTCCCAAGGATTCATGCCATGAAGGCCATTCCTTCCATATACTATCAATGCCTTAATTTTCCCTACAATGGCATTGAGATCACTATATTAGGTGATCCCAACCCCTTCCAATATTGCAATAACTTGAAAGGGACCACTAAACATCAGGTTCCTATCAATCAAGAAGCATCTTCCTCCACCTCATCACATTACATTGATCCCTCCTCATTAGCTAAACCATTCACTCCATGCACTACACCCTCCAAACCTAAGGTCTAGATCAATGGAATGAGATATGGGGAATATAATGTTCATTGAGAGCCTATTTTTTGTTGGGAAGTTTCTTGCATCATTGGAATCTTATGGGAAATCTTGTCCTATTCAGAAGGATCCTAAGTTTGTCATTCATAATCCTCCCACCACGTTCACTAAGTGGGGTGAACTAAGCAAAGAAACTATAGGTGAGGATATTTCTACATGGATCTAAAAGGATGAAGAAGAAACCAAATCCATGCAAATACTAGTTGAGCAATATGGAAAAAGGTTTCAAGATCATGAAACAAAAAGGTTATGATGGATATAGTGGTCTCGGTTTGAATAAACATGTAATGAAATAACCTTTATTGCATCCCAAGATACCAAAGAATATGGGTTTGGGGTATACAATGATAAAAGTGAGTCCTCATCATACTAAGTTAACTTTGGATAAAAACGTTAATGCTTCTAATGACATTGAGACATAAGAGGATTACCATACCAAAACAAACTCCAATGAATAGGAATAGGGTTCCAATAAATCCTCTAGCGATTATGACCTAGCTGAAACCCTTCGATAGCTTGACCTATCCTCTTCCCAAGGAAAACCTATGAGTGGTCGTACCTAGATCTAAACCTTTTGGGATCTTGATGATACTTTTGTTTTTACCATATCCACCCATTCCTTGAGTTATAATGATATTGATGATGAATTATCCCTTGTCCACTTGCAACTAATCATTTGGGATCAACAAGGACCTCCAAGTTTGGACATATTCGAGAATGATGAAGAAATAGTTGAGTTTATGGGATTTCAAGAAGGAATACCAAGTGGGGATCATAAGGTTGGATTTATCATAGATATTGACAATGCAACATGTTTTGGGGAGTCTACTCCACCCTCTAGTCATAAAAATGAGAAAAAGAAAAAGAAAATGTCTCTAGGTGAAAATAGAAAGGTGCCTATGGACCATGAAAATGTAAAAATAAAGGATGCATCTGAGGGTAAAAACCTCCCTGAGTTACCCAAGGATGGAGGGTTGGACATGCTCCCCATAAACCAAGAGAGATCACCATTTATTATGGAAAATTTAGAGGAAATCAATTTGGGTACTAATGAGAATCCTAGGATTGTTCATTTTGCAACATCTTTGACAATAATAGAAAAGCCAAAAAAAATCAATTTCTTTTTAGAAAGAAAAAATATTTTTTCTTGGTCATATGCCAATATGCCTGGGTTGGATCTTGAATTAGTTTTGCATCATTTTCCATTATTCCTGTAGTGTAGGAAAATGTATCCCTCTACATTTTCACACTTGTTTGGGCCCTTGTGAACTAAATGGACTTAATTATACCTTATTTAGGGTTTTGTAAAGTTTTTTCTTACACTTCCATACTAATCTAGGGTTTTATTAATTAACTAGGCTTCTTTATGCCTTATTTGGCCTTATTTTGCATCTACAAGCCTTAATCAATGTATCTTCCTAAGGATAATCTTGGCACATATCAAGTGACCATTCAAAAATTAATGATTTTGGATTGTATGGCCCATATTTAGTGATCTGGGACTCATACACCACCTTGGGCATATGGGTCCAACCTAGGTTTTGGGGCCTAGATCTGAATTTCACATTAAACTAAACCTTTCTTGAAAAATATGTCCCAAGCTTAGCCTAATGGGACTTAGACACCACAACTAGCGTATGAGTCCTGCTTAGATTAGACCTAAATTAAATTCAAATTCTTGGCTAGATTTTATTCTCCTAGATTTGATGTCAGCTTGTAGTGTTGTAATTTTGGGAAATTTGGCATAAACAAGTATAAATAAAAGGTTATTTCACTCATTTTTCACCTAGCAAGTTTACAAGTCACATAAGACATTCATGAGAGCATTCCTAATAGAAAATTTGAGTTCACAAGAATTTACAAGAGCATTCAAGAGAATTCAAGAGCTGAATATCAAGCATTTTGGAGCATTATTCAAGTATCAAGTATTATGTCAATGTCATCATGCATCATGTTTGTTTTTGAGCTAAAATTTGTGATGTAGGGTTTTCATGATTCAAGAAAGCATTCAAAGGAATTATCTCATATCAAGATCAAGAGTCAAGATCCACATACATGTTTGCAACCTCTTGTTCAAGGGTTTGATGAGTTACAACATTGTATATTTGTTCATTCATCTTTCCTTCTTCCTATTTAGTTTCATTTCAAAGTTTGATTACCAAAATAGGGTTTGACTGAAGTAAACCCCTATTGACTAACAAAACAACATTTTCCCCTCTTTAGTGTGTGATTTGTAGATCTAGGTGGAAGGCACATTGAAGAGCAATATTGGAAAGAAGTTGTCAAGTTTGCAAAGTTTTCACCTTGTTTGCAAGACCCCTAAAAGAAAATTATAGAGTAGAATTTTGCAGTTCGGATCTAGAAATCAAGTGGAGAGGGAAGAGCGGAGATAGAAGAGTAGATTCATATCTTGATCCTCTAAAAAAATTGAGTAGGATTGATACTCCACTTCTGGCATATGAGTCCCACTATAGTGACTTTTCAAAATTTTAGGAGTTTTTGACTTGTCACTGCCAAATTTCTGCTCCTGCCCAAAAACCCTAATCAGGGACTAAATCACCTAACCTAGTGTATGAGTCCCAGTGTGCATTAAATTCAACATTTTCAACATTTCAGACCTTTTTCTAAGATTCTACAGATTTCCAAGTGCACCTTTGTGTCTTCTCAATTTATTGTTCTAATTTGCATTCATTTTTAGGTCATTCATTAGAGTTTTACATAGCATTAGGTTTTGTCATTAGATCTTCCATGTTACTAGTCTTTCCAAGCCCTAGCTTAGTGATGAACCCCCTTTTAGTATTTAATCATACCTTATGAAATCCCTATTGTAGATCTCTTTCCCCTTTACATCCTTGGATTGAGATCTGTAGGGTTTCCTTGAATGAAACTTGAAGGAAATAAGTCTAGGCCTTTATCCCTTGTGTTCCATCTCCTAAAATATAGAGCCCCCTATTTCCTCATTTCATTTTGGTGAATCTTCCCTTTAGAATATTTCATTTTCTAATTTGGATTTCATTATAGTCCTAGATCTAGCTTGCATTAACTTTGCATTTTGTGTTGCATTAGTTAATTTGCATCTAGGGTTTCAAAATCTTGCATTAGTGAAAGTGCATATAGGTTGCATTTTTGCATCTTGCATCATTGAATTTCATCTAAAAACTATAATTGCACTTAGCATAAACATCATACAAACCAAACAACAAAACATTCAATCATTTTTTTTTGAAATTTATGCAAAAACCCTAATTTGGGACTCATATACTCCTCTAAGTGATTTAGTCCTAGTACAAGTGGCTTTTCCTGATTTCTCAATATTTTGTATTGATTGTTTATCAACATTTGAATCCCTAGAAAACCCTAATTGGGACTCATATGACCCTTGGGGTGATTTAGTTTTGTTTTAGATTTTAAACTACATTTTCTAACATTAAATTCTCTATTTATGTGTTTCTATTTCCTATTGTTAGTTATTTGTTTTAGTTTTTAGAATTTTTGTTTCATTCATTTCATTGCATCTAGCTTCATTCAGTTCATTATGTGCATTATATAATCTCAAAATTGCATTTACACGTTTTATTTCATTTCATCATGGATATGTACTTTGGTAAGCTGTGGATGTCCTTGAAATCCTAAGTGGATGTGTCAAGTTGTGCTTTTGGAAATGACACTAATGAAATTGAACTTAGTCATGATCACTCAACTCCTAATGCATGTCCTCCTCGTGATGTTGACATCATTGGAGAAGATGATGAAAGCATGAACAACTTCCTAAAATATTTCTTTCACAACCTTGAGACTAATGCATCCTTTTATCATTCACTCAAACAACCAATACCTCCTATCATCCCACCACTTGAGATGTTCAGTCATTTACATCTTGAAATTAAAATGTAAAATGAGCCTAAGTTCCCTACAATAGGTGAACCTAGTTCCTCTATTCAAGCAAACACTCAACCATTCTATGTCAACAAAGTGACAAACATTCACATCAACTTAGAAGAGACATATGGAAAATGATTCATGATTTTAAGCAAACAAGGATGCAATACAACAAGTGAACATGAAATTCATCACCTCTTAGAGAAAATACCAACTAAAGATACCAAAGGGTTAGGATATCAAGATCCTCCTCCTAACATAAGTGTCCTTCCTAAAGAACAACCAATGCCTTGTAATGATGATAGGATCGTATTTGGTTCCCCTCCTCAACACATAACACAAGAAGTTGGTGAATCTAGCAAGCAATGAAGGCCTTAAAAATTAAATAAACTAAAATAACTTTACACATACTTCTAAACCAAGGACTTATAACATTACCACCCATGAGGAAAAAGCCAAAACTATACGCGAAAGATGCAAATGTTTCACATTGTCAATACCATAGAGTTCTTAGAGATAGTACTAATGATTGTTGTGATTTAAAACATATATTTAAAAGGTTTGATATCACAAAAATAATCCCTTAAATCATTTCCTTTCTCTCCTTACCATGTAATAGTTGTAGAATCATTATATTCTCACTTTTACATGCTTTACATTCATTGCAAATCATTTGAAAATTGAAGGAGCTCTTTCTCATCACCTACCTTAGCTCATTCTCATCTTGCACATAGTGGGGGAAGGAATTGAATAGCCTTGTCCTAGTAGTGCATTTTTCATTGTCCCTTTGGCTAGTGGTCCACCTTCTATATACTACAAACAAGATTGAGATATAGATGACCTGCTAATAGGTTGAATTGCATGTTCCTTACTAGTCTTTTGCATTATTTTCCTTTCATATTTGTGTGTGATTGCATGTGCATAATGTGATCTCCCTATGTTGTTTTGTTTGATGTGTCTCTCTCTCTTTATGACATTCCTTCTATTTGTCTCTACATTCTTCTCTATTTCATAAGCATTTTATCATTTCATTTGTCTTGTGTTTTCCTTTTGGGGATGATGCAAGGTGTCGAGACATTCATGTCTCTTCCATGTTGACCCAAATTCTTTTCCCTTATCTTTTTCATCTGTATTGTGTTTTCATTTTGGGGATGACACAATGCATCAAGACATTCATGTCTCTTCCATGTTGACTCAAAATATTGTCCCTTATCTTTTTCATTTTTCTTGTGTTTTCCTTTTGGGCATGACGCAAGGCGTCAATACATTCACGTCTCTTCCATGTTGACCCAAAACCTTTTCCTTTATATTTTTCATTTGTCTTGTGTTTTCCTTTTTGGGATGATACAAGGTGTTGAGACATTTAGGTCCCTTCCATGTTGACCCAAAATCCTTTCCTTTATCTTTACTTTTTCTTGTGTTTTCCTTTTGAGGATGACACAAGGCATTGAGACATTCATGTCTCTTCCATGTTGACCCAAAAGGTTTTTCTTTGTTTTCATTCTCTTTGTGTCATTATTCTAGTTCCATGAGTATTTGGGGAATGAAGATAGTTCTGAGCTTTCTAAAAACATTGTATCAAGAACATATCGTCCCCAAATCCATGGATCCCTCATGTGTTTGGAGTTTCATTTTGGGGAAACCCCTTTCTTTTTCATGATGTAGCTTTATTGGGAAACATATGAATTGGCATAGAGATTTCTAAATAAGCTCTCATGTCCTCTTTATTGTTAGCATTTATCGTTTGCTAATTTAAAGTAATTGCTCACAGCATGGTGTTTAACAATTTCTTTAAAATGGAGGCATACATTGGCATTATTCTTTTGAATTTCATGTTTCATTGTGTAGTATTTTTAATTCATGTGATGCATGTTTCACTTTGTGGTGACATTGTGTGTGACGTCCTTCAAGAGTGTGATCTCTCTTAGTGGCTTGATGAGACACACTGCATCCCCTAAGTTGTGAATCTTCTATTCTTATATTGGTCCTCTCTTGGAGACATTAGGCACAATGTTCCCTAAGTTAAGACCTTACATGAACTAAGTAAAACTCCTTTGAACATACTTTACAATATTTTGCATGTTCAATTTGTTCATGAGTTTCAAGCATACAAATCTTTGCTTGCCTCATGAAGCTCAAAGTTCACTGTTGTGTGGTGTCTTATCAAAGTTATCAATAGTTATATCTTTGGTATGGTTGTACGTATGGGATCTGACCTTAGGAGTGACTTTTAGATAGCCACTTACTTGTCTATGTGAGCACATACCAGCCGTGTGCGTATGTTTCTCATTGGGGACTCACCTAGTGGATGACCTAAGGTTCCACTAGCCCTTGTAAGCGTGCATTTGGTTTGCATAGTGGGCATCGTGTTCCACTTGTAAACTTTCTTGCATAAACATCCTAGATCTGATCCACAATGTGCGGGACAAACGGTCGAAGCTTGATCCACCCATTTTTTTTGTTTTTTTGTTTTTTCTTTATTTCTTTGGTAGTGTATGCTTGTATCTCATTATTGCTCCTTATAACATTTTTCAAGTGTGTTCCTTTTTGCCTATGTTGGTTTTCCATAGGATCTTGATCCTAGGGACTTGTGCAACCCTCTTGGTTGTTTTTGTCCTATCTTACTAGCATTGACACATTGTGACCCCTCTTGATGTGATTTTCATCTACTTTAGTGTGAGTTTGAAGCAAGTTTCTCCACTCACTAAAGTGGAGACTAATATAGTGTAGGAAAATGTACCCCTCTACATTTTAACACTTGTTTGTACCCTTGTGAACTAAATGGACTTAATTGTGCCTTATTTAGGGTGTTGTAAAGTTTTTTCTTCACTTTCACACTAATCAAGGGTTTTATTAATTAATTAGGCTTCTTGATGCCTTATTTGGCCTTATTTTGCATCCACAAGCCTTAATTAATGCATCTTTATGAGGATAATCTTGAAACATATCAAGTGACCAATTAGAATTTAATGATTTTGGATTGTATGGCCCAGATTTAGTGATCTAGGACTCATACTCCACCTTGGGAATATAGGTCCCACCTAGGTTTTGGGGCCTAGATCTAAATTTCACATTAAACTAAACCTTTCTTGAAAAACATGTCCCAAGATTAGCCTAATGGGACTCATATTCCACAACTAGCATATGAGTCCTTCCTAGCTTAGACCTAAATTAAATTCAAATTCTTGGTGGGATTTTATTCTCCTAGATCTGATGTTGGCTTGTAGTGTTGTAATCTAGGGAAATTTGGCATAAACATGTATAAATACAAGGTTATTTCAGTCTTTTTTCACCTAGCAAGTTTACAAGTCAACTAATACTTTCATGCAAACATTCATAATAGAAAATTGGATTTCACAAGAGTTTACAAGAGCATTCAAGAGATGATTTTCAAGAATTTTGGAGCATTATTCAAGTATCAAGCATCATGTCAAAGTCATCATGCATCATGTTTGTTTTTGAGCTAACATTTGTGATGTAGGGTTTTCATGATTTAAGCAAGCATTCAAAGGAATTATCGCATATCAAGATCAAGATTCAAGATCCACATTCATTGTTTCCATTACATACATTTTGGTAGCCTCTTGTTCAAGGGTTTGGTGAGTTGCAACATTGTATATTTGTTCATTCACCATTCCTCCTTCCTATTTCATTTCATTTCATTTCAAGGTTTGATTACCAAACTGGGGTTTGACCAAGGAAAACCCCTATCCACTAACAAAAAAAAAAATTTCCCTCTCTTTAGTGTGTGATTTATAGATATAGGTTGAAGACACATTGAAGAGCAAGATTGGAAAGAAATTGTTAAGTTTTCAAAGTTGTCACCTTATTTACAAGATCCCTAAAAGAAAATTACAAAGCATAATTTAGTAGTTCAGATCTAGAAATCAAGTTGAGAGGAAAGAGCAGAGATAGAAGAACAGATTCAAATTTTGATCCTTTGAAATTTTTTAGCATGAATGATACGCCCCTTTTGGCATATGAGTCCTAGTGTAGTGACTTTTCCATATTTCAAGAGTTCCAAACTTGTCACTACCAAATTTATGTTCCTGCCCAAAAACCATAATCTGGGACTAAATTTCCCAGCCTGGTGTATGATTCCTAGTGTGCATTAAATTCAAAATTTTCAGCATTTTAGACCTTGTTTTGAGCTTCTACAAATTTCCAAGTGCACCTCCTTGTCTTCTCAATTTACTGTTTTGATTTCCATTCATTTCTAGCTCATTCATTAGAGTTTTACATCGCATTATTTTTTTTCATTATATCTTACATGTTACTAGTCTTTCCAAGACCTAACTTGGTGGTGAACCCATTTTTAGTCTTTAATCATACCCTAGGACAGCCCTATTGTAGATCTATTTCCCCTTTACATCCTTGGATTTTGATCTATAGCGTTTCCTTGAATGAAACTTGAAGGAAATAGGTCTAGGCCCTCACCCATTGTGTGCCATCTCCTAAAAGATAGAGCCCCTTATTTCCTCATTTCAATTCTAAAATGAAAAATAATTCAAACAAAAGTTGATAAAGATGCATCCTCAAATTGCACTTTTAGTGAAAGTATCTAGAATTAAAGAAGTTTCTTGATGTTGGTTTCATTCATCCAATAGAGCAAACTGAATATCAAATATTTTTCCCATAATGAAACCAATTGGTGGAATCAGAGCTAGCGCAAACTTTAGAGACTTAATAAAGATTGTCCTAAAGATCATTTCCCATTACCTAGCATTGACATCATAGGAGACCTCACAATTAGATATGAAATGCTTTCACTCATGGATGGTTTCTAGGGATATAATCAAATCAAATTTTCTCTTAAAGATAAACATAAAATGGCTTTCACTTGTCCTTGGGGTGCATATTGTTGGAATACAATTCCTTTTGGTCTTAAGAATGCTAGAGCAACATATCAAAGATATATGACTACAATCTTTCATGACTACATGCATAAACTCATGGAAGATTATGTTGATGGTTTTTTATCCAAATAATTATCAAGAGACAGTCATTTGGTCAGATTAGACAAGAATTTCAAAAGGTTGGAAGAGTACATGATCATATTAAATCTAGAAAAGTGTGTCTTTAGGGTATAATATATGACAATCTATTGGGATACACCATCTCTCATAGAGGTATTGAGGTTGACCCTACAAAAGTGAAAGAAATCATCGATATGCCTCCACCAAAAAACATAATTCAGCTACGTACTCTATAAGAAAGACTACAATATATTTAAAGGTTCATAACCCAATTGGCTAATAAATTCCAACCATTCCAAAACTTGCTTCACAAGGAAGTCTCATTCATATGGACTGATCATTGTCAGCAAGCCTTTCAAAATATCAAATATTATTTGTTAACTCCTCTAGTTCTCATGCCACTCATTTATGGAGGACATTTAATACTATACATATCAACAGCCTCATCAACATTGGGAGTCTTGTTAGCATAGAATGATGAAGAAGGGAAAGAATGATCCATCTACTACATTAGTTGTACACTTTTGGGGTATGAGCTTAATTATAATTCCATTGAATGTGCATGCCTTGTGGTGGTATTTTCCACTCAAAAGCTTCTACACTAAATGATAAATCATCACAAAAAGTTGGTATCAAAGATAGATCTCTTGAAGTACTTACTCAACAAAGAAACTCTAACAAGTAGGCTAGCAAAATGGGTAATGATCTTGAGTGAATTTGATATAGAATATGTTGAGTGAAAGGAAATTAAAGGAAAAGTCATAGATGATCAACTTGCAAATGCTCCAACATCACTAGATCATCTATTAATATTTTTTTCCCTAATAAATCTATTTTCACAATAGATACCTCCATAACATGGAAATTATACTTTGATAGATCTTACACAGATCATGGTTCAGGAGTTGGCATCCTCTTTGTTATGCCTCAAGGGGATTTAATACCTAAGTCATAGAGAATAGCATTTACCTACACTAATAACATAGCTGAGTATGGAGCATTGCTAATGGGACTTTGAATGGCTATCAAATGAAAAATCAAGAATCTTTAAGTATATGGTGATTCCCTACTAGTTATATGTCAAGTTAATGATGATTATTACACAAAGGATGAAAATATCACACCCTACAAGAGAATGGTTGATAGTTTCTAGTATTTTCATGTAACTATCTTTGAACACATTCCAAGAATTCAGAACAAGGCATCTAATGCAATGGCCACCATAGGATCTACCTTGGATATACCTAGCAATATGCCACAATATGTGTTCTTGGTGGAAACTACTATTGATCCTTGCATTCAATGTCCTCAAATCAAAGCTCATGTGTGAAATTGTTAGTCCTAATTATCCCTGGTACAAATACTTTTATAATTATCTACATGAAAAAATTATCCCTCCTAACTTTTCCCCTAACCAACATAAAACCTTTATTCGACAAGCATCCAAATATGTCATCATTAGTGATACCCTTTACCACCGCAACGTTAACAAAACCCTCCTTAGATGTATCGATTTAGATGAAGCACAAATAACTTTACATGAGGTACACGATGGTATATGTAGATCTCAATCTACCGGTCCTACATTATCCAAGAAGCTTATGCAAATGGGACACTATTGGCCTACTATGGAACATGATGCCTATCATTTTGTTAAGAAATATCAACAATGCTAGATACATGGAGATCTTGTGCACACATTTACCGAGGAGATTCATCCAATTACATCACCATGGCCATTCTCTCAATGTGGATTTGACCTGGTGGGAAAGATTCACCCTACATCTACCAATGGTCATAAATTCATCCTCACTATAACTGAGTACTTCACAAAGTGGATTGAAGCCATTCTAATGACCTACATCATCAATAATAAAATATCTGAGTTCATCCTCAATTATATCATATACTAGTATGGTGTTCCCCAATCTATCATTACAAATAATGGTCATCCTTTCAAGAATTAGGATGTCCATGAACTATGCAAGATATTCCACATCCATCATCATTTTTCCACTCTATACTACCCTCAAGGTAATGGTCAAGTTGAGGCGTCTAATAAAACTATCCTTGAAATCATAAAAAATAATGTTGATGACACTGGTCATGACTGGCATATCTAACTTAACCTTTCCTTATGGGCCTATCGCACTAGCATTCCCACTCCTACAGAAGCCACTCCATATTCCCTCATCTTTTGATCTGAAGACATTCTTTCGACTGAGATTGAGTTACCATCCCTAAGAGTATCTATGCAATAGTTCATTGATGATGAAGAATATTGTGTATCTCATTTACATGAGCCAGAGTTACTAGATGAGAAGAGACAAAATGCATTGGTCCATTTACAAGCATATCATAATCATTTTTTTCATAGCTAAAACAAAAGAGTCTGAGTTTGACATTTTGATATTGGCAACTTGGTCCTAATTGAGAATTCAAAAAATCAAATGGATCAAGATAAACTCAAAAAGTTTGAGCCTAATTGGTTGGGTCCTTATATCATAAATGTAGCATATAGGTCTAGCACTTATCAAATTGCTATTCCTAAAGTTTAATCGCTACTAGATCCCATCAATAGCATGCACCTTCACAAGTATTATACCTAGCTTTCTAAGAATCCCATTTAAAATTAAAAAGTAAAAAAAAAATTAAGAAAAGCAAAAAAAATCATTACCCTAATGAAAACCTAGAAAATAGTCATCTCACTCACACCAAAAAAATATAAAAATAAAAAATAATAAAGATAAATAATTTGTCCAATAATGAAAACCACTTCAGTGGCACTTTGGATAAGTAGCATGGTGAAAACCTAGAAAATAGGCACCATGTGTAGTCATTTCCTGTACCATCATCTACTATCATTCTATTTGATTTTTCCCACTTCCATTCATGATTGTGCATATCCCATTTCATAATAAAACTCCCATCTTTCCCATCCATTCATAATAAAAGCTTATTCATCCTTCTCATGCCTTGAGAGTTGTTGATGTTTAGTGTCTTTTACTTTCCATATCCATCCATAATAAGCTATTCCTATACTTGATTGGGGAAAATTATGTCACTTACATCTCATAAGGGATCCTAGACACAATTCAACATTCAAAATTTTAGAAAATCCAAAAAAATCAAAACATTAGAAAATCCAAAAAAATCATAAAACATCAAAAATTCCAAAAAATAGAGTCTGTGTCAGTCTAAGTGGTCAAACTATGTTGCCTCTATGACTTCACATAAGCAAGACCATTATCGATGAACCCCCAAGGCTTAGGTTAGTCCCTTAGGTTTTTTCATAATAACTTGTCAATCTATCCATATTCGTGATTCATAATAAACTATCCATGGTTAGAGTCAGTTGAACTATGTGGTCTTTATGCTTTACATAGGAAGGGCCATCATCAATGAGCCCCCGAGGCTTAGGTTAGTCCCTTAGATTTTTTTCATAATAACTTGTCAATCTATCATTGATGCACCCCTAAGGTATTAGATCAGTCCCTTAGGGTTTTTCATAACAAGGTCTCCATTTATCATAATCATTGTCTCATAATAAATTGTCCCTTGATAAAGTTGACACTTTGAGAAAACACAAACAACAGATCAAACTATCCAAACATATCAATTTCCTAAAACATAGGTACCTATCAATCAAACATCAAACAATCCTTATCAACTATCAAATAGTCTTACATAGTATGTAGCATTGTTGGGTTCCCTAGGCTTATACAACATGCTTCATGTATAAAACAAGACTTTAGACATGAATCCTTAGTCTTAGATAGGATGTTGCACTATCAAGATCCTCGATCTTATACAATATGCTTCCTTTCCTGAAACCAAACATTGTCATTATCCATAATCTGATCATACAATTTGGCGGAAGATATAAATGGTTGTTGACTTGTTGGTCTAGTTTGTCTTATCCTTTTTATCTAGTTTATCTTTGGCCATTGTTTCTATGCACCTTGAGGATTTCCCAAAAGGATTTATAGTGACAATGATGGATCATGACCTTTTCTTTTTAATTTCTATTTGTGGTTTATCTTGGAAATATGAATGGGGAAACTAGGTTCCTTGAGTGCAATTGAGGTTCCATCTAGGATAATTAAAATATTCTATGAAAGCTAAAGGTCATCTAATACTTTCTTGCATCAGGACTAACATGCTTTGTGGTTACTTCCTCACATATTTTGATAAGTTTCTCTAGTTACTAGTATGTATCATGACATTCCTTGTATGTTGTGTGTCTATTTTTGAAAGGGATAATATATTATATCTTGGTCTATGCCATATCTTGGTGTTCTATATCCATTTCCATAATAACTTGTGTGATGATAATTATGCAATAAAATCAAAGCTTGGTCATTTGTTAGCAAGATCTCAAGATATCAATCCCAATTCATTTGTTTCATTTTCCATCTTTGCTAACTTATTTTCACACTAACATTTCGTCCATTCAACTCTTTGGTCATCCTGATGGCATGTTGTGACACACAAAAATAAATGCATTAGTAGTATCATCTTGCATCCATAATCACATTAGGATATCATAGGTATCATCATCATATAAATATTAGGTCATCCATATTGCATAAGAAAATAAAAACACAAAATAGCATTGCATCATGTAGTGTCATTATCCATATAAGCATCACATAAAAGTATTTCATAAACATATAGTATCATTTTGCATATCCACGATGTTATATCATGTGCATCTATCCATACATCATAACATACATAAGAATACAATAGAATCATGTACATCTATCCATATATCATAAACATGTATTAGCATAAACCACACATCATACATCTATAACATCACATCATATAGGAAGCATCACACATCCATAAAGTGCATCCCATAATATTGCATCACATAGAAAAACATAAGGAGCATGCATATATGATCATACACATCATGTAGGCCCTCCTCCTAAATGGAAACATCCCTAGCTACCTCCTCTATGAAAATATCCTCCTCATCCCTCATTGCCTCATCTCTCACCTCCTCCATCTCTACCTCCATCTGCTCCCCCTCCTAAATAAGTGGCATCCTCTACGGTACCCTTTGTGGTGCTTGTGGTGGTAATCCTAATTGGCCTCACCAATCCCTTGCATCATGTCCTCTACCTTGGTCACCTCTACACTTCTCACCTCTACCTCTATCCCCTCGTCCACCACCTCCATCTCTGCCATCATATCCATCTTTGTCTCCATCCTGACCACCTCCCCTCCCTCACCCTCTTCCCTGTAGCCTCCCTCATGGACCTCTACCAACCTGTTCCACTAGTGCTAGCTAATCTAGGTCTATGAAAGGTGTGGTCTATGGGTAGCCCACCAAACATCATACTCTAGGGTAGTGCCTACATTGGCCACATCGGTCACTATGCCCTACTAAATAGGCTATAATCCCTCAATCTCCTACATGGCCACCTAAAAACTGACCACATACCCCCACTATGGGACCTCTCACATAGATCTTACATGCTCTGTTGTACCCACTAGAACCCCTATCACTCACCAAACTATCATAATACCCTCCTTGGTAGGTGTCTCTCTATGATATGTTGTGTGAGGATAGTTTATCCGATCAAATACCTAGTAGTTTGAGAATAGGGTCTAGGTGCTCTACATCATCATCCCAACTTGCATAATCTTTGTAGGGACTCCAGGTAAACCCATCCAATAATTCAATGTCATGCTTTTAGTAGCCAAAATCCCCTACCCAAATCTGATTCACCTCTCCTCCATAGATATAAACATATGGTATTCCTAGTGCCAGGTATCTATCCACAGGTGGTCTGAACACTGCAATGTTCTCCCACGCCCATACCATTTGTAGTGTCATACCACAACTAATGCTCTATCCATCTCTATAGGCTAAATCATATAGTTGGAAGTATAACATGGCCAAGAGGCAGGGTCCCCAAGCATAGATTGTCACCTCCTTCATCATGCCCTCAGGCATCTCCCCTCATCCCACCAAAAATCCATGGCTGCATCTATCATGTCATACCACTCCTACAATAACTAAGCATACCATAAAAATGAGCATGTGGTACCTATCTACTAGGGATTCCCACCTAATCTCGTAATCCTCTACCCCTAGATCTACTAGGGAATTAGTCTTGAATACCCATCACATAGATGCCAATCCTTGAACCATGTCATAGATCACCCGATCTCCATGAATAGGTAGCGGCAAGATCCTCTAGAATTCCTCTAGTGTCACAATCACATCACTAGTTAGTAGGTGGAACAAACTCATCTCTGAGTGCCACCTCTCTATCAATACAGTTAGAAAAGCCCTGTTAGCCCACAACACAAGCATAAAAGTCACATGGTATAATCCCAATACAGTCAGTGTGTCTCAATCCTCCACAACCAAGTGATCTCAAAGGGAAAATGATTTTGGTAAGCTCTCTTGCATGTATATTAACATAAGTCTCACATGCATTTACAAAAAGTGCATCATGTCAATCATGACATCTAAATTAGCTTATTTGATCATTTGCATTTTCAAAATTTTATCAAAAGCAACTTAAATTTTCCTATCAATCAAATGTGTCATGCTATCACTCATATGTGCCATTTTCACAACTACATTTCATTATTACAATTGTGTTGCTCTATCATTCACATGTGTCACACATCTACACTTGTGTCACACCATCCTTTAGTTGGTGCACTATCATAGTTATGTCATCTCATCATACAGTTGTGTTGCACTAGCACAATTGCAGTGCAAAAAACAATTAGCATATATCCACCCACATCATACCCATGTGATGCCAAAAAATTATTATGTCACTTTTTGATTGTGATGCATGGAACAATAGTTATGGTGAACACGATGAAAGTTGTAGTGCACAAACTACACCACATCTTTTTTCCCTTCTTTGAGCCTTAAAATCTACCAAAATTTGACAAAATCACGAAGCAAGGCTTAGATACATACTATCGCACTCGAATAGTGGAACTCGATACCCATGATGCATAGAGACTAGTATAAGCGACATTTTGATAGTAGCTCCACAACAAATCTCAAACCAAAGCTCCTGAACTCCTAAAACAAAAGTGCACAAATGACCTATTTTCACCCCACTAGAGTATATTTATAACATAATTTAACCTAATAGGGCCCCTACCTACATACTTGGTTGCATCAAATATTTCCTTTGAACCTAAATATTAGGCCCTAGATTGACTTTTTAGCCTAGTTTTTCATCACCAATGCATTTGCACCTATCTAATTAGCTTATCATTAAATTTTCCAAAAAAAATTTAAAAAATTCAAAAATTTGTCAATTTTCCTGAGGGGGCATCATCTTATCCAGCATCTATCAAAGCACATTGGGGAAATTTTTGAGCTATTCTTTCTAATTATTCTTTGACACAATGCTCAAAATCACATTATATCAAAGAGGGGAAAAATATGGTCACTGAAAAATGTCTCAAGCTTGCAAGCAACATTTTATCACTAATTCACCGTCTTCCATGTATAATTAAATAATTTTAATTATTCTCTAATTTCATATTCCTCTATTAACTAAATAATTTTTATTTATTTAATTATTTCACTAATTATCCTTTTTTCTTCTATAATTAAAAAAATTCTTGTTTGTTTAATTATTTATTTTCATTTTCCTCTATAATTAAATAATATTTTTTATTATTTAATTATTCATTAATCTTTTTCCCTCCATAATTAAATAGTTGTTTTTAATTATTTAATTATTTACCATTTCTCTCCATATTTTATTAAATAATTGTTTTCAATTATTTAATATTTCACACCTCATCCTTCTTCTATAATTAAATAATTATTTGTAATTATTTAACTATTCATTTTCCCTCCCTTAAATTAAATAATTGTGATCATTATTTAATCTATATTCTTCTTATCCAAGCCCTAAATAGCAACCAATTTCTCAAGTTTTAGTCCATCCTTCCCATCCTTATCTCTTTTCTTCTCAATTAATCTGATCCATTGATCATCATACCTCATCATTCAATCCTCACTCTTCATTTGAATTGGGATTTTTATAAAATAAATTCATCACCTTCATTTCATTCTAACCACAATCTTTGAACTTTTTCTACCTTGAGATCGAGCTATCTTGTAGAAACATCAAGCTTATTAAATATCTTACATACTACAAATCTAAGAACATGAAACATAGAAAAATAGAATAGGTAAATTTCCCAAAATGGAAAAATGAATCCAAAGAGGGAATAGGGGTCATACTTCTCTAATTTCATTAGATAATGAGATCCACACAATGAAATGACAATCAACCCTTAGGTGATTCAAACCAAAGTGTGAATCTGTAAGTTTCCCTTTTTCACTAGGATGGGGTAATGAGTCAAACAACACTTTGGGGAGAAATATTAAAAATAGGAAATTAACTCTGAATTGTGATCTCTAAAGTGCATATAGAGGCTTAAACATAAAATTTATTGAACCTATAGAATTTAGGGAGAATTTAGAAGGGATAAATCTTGCATACCTCTCACAAAAAAGTTCTTTTTCAAGGCTAACTAAGGTCTCATTTGTCCTATGGCGAATGGGTCCTAGCTAGGGCTCTCTGAAATCTATTTCTAGGTTCTATTCTTCTATTTCTACACTCCCATATTCCTGAAGCTCACAATTAGAAAGCCAAAAATAATTATTGTAGGTCAATTTTAGTGAAATTGCAAGAATGGTGACAACTTTGACAACTTTGACAACTTTTCAATTTTTGTTCTTCAAGAGATCTTCCACATAAAATATTCAAACACAAGCACAAGAGGAGAAAATAGTTGTTTTTGGTGATGGGGGGTTTTAATTTGTCAAACCTCATTTGAGTATTTAAAATTTGAAATGAAATCAAATGGCATGAAAGAAATTATGAATGAACAAGCAATGTCACAACTCACCAAAACCTTGGATGAACCTTTGATAATGGAGGTTTGCAACTTGCATGAAATGGCTTCAATGGATGTGGATCTTGATACTTGAATCTTGCTTTAAATCTTTTACTTGAATTCTTGAATTAGATCTTGAAACCTACATCACAATGTTAGCTCCAAAAACATGCATGACTCCACATAACTTTAACATAATTCTTGAATCTTGATAGCTACAAAAAATGATGAAGAAATCTGCTCTTGAATGCTCTTGACAATAATCTTGGCTCTTGAAATTGATCTCCCAAAAATCTAATCATGAGACTTCTTGAAAACTTGGACTTTATTTAATGAAATATCCTTTTATTTATAGTAATTTATCCTTAATTCAAATTTCACAAGTTGACATTGAAATATATATTTTAAATCATTAAAATACTCCCAAAAACATAATTTGAATTTAGGTCCTAGGCCTAAGTGAGGACCCATTCTCCGTATGGTTAATGGGTCCTATGTCACTTACCTAGGACACACATTCTTCAAGGATGAGTGTTATGTTTAGGCATTAATGAATGTTGGTTTTTATCCCCCAATAATTACAATTAATTAGGCTTGGACTTGAATTAAAGACCTGCCAATTAAGGATAATTGACCTCAATTAATTAACAAGACCCTAAATTAGTGTGAAATTGTAAAGGTACACCTTAAAACACCAAAAATAAGGCACAATTAAGTCCATTTTAATTAATAGGGCTAAACTTAAAGTGAATATGTAAAATACAAATTAAAACATTAAATTAAGGCATAATTAAGTTCATTTTAATTAATAGAGCCCTAAACTTAGTGTGAATATCTAAAATACATATTACAACACTAAATTAAGGCATAATTTAGCTCATTTTATTATTAATATTATTTTCCAAAATTAAGTGTAAAAAAGGGATTCTTTTTCCTATACTACATTTAGCCCCTACTTTAGTGAGAGGAGGAACTTGTTTCAAACTCACACTAAAGTAGACATTCAAGAGGGGTCCAGGTGTAGCAATGTGGATGGTATAGGATGATAAAATCAAGGAGGGAAATCAAGCCCCCAGGACCAAGATCTGATGTCAAAGCAACATAAGCACATAGGGACACACACAAGGTGTATGATACAAAAAAGAAAAACAAGATACACAAACATACAATATCAAAGACCGAAACAAAGAAAAAAAAAAGGGGTTGAATCAAGCCTCAGCTATTTTTCCAACTCAATGTGGATCAAGTCCTAGATTTTTGTCCAAAATGCATGCTCACTTCGGGCTGATGGAACCATAGGCCATCCATTAGGTGAGCCCCTAGAAAAGTGGCTTAGTCAAAAATTTGTGCCTCTATCTAGGCTCTCATCGTACTAACCATACCAAAGCTATCCCTCTGATAACTTCAATAGGCTTCCAAAAAATGAAACTTCAAGCTTCACAAGGTTAACAAGTTGTGTTATGCTAAACACTTATGAACAACATGCAAGTAGAGGTTTTCTAAAAGGGATCTTACTTATTTCATGTAAGGTCTTCTTCTTAGGGAACATCTTTCCTAATATCTCCAAGAGAGGACACGTCAAGGAAATATCATGCTCTTGGAGGATATCAAACCCAATGACACCACCATTAAAAGGATGCATCACAAGAAGAAAGAAAATCACACAATGAAACATGAGGAATGATAATGCCAATGTATTCCCCCACTTTAAAGTGATTGTTAACACCATTGTTGTGAGAAATCCACTTTAAAGTAAAAGAAGACATGAGAGATTTTTTGGAAATCCCTATGCCAAGTCATATGTTCCCAAATGAATCTACATCATGAATAACGAGTTTACCCCAAAATGTAATGCTAAACATAGAAAGAAAAGTATGTCACATGCAAGCCAACTTAAGGCATGTAGTTCACATCCCAATCTTTCTCTTATATATACATGGAAGGCGGTCAACTAGCTAAAAGAGACAACGACAAGTTCCATATGAGGACAAGACTACCTAACCCCCTTGCCCCCACTTAGTACAAGACAAGGGTGAGTTGAGGTAATGATGAGAAACATGAGAATCAATATCAATTAGATGAACTAGGTCCTTCAACACAAGGAATAGCACCACAGTCCTTAAGATATTGAATTTTATTACTTAAAGCCTTACATTCATTAGTAGAATGACCATGAACTCTATGATATGCACAAAATAAACTCTTGTAAAATTTCTTTCATGTTCTTGGAGGGAGAGTTATCAAATGATCTTGAAGGATCTTGACAAGACTCTCTTGATCAATAGTAGATGTTCCTTTATTTTGCAAAAAATAGCTTTTTCTTAGTACAAGGTGTCGTACTTACACAAGACTCTTTAGATTGTGAGATTTTGTACTCTCCTTGAAAGGAGGGTGTTAAATCTAATGAACTCCAATCGTTAGTCTTTTGTGTGATGACATTGATGTTAAGTGAATATTTCTTTAATTCCTTCATTTATTTCAAAGGACAATAACCAAGACCACTAGTTTCTATTAGTTCAAGATGCAGCAAGGTTAAAGTTGGCTTAGGAGAATCTTTGGTAATAGTGTTGGTTTTGAGTGAAGACTTGTTTGTTTCTTTTGACTTGAATAATAACCAAGACCACTAGTTGTTTCTTGTGTATTAGGCTCTATAGGGACACAAATACCTTGTTCTCTAGCACCACATCCTTTTCCACTATACCCAAGTTGTTTCATAAGCTCATAACCTCTTCCATAAATCTTTTTTCATTTCTATTGGATAACCTCTTTCATAATCAACTTCATCAAAGTTTTTTGTGTAATTTGCTTCTTCTTCTAAAGTGGTTGAGGTGGATTCTTTCAATATGTTTCTCTTTTTCTTTCTCTTGCATGAATTTCACTTATGCAGTTGGTGTTATTATTTTCAAAGCATTTTCCTTGCCTTTCTTAGTGTTCAAAACAACGTTTTGGTTTAGAGTTGGCTTTGATTGTATACACCTTTTTTTGTATACATACTTCATTTTACAATGAAGGGTAGAAGGCACCCCATTCATTGCATGAATCTAAGGTCTACCCAAGAGAAGATTATATGAAAGATTATCAGGCATGACATGAATAGAAGTTTGCAATATAACCTTTCCAACTTTAATAGGTAATGTAATCACACAAAGCGGTTGTTCTCCTATGTTATCAAACACACAAATAAATAAAGGGTCAAGTTGAATTTGGATTTTGTCTGCTCCAATCTTATCTAAATTTTTTATGCTACATATGTTAAGGCTAGTTGAGCCATTGTAAACAATGGTTCTCTTAATCCCCATCCTATTATATAGAGCTATTATCATGAAAGATTCATTTTTTGTGCTTATAATGATGTCAACTCATCTTGATGGAAAGTAATGTCTAAGTTGACCAAAGTTCTAGCTTGAATTTGGGCTGCCACATCATTTGGTTGCACATTAGGGGGGTAGGAACTTGTTGTAAAGCACTTTGAAGCATGTTATGATAACTAGGTGAGGCTTGAATAAAGTCCCATAAGGATATCTTACCAGGAGTATTTTTTAGTTGTTCAACAAGATCATACTCCTTTCCATTATGTGAGGTAAAATGAAGAGCACTAGGCACGATAGGTTGAGGAAACTAGAGGGATGTTAGAGTTGTTTGTCTTGATTACGGATTGTTTCTAGTGTTATATGTATGAGCAATGGTATTGTAACTTGGTTGCTATGAAACATTATCATTATTAATTTGTCTTGTAGGTGGTTCTAAGATAAGCACATGATTATTTTGAACTTTTGGTTGCTATGAGGGTGGATAGAGGATAAGTTGAGGCTTAGGTGGTCCAATAATTAAAGGATTTGTAGGAGGTCTTAGAATTAGATGACTTGAGGGATTCCCAATGTTCATAACCTCAACAAAATTATCCTTATTTTCATGATTTCTTAGCGAAGGGGAGTCTAAAGTCACTTCATCATCTTCATCTAAGGAAGCCACATTACTATTGTTTGAAAGACATGTGTCAATGTTCTCATTTTCTTGCATCATGATTTCTCCCCTAGTAGGAGAGTTTTTAGGAGAGCTACAAACTAGATGTTCATGACATTCAAAGGTTGGTTCTTCTAAAATGACCTCATTACAAGTAAGGGAGTTATCAATGGTTGGATTTTCTTACTTATCAATGATGAAATTCTCTTTTTCAATAATGTTTTCCCTAGGAGAAGAGAGAAAAATAGGACTCTCATGACTCTCATTAGTTTGATCCTCTAACACCAAAATATCTTCTTCACATCTAGAAGAGATATTGGGAGAAGACCAAATTTGATCGTCATGATTATCCACCATTGTATTCTCTTTCACTAAAATATTCTCACCAATAGGAGAGAGATATTAGGGATGAGGGGATGATGAGCAATGTGGTAGTATGGAATATGTCAAAAATCTCAATCTCTTTCACTAAGAGGCTCTCATGACTAACATGCTTGTTAATACATTTTTTCTTGGTAAACTTGGGAAAGAAAGATACTAACAATGAAAATTTTGAGTGTGTGCCTAAAATGAAAAGTAATCTATCCAACTCATGCAATGCTCCAAAATGTAAACAATTGTCCTAAAAATCTAATGATTTTCAATGTTGGAATAAGTTTTGGAATTATTTAAAATGGCTAAACTAAATGGATGATTTGGCCTAGATACATTAAATAGAAATTCTTGAAACTTTCTAGACTAATACAAGGGGTTACTAGTAGGCCTAGGAAGTGTAGAAAACCACAAAAAAGCTCAAAAAAGTTAGTTTTTGTAGGCCTCCAAGAACTCATTCGCCCAATGGCGAATGGGTCTTGGTACAAGGTTTTTGAAAATTTAAAAATGCAATTTTTGAGTGATTAGATGTGTTCTTTGTTCTAGGTTTTTAGACTAGTATTTTTGTAACAAAATTTTCTAGAATTTGATGACCTAATGCAAGTAAAATTAATGATAAATGATGAACTATATGACACTTTTTGAAATGCAATTTTGACTCAATTTTTGAATATGAATGATGAAAAGTACACTAATATGCAAACACTATGCAAAATCAATGTGATATGCATGCAATTTTTTTTTTTAAATCTAGATTTAAAAAATGCAAATATGCAAATTTAAACCCCTATATGAAATGCAAACAAATGGAAGCTTTAAAGAACCCTAAATATAATGCAACTAATGCAAACCTAATGCAATATATTGAAAAACTTAGATCTAGGGTTAAAAAGGACTCTAATTTTTAGAATGTTGTTGTACAAGGTTGGGTTCACCAAAATGAAACATAGAAAAATAGGATAGGTAAATTTTCCAAAATGGAAAAGCGGATCCAAAGAGGGAAAATGGGTCCTACTTCTCTAATTTCATTAGGAAATGAGATCCACGCAATGAAATGACAATCAACCCTTAGGTGATTCAAATCAAAGTGTGAAGATACAAATTTCCCTTTTTTGCAAGGATGGGGGTATGAGTCAAACAACACTTTGGGGAGAAAGATTAAAAATAGCAAATTAACTCTAAATTGTGATCTCTAAAGTGTATTTAGAGGCTTAAACATAAAAATGATAGAACCTATATAGACTTTAGGGAGAATCTAGAAGGGACAAATCTTGCATACCTCTCATAAAAAGTGTTTTTTCAAGGCTAAGGACTCATTCACCCTATGGCGAAAGGGTCCTAGCTAGGGCTTTTTGAAATCCTTTTTTAGGTTTTATTCATCTGTGTCTACACTCCTATATTCTCAAAGCTTGTAGTTAGAAAGTCGGAAATAAATTTTGTAGGTCAATTTTAGTGAAATTGCAAGAATGGTGACAACTTTGACAACTTTGAAAACTTTGCAATTTTTATTCTCCAAGAGATCTTCCACCTAAAATATGCAAACACAAACACAAGAGGAGAAAAAAATTGTTTTTGGTGATGGGGGTTTACCTTGGTCAAACCCCGTTTGGGTATTTAAACTTTGAAATAAAATCAAATGGCATGAAGGAAATGATGAGTGAACAAGCAATGTCACAACTCACCAAACTCTTATATGAACCTTTGATAATGGAGATCTATAAATTGCATGAAATGGTTTCATTGGATGTGGATCTTGATAATTAAATATTACTTTAAATCTTTGACTTGAATTTTTGAATTAGATCTTGAAACCTACATCACAATGTTAGCTACAAAAACATGCATGACTTCACATAACTTTGACATAATGGTTAAATATTGATTGTTGCAACAAATGATGGAGAAATATACTCTTGAATTCTCTTGATAATAATCTTGGCTCTTGAAATTGATCTCCCAAAAATATAATCATGATACTTCTTGAAAACTTAGACTTGATTTCATGAAATAGCCTTATATTTATAGTAATTTATCCTTAATTCAGATTTCACAAGCAGACATTGAAATATATATTTGAAATCATTAAAATACTGCCAAAAAAATAATTTTAATTTAGGTCCTCAACCTAAGTAAGGACCCATTTTCCCAATGGTGAATGGGTCATAGGTCACTTACCTAGGACACACATTCTTCAAGGATGAGTTATGTTTAGGAATTAATGAATTTCGGGTTTTATCCGTCAGAAATTACAATTAATTAGGCTTGGATTTGAATTAAAGGGGCCAATGAAGGAAAATTAACCTTAGTTAATTAATAAGGCCCTAGATTAGTGTGAAAGTGTAAAGGTACACCTTACAACACCAAATATAAGGAAAAATTAAGTCCATTTTAATAAAAGTGCCCGAAACTTAATGTGAATATGTAAAATGGGTAAGTGCATGGATTTGTGACACAATTTTGGTGCCAAATTGAAAAAAAAATTGTAACAAGCCATATTTCCCTATCCAAATTTGGAGAGTGCCAAATTTGGCACTCGCCAAATGTAATTCATGACGTTTGGAATACATTTTTCTAAGCTCTATCATTTTCTCTTTCTTTGCTAGGGACACTGTATACATGAAATAAACATTTAAGTATAAGTTGGCATTTACATATGGACATTTAATTTATTATACTTTAAGTTATATTTCATGTATATAGATAGGATGTTTGAGAGTGGT
>VDFB02075321.1:385599182-386040155 GCA_007258455.2 Sequoia sempervirens
TTTCTTAACCAAATTAGTGATATCTCAAGAAAGATGGGCTATATTTTTTAAATCTATCTATGTTTAATGTGTCACTGATATCACCATCAACAAAAACTACTAATCATTCCCTTAAATTTTCAATAAGCACTAAGAAGTTTCCTTTTCTCTAGCATAAAATTTATTCATTAAAAAAATAATTTTTGGTAGAATATTCATTTAATATTTTGGGAAATGGTGGGAGTGGACTATATTAGTGGAATTTTTTGGTGGTATGCATAAGAGGGAATTTTTGTTGCTTTGGTGGAGAGTAGGCTCTACTAAGGTGGTGCCTAAACTCTATGTAGGTGGCATTAATGGTAGGTTCTAGAGACACCTTTTCCATAGTTCTCATTCATTATTCATGATTTAAAAAAACATAGTCTATATGATATAATGATTCATATGGCTTGTGAGGAAAAATTAAATTCTCTCAAAGGCTCCCAACTCCTATTTTGATTATTTCAGGATCAATATTTATGTTTTTAATCTTATTGAGAATGATGGAAAGGTTTTTTTGGGTTGTAAATTATATAAAATTATAACTACCTTTTGGAATCATGGTTAAAACCCCTATTTGTAACTGGGTCCTCTAATCTCTAATTTTGGTGAAACAAAAGTTAATCTTGACTTTCTTGAGCCTCTTAGATACTGTAATTATTGAAAATGCCTTTAGACTTGACAAAAGTTGCAATAAACTATATTTCATAAGAGAATATATGCATAACAAAGTATTATTAGATGTTTATTTTTATTTTAAATGGTTTTTATTCTTTGAATCATATGAGGATGTAAGAGAAGATCATATTGATTTTTTGAGAAAAATAATTGTAATGATTAGTTTTAGATATCTAAAAAATAGGACAATAAAATGAAGCATACTAGAAAAATATATTTGATAACATGTTAGATTATATGATAAATGAGAATTTAAGCTAAGATCTAGGTGTGTGTAGGATCATGATGGGCCAAAAAGTGGCGATATGATGGGTATGTGTAGGGTATGTGGTTGACGACTTTTTTTTAACCTAAAATTGATGAAACAAAAAGGGTTTTTAAAGGAGATTCTCAGCTCTCCACCAATATAAATTATGCTTTACTTTGAATTTAATAAATAATTATTATTCATTTTTTATTTGAATTATGACTAAAGTCCTAATTGATAGGTTGATTGAAAAACATCTATAGATTTCAAATGGCATCACATTTTTTGAATCCAAAACATGCGTCACATTCTATGTTTCACATACTATAGGATTAAAAAAAATGAATTTCATGAAATTTTGGCCAAGTTAAGGTGGTCAGACATATGAATTTTTATATTTTTAAAAATTTGTAATAAAAAATTCATAATTAATTATTTACTTGGAAAAAAATTACAAAAAAATATGCATCACATTGGGACATGAGCCCTCTACTTGTATCTAAAATCTTATAAAAAATAATATTACTTTATTGTGGTTAGGGTGGTCAGATAGATGCCTACTTCTTACTTTTTCCTTGAAATTTAAGTACTACTACATTGAAATTTCAAATTTTCACCAAATAGATTTTTATTTTTTTTAAATAAACCTAATAGTTTATAAACTACATTTAATTTGCTACATATTCTATTCTTACATATTTTTAAAATAATATAGATAACTTATTCAAATTTTTATGTCAAGTTTCCTAACTCTGATTTTTTTGAATTTTTCACCACTTAAGGGCTTATTTTTTCCATGATGATCCTGCACATACCCATATATTATGTTCAATAGACCACAAATACTCCAAATGATAGATGATGGAAGATCAAATTAGCATAATTAAGAGAATTCCCTTAAAGAGAGGATTTAAGAGACAAAATGAAAGAGAATTTAGGAAATTAATATATTAGTTTGTTTGACTAACTAAGAAGAGAGGTGAGTGCTATATATATATAATAGAGGCATATACATCCAAGAGATGTTATAAATCCAACTACCTAGAATAAGGAGTTTTCCTACTTGATGAATACTAGATTACATGGTTATACCCACTTAGATAAAGAAAAAAATGGTTATAAGAGGTGGCTAATAAATCCAAAAGAGAGTGTGAGACTCAACTATCCAAAAAGAAGCTGAGAGTGATAGATTTAACTAATGAATTATGCCATGTGCTCTCATAATAACTATGTTTATTTAACCTAGGAACACTTATTAATATTTTTAGGAAAAATAAATATCCCCTAATATAAGGAAAATAAAAAACCTATGCTAGCAACTTGATAACATGTTCATGGTTCACATTTATTCTCCAAATTAGATATATTCTCTAGAAATTAATTGATTCATCTCAATTAAGTAGACATTTAGATATTTCAAAAATATCCTTTGATACTCATGATACTTACTTGTTCATTCCATTTAGGCTCACTAATTCCTCATCCCACCTTCCAAGGAATGATGGATATATTATTCAATCCATTCCTCCTTAAATTCATATAAATTGTTTTATGAAGTTTTCATCTATAGTAGAACTTGTGTAGAAATTGATTTTTAAGTTATTATGTCAAAAAAAATTGAGTACCTTGGACATTTTATCTCCCAATACGAGGTTGATACTAATAAAATTCAAGAAATTTAAACTTGGTCTAAACACAAGATACATAGAAGCCTTTTCTAAATTTTTTAGTCTTATTCAGAACTACTAAAAATTTATCAAATACTATGGAAAAGTTACCACTCCATTAACTAAATTTCTATGAGTTTCATAAATTCATATGAACTATATCTTAGAACATTCCTTTGAGGCTCTCAAACAAGCTAGGTGTACAACACTTGTTCTCACCATGCAAAAAATTTCTAAACATTTTTTTTATTGAAGGTGATGCTTGTGGAAATGACATCAATTTTGTTCTCATGTGAGATGATCACACCATCATATTCATTAAAAATATCCTATCTATGAATAATTTTGTATGATCCATCCATCAGAAATAAATTGTGGATATCTTACATGTGGTTGATAATGGGTAACATTTTTTTTGAGATATTTTTTTATCAAAATGGATCATCATAGTCTAAAATATTTGTTGGAGCATTGGGTATCCTCCCTTTCTTAATAAAAATGGGCCACCAAACTCATGGTGTGTGAATATGAAATCAATTATAGGGAGGGAGAGAAAAATATGTTTGTTGATGCTCTCTTCAATAAATATGATTCCCATATTTTCCTCTATGTAATTTTTTTCCACTTTTGAACATGCTATAAAATATTTAATAATAATAGTACTATGATCTACCCAAAAAATGTTTTATAAACCAAATTTCTAACTATTAATCATCATGCACAAACTATTGATATAAAGAAAAATTACAATATAAAGTATATTCCTATTCTAATTTTATACTAAATGTGATAAATGAGAACATCAAAAGGCTTAAAAAAGGGTAAATCTAGGATTGCTACAATCATTTCCCTTTCTTACTTAAACTTGGATAAATATTTCCATGGATTTCACTGATAGCCTTTCCATTTTTTTTTTAAAATAAGTCATACTACTTGTGGTGGATATCCTCCCCAAAAATGACACTTTTTTCATTGTCCCACCTCTAAACATCATGTACCATATACCTAAACCTTCCATAATCAAATTAAAATTACTAAAAATTATTTGAAACCAAATCACACATCTTTATCTTAAAATAATATAAGCAATTTTTGAGATACAATTTATTGATTATATTTTTAGTTTGATAAATATAACCTATCATATTTATATCTTGTATATAGTGGTTTACTTAGAGACATTTAATATGAAAAGATCTATAAGGCACAACCAAATAGTTCCTCATTTGTTGTTGATTAAATTTAACCAATATTCATGACATCATAGATGGATTATTTTTATTTGCAACCAATACCCACTAATCTATTTCTTCCAAAATATATTGTATCTTTAGCTTCCATATCTCATAGCTACTGCAATTGAATTTCTCAATATTTGAAAAAGAGGTATAGGCTATGCCTTCAATCCTTCATAAATTGACAAAATAAGAAAGGTCTCACATGTCGAAAAATAAATAAATAAATTCTTTTTCTTAAAAGATGAGGAGTAGGAGCAGGAATAGGCATGGTGTGGGAGTTTTGAAAACTGTTGATGATGGTGAAGCTAATTCTAATGAAGATGATGGCGATCCTTGGCCTACTAGTGCAACTGAATGTGCTTTGGCATCAATTGGTTTTCTTTTTGAATGTCCTTTGGCATCGCTTGGGTTGTTGCTTGGTGTGGCTCATGAGGCTTCTCTTCTTCTGGTGTAGAGCAGTCTTTGGCAAGGAGCTAAAGGGTGGCTTTTGCATTTTGTTGCAAAAACTTTTCCTCTTTTCTTCCTTTTGCATCTGCTCATTGCTCTTATTCTAGCATTACCATTTTTTGTGGCTTCTGGGAGCCCTGTTTCTAGCTTTCCTTCTTGACTTGTCTGAGGTCTGTGAGTGGGGAGTCATTTGGAGGTAATGAGGCTCTGTTTATTTTCTAGTTAGTGTTCCTCTAGGGATAAAGCTCTTCTGGATTATTTTCAGCTTGGTTCATGTTACTTCTCTAGGGCATCTTTCCATATTGAGGGTGTTGTCTTTGCGCTCCTTCCATCTATTTGGTGCTTCTCCCATGGTCCTATTGGTGTTGAGAAGGCTCCTCTTGCTTTTCATCTCTTTGTTTGGGCTATCATATGTGAGGTTGGCTAGGTGGGTGAGGTTTCATATTCTAGATCTCTCTCTCACCAATTTTAGTGGATCCTTTCCTTTCTACTCAAGCTCTTTCTTAGGGTTTTGGATGTTTTTTTTTATTAAAGGGTTTGTTCTTGTTATGATGGTTGCTAGTATTTTGTTGAAGACCTTGGATCTTGGTTGGTTGGTGGTGGACTTTGTCCATGTTAGAGGTTGTTGGCTGTTGTCAGGTTTGAACTTTTTGCTTTATCTTCTAACCTAGTTGTTCATTTTGTTTAAGGGGGTGAGGCTAATCCCCTTATGGTCTTTGAATCCCTTGAGGATGTTGGGATCTGGTCTCCATTGGCCCCTTTTCCTTTTGGAGGTGGCTTTTCTTTCGGTCATATTATTGAAGGTCTCTATGGGGGAGTCCTTTTCCCTTTTTCCTCTTAGTGTGTTGTTGGTTGGGAGGATTTCAAGGTTTTTCTAGAAAACCTAGTTGTATTTGTTTCTTAAGAAAGATGATGCTATTATTATTGAGTTGTTATAAAGGTTTATTCTGAAGGCTCAAATGTGGTTGTGTTTAATGTTGATGGTTGTCTCTTCTTTCAAGCTCTAGTATCTTACCTTTCCAAAGGAGGATGTAACTGCTCTTTCCTTTGAAGTTCTTTATTTTTTCTAGGTTCTACAGATGGTGTCTTCTATGGAGGTGAAGATTGTTCCTTCTAAGGTGAAGCCCTCTCCTTTTGAGGTGGAGTTGGTTGTTGTAGACTTTGGGAAGATCTCTTCTTTACTTCTTATTTCTATTGAGGTGGAACTCATGTGTGTAGGAGAGTGTTGGCTTGGGAGGTAAGGCTTTATATTTCTTCCTCTCCATTAGAGGGGAGCCCTCTCCTATTGAGGAGGAGATTGGGTTGGCTTTTCAAGTTGGATGGAGCTGCAAGGATGTGGATGGTTATCAATGTTTTGTTGTTCTCTCTAGCTTCCCTATTGAGGTGGGGAGTTTGGATTTGATGGGCTCAATGTTGTTATTACTGAGCAAATGGTTTGTTGTAGTCTGGATTCTTTGTTGCTTGACTATTTCGGGTGGTTACTATTGTCAAAACCTAGTTTTTTGGGTTTAAGGTCCCTTTATTTCTTGTTGTTTGTAGCCCGAGTTTTCTTTCTAATCTCTGATGGTTGCTATTGTTTGGGTGTTGATGATTTGTTGATTATTTTTTGTTTGCAGCTTTCTTGCTTTGGATAGGGTTGTGGATCCCTTCAAAACCATTTGTATTGGGTTTTAGGGCCCCATCAAAACTTGCTTCACCCTTAATAAAAAATAATAATTAAATGCTTGTCAAAATCTAATCCCCTCTATATAGATCCAAGCTCTAATTTTAAGTATTGTTAATCGAGGTAAATAAATCTCACATTAAATAGTTTTTAAAAAATTTAGAAATCTATTTTTTAGCTATGCATATTAGAAATTACCTAGAAAAAGGTAAAGTGAGTTCTTAAAATTAGTAATAAGAAAATCAATAGACCATTGAATGGAAACACATAACACTATATGTGCATGGAGAAACCCTTTTAAAAAAAAATCCAACATAAAGGGGAGAAAAAATATATTGAAAACTATGTACATATGAAAAAAAATCTCTCCTCAATTTGTAAGTATTTTGGGAACACTTTTGTACCTACAAATCAAGTATACAACTACTATCTCAATGTTATAATTTATAAAGAAAATGAAAACAAGAAACCATGCTAGTTATACAAAATAAGAGGTAAATACCATAGGCCCATTATAATTTTTTAATACTATCTCATGAAAAAATCCCATGCCCCATTGAACATTCATGTGGGAAACCTCCCAAATAGTAAGAGCAACTCTCAATTAGCTATGAATAGAAAATGTAGCCTTTATATTAATAATAGGAAATATATTTGATATTTATCTCCCTTATAATGACACACATCATAAAGTAAGTATCCAAATTCACCTCAATGCATGAATGTGGACACCACTAATAATGAAAGATGCTCCATTACTCAATTCTAGTACTCAAGTTGAGAATTATTGAAAAATAGCTTTATAATTACAACTACTAACCCCACCTTCTTCATGAATACTATTATAACTAATATTCCAAGACAAGTGTCTAAGTTCTCATTCCAATATTATTGAAGATGCATAAAATAATATATTACGATTATAATTAAATACCACACCATATCAATAGAATAAAGTGGTTTATGGGAAGAAACCACCACTTCTTCTATCTTACATTCTAGGAAATTTTCTAGTGAAAATTGTGCATAGAACCTTTAGCACATGGGATAATATTATTTAGATCCTTCAAGAAAACTTTCACATGGCTCAAAATTATATTAAGAAACAAGACAATCAATAATGTTATGAATATGATTTTCATCCCAAAGACATGAATTTCTCTTGGTATAGCCCTATAAATAATCCTCTTTATAGGTGAAAGGTCACCAAAATATTATCCCTAGGTTATATGGTCCTTAGAAATTCCTTCAATGTATTGGTCCCATAGCTTACAAGTTGGAACTTCCACCTTCCCCTTATCATCACCTTGTTTGAAGAATGTTCTTGGTGAACAAGTCACTACTCAAACCATTCTTCTAGGGCTTTATGCCAAATGATCTATTATTATCTATTCATAAGTATTCTTAATTTATATGTGCTGATCACACCAACTTCATAATTTTACACTTGGTGAGTTCTTGATCTAATAGCATGGTATGCACCTCCAAGATGATACATGGGAACCCCTTCCCTAAATTTAACAATAATTTACCATCCATAGTCTTTGATGATAAATATTTTTAAGGGGGGTAGATGTTAAGTTCCCTTAGTGTTAAATATTTTCTTATTGTACTAAATTCTTTGGATCCATACAATTTGAAATTCATCCCTTGAGACATTAGGAATAATCTCCTATGATTGGGAAATAATATTTATCTTGATGATAAATAGTATAAATATAAGATATAGAATATTATATGTGAATCCATTAATTATATTATATATTAAGAATTTATATAGGTGGTTAGACCCTTGAAGAGGCTAATGATATTTTAATATGAGTCTACCTTTTCAATATTATATTACTTTTTGTTTCTATTCTAATATTTATTTTAGATATTTTAGATATTTATTTAATATTTTGTAGGAAGGATTGCAACATAATTTGAATGTGCTAAGGCCATGGGTATTCTTTAGACTTTAGGACATGTTTATCTCAATGCCATGGATATCCCTATATCACTTTCAATGAGATTTGGTAATGATGTTGATGTGTAATTTTATGATGTATGCTCTTCAATGGTCAATGTTGACATCATGAGAAGTTATTGGTTCGTACTACAAATGAGAATAATATATTTTTATAAATCCTTGTTCTAGAAATAGAGGATATAAATCTTCATATTTGTGAGGACATGAGAAACTTATTGCAATCAAGAGATCTTAGACATATTTGTTGTGATGTTGTTTGTGATATTTTAGTTAAAGAAATGTGATCTTGAACTTGGAGATGAAAATCATGTAGTCATAAGGATTTATAATAGTATGTATTTTCCCATGTATAGTAGTACCATTGGTTATGATTTGGAGGTAATCTATTTTTCCATGATCATTTTTCTTAGATACTCTTAGATGTATTTTTCTTAGATGTATTTTTATAATTAGAGTTTAGAATGAAATAATTAGTTGAGAATCTATTTCTACTAGTAAAATTTTGTTGAGATTGAAGATCTCTACCCTTTTTATATTGTATCAAAATAATGATATTTTTTATGAGGTTTCAATAGAAATATAAAGGATCCTACACATAATTTTAGCAAGAACATGATGAGAATAGTATTTTAATAAAGACTCAATGTGACTTGGAGTTTCTTAAGAGGAACAATCTCATACCCTAGACTTAGTCCACTTAGTAGAGAATGATCTAAGAGATATTTCCCACCTATTTTTTAGTTCCGTTCTATTTTACTTTATTTTTCATGCTCAAATGAGTCTTCATCTCTATGGATCTTAGTTTAAGGAATAGTGAATGTTTACATGGTTTCATTTCATTTTCCTATGACTTCTAGTGAATGATTTTAAAAATTTGGGTATTTAAACATTTGGGTATTATCTCCAAGAACTCTTTTGAGGAGCATAGTGGATGATTAGTAGCTTTGGGAATGTTCCTAAGTTATGGTAATATTTATTAGTTGATCTTTATTTAGCTAAGGAGCTTATGTATAAATTTTTAATTATTGATCATGTTGTATTTTACCTAAGGTTGAACAATTGGATATTGTGATATATTTCTATTTAGTGATTTAGAAGGAGGTCTACTTGTGACAACTCTAGATAATTTTTTGGTGTTAGCAGAAAGACCTAGTTGTATTTATAGATTTCATCATAGATGGTTTACTACTTATCTTGGAGGTTTAGTTTTTTTTATATTAGAGTTTGGGATTTATATATAATTAGATTTATTTGTTCATATTTTTGAACTTGTTGATAATTATTTATTTTAATTTTACTTGTTATTTTTATTAACAATATTTTTTTTCTATGCGATATGGAGAATGTAGGAATGCTATTTTTTCTTTTCAATTCATCATGGGAGAGAGTTTTTATAATGGTTTAGCTTATATGTTTATAGATTGGTGTGTATTATTTAACACTATGTGATAGAGGACTTGATCCATGTCCTTTATGTGTGTTGTTGGTGTACTTTTGTATGTTGTTGTTGGGACTAAATCAAATGTTTCCTAGAAAAGTAGGTATCCTATGGAAGTACATACGTGTTATTAGATCACAATATATAGTTATTTGAGTATTTTTGCATGTGTATAAGTTTGTTAGCAATGGACATAAACTTTGTGCAAATTATGTTAGATATATAGATAGTAGGAGGCCTTCCATTATGTATGTTCAACTTATTTTGTGGTGTGATTAGTTGGATGTGTATGTGATAGGATATAGTCACTGTTGTAATTATATAAACTAGTATTTTGGATATACTTGAGCTTTTTTATTGTAGTTTCTATTTTTTTAGAGTAGGATATGATATTTACCTATGTGATAGTTAGATTATCACCATAATTAAATTATTCACTACTATTCATGTGTGGTTTGTCAGCATTGATGTGTAGCTTTTGTTATTGTAATTACTTCATGAAGTATGTGAGACTAGATAGGTTTATATGGTTGAACTTAGTTATGGAAATTCTAGCTCTAATGGTTAGTTCATTAGGTTGTAAACCCCTGCGTTCTTACAAAGTGTTAGAACATAATGTTATAGTGGTCATACCATTATAACATTTATATATTTTTTAATAAGGCTATAAAAGTTCTTATGTTATAAATCATTTACCATTTAATTGTTAATAATCTAATAGCTATTTTGATGATCAATTGTTTAATAATGGTTTCGTTGAATAGGTGTCCCCTTAAGGTATTTTCCACCCTTTCTCCTATATTTAAGGAGGTTCTCTCTCATTTGAGATGTGTAATTTTGAATATTTATAGTGGACTATACAACTATGCACATCAAGTATTATTAGCCATGTGGAAGTATGTAGAGGAGTGTCCCTAGGTTCAATCTATTTTCTATTAATGTTTTTGTAAGTATTTTAATAAAATGATACTTTACAGGGGTTTTTGACATGAAATGTTTTTTTGCAGTTATATCTTGTGCAGTGTGTAAAATATATGTTTGTTTGATTCTCATTTTATTTATTTTACATTTTGTTTCAATGATTAGTATCCTATGATCCTAATTTCTAACCTAGTATCAAAGCCAATTAGGTTGTGCTAATCATTTACTATGTGTTAATTCAATTTATTTACTTATTTTCTTCAATTGCACATATAATCATTTGTGGAGTAAGTTAGCAATAATATTTTTTAAAAATTTGTGAGATGCAAATTCATTCAAGAAAGGTCAAAATTCATTTTTCACCTTCTTACATAGTTATATGACATTATTTAAGTATTATTCATTCCAACAAGTTCAGATTTAATTCTAGAGAGTTTCAAAGTGCATGTACACAATCTGGTAATGTATGATGCTTATTTTTTAGTACTATATTTCATAATCTAATTAATTCAAAATTGTCCTATTATGATATAATTTCAATGTTCTTATATGAAAATCAAAACCTTTCAAGAATATTAATTTTTTTTATGGTATAAAATGCGAGGGATAATTCTATCTTTCAATAAATTGAGTCAGTTTGTCCAACTTTAACACCAATTCTAAGAACTATTTTTAATTAATTTTTAAATAATTTGAGAACCACTTTTTTTTATGTAACACATTATATCAACATTACACTTTTGAATCTCAACCATTTTCGCTACAAGGTCAGGGTTTCTCTTCCCCACTATCTTCTCTGTTCTTTAAGAAATACTCTGGATGACCATAAGAAAAACCCAAGAAGATATCCTATTTTGCATACTAGTTTGATTAGGTTAATTGTTGAACACTTTCAAAATATGCCGGCCCCTGCTAAATTGGTTGTTTCCCTGGAGTCTGAGGAGGATGATACTAAACCCAACTGTTGGGGGAATTTGCCCAATTTAAGCTCGGTGAGGATTGTCCTGAGTCTACCCCCTATTCAGACTGGAAAGAAAACTCAAAACCATAATCCCCAGTCTGCTAAAGCCTGCCCTGTTTCTAAGCCTGGAAGCTCTAATGTCAAAAACCTTGTCTCTTATTATGAAGACTCTCCTAATTTTGAGGATTCTGGCGCTAATAAGAATTCGTCCTCTGCTGTCTCGTCGTCGGATAGAGATGTTAGAATTGAATCCCCTAAGCCTCCGACCTTGCTAAAAATTGCTTCAATCCTGATAGGGAACCCTCTGCCGACTTCTTGGGCATAGCTAGGAATAAAGCGACAAACCATTTCAGAATGTTGAAATGAGTTTTCCATGAAATCAATGATTTGAAAATAAAAAATTGGGCCCTCTAGAGTAAATTGGAGGAAATGAAAGATAAGGTTTCAGTGTTAAGCAAGAGGGATGAAGAGCGTAAAGATCACAGTGCCAGTAAAGAGATCCAGGACAATGTGGGCAAGGACAGAAGGATTGAAATAGATTTGGAAAAATTGAAAAATACCGTGAAGATAATTGCAGAATAGAACAATAGGATGGCAAGACATAATGCCATTATTATCAACGTGATGACTGAAAAATTGGACAAAGCTCAACAGGGGTCCTTGGTGGTTGACCTGGAAGAGGGGAAAGATAAAAATTAGGAAGAGGATATTGGGATATCTAAGAGAACCAGGGCGAATTTGAAAAGGAAGGCACCCCCAAGACCCTAGATGATTGAAACATTCAAGAAGGGCGTTCAGGACATGCAGGACCTGGAGGCTAAAACTAAGTCTGTTTTGAAGACTCTAGGTTAGGTGCTGCTAGTTTTTTGGCTTGCATTCTGGCTGGTTTTTTGATTGACCTTCCTGGTCTTTTGTGGTTGGCTGCTGCTCTTTCTGGTTTTGTCCTTTTTTGCAGCCTATTTTTTCTGTTGGACTTTTTGGTCCTCTGTCTTTTGTTGTAAACTTGGTGGTTTTGGGTCCTTGTAAAATTTGTTTTTTCCTTTATAAAAAACATTACACTTTTGAATATTCAAACCTATTGTTAAATAATCTAAGAGCTCATAATCAATAAATGATTCTTTGACACTTGTACTCCCTACTAATGAAAGTTAAACTAGCACTTGCACTCAGAGGGGTGCAATGGTTACACCAATAGTGATCTATATATAAGTAAACATGGTATTGTAGTCTAGTTTGAAATATATATACAATATTGATTGTAAAATGTACAAAATTTTAATACATAATAATTGCATTCTTGGTTATGTATCAATAGTACAAAATTTTGGTACTGCATATGTGCTTATAGAAAATTGAATGATACTTTCATAAAAATTACAATTGTGGCAATTTTGTTGTCCATGAATCCATTTGGTTGTAAGCAAAACAAGTTTTTATATGGCCATATCACATTCCATATTCTTCTCCATATAGAATATTTGATTATCACCCCATTTAGATCATTACATAGTAACAACACATACATTTGGAGCTACAACTCAAATGTTCCCTACTGATTATCCTTGCCTCCTTGATCATATTTGAGGTGGAAAAAGATCAATGCATGCATTTAATATTTACTTCAAGATTGACTTCTATTATATGCAAATGTGCTTGAATATCTTTCATGGATGTCAAATTATCATTTCATGTTCACACCTCAATGATTCATTTATTGTTGATGATTCTATTTGGTTTTAATTAAAATGGGTCTGGACAATTTTTGTTTTCATGTATTTTGTTCATACACAGTCAAAACAATAGTTAAGTGGTTTTGATGAAATGGAAGAAGGTCAAATATAACAGTATGTGGTTGTATCCATCGCTATAATGAAAACCCAACTCTTCACCATTCTATGAATGGAAGCAAACTATGTTACCAATGGTGCCGATTAGTCTCACCCATATTTTTCACAGTTGATGATACATATTTGGATTAGCTACAGTTCACATATGTCTAACCACATATTTGGGACATATCTATATCTAAATAGAGCTCAGGTAAGATAACAAGACATATTAAATTGCGGCCAATATGAAATCAAGGAGTATCTCAATGAAAAATGAAAAACAAAAACAATCAGATCAGAACTAACACAATTTAATTATTCTTTCGATTATATATTGCACCTTCTTTCTCATTTTCTATATTTTTGGAAATCATATAGAGAATTTACAGAATTTCCACATTTGTACCCAATTCAATCATGTGGCATATTTGTTTGTTTTTTTTCCCCACAAATTCTTTTGTTCTCTCCCCTAATCCCAGAAACAAGATGGTTATCAAGATGTAATATGTTTAACTCTCATATTTCTTTTCTCCTTGCCTTCTTTTGGTTCATGTTGTTGTAGTAACTAGTTCTATTTACAACATTTTTCTTTTCTTTTCTGGTGAAGACATTTTTCTGTGTTTCAGAACTTCAGTCGCAGTCATATGGAATACATGGTTTCTCTATGTTCAGGTCGCCAAATCTCAATACAACCTTACCATGCTTAAACATATTCTTAGAATTTGTAAACAAATATAGCAATCTCAAAGGTCATATATAATAAATTCCTTCCAAAATTCTTACTCAGCATGGTCTGAGTAGGTAAACTAAAACAATATTTCCATGTCAAACTATATGTTACTAATTACATCATTAGACTTTGGAATACCCTACAATACTTTAGGTTCCTTAAATAATATTTAGGGGTTACAATAATGAACCGTCAAGTTTTCTTTAATACATATAGTTCACAAATATGAATTGGGACAACATATCAGTCCTATGTCTGATATAAAGCAACAGATCTATCTTTTTAACAGAATACCAATCTGAGACTCAATAGGGCGATACAATCCTTATCCTTGATACATCATCTTGCATCATTGAGTATCATCTATGCATAACATTTCAACATTATCCTTGAGCAGATTGAAGCATGCAGGGAAATGAATATCTTCAACAACCCTCTAATCCAATCTCTAATATTCTTGGCAACTGGAAGGGTCCCTGGTCTATCCTCAGGTTGTATTATATATATTATGAATTTTTATGTGATACTTGTAGTCTATTTCATTGCTAAGATGAATGGAGATGCGAAATCATTATAAACATTAACTTTTATCGCATGTCTAGAGTTTTCAAACCTCCCTTTTCTTACCCTACTTGGCAGTTTTCCTTATCTTGAATAACTGAAATTAACAGCTATCTTCTTCCAGGTTAGTAATTTGTTATTTTTTAAAAATCTCAGGACATGACAGTAGGCAAGATGGTACTACCAAGGCAAGATGTGGCAGCACAAAATTTGTTAACTCACACAATGTTTCCAAATCTAAAAAAGGTGCACATAGAAATATCACTAGAGATGAGTCAAAATGAAATAGCTCTTCTAGCTTTCCTTCTCGCAAATACACCATCCTTGAAAGTTATGAGTATCATCCTACCTCACTGCCCCAAAAATATTCACAACCGGATGTTCATAGGTCAAGTGTTGTATTTAGATAGGGTGTCTTTTGGAGCAAAGATAAGAATATTAAATAACAGAAAACTATTTGATGCAATTTGTATGTACATGTCTTTCTCTGCCTCCGACTATTCAAATGTCTTGTTTTAATTTTTTCAGAATTTAGTTTGCCAAAAATGTTTACTTGATGCTTCCCAATTGGAAAAGCATAAGATAAATCAGAACTAAAGGTGCAAGGGTCATCTCCTGAAGATGGTGATCACAGAATAAAACTGGTAGTTCAAAAAGTTCAAAAAGGACATCTGAGGTAGTTGGCTTCATACTTTGGTGATTTTCATAATAGAATGATCTCAAATATGGGGAAGTAAGTTGTATCCCAATCAAGGTGTCATAGGTCTTTACTTGAAATCTATGCCTTATTTATTTAGTTTTTAGCAACCATTGCATGCTTTCCAATGGTCATTGATCATCAATCTAATTTCTGAGGGGTCTCACAATATTCACCAAGAAACAGGGTAGCTGAGATCATTTGCTAGTATGTATGATAAGTTATTCATGGTCATGTCCTTGTCATCGCCATGTTGAATGCTCCCAATATATTAAAACAAGGTGTATAATGTTTCACGTCTAGGTTTCCCTTTTACCAAATCCAGGTTTTAAATCTTGACCTTCATCAACTTTTTGCACTAGTTATGGTTTTTACAGGGTATGTAGGTGAACATATTGCCAAGTAGGGTTATTCATGATATTCTGGATCCAAAATGTTAAGTAAATTTGAATTTATTGCTTTTGGGGTTTGGGATGATCTTAGATAGTTTAAAAACACGACTGGCAATGCTTTGGGGAGAAATTAGATGTGAAACCTTTGCTAATTCTGAGTAAATAAAGTCCATTGGGTCTCTAGTAATTCAATTTCAAAATTTATATTTGGGGATGCCATGTGGTATAATCTTGCATCACTAGCTTTGCTATGTGGTATGATCTTGCAGCAACTAGTGTTCAATTGGACAAGCCAAGTGTTGCTATCTCAAATTATTGAGGGTTCCACATGTAAGCATCTCACAACACCTCAGAAGACACATGTTAGCATCTCGCGTTATAATAGTTCATGAGATAAAACAAAAAAATTGGATGTGTAAGGATTTCAAAACTGGAGTGCTAACTGAAATTGGATCCAAAAGGATCTCGGGGAAAAAAGTCAAATATCTAGAAAGTTGCTTCGCAACAGATGCAAAATATCTTAAAGACTTAATTTATACCCATTTCAGGTGCAGTTAATTAGGCTTCGATAACTTCAAGGATAGGGAAATAGGGGGATGTTATGTACATGTTTAAATCTTACAGCAGCAAATGGATATAGACGGGACAGGTGAAAGGTTCTTGTAGTATCATCTGTGAGGAAAAGGCAAGGGAATTGGAGAAAAGGACCAGGTGGCATGGTGAAATCTCAGGGTATCCTAGGCATGTAAGCAGATGCAAAGTAAGCAGAACCCAAATATAAATGAAATCAGATCTGGATTGACTTGAGAGATGAAAAATAGAAAACATCCAGAAAGTTGTTTCTATGAATTCTGATATGAAGTTAATGCAAACTAGAGTCTAAATAGGGGTTTGGATCCCAATTTTGAAAAGCTAAAAGATGATCTCAGCATGAAAAGGAACTTGGGTGCAAAAATGAATTAATCAAGGAATATATACCAAATAGGGTCAGAATATAAGATAGGAAAAGTCTACTCAGAAAACTAAAAACTCAGGCGTGAAAACAATTAATCCAGGGTACATTAATTGGATTGGGTTAGGATTAGATAGGCACAACAAGAAAGAGCTGGATGCCAAAACAGATTGAAACTATTTTAAAATCCTTCCGGTTTTGGAATTGTATCAGAGGCCAAATGATAAGAAACTAAGGGATTTTGACAGTGGGGTTAAGTCCAATTCGTTAGTCTAGAGGGTTTTCATGACATCTAGCTCTAGAGTGCATGTTCAACGGTATCCCTGAAATTGGAGTAATTGGAGTAGTTTTCCATCAAGTTGAATTTATATGGTCCTGCAGTGGACATGTTGTAATAGGGTTTAGGCCTCCAAACAGAATTCACTAAATAATCTAAAAAAAACATCAACCAATTTTTTCTTAGAAATGGAATCAGATGTGAAAAAGGATAAATAAAACATGGCCTAAACCATAGTATAAATTTGGATTTAAAAGAACGACTAAAAGGTACAAAAATAAGAAGATCCTGATGTGAAAGAAAATTAAACTGGGATATAGAAAGAAGATCGGGTCTGGATTTCCCTAGAGGCAAAAAGAAAAAAAAATGTCAATGAGATGCTTTCGAGAAAATGGGATGTGAAGTATCATTCAAACCGTGTTTGATTAATTTAGGGTCCAGCCAAGAAAGAAAGCTTGATCAAACAAATCTGGATGCAAACAAAAAGGTAAATTTGGATGGAAAGATGACTTCAGGTTTGCAATACCCCTTGCACACAAAAGTAAATAAATTAACCAAGGGTGCAGGAATGACATCTTGAAACTCCCTTCAGCCTTATCAGTAAACCATGGCCCATTTGGTCCATTCCCCAGTTTGAAAACACAAAAAACAATCTCTGTTGCAATTATTTGAGACTGAACTCTGAGTCTAAAGTAGCATTCTGCTTAAATATAATAGCACTAGATTTAAACCAAGTAGTACCATGGAGTGCTTACCTGAACTTGTCTGTTTGCAAAAGTTGTCTTCTTGACTCTGTTAGAACCTCTACTTTTTGAATAGAAGCCAACTGATTTTGTTCTCAGAAAGGAATAGAGGAATTCTATTTGAAGAATGCTGCAACAAACACATGAATGACTCGAGTGGGAGGGCTTCCACTAGGCAGTTTGTTTCTATAAAACCTAGTCCCACACAAGAACACAAGAAGTTGCATTGCCATGGTAACGGCAGGAATGCCAATTCCCACACCCCATCCAACATTATCTTGGATGTACGTGAGAACAGCGAACCCTTAAGGGTTCCCAAGCAAATATCGAAATACCGCCGGTTAAAGAATTATCTTTTGTGCTTCTTCTCTTTTGGGCCCTCATCATCAAATTGGTCCGCACCAAAGGCCTGCAGGCACGGCTTGTGACCCCTTTGTCCCAAAGCAACCAAGTAAAGCGAAAAGTTAAAAAAAACAATATTGAAATGTGATGCTCCGGAGCAAGACTTGGAATTATAATTGCATGGTGAGGATTTGAGACTCCTAAGAGAGAATGATAAGAGCCACCAAGATTAGTCCCTGTCATATTCCATTGTATGACGTCTTACTTGGATATAACAGATATGATTAAAAATCAGGAAAATGAAAATTTATTCAGCTATTTTGAAAGAAAATGTACGTCTAATTCAATTTCCAACGTGTGCACAAACTAGAGTATGATTTTCAGTTTCTATATGCACAAAAACTAAATTTGTAGATATGTGTCCTTAACCAAAATACCAAACTGAGAATTTCAGCAAGGCACCCATTAAAGACTCATCTGAGTTTTTGAGCTCGGTATCATTTTCACTTGTTATTGATTCATACATCTAGCAAATATGGGTTCTTAATCGAAAGGTCCGATTGGGATCTTCAACAAGGTACCCACTTTTATTCTTTTACACGTGCAAAATAGGGGTTCTTAACCAAAGGATCATTATGGTGTTGGAAGTTTAAGGAATTTGTCATTGATATGCTTGTTGGCAACATGGGCATGAGATAAACAGTGCAAAAATAGTGTTGTCATTGATGTCAACATTGTAGTTTGAGGTCTATCTTGATGATTAGTTGATCCAATGTGCATATGTGTTTGAAATGATGGCAATCTAGTATAGGGATGCAAATGAGTTGGTTATATGGTTAAGCGTCAAAACATCAGTTTTTAGTATACAATGCATCGGTTTTTGACCTGCATTTCTTTGCCTTGAAGTATTCTGGTCTATGATTCTAAGTCAATTTTGTTGGATGTCAAAAGAGTCTAAATCCAAAGTTTCATGTTGTTTTGACCTCTAGTGCAAAAGTTATGGTTGACAGTATATTGGGTTTTCTAGTAACAATGTTGCCAATGCAAAGTACCTATTTTGAATGGTCCGCATTCCTCTATGGAATAATATTTGGTTATGTGGATTTGTGGGAGTGTTTATAGGTGTCAAAAGGGTGTGTAGTCTAAGTGGTGTGTATTTTGGAAGTCCACATGTCAGTTTGTGGATAATCAATTGGAGTACTTTGGTGTTGTTCACCAGCGATGCCAACCTAATATGTTCAGGGTTGTTGGAAGTTCAAAGAAGTGTTGATTGGTTATGTGGAGCTATTATAGGTCCATGCAAACCTATTTAATGCATTAAAAGTTTTGAATTAAAGCACAAAGCATGTATTTTTATCTTGAGCCAACAAATTATTATTTTGTAGCATGATACATCTAATTAGGGTGACCTAATTGATGTTGTAGGGTTTTGCGAGTGTAAAGGGTATAAATGTAAGTTCATTTTTGGTGTTTTAATGATGATATGAGATGTGATATTTATTGTAGAATATGTGTGATGTGAATTCCTAAGCAAAGCATGTAAATGTGATGTGAATGCATAGAAGAGCAGAGTGTTAGAGTAGAGTAGCATGAACTATGTTGATTCAATTTTTTGAGCTTTAGTGGAGTTGTATTTCCTACATATTGTAGGTGCATTTGTTGCAATTCTAGTCTTGGCAGTGTTCCAACCCTCTCTTCTATTTCTCTTATTCTCTGAACAGTGAGTCCATCAAACAGTAAGTCCCCCTAGCAGTAAGCCTTTCTATAATATTTATAACCTGTTATAATATATTGTGAGCTAATCCTCACTATAAATTTTCCCTTTTTGGATTTTTTATGTAAAAATATGGTGTGCATGTGTTATATGCTTTGATGGTTTCTTTCATATAGTTTCTTTCCTTATTGCAAATTGAATATGATGCTTGAAATGAATGTTTAAATGCTTAAGTGGTTTTAGAGAATACTAATTCAACTGCCTCTCAGTATTCTGGGTGTTCAACAATTGGTATCAAAGCCTAGTTTCTTCATTTAGCTTTATCACTAAGGTAGATCTTAGAGTTAAATAGATGTCTACTATGAGATATCCTACTCCTCTAAAAGAAATTCCTATGGTAGGATTTATTGAAGAAGAATACATTGTTGATATAGAAAGAGAACTCAAATCTTCCCTAGATGATTTGGATGAAGAATAATTTGAGAATAGAGATCTAAAAAAGGATCTTAGTGATGCAGATGAATGCATTAAGATATTGAGAGAGAAACTCAATAAAGCCATAGATAGGATCAAAGAGCTCAAACAATCAAATGAGATCATTCCCAACTTGAAATTGCAAATTGAAGAAAGTAAAAAGGTTGAAGACTACCTGAATGCTAAACTAAAAGAAAAATTTGAACAATGCTCAAAGCTTGAATAAGAAGTTGTAACCTTGAGACTAGATCTAAAGAAAACAATGATTCAAGAAGAAAAATTCAAGAAGATTACTACAATGCTTGATGAGATGATTGCAAATCAGAAGGAATCTAAAGACAAAGAAGGGTTAGGGTTTGAAAAAGGTGAAAGCTCAAAGATATATCAAAATCTAGACAAGATTTAAAAGAAGATTGGGGACAAGAAGTGTAATGGCCTCAAAAGACCACCAATTAGACAACAAAATGCATAGAGGTACCCATATTTTAATGGTTTTTGTTATTTCTACAACAAATTTGGATATAAGGCTATGGAATGTAGAAGAATGAATCAGAATGTTCAATCATTTCTTGATCAATTTTTACATGCAGAAAATTTCTTCATAGAGCTAGTGAATGCATAAATCAAATGATGAATGGCTATAACAATGGTATGATGTTCAAATCTTTCAATGGATACTGTTATGAATGCAATGGATTTGGGCACAAAGCTAATCAATGCATATCCAAAATGGGTGGAAGTAAGATTGTTCAAAATGTCAAATGCCACAAATGCAATAAGTTAGGACACATTGCTAAGTTTTGTAAAAGCAATAATCTATTTAGGTTGATCTAGTAAAGAAGAATGATCTAGTGAAAAAGGTTGATCGAGTAGAGATGAAGAAACAGATGAACAAGATATGGAGAAAAAAGAGGAGAATTAGGTTAAGGATGAGTTTGTGCCAACATTTGGTGCAAATACTTCCTTCAGAAACTGGGTTAAGAGATTTGGTTCAAGGGGAGTTTTAACAAATAATCATTAAGCCTCTGTGAAAGATATGTTGTTGATGCCTTCAACACATGGATATGAGTTGTAGGTTGATATGCTTGACCTATTGGTGAAAACACCAATGGAAAATACCAAGATGCAAAAGTCTGTGGAGGAATCAAAGGTGATTGTGCATTACAATTACAGTTTATCAACTTCTTCACCTAACTTCAAATCAATGCATTCAATGTGATTTAGGTTATTTCAAAAAGGGTTTATAAGTGATTTAGCATATGTCTAATTCATTTGCAAACAATTATTTGAAGAGAGAAGAGTAGTGAATGAGTGAAGAGAAGCATTCTAGAATTATTGTGTATGAAACCCTAATCGGAAACGTTCAAAAGGTATTTACAGTTTCTATTTTCCCTAATCTTTCGAAGTACTCTCATTGTGATTAGAAGATATATACCCCACAAGTTTTTGAGGTTGTGGAATGACCCCATCCAAAATTTAAGAGGCACCCTGGTAAGTCAATGATGATTGATTTGAGTGGTGCTTTCTCAAGCATTCCATATGGTGTGTTGCATATTAAAGATGTTAGGATTTATATACATGCTAAGTTGGAAGAGTATAACCACTCTACGTTGGGTGATGTGTGGTTTAACGAACTCACTAAAGATCAATTTGAACTGAAAACCAAGTTCAAGAGTTTGGTGGAGAAGAAGCTTGATGTCTAGAATAACTTTTTTGATCTTTGCTATGGGTGGATGAGTAGGTTAGATACACCTTGAGCAAGATTCGTGATAGGTTTATGTGGCTAGATATTCCTAATTTAATGAGTAGGCGGTTAGGGTTGTTACAAGATTATGCTCAATCAGACCAGTTTTGACGCTTAAATTGGTAAAGAATGAAATGGTGATGGAGTTGATAGGTGCAAGGTATGACAAGAGAGCCCTGATAGTCAAATCCATTAGAGACCGTATTGTGAAATATGCAAATAATGGTGATAGGGTACAAGATATATACTACAAAGAGAAAAAACTTTGTTTCTACGACCATCATCAACATTGCATATGAGATGGTTAAGAAAGGTGCTAATTATGATTTCTATGAGTTTTCTAGGGAACAACTTCTAAAAAATTTGTAGAAGACTTTAAGGACTCTCGATACCCCTTCAAGTTTGGTATCTTGATTATTTATTTTCTTTTCGACTTTCTTAATGAGGTTCCTAGAAGCAGAAACATAGTATGGTTGAAGGAAAGACCAGTGGCACATCAAATCATAGATCACTTGATGAGATTAGGTGATGAAGACACTTAGAAGAAAGCACTATGGGGATTCTTTAAGACTTTCCAAGAAAATATGCAAGCTAGAGAAAGGATTCCAAAGAGTGTGGTGGAAAAGTACAAAAAACACATTATCTTCATGGTTAGTAATGACTGTTGCATAATGGAGGTTGTTGAGCCTAGGACTATGTGGATCCTAAAAATGGGATATGAAGTTACAAAGGATGTACAATTTTTGGTCTACTGACCATATGCTAAGAAAACCTAAAGACACCTCTGAGGGAAGATATGGAACATATGAAGAGAAGTATATGGAGGTGCACATTTAGTAGAGGGAGAAACAGATAAAAAAATCTATTGAGAAGATGATTGTAAAAGTTGCAAAAATGATGGGCCTTTCAAAGGAACAATTGGAGAAAGCCAAAGGAATTTTTGGCTCTCTAGGAGGTGCATCCAATGTAACTAGATCTGGTAGAACATCTAGCCCCTCTTTGATTTCCCCCAAGTCCTCCAAGACTATCCCCTCTGTTAGTGCATCAAAGAGAAAGGAGTCAAGTAGTACTCCAACAAAATTGTAGAGCGTGCCAATAAAGGAAAATAATGCTTTGGTGAAGCAACAAGACGCCACACAATAGAGAAGAGTGAAGGTTAAAGCAACAAGAGAAAAAAACCCAAGTGTTAATGAAGGAGAAGAAGATGTAGAAGAACATCCTCTTCAATCAAATAAAGGAAATCTAGCGTAGCACAAGTAGAGTCAACTACAAAGAAGATCAAGGTTGACATTGTAGATATTGATAGTGAAGCGGGGGTAGAGAGATAGAAAAAGTAGTTCAAAATCTATGTGAGGAAAAAGAAATCCAAGCCAGGTTACAAGAAAAGAAGAAGGATAAGGCTTCCTCAGTAAGAACACATAGCCCCATGAAATTAGATGCATTATTCAATGACATAGTGGAGCATGAAATTTCTGAACAAATTGTTTCCCTATATACCACTATGGATGACATGGATAAGTCTACAATAGAAGATAAAATTGTTAGATATATTGTTACATTTGATGTTAGCATGAAGGATATTGAAGGACAATTGCCTAATGATTTGAAAAATGCATTGCATGCAAGAAGAGAAGAGGCAATGAATGAAGTTGAAATGTTGAGATCATTTTCCTTGGAGAAAGTTAGTGTTACCTTTTCTAATGAGGAAAAAGCTAAATTAGCTTAATTGTATAATAAAGAGTTCAGAACTAACCAAAGGGTCACTACCCTTATCAATGGAGATAAAAATTATATTGAAAGGTTAAGGAATGAATCAATTGAGAAGGTTGCCAATTTGGCAAAAAGGTTAGGTATGACCCTAGACAGTGAAGAAGAAATGAATGAGTGTGTCTGTCCCAAATGATAATCTTCCAAAGGTTGTACAACATGAAGATGAAGTAGAGAATGTGCAAAAGATACCTCTTTGGTAGTGGAGAATGTAGTCAAAGAAGAAAATGTTATTGATAACACTCCTTCGGTAGGAGAAAATATTGTTGAAGAAGAGAATGTTGAAGAATCAAAAAAGGAGAATACTCAAATAGGTAACATTCCCCCTCATTTGAAAATAGAAAATAATGTTGAAGAGGTTGTACAAGACAACTCGAAGATACATGAGGCACAAAATAAATAAAATATGCCTCCTTTGAATAACAATGCAAAATCAGTTAATGATGAGAAGAAGTTTGAGACATAGTTTGATAATGTTAAGAAGAATGAATGCAAATATGGTATTGAAAATAGGGAGAAGGATGAAAAGGAAGAGGATTGCATTGGTGACAAGGAAAAGGCTTTGGAAAGTAAAGTTTTTGATGAGAAGTTGGTTGGATATTCCCTAAAGGGATTATTAGGCATTCAAATCTAGTTGCAACTTGTTGTTTCCACCCTGTTACTACAAATACCATTGCAACAAGGACAAGTGGATATGGACAAGATGCCCCCTTTGTAAAAATTATAGTTACGCGATGCATTCCATGCCTCTACCAAGAAATAAATTTCTTAAACACATCTAAAGAGCATGAAGTTAATAAATGAAGGAGTGAAGGTGTTGTAGGAGAGTATTCCTAGAGTAAGTATTGATAATTCATTATTTGGTGTACAAAATTTAAAACTTTTACTTGATTCTTGAAAAGAGCTTTCTTGTACTCATAAGCAAAAATTGGAAAAGGAGATTAATAGAAAGGTGAATGATAAGAGGTTGATGGATATAGCAAAGAAGTGTGCCACTACACATGGTAAACTATAGAACAACCTTAAGGATATGTATACTTACGTTGTTGAGGCCAAGGATCTATTTCAATTTTGCATGAGTGGCCCAGTTCAACCAAGAACATAAAGGTAGAGATGGACTCCATTGAGTCCTATATTGATAAGGTATTTGATGCCTATGATCCAACGAACAATTTAGATGAATCCATTAGAGTAGCAATTGAAAATCTGCATGAACAATTCTTCTAGCTATAGGAGCAACAAGAAAAGATTATAGTGTAGTTTGGACAACTTAAAGACCTAGTGAGTACACATTTCAAACCCATATTTGGTGCTCTAAATAATGCAAAGAAAGCAGTAAAGATGAATTTGGTACATCTAATACTCCAAATGAAGGTGGAGAACTCCTCATAGAGTTTGAGGCTATAACCACATGCTTGGGATAGCAAAGACACATTAGGAGAATGGAAAAAAGGATTGGCAGGCACACGTTACAAAATTATAGGTGTTATACACCAATGTTACATCTTCTTCTAGTTGATTCATGTACATTTATTTTTCTCTTTATGCATTTTAGACTTCATTTTATAAATGTGAATGTTAGAGGATAATGTTTCAATGCCAATTTTGATCCAGTTTGATGGATAGCATTGTTAGGGGAAGTTGGTTAAATTTTGGATTTTGTTACTCTCATGCATACATGTATATATTAGTTAGGAGTATGTGAGTAAGTCGTGTATATATGAAAGGGGGAGAGGGAAAAAGAATAGAAAGTATATGTAAATGATGTCAAAGGGGGAGCACATAATAGGAAATATGTATGCACACTTTACCCTTGATGTCAAAGGGGGAGAATTTTTTTGGAGAACATATGGAGAAGAGTTGATGCATGTTGGCATCAATGACAAAGGGGAGGATTGTTGGAAGTTTAAGGAGTTTGTCATTAATATGTTTGTTGGAAAGATGAGCATGTGAGATATACAGTGTGTAGATATAGTGTTGTCATTGATGTCAACATTGTGGTTTGAGGTCTACTTTGATGGTCATCTAGTCTAGTGTTCATGTGTTTGAAATGATGACAATCTAGTATAGGGATGTAGATGTTTTGCTCTAGTGTAGAACAAATGAGTTGGTTATATGGCTAAGTGTTAGAACATTAGTTTTCAATATATAATGCATCTATTTTTTGGCCTGCATTGATCCACCTTGATGTATTTTGGTATGTGGTTCTAAGTCAATTTTCTTGGATGCTACAGGAGTCTAAATCTAAAGTTATATGTTGTTTTGATCTCTAGTGCAAAATTTATGGTTGATAGTATATCAATTTTTCCAATGATAGTGTTGCTAATGTAGAGTACCTATTTGGAACAGTTCACATTCCACTGTGGAATAATATTTGGTTAATTGGATTTGTGGGAGTGTTTATAGGTGTCAAAAGGGTGTGTAGTAAAAATGGTATGTGTTTTGGAAGTCTACATGTCAATTTTTGGATAATCAATGGATCTATTTTGGTGTTGTTCACCAACAATGTTGACCTAATATGTTTGGGGTTGTGTAGAGTTCAAGTGTTGATTGGTTATGTGGAGCTATTATAGGTCCATGCTTACCTATTTGATGTGTTACAAGTTTTGAATTAAGGTTCAAAGTGTGTCTATTTGATCTTGAGCCGAAAAGTTATTGTTTTGCATAATACATCTAATGAGGACGACCTAATTGATGTTGTAGGGTTTTATGAATGTAAAGAGTATATTTATGTAAGTTCATTTTTGGTTTTGTGATGATTATATGAGATGGGATATGTACTATAGAATATGTGTGGTGTGAATTCCTAATAAGAGAATGTGAATGTAGAGTAGAGAAGAGTAGTGTGAAGTGTGTTGATTCAGTGTTTTGAGCTTCAGTGGAACTATATTTCTTGCATATTGTAGATGCATTTGTAGTAGTTCAAATCTTGGCAGTAAGCCACCCTTCTCTTCTAATTCTCTTATTCTCTAAATAGTGATTCCACTAAATAGTGAGTCTACTTGGTAGTGAGCCTTTCTATAATATCTTATATTCGATTATAATATATTGTGAGCAAATCCTTATTGTAGTCTTTCCCTTTTTGGATTTTCCATGTAAAAATTAGGTGTTCATGTGTTATATGCTTTGATGGTTGCTTTTATATTTTCTTACTACAAATTGAATATGATGCTTGAAACGAACATGTAAATGCTTAAGTGGTTTCTGAGAATATCGATGTTATTCAATAGCCTTAGAAAGAACAACCATAAAATAATATATTTATTGGTACACATTTAGAAATGAAATAATTGTACTTTATTTGCTCTTATTTCTTGAATTTTGGGATCTAATGTCTAGATACAAAAAATCCTTTCTTATTCCTACTGTAAAAATAAAAACATGAGAGAAGAGAAGACACATACTAGTGTAAATCAGTTGTACTATAATCCAAATTGTTAGTGCACTCAATTTTCCATATTAAGTTGATCTTGAAAACATTAATCCAAGAGATGTATCAAAAATTATGATTCTAAACATTGAAATTATCAACTTCCTATCACGGATTTTTTGGAAACATTCTAAGTGTTGATAATAATTTTATAAAACATCAAAAATGACAATTAAAGAGAGTGTGTTCATACACACCAAGTATAAAAAGGGAAGCCTTCCATGTTCCAGTGTGAGCTTTGATAATAGAGTGCCCATGGAGATCCACTGATCCATCTAAATTTAGTAGATCATGTCATACAAATGTTGAAACTGGGAAATTCAACAAACTTGATCCACGAAAGAAGGTTGAACAATTAATAATAAACTTGTATGTACTTGAAAATCTGGCCGATTGGGTAAGTACTGTCATGAAAGGAAAACCTTGAAAAGTTAAACACAAAGAACTCAAATTCATATTAGAATTAAACAAATAGAACCAAGGGATCTTGATTTTGAAGAACCTGGCCATGTTGGGAGTAACATGTCATAAGATGACAAATTTATTACTAAAGGATTCTTTTAGAAAGAGGGAGTTGACCTTGAAGTGACTCTTACTCCAATTGCTAGAGAATTTTATAAAAAAAGGTGGTTTTATATTATTGATACTTTTTTCTTTATTTTCCAGAGGTTTTGAGGTGAATGGGAAAGATCCCCATGAATCCAGATTGAAGAAGGCCCTATATGGGCTTATGGGCTAATGCATGCACCACGAGTTTGATATTATCGTATTAATGATCTTTTATTCAAGTTGGGCTTTTCCAAGTTTAGTGCAAATTTTAATTCTTTGTTTGATAGATCTGATCAATTTATCTTGGTATTGTGTATAGAGTGCTCCAAACAAATCATGGTGTGGGGTGAGGAGACTTTAAACCATCAAGTTGACATTAAGTAAAAATGAATTTTTTTTTACCAAACAATGTATCTATTTTTCATAAAAGATTTTATGTCGATATACAAAAAAAAATGCTTAAACTACTAAATCTTTTTATTGCACTTAGTATTGCGATAAAAACACAAACAAGATCAAACACGAATAATGATGTTGACCAACTCCCACAAGAGCTCCTATGTAAAGGCCAATGTATCATGTTAACTGCAAATCTATGGAATTATAACATTAATATAAGGGTAAGGTCCCATGGAGGGGGGCTTCCTTAAAAGTCTTAGCAGATGCTACTTAGCGTTTTTAGGAATATTTTAAAGTTCTTGGTCCCATGGATACAATGTTGCAATTCTACTTAAAATTTTAAGCTCCAAAATTTAAGGAATAAACTATAGTGTTTTGATAAAAAATAATAAATAAATGAAAATTCCTTCATTTTTATTTTTTGATAAGAATTTAAAATTTTAGATGATCTATACAAGTGGTAGAAAAAATTCCTAAGATGTAGGGGCAATTTCTAGGCCCAACTCAGTTTCACCAGCTTAAGGGTGAGGTCCCATGGGGGGCTTTAGGATCTATTTTAAAGGAGTAAGGGATCCCATGAAGCAAAAAAATAAAATTCTATAAGATTAATTATAATCTTTTCCTCAAAAATAGTAGCCCCTACTTTTTAGTTGAAAAACTTAAGTAGGTGCAAAAGGGGTGGGGCTAGAAGTTTCCCCACTAGCTTAGGCTTTTTTCTACCACTTGTCAATCATATGAAGTTTTAAAATTTTCACCAATTACTTTTTTTATTATTTTATATCTATTTAAGTTGTTAAATTGAATTTTAAAATTCATAACACTAGCTTCCATAATATAAAAGTTTAAACTTTTAAGCTTACAGTATGGTCCCAATGGAGGGCTTAGGCATCTATTTTCATGGAGCTAAAAGTCTCATGAAGAAAAAATAATTATGCTATAGGATTAATTGGAATCTTTTCCTCAAAAATAGTAGCCCCTGCCTTTTAGGATTGCATATTTTAGCTAGTGAAATTGAGGTGGGGCTAGGAATTGCCCCTATAGCTTAGGATTTTTTTTTCTCACTTGTCTATCATCTAAAATTTTAAATTCTTATCACAAAATAAAAATGAGAGAATTTTTATTTATTAATTATTTTTTATCAAAGCACTACAATTATTTCTTAAATTTTAGAGCTTAAAATTTTAAGTTGAATTGCACTACTAAAATCATGAGGCCACCAACTTTAAAATATTCCTAAAAATATCAACAACAACCACTAAAATATTTTAGAAAGCCCCACTCCATGGGAGCTTACCCTTAAACTATACTACAAAATTCATGGGACCACCCACTTTAAAATAATCCTAAAAAAATTTGAGCAACACCCATGAAATATTTTAGGAACCCCCCTCCATGGGACCCCACCCTAAATCTGTAGTCCTAAAAGGCAGGGGCTGCTATTTTTAAGGAAAAGATTCCAATTAATCTTGTAGCATAATTATATTTTTCCCATGGGACCTCTATCTCCATGAAAGTATATGCCTAGGCCCCCCATGGGACCATGTTGTACAACCTCAATGATTCCTAACAACAGATAATATAAAAACAATAAAACATGTTGAAATTTTGATTTTACTATGCAAAAAAGAATATTTAATAGAAATTTTAATATTATTTGTTTACTTTGAAAGAACTAAAATAAAAAAAAACTAAGAAAAAAAATATTAGTAGTTAGATCTACTTTTTGAAAGGAAGTATGAGTTTGCACAAGATGAATCTTGTAGTGTACAAGAGTTCTTTTGTAAAGTAATTCAATTATATTTATTGTTGAATTCAATTATATTTATAAAGAACTCTACTATAAAAACATAGACCAGACATATTTATCTACATGTTAAATTATGAGAGTTGCTAAAAATAATGAGAAAAGCTTTTAAAAAGCTACTACAACATTTTATTTGATTTTGAAACATTTGTTTGAAGATTTAAAACATAAAGCAATGCAATTGGATAAAGAAAATTGCCATCAAGTTGGCAAAAAACACTACAAATGAAAATAGAATTTTCCATATAAAAGTTGCTACAACATATTATTTGATTTTTAAGTATGTGCATTAAGATTTAAAACTTAAAGCAATGCAAGTGGAGAAAGAAAGTTGCCATCAAATTGGCAAAAGACAATACAAATGGAAATAGAATTTTACATTGAGTTGGCAAATTAATATTTATTTGTCAGATAAGTGAGATTTTGGAGGCTTTCACTTGGAGGCTTTAATGATTAAAATCCAACTGATTTACCATTTAATGATTGTTTTCCAATGACTCAATAATGGTTTGCAGGCGTGAGACTTGTTTCAGGTTCAAATCCCACACTATATGTAGCCTATCAACTAATAAACATGCTTTGGTGGTACCCTAAATTAAAAGTCACCCCTCTTCAAAAGGTTAAACTTAATGTTGTAATGTTATGACTCTTGAAGTATTAAGTATAAATTGTAGAGATTATCAAACAACATAATAAAACATCTTAAAACTATGTTAATATATGTCAAAAGACTTCTCTTTATAGTAGCATGCTAGCCGCTTGATAGGATTGAAAAAAAGACTTCTACAGATCGACTACTCCAAAGTCAAATACTGATACTGATGTAGTCTTCATCTTAAATTTGATTGATTAGGTGGAATTCATAAAGTGAACCCTATTCTTACCACTTGGATAAAACCAATGAATCAGAGTCATTTCGCATCACATTACTGGGGAGTAAGAGATTGACTGATCTGTCTGAATTCACTGGCGTCCTCTATGTGGATCGATATCATTTAGATCATATTTTAGTTAATATAAATACAGATCATACCATAGGCTTGGAGTAATGATAAAAGGTGACTAGGATATATGCATTTTCACACATCGTCGTACGTAAACTTAAATCCCAACTACTGATCATGAATCATCCCTACTATCTACAAGGCATAAACGATGAATACATAATGTAAACCTGTATGCCAAGCGAAAATGAGGAGTCAAGGTATTTAGTTATTGGTTCTAGTTAGCGGTTGGTTACCTGCTAAATCCTATTGCCCATGTCAAATCCTTAAAAAAATACATTAGAAAGAGGAAAAGAAGGTACCCAAGCCAAGTCCAAACAGATAGATAGCTTAAGTAGAAATTCAAGACACAAGAAGCATGTCAACATAAAAAGAACACACCAAAGAGCCTTCACATTCTAATGAATGTTACTACTGGTATCAAGCGCACCATTCAAATCTTGTCACATAGGAATTATAAAGTGCATGCACACACCTATGGCATCAATTGTGTTAAAGGATCATTTCAGAATTTCATGAAGGGATGTGTATAGTTGAATCATAGTTACATTGTGTCATAGTGTCCTTTTACGTGGGTTCTCCCAACCAAACACAGCTGGAGAAGGGTATCCTCACAGAGAGCCAAACTACTGCTTGAGGGTGTCATTCCAAGGCATATCGAAGCTATGCCTTTGTCCCCTTGAAATGGTATAGACTATACCCAATATCATACATATATTGTTGATCTGATATTCCCCATACTTAGAATGAAAAACATTTGAATACTAGTCTCAAAAACATTCAAACCACAAACTAAAACATTTGACAATTATACAGAGAAGAATACCTAATTTTTAAAATTATAAGTTATTATGCAAGGCCTTATACCTATATTTTTTTTAAATGGTAAGATTTAATAATCATTGATAAACTCTTCATGTTTAGGTATTCAATATTTGTTTATATTGTTTGTGTGAGACCTTTATCTTCTTTATGAATAAAGACGTGATAGGAAAATATTAATTTGGATTTCAAACTTGTTAAGAATTAGCGATCATGTCATTGGATAAAAGATTCTACGAAATATTTCTATCACTTGACTTGATGAAATTCTATTATACAATATTCACAAATATATAATTTGTTGTTCAACTCTATATTATGAGTGAGGTAGATAAATTCATAATCAATGAAAATAAAAATTCTTATAATATGTTTATGAAATATTTCATCTACTTAATATGAATGCATAAGTATATTGTAATGCAATTGATACCATAATGTAAGGATTAACATATTTTCCAAAGAAAGCGGAAACTACTCTCAAAGTGAAGAGTGCATTTATTATTGTTTCCTTACTAACAAATGCTTAGGTATTCTTAGGTGCTCAACAAATCACATTTGCCTAATTAACATAAATAGATCAAGGGTTATTTTTGAGTTAATCTCATATTGATAATAATTATGAGACAAAGGTGATTTGGATTCTCCTCCACAAGCTAAAAAATTTCCTTAAAAATATCATCATTCAAGACGTTGCAAGTAGGTATACAAGGTTAATGATCCATCATAAACTTCAAAAGGAACACTTGATCATTCTATTTTAGGCTAGAACTATTTGATTGAATACTTAGATTTCATGTAGAAAATGAATATTATGAATTTCACCGACATGATCTAGCATAATAATTATTGTTCAGTCTTTACTAGATCCTTAAAAACATTAGGTTTTCTATTATAAAATATAATCAAAATTAAGAGTGTATCACATGAAAGAAGAGGTTTTAGAAATATCATCAAAATTATATAAGATTATAGCTTTATATATAGAAATATATATTTCACATTTGAAGGTATCATCTTAGGAACTTATAGATACATTTGGTTAACTAAATTTTAGTAGTCTAAGAGGCTAATTATGTAACATAGTGATTGAACTATAATTCTATATTGAATCTTGGTACTGTTAGTGATCCAAATCTGCACCCCTAATGCCAAGCTATGAAAGAACTTAGCAAGTTTGGATATAACATGGGATTGCTTTTAGGTTGTGGGTGTCCTATTTGAAAGAAGACCTCCAGATTATGGGTTGGATCCCCTTTTGATGCTACCTAACTACTAATTACTGAGGAAAAGGGTAAGAGATGCATAAAACATGAACATTAACTTAAACTACCTAAGGTGACACACCAAAAAGCCAAGTTCTAAGACCTGATAACAACTTATCACATTCAAAACAATATCATAAAATTTGGTTTACACAACTCATTTTCAAATGTAGTTCACATAAGTAATTTATAAGGAGACTTCTAAACAGGACTCTTAGAAAGAAAATAGAAGTCTCACAACTAACAACACTATTAACTAACACAACTTATAACCTGTAACAATGCACTTTCTGCTAAATAGATGCCTAAACATGAGTCAAGTTTGCATGGAAAAATAAATTTCACAAAACAAACTAATCAATCACTAACAACATGCTCTAAAACATTAAATGAGAAGGTAAAATGCTCTATTTTATTGATTCAAAGTACTCACTATATAACAAGTCCATCTAAGTTACAATACTACTCCATAATGAAAAATAGCTCCAAAAAATAAAGCTATCACTTTGCTGGAAAGAAAGAACTAACACCAAAAGGAAAAAATGAAGTTAAGCAAAACCCATCAAGTCCCCTCACACATGTCCATCTAGAAGGTTATGGTCAAATGCAACAATGAGGCCAAAAAAGAACCTTCTCAAATCACTCCAAAAAGTCCTACAAATGGTCCAAGGTCAAGCCAAGACCATAGTCATGCAAAAAGTGTGACAAAAAAACCTCCAAAATAGCACATTTCTCTCCAAAATAGTCAAATGCACCACTCACACACTCTCCTCATGTCTGCAAAACATCATTTTGTCTCCCAACCTTGACCCATGAAATATGTGTGTTTTGAAAACACAACTCAAAAAAGAATTCAAAATAATAACTTGAGTAAGTGATTCATAATACACCACTTAATCAAGTTATTTTACATTTTAAAGAAAAATGCAAGAGGGCCCCACCACCTCTTTGAATTACATTACATTTGCATAAAAAATAACATAAAATAAAAGTGATTTGCAAATCACTTAAAGGATATTTTTACACTTTGAAATAAAAAGAAAAATATAATGCAACATCCAAATGCTTCCAAAAGCATTAAGCAAAGTCAAAACCTCCCAAGGCACTTGATCATTTTCACTTACCTTCATTCTACACTTCAAGGCCACACACTTGGTCAACATCCTCTAATTTTAAGAGGCAAAACGAAGGCCCCAAATTTCAGCCTATGTGGACATCAGGGACTCCACACACCTTGGAAAGAAAATTAACAAAGTTTTCAAGGCACCATATGACCTTGCATGTTTCAAAGGTCAAAGGTATAACTCACACTTGGCACATTTCACATGTCTCTTATGGACTTAATAATTTTTTGAATGACAATAAAAACATAAGGCACAAAAATGCCTAAGTCTACCATTCGGCCCCCACCACATTTTAATGTGTTTCAATTTTTTAAAAAGAGGGAAAAATCCCATCGGCCACCAAACATAGGGTTCAAACCCTAAACACAAAAGATGGGAAAATGAGAAAAAGCATTCATTTTTCACCATCGAGCATTCTGGAAAGAGCCATGCTGCCACCATAGGGTTTGAATCTTGCACAAAAAATGGTGATTTTTTGGTCAATTCTAAATGGTTATTGATGAAATCTTGTGGTTTCTTCATTTGAATACTGAGGTAACTGATTTTTTGAATCAAAAATCTATATTTTCAATCTTTTGTAGGCCATTTTGTGAGCTAAGGTCATAGTTGTAGACATATTTCTAATCACTTTGTTCACTTTTCTCCTTTCTGTTGTTGTTCTCCATCAAACAACCACCATGAGAAGCTATGAAGCTCAAATGAAGGGCCATTTTTTTTGTGACAAAAACTTGTAAAAATGAAGGAAAAATGCATAAAATCTCTAGTAAGCTTTGTCGACCCACTCCATTTTGGTTTTTTAGCAAACAAAAGCTATTTTTGAGTCTCTAGCTTAAAAGATAAAGCATAAAAATTCCTATTTTCTTCTGCATTTGCATTTAAATGAAGAAAACCCCAACATTTTGTTATGTCATGAATAAAATCTTCTTGTTCTAGCCGCGGCCATGACAATGAAACATGGATTTTCCTTCTTTTGTCTCTAAATTTGCATTTCCACCACAAACCCAACTGGGTTTTGTTGCTTTTTTGTAAAAGAATTGTTGTTTTGGCCACGATTGAGTTTTGAATGCCATTTTCTAAATTTGGAAATCTTTTGCTTAACCCCAAGTGGGTTTCTAAAGTATCTCCATTTTCATGTATTTGCAACCTTTTATAAAAAACCAAGTGAGTTTTCTTACTTTCAGAAGAAAACAATTCCTCAACCCTAGGCCATGAGGGATGAACTAGTGCTTTTGCATTTTTAGTTTTTTCATTTAGAAAAAAATGATACATGATTCAATGCCAATGTATAGTATGTGTATAACTAAAAGGCTCCATACATCTTGCAACTTCTTCATAGTTTATCATTTCATTTTATCCTTGTCTATGCTTTGCTTAAAAGGGTCAAAAATTACCTTTCTCCTTTGCTAAACTAGGTAGTCTCCATTTAATACCTTTAATATTGTGAAAATTTTGCTTGGCCAATTTGGAAGAGACTTCCTTTGGCATTTTTTATTGTTCACTATGATCATCATTAAAGGACTACCTTGTACAGATCTACTGGTCCTCTCTATGTGTTAGTGACTGCATTTTCAATCATTTCACTTCCAATGCATGTTGTTTCTATTACTTTAACACCGTTATTTGAACCTCCAATGAAGTGCATTGTCCTATTGTGAGTGGTGACTATACTTTAGTTCTCTTTCAAATGAAAATAGAAAAAAGCATGGACTATCCTTGTGTATTTAAATATATGCATGGTTGTAGCATAGTTGGCTTCCCTTATTGCCTTTACTTTGAATTTTCTTATTCTGAAAAAAAACTTTGTTATTGCACTCAAAATCACTCTCCAAAATGGATTGAGGTCTTTAGTGTATTGTCTAGGACAAACTTGACAATCTCAATAGGTTTGTGATCCTCTAATTACAGTTTCTTGTAGCATTCCTTTGTCTCACAAAACACATCCTTAGATTGGCCTACATCTCAAATCCATCTATGAAAGTGGAAAGCCAGTTAAGCTGGGTCCAGCCTTGGGCCATGTCCATTCACTGCCATTGTTAATCATATTGGTGTTGTTACCCTCAACTAGATAGAGCTATGAATTTTAAGTCTATCATTTGTGTAAATTCAATGCCCACTTAACATTTACTCTTTCATGTTCATTTTCTTATTTTAAGATTGTATCCTTCTCATATGTCTTATGACAGTGAATCATCATCCCTTTAGTTGCACTTTGCTTGCAATATAGCTCTGTCAATGTTCATAAATTGTCATATCTTTCACAACCTCTGTTATTAGAACATGATATGTTTTTGTATTATTGAATCATGACACTTCAACTTGGAGGCCAACTTAGAGATTATTGAAGAATGCTTTACCCATGCTTAGTACTATTCTCACACTTTAAGGACCATTAGCATTGTCTTAAAATCTGCACCTTAAATCTCTATTATGTTGCTTTTGTCCATGACACCTCCACTTTATTTTTTTCTTCCTTCTACTAGCATTGGTGCCCTTTTTTTATCATGACTCCATGTGATTACTTGCAAACATTAAAATAGTCCTAAATGTGATTGACTTCTCTGCCTCATTCATAGCCATGCTAACTTTGAGGATTGTAGGTGGTTTTTACTCCATAGTCTGCCAAGACTGTATGCATGCATCAAACCCTCTGTCACTGTAAGTTGATAATGAAATGCACTGTCCATCTTCATTGAAGTATCCTCCTTTCTTTTTTTCACCAAAAGATGCCATGAATTCACCTTATTCCAACCATGCTTTAGGACCTCTCTGCATACAAACATAAGAGTTCTCATTTATTGTCTTGTGACAATGGTACCTAAGATGATGGTACTACCCCTCTCTATTGGACATTGCTCTCTTCTGTATATGTCATCAATTATCTAGGACTATCACAATAACCATAATTATTATGCAAGTTCTTTCAAAATAGTCGCCATAAAAACAACTATCCTAATTGTTAATACATGGTGAACTGATTCTTCTTTTTTCTAGCTATTGATATCTTTTCACTATTGTTGTCCCTCTATGAGATGTATCATGATTTGTTGTTGTCCTAATTGTGCCCCAATCTTCATGGTTTCCACTATAGCTACTTGTTTCCCATAAGTTTGCTACCTGGCTTCCACAACAATTGCTTACCTTTTGATCATGTGCAACACATAAACACTATCTCCTCACTTTAATCCTAGTGGGCAGACACATGTCACCTATGTTGGTGACTTGAAAGCTCACCATCCTATGTGATGTGTGGTCGTCTAATAGGGTTAAGGTAAGAGGCACTTGACAGTACCTTGGATCATTCCCTCTTGCTGCCCCATATGCTTCATGATGATTTTAGGTGTGCCTTGATTTCTTCTTCATTATTTAAGATCTATGCATAATTGAGCTTGATGCATCTATGAAATCACTTCTTTTATAAAATGGGTCATGGATCCACTTAAGAATATTGAAGGACACATCCAGAAAAATGTACCTTCCTTTTGTCATGATGATAGCCATATAACTAAATCATTATGAAAATATGAAGTATAACTCTTGACAACTCCAATATGTGTTGCATCTTTTGAATCTAATAATGAAATTTGATCAACTGGTGTGATTCCATGTTGATTTAATGCATTAATAGCATGTATATCTTTGATCAAGTTGCTCAATTTTCTATCCCTCTTAAAACATTAGAGGGCAGCATGCTGAGCTGCACCCTCGTGGGAGCCACATTTATCCCACATGTTGTAAATAGTTGAATCAAAACAATAAGAAGACTTGGTTGAAATCTGCACAAGGAACAAACAGTTAGATAAACAAAGCATATCATAGGTGTGTTTGATCACTTCTTTCTTGTTTTTAGGGACATTTATGGTATGCTACTATTTTAATGCTTGTAGATGGGTATGTGCAAGATCATGATGGGCCAAAAAGTGGCGATATGATGGGTTTTTGTAGGGTATGTGGTTGACGAATTTTTTTACCCAAAATTGATGAAACAAAAAGGGTTTTTAAAGGATATTCTCAGCTTTCCACCAATATAATTATGCTTTACTTTGAATTTAATAAATAATTATTATTTATTTTCTATTTGAATTACAACTAAAGTCCTGATTGATAGAAATTAAAAAACATTTATAGCTTTCAAAAGCAATTCACTTTTAATCAAAACAAATCATATTCTATTTTCATACTATAGGATTATAAAAAAGAAATGAATTTCAGAAGTTTTGACCAAGTTAAGGTGGTTGGACATGCAATTAAATTTTTTTATTTTTTAAAAGTTGTAATAAAAAAAATATAATTAATTATTTACTTGGAATAAAATTACAAAAAAATATGCATCACATCAGGACATGAATCCTCTACTTATATCTAAAATATTATAAAAAAATATTATCATTTTATTGTGGTTAGGGTGGTCAGACAGACATCTACTTATTTTTTCCCTAAAATTTATGTACTACTCCATTAAAATTTCAAATTTTCACCAAATAGATTTTAAAAAAAATAAATAAACCTAGTAGTTTAGAAACTACATTCAATTTGCTACAAAATTTATTCTTACATATTTTTTAAATAATATAGATAACTTATTCAAATTTTTACATCAAGTTGCCTAACTCTGATTTTTCTGATTTTTTTGCCACTTAAGGGCCTATTTTTTCCATGATGATCCTGCACATGTACCCAGACATTTGATCACACGTTTATGGATGTTTTGCATATAATTTTGATCAGGGATCATTCATTGCTCTAACAATGTTGTTTTAATCCAATGCAGGAAACCTAGGAGCAACGAGGAGGGAGTCAAACGGAAGCAGAGCAATAGAGATGATGTAAGGCCAAGTCAATGGGATCCATCATTCCACTAGGCAATGACGGGTCCCTTTTCATGTTATATGCAATTTTCATTTTTTTTTCCATATGCATATGATTTCTTCTTTACTAGCATTAGGATAGCTAGTCCCTTGGCTTGTGAGGGACATTTACACTTTCATGATTATCAATAAAGATTACATTTGTAACACATATGATTCTCTTTCTCATTTGTTGTAATTGCAACATTGGAATAAAATGTAATTTGTTTCTTTGACAATCTCTTTTATGCATATTAATGAACTTAGCAGACTATGGTTTATCTTTTAAATTTTTTAAATGAAAGCACCAAAAGATTAAACACTAAGTTACCTAATTTCAGCTGAAAGCTAAAAGTCAGGTAACAGGTACAAGTGCTAATATGGGCTAAGTGTTCAAGTCTCTAGTTTAATGAATAGTGTAGACCTCTTTCTTTCTCAATTTTTTTATAATTACACCACAAGGATCTCTTTCATGAATCTTTGTATGTACATGTAGGTGGCTCTTTTTTTTTAAATATATATTTGTTAGTCTTGAAATATAGATACAACAAGCAATTTATCCATCTAATATAGATACTTAGAACCTTAAGAGAAACAACTTAAAATTTCATCTTAGACATCACTTTATAGATAATTTCAACTTGAGAATGAAATGATGTAAGCACTTGATCTCATTACTTTAGATGATATTATACTTAGATAAATTCTCTATCATTTTTTCTACAAGTTTTTCCATTTTCTAGTGCTAGTCTAGGTGCTATATTTTCCAAACATCCAAGGGTAAAAGATTAAAAAAATTGTAAGTACTACCTTATATGGGTGTCAAATAAAAATGAAGGTGCGTTATATGGATCTATTGATTTGAAGAGTATTTGTGTTCTCAAGTCGTATTTGAAAGCATGATTTCTTTGAAATTAGCTCAAATTTTAATAAATCTACATAACTCCAATTTGGGCTAACTATTGAACCTTTACAATTATTTATTTTATTTATATGTTATGATATATTCAATACCACCATGATGTAAGGGAATAAAATCTAGGCCCATTTTATCTATTTTTATTTCCTTCGAATGGCCACCATACATGTTCATTTCTATTTAAAATTGGACTATCTTTTCATTTGTTGGGGCAACATGCTCATTTATGAAAAACAGTAAGGAAAATGAAGAAGAAGAGGCCCGAGTGGGAAATTTGAATTAAGAAGGGAACAGTTCAGAATTTATGAATGATTTTTTAGTGTTGCACTAGATTTAGGAAATATTTTGAAGTGTTTTTCAAAAAACAAAGAAGATGGGACATAACAGAAGGAGAGAATAGACAGAATAGAAAAGAACAATAGAGACAATGACAACAAGAGAAAACCCAGGAAAGGAAAATGAAGGCATAGAGAAGCATGTGCCAAGCAAAGAGAAAGATAAGTAATAGAGGAATCTCAATATTGCTGAATGTTTTTTGTAAATACTATAAATGCTCGTAAAATATGTATTTTGAGTTGAATATAATAGAATATTTCTTGCACAAAGGTTGTTTTCTTCTTTGACTATGTTTTTATTTTATTAAGGTTAATTTCTTGATATTGTTGCTTAGAGTGGGTTATCTTATGTTTGTGTTCACATTTGAGTACTTGTGATTTGGTTATTGTGTAGTTAAACCCTAAATATATGCTTCTATTGTAAACTTGCAACAATTATTTTTTGGTTTGCCTACAATAAAAAATTATCACCTATAGCTTATTTTTATGTCCCTTTAGACCCAAAATTACCCTACAATGATTGTTCACACCTCAACAGAGGTTGTGTCAGTTGCTTATAGAAACACAACCTCCCTTCTCCACCTACTACTTCTAGTTTGGTTATGTTTTTGGGTGCCTATGAGGAGGTGGGTGCCATCACACCAAAATATGGAAGATATGAATATATATGGAAATGAATCCAAAAATTAGATAAATTTAATGAGTTTAACCCAATGTGAAGGTTTAACAGGTATCCTTTTTAATAGATTGATATTTAGTGTGTTTTTATGGATCAATATTTTTAAAAATACATTGAGCAATGATATATAAATTTTATTTTCCTAATCATGAATTAATATTGGAAGTTTCTTCATACTCACCAAAATGGTTGCGTTCACATGCATTTAAGAATTCTTATAAGTTTCATGTATCCTCTAAATTTCTTGGGTATAGTTAACCTAGTTGTAATGGGTAGCTATCACTATAATAAACTATCTAGGGAGTAAGGAATGAATGAATTGCTCACGTCCTACTCAAATTTTTTATGATCATTACTATTTGGAAAAAACATGACAAATTATTCACACTTATATTTATGAAAATATCTTATCATCCCCTTGCTAATGATCACTAGACTATTTATAATAAAATTCTTTATATTCTAGATTTATGAGAAATATCATATTCTCATTGGAAAATGACAAATGCATATTAAAAATATTATGTTTTTTTGTACCAAGAATCAAATTTATTTGATTGTTGTGTTACTAACTATAATAGTGTTTCTATTTAAGACTATGTCTTCAAAATAAGTTGTCCATGTGCTATTCCATGGATGGAGCAATACTTTAAAAATTTATCTTATATATTTTTTTAATCAAAAGGCTATATAAAAATGTAGCTCCAAAAAGAATCAATTTGGATTTGAATATTAATGGAAGAGTTTCATTTGGATACTAGTAAAAATTCCACCTTACTAAACCATAAATGGAGTTAGTTTATTGTAGCGAAAGAATCTTATTTAGAAAAAAAAGAGATAGGAAATCCCATTGAATATCATGAACACTTCACTCAAGGGAAAAAATTCCATCATAAAATTTATCTCCAATTAAATAATTAATTATCTAAAAATCTAGTGGTATTAGTCATAAAAAAAATAAAAAAATTCAATGGAGCGCAAAGGAGTAGGCGCGGATCGAAGGTGAAAGGAAGTCGACAATGGTGTTGAGCATGGAAAAGATGACAGATAGGAAAGGAACGGGGGCGCAACTAGGGTGATTGGAGGCCATGGGCATTGGGCTAGAGAAGTTGAAGCTAAATTCTCCTAGAGGATATCAGGAATCGAGCAATTTGTTAAAATTGGAAGAAGAAAGGAGGCTAGGAAGATGTGGGTGAGAGCATCAGAGGTCCAGCAGGAAGAAAATGGCAAAGGAATCACGGGTTCGCCCTGTAGAATTGGATGCATCAGAATGGGCTTGGTAACCAACGAATACAAAGGAGGGGAAAGTTCAAAGGAGGATGAAACCCTAATTGGGGATGGAATCAAGGGGAAGAGAGAAATTGGAAAGGAAACATTGACAAAGGCCCTAGATTTCATGGAATTCCCTCAAAGTTAGGAGATAATTGTGGAGAAGTCGAGAGGAATAAGGATGAACCTGGGAATAGGCCCAGGAAAGCAGTGGTGATAAGTGTTGATAAATTACGAAGGAAAAGCAGCGACTGGAATGGCTAGGGAAAGATTTCAAATGGGATTTTCTGGTGTGTTGGTGGCAAGGTAAATAGGGTCCAGAGTTACTACTGAAGAGATTGGAAAATGAGGGGTGAACAAAAGAAAAAAATGGCAGAAGCTATAGATCTGCTAGGAAATAAATGCAGGAAGAAGGATCTTGATTCATAGATCTAGAGGTTGGGAAGGAATTGGTAGAACTTGCCAAGGCTGCAAAAAGTGGTTTTCTAAGGGTGAATGATGAAGAAGAATTTGAAGATTGGATGAATTCCCTTGGCTTGGAGGATGATGAACTTCCTTTTGAAGATAAGATTGGTGTGAACCCATGTAAGAAACAAAAACTAGGAATTAGTCAGAAGGATATATTCAAAAAACCTCGCCAGATTTTGGTGAAAGTATGAGGCGGGGCAGGATTCTGAACTAGGAGAAACTCAAATGGGATGGGGAGGCTAGTGGTCAGAAGAATATCAATGAAAATTTGAAATTAGGGAAGAGTGAAGCTCTTCATGAACAGCAGTGAAGATCCTAACTTGGAATGTTACCTAGGCCTAAATGCCCCTAACAAAAGATGACTAATCAGGAGTCAATTAGAGAATCTTCAAGTAGACATAGGATTATTATAGGAAACTAAATTAGATGAACATGAGTGGAGAAGGCTAGAAAGAAAATTGAAGACTTGACTTATTGTTATGGTCAATGCGGAAGGTGCCTCAGGTGGATTATTAGTGGTCTAGAAGCCACAAGCGGTGTTAGTTGAGGAAGTCAATAGTAGCAGACATTGGATCGCTTGGCAGGTAAGAAGTCTCATATCAAATTTATGTTTTTTACTCATTGATGTTTATGTACCTAATTCTTGCATTCAAAAAAGGCTTGTTTGGAAAGAATTAGACCTAGTATTAAATCACCCAAGGCAAGACTTTTGTGTGATGGGTGGGATTTCAATGCAATTATAAGATGTGGGGACAAAAAAGGGGGCATGAGTAGAGTGTTACAATCTCAAGTTGACTTCAAGAACTTTGTAGAACATAACATACTAATAGAAACTCAAATGGGAAATGGAAATTACACTTGGACTAATAAGAGAAATGGATTGAGGAGCATAACAAAAAATCTTGATAGGTTTTTCTTCAAGGGGGACCTAAATAGGTTTCCCTTCACTTTGCAAAGAAAAATCATCCCTGGGGTTGGGTCATATCACTTTCTGCTACAACTAGAAAAAAGTGGAGAAAGAGGCCTAATGAGATGTCCATTGAAGGCTGAATCAATGTGTTTCAAGGATCTGAATCTTGGGGATTTGGTTAAACAGTGGTGGTCAGGATGTAATCTTGGTGGATCAAAAATGTTCAATGTGGTGACTAAGATAAAATTAGTCAAGAAAAACTTAAAACTGTGGAACAAAGAATGCTTTAAGAATATTTTTGAAGAAAGAAGGAAGATAGAAGAAGATCTGAAAAAGGTTGAAGAGAAGGTAATAGTGGATGGGATGGATTTAAATAGCTTTGAGGAGGAGAAAGCCCTGACAGGAAGATTGAATGAGGTTCTAGCCAAGGAAGAGATCTTCTGGAGACAAAAATCTAGAGAAGTGTGGCTAAAGGCTGGTGATAGCAATATGAAATATTTTCACAACTCAACAAAGGTGTGTAGATAACTAAATAGAATCTCATCCATCAAAGGGTTGAATGGGATAATGGTGGAAGATCCAATTGAAACCAGGAAGACTGTGATGGAGTTTTTCCAAGTGCTACTGAATGATCATGAGGGATCCAACCAAGGGGTACAAAATGAACTACTACGAAACATAAAAAGGCTAATGATAGATGCACAAAATGAGTAATTATTTTCCAAATTCATTGAACAAGAGATTAAGGTGGCATTGTTTCAATTGCACCCAGAGAAGGTACTAGGGCTAGATGGCTTCCTAGCAGCTTTATTTCAAAAAAATTGGAACATCGTAGGGCATGAGATTATTGAGGAAAATGAAGATTCAAGAGAGTTAGGCCAAGTGCTAAAATAATTCAATAACACCTTTATTGTGCTTATCCCCAAGAAAGAGAAACCCGAGGCTATGGAGGAATTTTGGCCAATTTCCCTATGCAACACACTATATAAAATAGTAGTGAAGGTAGTGGAAGATAGGGTGAAATGCATTTTTCCAATGATCATCTCAGAGGAGTAGACTGGTTTTTTTTTGGGGAGGTCGATCCTTCATGGTGTGATAATAGCTCAAGGGGTAATTCATTCCATGTAGAAATTGAAAAAACCAATGATGTTGTTGAAACTTGATATAAGGAAGGCATATGACAAAGTGAACTAGTGTTTCTTATTCAAAACCATGAAATCCTTTGTCTTTTAGAAGAAGTGGTTGGACTAGATGGACTGGATATTCATATGGATTGAATGTCCAATATATTCAGTACTGGTGAATGGATCTCTAGAAGGTTTCTTTAGTGCCTCCAGGGTTTGAGGTAAGGAGATTCCCTCTCCCCTTTTCTATTCATAATCATGGCTGAGGCATTGGGGAGAGCAATAGACAACGCTAGAAGTTGTGGGTCGATGTGTGGATTGCAAGTCATAAGTAAACAAAATGTGACCAGACAATGCTAGAAGGTGTGGTTCGATGTGTGGCTTGCAAGTCACAAGTAAATAGAATGTGGTCACCCACTAATAGTTTGTAGATGACACTTTGTTGTTTGGAACAACAACAAAAATGGAGGCCAATCGGTTAAAAGGAATACTTGATAAATACTCTTTGGCCTTAGGGCAGATTAGTACCATGAATTTAGAAGTTTTATTTTTGAACACATCTATAGCAAGATAGGTTCAAATCTTGAGGATTTTAAGATTTAAAAAGGGAAGACTACCATGCAGATACCTCGGTCTTCCACTAGACAAAGGTGTGAAGAAAGGTAACATGTGGGGAGCTCTAATAGAAAAGGTGAAGGATAGAATAGCCTCATGGAAAAGTATATGGTTGTCTTGGGTAGGGAGATTGATGATATTGAAGTCAGTCATAGAGGCCTTACCAACCTACATGATGTCTTGCCTTCCATTATCTATTGGGGCTAGCAAAATGATCAATAAGAAGATGAAAGACTTTTTTGGTAAGGTAATTCAGTGCAATATATGTTTCTACTGATAAAATGGAAAAAGGTGTGCGAAAAGAAAGAAGTTGATGGGGCAGGAATGAAAGATATGCTTCTCCATAACAAGGCCCTAGGGGAAAAATTGGTATGGGCACTACATACAAACTAGGACCTTAAATGGGTTAAGTTACTTAGGGAAAAGTACCTCGATGACAAGGAGCACACCATGCTAACAACTAGGCACCTTCCTAGTGGGTCTCATATCTATACTTTCATGCGCAGTTTGAGGGACTTAATCCTGTATTATCTAACTTGGGAAATAAAGGATGGCCAAATAGTGCTGTTTTGGGAAGACTCATCAGACAGTTTTGCAAATCTAGTAGAAATTTATGCCTTGGAATAAGTGAGGATAATCACGAAGCAGGAATGGGGAGATAGGGTAAGAGATTATTTGGTAGATCTGATTCAGTAGGGTGAGGTGTATTATAAATGGAAGAGCATTAGGTTACTAGGATTCTAGGGAGAAGAGGTGGAACTATATGAGGTGGTCTTGTTGGGTCAAAAAATTTGTATCAATCAAGGCATCAACAAAATTAGATGGAATGCCTCACAAAGTGGAGAATATAAGGTGAAAGATGGATATAACATCTTGGAAAGTGAAGGGGTTTTTGACTCCAGTCTTCTTACCAGCCTTTGTTAGAACAAGCTTTTCCTTCCAAAGGCTAGCATTTTTACCTAGATAGCCTCCTAGGGTAGAGCCTTAACAGTGGATAGATTTTCTAAGTTGGGGTATCAGGGACCCTCAAGATGCTCTTTGTGTAAGTAGGCAGAGGAATTTGGAGACTATTTATTCTTGAATTGTGTGTATGCGTAGCACTGCTGGCAATGGCTTTGTGCCAAACAACATTGGCATTTTGATTTCCAGGCATTTTGCTAGAGATTCTTAGGAGTTGGCCAATCCATTACAAGCAGTCAATGTATGGTGGTCTATGGGTCGTGAGTCCTTCAATCATCATCTGGGAGATTTGGAAGGAGTGAAACCATTGTATCTTTCAAGAAAAGGAGTTGTTAGAACTAAGAATACAAAAAAAAATTGAGGCAACCATCGTGCAAGTAGTCAATGCTAGATTGGAAGAGCTCCATCTGAGGAAGATGAACTTCACAATATGATATGCGTGATTAGTAGCAACTGGTATGGTTTGAGAGTCCCTACCATTATGGGTGAAGGGGCCAAGGCTACAATAGTATACAGAAGTAAGGTGAGTTGGTCGCCACCTAAAGTGGGGTGGGGCAAATTAAACTTTGACGGGACCTCTAGCAGAAATCATGGGATCTCTGGTACTAGTTGTTGTAGTGCCAAAAAATGTCACCGAGGAAATTTTCACACTTGTTGGGCTCTCCTTGCTAAATTGAGCTTAATGTTGCCTTGATTTAGTGTTTTAATGTGGTTGACACATTCACATTAGGTCTTGGGCCGTTGTGAACTAATGGATTTAAATGGTACCTTGCTAAAGTTTTGTGAAGTGTTGTAATACACTTTCACACTTTTCTAATGTCTTATCAAATAATTAAACCTAATAAACCTCTTTTTAATCAAAATAAATCTTAATTTGACCTGATTTTAAAGTGTTGTGAAGTTTTGTAACACACTTTCACACTAGATTCTAGGCTTATATTTAATAATTGGGTTTTCTTATGCTTTAATTGGCCCTATTTTGCATCCACAAGCCTCATTTATTGCATCTTTTTGAGGATAACCCCGAAACTAATCATTACCCAATCATAATTCAAGTGTTTCAGGTTTGAATGGCCTAGATTTAGTGATCTGAGACTCATTCGCCAACATGGGAAAATAGGTCCCACCTAGATCTTTTGGTCCTAAACCTGATTTCACACATTTCTAGGAATTTTTGAATTTGGTCCCAAAACTTAGGCCTAGTGGGACTCATTTGCCGCCTTTGGTGAATGAGTCACATGTGGCCCAAAATCAAAATTAATTCAAATTTCTAGTGGGATTTTATTCTCCTAGATCTGATTTTGGCTTGTAGTGTTGTAATTTCAGGAATTCTTGCATAATTGAGTATAAATACAAGTTTCTTTCATTCATTTTTCACCTAGCAAGTTGAATGAGAATTCTTATAGAAAAGTTGAGTTGACAAGAATTCACAAGAGCATTCAAGAGCATTCAAGGGCAAATTGTCAAGTATTTTAGAGAAGCAATCAAGTATCAATCATCATGTCATGGATTTCATGCATCATGTTTTTTGTTGAGCTAACAATTCTGGTGTGGGGTTTTATGATTCAAGCAAGAATTTCATTCAAGATTTATCACCTTCAAGCTAGAGTCAAGATCCACATCCATTGCAGCCAACTCAAATATAATTGTAACACTTTATTGCTAGGGTTTGGTGAGTTGCAGCATCACATCTTGTTCTTTCATAATTATCCATTCATTTTTCATTTTATTTCAAGGTTTAGTTACCAACAAGGGGTTTTACCAAGGAAAACCCCTATCCACTAACCCAAAAACATGTTTCCATCTCCTTTGTGTGTGATTTATAGGTCTAGGTTGCATATTTCCTAAGGAGCAATATTGGAAGAAAGTTTTCAAATCATTCAAAGTTGTCATCATGCCTTGGAGAACATTAGAGATCACCTACAGGTTGCCAATTAGAGATTTAGATCTAGAAATCACTCAAGAAGGATAGAGTAGACAGAGAAGTGTAGGATCAACCTTTGAAGCTTCAAAAAATATGAACTAGACTGATTCGCCACTTCTAGCGAAGGAGTCCCAGTTCTAGTCAAATTTTAAGTTTTTGTATATTCAGATACCCATTTGGTAGATTCCTATTCCCACACAGTTTTCAAGAATCTGGACTGATTCGCCCAACTTGGCGAATGAGTTCTAGTCAATATTAAAGTTAGAATTTCCAGTGTTCTAGACCTCCATCTAGTCATTTCCATATTTCTAGGTGCACACCTTCCTTTCTACAGTGTTTTTTCTTGTTTCACTTGCATTTCTAGGTCATTTTGTAGTGCATTACATTCAATTAGGGTTTTTCATTTCATCTTGCATTTCATTATCTTTTCCAAGTCTAAAATTGGTGGTGAACACCTTATTAGATCACATTCAGATCCTAGAGCATCCGCCTTGCAAGATCTCTTTCTCTTTTACATTGAGATCTCAAGGGTTTTTTCTTGAGTGAAAGTGAAAATTTTCCTTTCTGGGTCCTAAACCCTAAGAAAGGAAGCAAAAAAATTTTTACACCTTTTATTTTGGTGAACTTGCATTTATAATATCACAATTATGATTTGGAGTGCATTATCATCCTAGATCTTGCTTGCATTAACATTGCATTAGGGTGGCATTAGTTAATTTGCATTCTAGGGTTTCAAATTTTGCATTAGAGAAAGCTCATATAGCTTGCATTTTTGCATCTAATTTCATTGAAAATCATTCAAAATCTACATTTGCATCTTAGATATAAATCATAAAATATAGAAAGCATAAAATTCAATTAAAAAATTCTAAAAAATTTTGAAAAAAAATCCTCACTAGGACTTGTTCGCCACCTTGGGTGAATCAGTCCCTCTGCACATTTTGAACTTCATTTTCTAGCATTCAAAGCTCTATTTATAATTTTCTATTTGCTGTTATTACCTTTTTGTTTCAGTTTACAAATTTTATATTTCATCCAATTCATAGCATCTAGTTTAAATTAGTTCATCTTGTGTATTCCTTAAATTCAAAATTGCATATAGAACATTTCATTTAACATTGTTGCGTAGTTTATAATTTGGAATTTGCATCATGGATATGTTCGTTAGTAAGCTTTGGATGTCCTTGAAATCCTTAGTGGATGTGTCAAGTTGTGCTTTTGGACATGATCCTAATGACATTGACCTTACTCATTCTCACTCAACTCCTAATGCATGTCCTCCTCATGATGTTGACATCATTGGAGAAGATGATGATAGCATGAATAAGTTCATAAATGATTGTCTTAACAACTTGGAAGTGAATGCATCCTTTTATCCATCTATAAAACAATCAAATCCCCCTACAATACCACCTCTTGATATGTTTGGTTAATTACATCCTGAAACAAAATTTGAACCTAAGTTCCCTACAATAGGTGAACCTAGTTCCTCTAAACAAGAAAATACTCAACCATTTTATGATAACAAAGTAACAAAAACTCCCATCAATATAGAAGAAATATATGGAAAAGGATTCAAAATATTGAGTAAATAAGGAGGTGATAAGACAAGTGAACATGAAATTCATCAACAACTAGAGAAAATACCAACTGATCCAACAAAAGGGTTAGGCTATCAACAAAAGGGTTAGGCTATCAAGATCCCTCTCACAACATAAGTGCTCCTAAAGAATACCTAAGGCTTCATATGGTGATCTTATATTCTCCCCCCGATATGAATACCCTTCTTCCTAAAGAAGAACCAATGACTCATAACAACGACAAGGATGATGAGATCATCTCAGGACTTCCTTCCCTAATCCCATCTAGAGAATTTGGTGAATCTAGCAAGCACAAGAGGCCCTACAAGCTATAGAAACTAAAATTCCCTTGTCCACCACTTGAAAGTGAAAGGAAATTACAAATATTTCTAAACAAAGAACTTAGAACATTACCACCAATGAAAGATAAGCTTGAATACTATATCCTAAAGATGCAAAAGTTCCACATTGTCGATACCACAGAACTCTTGGACATAGTACTAACGAGTGTCATGCATTCAAGTTAGTATTGAACAACTTTCACTTTGATGGCAATGATTTCCATCAAGTGATTCCATAGCACATCCTTTTCCACCCATTTTCATGTAATCATTGTAGAATATTTTATTCTCACTATTACATGACCTTTCCCATCACATACCTCAACTCATTCTTGTCTTGCAATCATGTTAGAAAAATGAAGAAGAACATCTAATTTTGTTATTTTTTGTTGTCATTGATGTCACCATGAGTTGAAATTGCAATATCAAGTTTGAAGTTATTTCAGTATTCTGCTCCAGTATCTAAACTAGTATTTTGGCTCGAATCTATTTGTTGGTGATTACTGCTACTTGCAATTTTTGGAAATGGTTTGTAGACATTGAGTGCATGTACATTCAAGATCTCACATATCCAGATGCTCATATTGTACAACACCATTACATTGGTATTTGCAAATGTGGTATTAGGTCTATCCTTGGCTGACCTAATGGATGCATTGTGTATTAATTTTTGTTATGTGGATATATATGCAACCTATCCTAGGTCCATGCTGACTTGATGTAGCGATGTGTAGTTTTTGTGAAACCCTGAAGCTGAAAGTTGGTATTTTTGGTGAATGAGATGTGCATCTAATTAGACCAACTTAATTGATGCTTGCAAAGAGATTAGATATATATATATAAGATAGTGTTCAAAGTTTGATATGTTTTTTGTGATGATGTGAATGCCAATGTGAAGAAGAGCGAATATGATGAAGTGTGTCAAGTTAGTTTACTAAGCTTCATTAGAACTGAATCTGCACTCACTAGGTGTACTCTATCAGTTCATTTTCTAGTTGTAAGCCATATTGTCATTGTAATTCTATAGGAAGTGAGCCTTTGTTTTCGGATAGTGATTCCTAGTAGTGAGCCACCCATTTTGTAATATCTTATAACCGATTATACTATATTGTGAGCTAACACTCACCATGGTTTTTCCTATTTTGGGTTTTCCACATAAAAATCCTGGTTTTCATGTGTTATGTGATTTCATGTTCTATTAATGCTTTTACTTATGCTTGCTATTGTATGTATTGGAATAATTGGATGGTATCTGATCAGAAAAATTAAAAAGATACTGATTCACCCCCCACTCTTAGTATCTTGGATATTTAACAATTGACGTATTAGAGCCTAGTTCCTCTAGAGAAGCGTAACAACTTGAGGGAGATCTTGAATATGGAGGAAATGAATGATAAAGGAGAGCTTCATAATACTCTTGAGGATCTAAGTGACAAAGTTGAAAGAGAAAACATAGAGCTCAAAGAGAATCTTGAAGATGTGAATGAATGTGTCTGAAAATTAAAGGAGCAATTGAAAAGTTCAAAGATAGACATAAGTAACTGATCAGTTGAAGAAGGCTAATGAAGATATTGCTAGTTTGAAATTGCAAATAGAGGAGAAGAAAGGAATTGAAGAATGTCTGAACAAGTTGGTACAAAGCAAGTTTGAAGATTGCACCAAGCTTGAACAAGAAGTTGTGAACCTATAAGTGGATCTGGAGAAGGCGAAACTCTGTGATTTTTTTTTCAAATCTAGCTTAGATAGGCTTGATGAATTGATTGCAGGACAAAAACCTAGTAAAGACAAAGGTGGTCTAGGAAATGATACCGGTGAAAGTTCTAAAGTTGTGGACAATCAAAAAAATGAGAATAAAGAAAAGCAAAAAGGAAATTCAAGGAACTTTGCTAGAAGACCTCCAATGAGACAACCTAATGCACAAAGGTATCCTTCTTAAATAATGGCACTTGTTTTTCATGCAACAAATTTGGTCACAAGGAAACAAAATGTAGGAGTAGGATGAATCAATTCCCTGGTCCTTTTATTGGTCAATGTTTCAAATGCAAAAGAATTGGACATAGGGCAAGTGAATGTAGAACCTTGATGATGAATCAGTTTAATGGAGGAAGAATGAATCAATCCTTTAATGGCTATTGCTATACCTGTAACAAGTATGGGCATAAAGCTAATCAGTGCAAAACAAGAATCAATGGAAGTCAATTTGATCAAAGAAATATTGTCTACTATAACTACAACAAACCAAGACATGTTTCAAGAGTTTGTAGAAGCAAGAAGAGTAAGGAGAACAATCTAGTAGAAAAGAATGAATCTATGATGAAAGTTGAAAAAGATGAGATTAAGCAAGAGATGAATAAGATTTGGAAAAAGAAAGAAGAAATAGAGACTACTGATGATTCTATGCCCTCATCTAGTACAGACGATTTATTTGGTAATTAGACCTAGTAAGGTCATAGGGGGAGCATTATCAGAAAATCATGAGAACCCCATGGACAAATTTCGTGTCATAGGCTGACACAAGGATGAAATGTGAAGATTGAATAAGCAGATGTTTTGGAAAAGGAACCAGAAGAAAATATGAAGGAATGATCTTTTGCGGGCCGAATTAGGGTTTCTCTGAGCAAAAGAGAAGAGTTTTTTGTAGCTTTTTGAAATCTGTCGCATTTAATATGAATTAGGGTAGATCATTTTTTATAAAGGAAATGTTCAAGGAATTTTTTTCATTCATGTATTTGAAGGAGTTGAAGCACTTTTGGAGCATTCCTGAGGAGATTTGGAGTTTGAGCTATGCAAACCCTAGTTGTGGTTCATCGTGAAGAAAAAAAGGTACTTTAATCTTCTGTACAGTTGTGTTTTGTGTTGGTTGAGTAGTTTGAATTTGAAATTGGAAGAATGGCTACCTTTGTAGTTGTTAAAGTGTCAGAAAGGCTGAGACCCTTTTATAGAAAATATTCCTTGATTTATTAAGAAGATGACCCCATGGGCGCATTCTCGTCAATCCCTCATGGAGTTAAATGCTGACCGAGGATACAATAATGTATATTCATGTAGATTTTGAGGAATTCAAGCACACAAAATTGATTGACATATGGCAGAATGAGTTTACTGGTAATGATTTCTTGATAAAACCTAAGTATTCAAACCTAGTTGCGAAGAAGTTAGATAGATGGAACAATTTTCCTAGCTTTAGCTATGATGACAAATTTGTGAATTAGTCCTAAGTAGAATTCATGATAAATTCCTATGGATTGATTGGCCACACCTAATAAATAAGGAAGTGATTAGGGCTATTATTGGGCTCTCGGATAAAGGTATAGTACCTGTGTTGAAATTTATGAAGAACAAGATTGTAACTGAACTTACAGGAGCCACTTATGATAAGAGAGCTTTAATGATGAAAACCATCACCAATCCTGCTGTGAAGTATGCAACTATCATGATCGTTCACAAAATATACTTCACAAATAGAGAGAACTTTTTTTTGGCTACAACAATCTTTACCGGCTTTGATATGGTTGTAAAATGTGTTGATTATGATATATGTGAGCTTCTTCGGTTACAGATGCTTGAGAACTTGAATTCGATGAAGGAAAAGAAGTATGCTTTCAAATTTGGTTCATTGATTGTATGTCTATTGTTTTATTTCATGAAAAGGCTTCCGGGAAGGAATGGTGAAGTAAATTGGGACTCATCCATACCAACTTGGCACATCAAATTTTTGATTATATGCACAGTCTGGGTAATATGAGTGCTCAAGATGATTCTCTAACAACATTCCTTTTTGTATTCAAAAGGAACATGAATGAAAGGGAAAGGATTCTGAGAAAAAATGTTGAGAAATATAAAGATGACATCATATTCCATGTTTCTTTTGATGAATGTATGATTGAGGTTATGGAACCTCGAACCATATGGATTCAACCTATGGGTAATGAGATAATAGAAGAAGAAGCCAAAGGTTATGTGCAAATGTTGCTGAAGAATCTGAAGGACCCCAAGGAACCCAGAATTGGGACATATGTTGAAAAGTCTATGGAGATTCATATGGAGCAGCAGAAGCCTAAAATTAGGAAGAAGGTGGAGAAAAAGTTTAAAGAAGCTAGATTCATTGATGAGGAAATTGCCCTTGGAAGGGATAGGGGAGAACACTTGGAGGTGTAACATCTAGAAAATGCAGAAGAAAGGTTAAAAGCATACACTCAATGTAATCTAAGCTCTAATGCAATATAAGCTAAACAACAGAGAACAAAGGAAAGCTAAAACATAAATAAACTAAACAATCTCACCCAATATCTATGTAATTCCATGTATAACCTCAATTTCCCTTCTCCATTTTTTTGTTGTAGTATAATTTCCCTCATAATTCTCTTGTGCAAGTATAGCCTATGATAGTGATTTAGAAAAACATTGAAGATTCAAATAATAGATATGATTCCAAAAGTCATAAGATTTTGGGAGAGATTGAAATGATGAAAGATAGATCAATTTATAGAAAATTGATCATTCAATTGATAGGTCAGGATCGAAAGATCGACTGATGGTTGAGATCAAAAGATTAGACATGCATTCTGATAATTATTAGTAGTGACATGAGTGATACAAATTAGAAATAGAAATAAAGATTAAATAAATGATTTAATCTTCGAGTTTGGTATTCAAAAATAGAAGAATTAGATCTTTACATGACAAAGATAAAGATTGCATTAAAGCAACGCTCTATTTGAACACATGCACAAGATTTAATTAATTAAATAAAGATATTTAATTAATACGCATGTACACGCAAACGAGTTAGAACTAGATGACTGAATGATATGACCAATAGATTATTCATGCAAGCAACTCAGACATTAAATAAAGAGTTAACCGACTGATCTAAATTTGAGTGAGAGTGAATACTTAGATAACTTACACAATTATCTAAATATAGAGGAATGTGTTAAAATAGAATTTATGAATTGAATAATTCATTTAATTCAAGATTAATTAAATAAATAAAGGATTTGTTTAATTATAGTTGACATATGATAAAGGGTAAATTAAATAAGAATTTATTTAATTTGACAAGAAGGATAAGTTTAATTAGTAACATAATTAAATAAAAAGTGTTTATTTAATTAATCAGATAGAATAAAGAAAAGTGTGAATTAATTAAATAATTAAGATTACTTAATTAATAGAAGAAATGAAGACTTTAAAAAATAATTAAATACTTGACATTATTTAATCATGACCATGGAAATACAAATTATGAAGAATATTGAAGTCATAGGCTTAGACCAAATTTCAGTGTCTACATTTTCCCCTCTTTGATACAATGTCATTTTGGTGTTGTGTCAAAGAAAATCGATAAAAAATATGCCCCAGTGTAAAAAAGATGAAGGTATGCCCCCTAGAGAGGACATGCAAGTTCAAAGAACATGAGTGTGCTCTCAAAATCGATGAGAGAACTAGAAGATGAAAGAAAAAAGGATAAAGGAAAATAGATAAGGGTGGTGAAGATGTAGAAAAGAAGAAATGTTAGTGCGAAAAGAAAGATGAATAATAAAAGACATGGATGTTAGTATTAGCAATCTTCGATGTTTTGTTGTATCACTAAAGCGTTTGCACTTTATCATCATTGGGCAGGACTAATACAAATGGAGAAAAACACCATGATATGACATAGATCAAGGTGTACAAGGTCATCCACTTGCTAACAATAGACAGTCGTAGACAAGGATTGTCACTAACTCATACTAAAGGCACAAGTTGCCCCAGTCTTTTTGTCAAGACAAACCACAAACAACAAACAAAATAAAAGACAGGTCATGAGACATCATCGCTCCTCTAAATCTTTCATGGGACATCCTTGAGGAAACTAGTAACATGACTCAAAATCAAATTTAAAAGAAAATTGAGAGACAACAGTCAAAGAAAATAGAATTTTGATAAATCATTGCTTCTCTAAATCCTTCATGGGACATCCTTGAGAAAGCTAGTAACATGATTCCAATCATAAAATAAAAGATAGTCAATAGACAATAGTCAAAGAAAATAGAATTGTGACACATCGTTGCTTCTCTAAATCCTTCATGGGACATCCTTGAGAAAGCTAGTAACATAATTCCCATCATAAAGTCATGTGAAATGATAAGATAATTAAGCCATAAAGTCAAAAGCTAGTGAAATATTTTCCAAAACTTGATTTGTTTGTTTGATGTGTTTTGATTGATAAAAGGATTGATTGATAGAGCCTAGTTTCAAGAGATACACATACCAGATAAGAATTTGAGTCTAGTTTCGATGTTATGACTATCTATATAAGGCATGACAAACCTTGGTTTCAGAAAGACATGTATCGTATAACACATTGAGTCTGATTGCATTGATATGATAACTTATGTAAGGCTATGTTTGATTGTTTGACAATGTCGATATGTAGGAAGGACTCATCCTATATAACACATATTTTTTTGTTGATATTGGTATTCAAGAAGGACTCATCCTGAATAAGACATAGGTTGATTGTTTTGATGATTTATGTTTCCAGGAAGGACACATCCTATAGCAGACATTAGTTGATCTATTTTGGTTGTTTCTTTTAGAAATTTGTTTGATTTCACTTAGAGACATTGCTGACTTGTTCACTAGATTGATGCATGACTTGATATGATGTGTTGACAATTGATTGTGTGTGACGATGAACCCTAAAGGAGAAACCTAGTGCGGCCTCGGGGGCTCATCGCTTGATTGCCTTGCCTACATTATACATGCAGAGACCTTGTAGTTTGACTTGAATTTGACTGACAAGACTGATTCCAAGTAGTGTGTAATAGTGAATGTGACAAACCTTAATGGACTGACCTAGTGCAGCCTCAAGGGTTCATCGATTGATGGCCTTTCCTACGTCCGGTCATAGAGACCTCGTAGTTCGACATGACCAATGACCTTGTCATATAGACATATGGATTGAATCATGATTTTATATAGACAAACCTAAATGGACTGACCTAGCGCCTCCAGGACACATTGCTAGATGGCCTTGCCTATGTCTAGTCACAGAGGCAACATAGTTTGACTAATGATAGAGACTGACAAGTGTGACTGACTCTGACTCTAGTTTTGGATTTTTGGCTTTTTTTTATTTTTGTCTTTTTGAAGTTTTTTGATGTTTTTGAATTTTCTCAGGACATTGTGTAATATTTTTTTGGATTTTGTTTTAGGAGATTTTATGAAAAATGCATGTGAATGATGCCTATAAGCAAGTGAGCAAGCATGCACAAGAATCCAAGGACAACCATGATCTTTCCCCTAGTCAAGCTGAAAACCAATTGATAGGTGATGAGGATGGTGATGATGTTGTTTGACGTGGGAAGGACACATCCTAAAGAAATGTGAGGATGACGATAATGTGACTAAAGGATCAAGGTTTGCAACAAGGCTAGAAACAAAGCCAAGGAATGTTTTGAATGATGTCCTAGGATACATAGCAAGATTATATGGATTGGGCTTGTTGCATTTGGAATGACTTTTTAGGATTGGATGGGATGATGGAAGATCCTTAGACCATTGACAACGGAAAAACCAAGGCATGTGATAGGTATGAATAGATGATGGGTGGCTTTGATAAAATATAAGTGACATGAGGATTTTTGGATAGGAAAATTATCATATGGTCTCCAAGGACTATGTTAGATAAGGAAAACTCGTTGTCTCCAAGGTATGGGTTTGGAAAATTCTATGAAGGCTATGACATGATATTTCATGATAGTGTATGACCAAAGGATAGACATGTCAAGAAATTTTCCAAAGCATTATTTATGTTTCTACCCCAATCCTTATCAAGATCAAAGTAGGTGGGAAAATGGACGTGAGTGGTAGGGCTAAGAAGGATAGATGGAAATGTCATAATAAATGTCATACAAAGGGTATGTGAGATGAGATAACTTTCCCCCAAGTGTAATAGTCCATAGATAATTTCTTACACATGACGCCTATTTGCCAGGTTTTCATCATGGTACTTATCCAAAGCACCATAAGAATGGTTTTCACTATTGGATGAAATTTTTCTCTTCACTTTTCTTTTCTTTTTGGCATCACCAAGATGCCTATTTTCCAGGTTTTCATCAAAGTGATTTTTTTTTTTATTATTATTTTTTCATTTTTTGTTTTTGTATTTTTGTATTTTTTGGATGGCCTTGATGCTTTAGATCATCAATGATTGTGCTAAATCCATTGATGGTGCTGATGTAGAGACTGGTGCCATGATATGCCAATAATGACCTTGATGAAGTAGTTTCCTTGTCAGGATCATAGCACTTGCATACAATTGATTGATGTCATTGTGATCCTTGTTGACACTAGAGTTGGCCTTATCAAAATATGCACATCGCGATAGAGTGCCATAGGAGTCCTTACAATAAAGAGTTGTTTCCAAGATGCAATGGATTTGTGACGTAGTATTTTTAGACTTTAGGTAAGATGTCTAGGATTATGACGAGTGATGGTAGACGCATTTGGCAATTTGGATGTAGGAATTTTCATTTGCCAAACTTGGGGTGATGGATGATGGAGATTGGGTTTTAGATTGGGATAATGCTTGGAACCTTGACTTTTATATGCCTTGTATGATGACCATTTTGAAGGAGGTGGACATTTATTATATGTGGGAGTCCTCTTTTCTTATGGTCCCACATTTTGATTGACTTTTACTTTTGAACTATTTTCTTTGCTTGATCCATTTTTCTTTCGGGTCCATTTTAACTTTATTTGTCCACTAGGATTTTTGATTGATTCAATGGCCTTTGATATTTGATTTTGAACTTTGAATTTGTAAGAATTTTGTTTTTGTTGGTTCCAAATGGAAGATTTATTCATGTTGGAATGACAATTTATGGTATGGATGGAAGGAGTGTTGGCAACAACCTTATGGTAAGAACTACTCATGGCCTCCATTTTGATGTTTGTATTAGATAAAGTTTCCCCCAATATTGAGAAGATACCATTAACACCATTAGATTTGTTGATTGAAGGATAACCAAGACCTTGATGTCTAGGATTTTCCTTAAATTGTACTAGTTCTAGAATTCCTTGCTCGTGTATGCCTAGTCCTTTTCCTTGATACTGCATGATCTGACAAGTTTTTTTTGCAATGGGGTATTTTTCATTTTGGAAGCAAGATGCTAACCCATCATTGTGTTTGTGGAAACTATTACTTGGAATCTCCTCCTCTTCAAGAAAGACTGATTTGATAAAAGTGGATGATCCTAGTTGATAGGATGTCGTATCTCCATTGACATGTTGGATATCGTTGTTGTTATTTTGAGACATATCAAACTCAGATGATTTTACTGGTGCTTCCAAGTCAATGTTGAAACCATCTTTATGGTCATTGTCATAGAATCCAATGAACTCAACTATAGCTTGATCATTTGTAAATATGTCTAGAGTAGGAGACTCTTGTTCTAGAGGAATATCATCTATGTGTTCAAAGGAGACAAGTGTCTCATTTTGGGAAATAGATACATTTGGTACTTAGATAGGGTCACCTTCAAATGTTTGATCATGAATGGTATAAAGGTCAAGGAGTGGATCATTTTTTAATTCTTGCTCAATAGTAGTGTCTTGATCAAAGACATGTTTGTCTTGAATGATATGGTTGGGAATGAAATCTTGATCAAGGATAGGTTTACTTTGGATGCCATGATTATATAGAAGGATTTCTTGAATGGACTTAAAGATAGGGTCGTGGCATAGACTACTTTGATCTTGAAATGAAGGTGAAGCCATGAAGTCATGCTTTGGACTTTCCATTTGACATGTATCCTCAAGTTTAGTAGATAGGATGTGACTTTGGAGACCATGAATAGATGTATTTTCATGACTAGATGTAAATTGAGATGGAGTGGCTTGGAAGGGATTAGTGGATGAAGGACTAGGATAGGACATGGAGGCTTGGAAGGGATTAGTGGACGAAGGACCATGATAGGATGTGGAGGCTTGGAAGGGATTAGTGGAAGGTTTGTTTCCCTTTTCAAGGTTAGGATAGGTATGACTAATAGATTTTTATAGTGGATTAATGGAAAATATTGTGTCAAGTGACTCTTGATAGTGAGGGAAGATGGCTAAATGACTAGGACTTATGGATTTTTGGTAGGAAGGGTATGTATGTAGTTGACCATGGGTTAATGTTGGTTGGAATTTGGATTGGATAAATTGTCTTTTGAAGTCTATGGCTTTTTTGGAATTGACCATTATGGAGTAACTAGTATTCAACTTGACTAGCAAGCATATCAAGGTAAATTGCAGACACGCTGGTGAAGTTATGATGAAATATGGAGTATGACTAAGGTATGTGATATGATTTCTAAGGTATGACAATGAAAAGAATAGATTAAGTCTAAGGTATGCAACCTAAGCTATGTTTTTTGGATTTTCTGAATATAAAGGATGAATGTATGCAACTAATTTTTTGGTATTTTCTATGTGAATAAGGTATGTCTAGGATGAAACTAGTATAGGCTGACAGTATCTAAATATGCAAAGGTCTTACCAAGCTTCTAAGGTAATCAATTATGCGAACCTAAGATGAGGTTACCAACTACCTAAAGTCTAGCCAAAGTGTCAATTTAGTTATGTCAAGGAACCAATGTAGGACTAGGATCAAAGATAAGGTGAGTTTCCTAACTAGACTGATGAGCTAGGAGGACTCCTTGTAGGACAAAAGATATGATGACAGGAGTAGGTTCAATGACAGATTTCGTTGATGCTATGGTTTTTCCAAAGTGTAGAAAGTGGACCTATTCTAAAGTTTGTAAAAGTGACTTTCCTAAAAGTTTGATCTAAAGGTAATATGTACTCAAAGATGAAAGTAAAACTCAAAATTAGGATGACTATATTAATGGCTAAATGATACCTAAAGGATGCAAAATTGAGAAAATCATTTCAGGTTTTTGTCTAAGGACTACTGTGAAAAGACAAATCAAAGACTGGTATGACTGTGTCAACTGGACTATGACTGTGAATTCTGGTTTTCTAATACTTAGGCAGATGCATCGCAAAATTTGATAGTTGCGGTCTTGTTTCTCAATTGCAGTTTTCTGGTAATCAGACTCTGATATTAGATAGATGTGACTTTGTTTACAATAGATGTGACTCGAGATAGAAATTACAACTTGGGACTATTCAGATGCAAGTTTGTTTAAGTTTCTATGCACTAGTAAAAGTTTTGCGACAGTGGCAAATGCGTCATTCCAAACTATAGTTGCAGCTCACCTTTTCAAATGTGTCACATAATATAACAAGTGTGGGCTTCTAAATCAGATGTGGTTTTCTACTGAGAAAATGTGAGCTAATTAGGAAGATGCGACTCTAGTTTAGACAAATGTGACTCTAAAGATCAATTGTGACTTTTTGGTGAACAGTTGTGACTCTGTTGATAGTTGCAGCTTTTCAATGAATTGTGATATAAAACTGACTTTGTTTCGTGATCAAGTTTTAGAAAACAAATACAATCATAAGACAATGTGTTTTCAATTTGATTTTGGACTCAAAGAATGTTTAATTTGATAATAGACAAGCACATCCTAGGTTGTATAGGACAATATTTACTGAGTTCTCACTTGGGTTTCCCCAGCTATGCATATTCAAGGCAGATGATTAGTAGCTTGACCCCTCTGGCTCCTCTCCATGACTCATTAACATCATTCAGGGCAGCCAAGCTATAGTACCCATGAACATCCCATGGCATACTTTCATCTCTACATATGAACCATAAGAATATGAGACGGCTTCACAGGTTTGACCTGCTACACCAGTAAATAGAAGGATTTTGGACACTACAAACAAAGGTGTTTAATTCCCAAATTTTGTTCATAGGGCATGATCCATGCAGCAAGAGTCCCCTTTCAAATCCACCTCATCGAACCATATGCGTGATTCATTGGGTTTTCCACAAGAATCCACTTTTATACACTAGTCGGAAGTCCCTCGGGTTTAGGGTGCTACCTGTCTAAGTCGTCCTAAGGTGAGCACTTTTTCCCACTAGGATAGGCCCAATTTCTAGAGTTAGTAACCGTTTCTCTTCCACCTAGGATCACACGAATGCGCAAGGGGAGAGGATAATTCGATATACAAAATCGTGAGGTTAATAACAAAATTGTGCTTTCACACCAAACACAGTAGACACTTGTTAATTTTAATCCAAATGAAAGATTTGCTACACTACCAAACAATATGTTTGAAAAATTTAACTATGGTCTTCAACATGCGTTCTACAGAAATATTCATTAGTAGCTTTGATATTGGTCTTCGAATATCAATTTGCAAAAACTTCGTTAACTCCTCAAGACACACTGAAAATAGAAGATTAGTGAAAATAAAAACACAAAAGGAAGCTGTAAATCAAAGATTAACTTAAAAATTCACTAGTCAAATGCATCATTTTCTTTGTCAGATGCGTCGCGGTCAGTTGTGGCTTGATAAGTCACATATGCGTTGAACTTTGTCAGATGTGTCACTTTACTCATCGTATACGGCTCAAAATATCAATTGCGTCATTTTGGCTTGCAAATGCATCACTTTAAGTCAAATGCATCACTTTAGCTTGAAAATGCATCACTTTAGCTCAAATGTGTCACTTTAGCTTGCAAATGTGTCACTTTAGCTCAAATGCATCACTTTATCTTGCAAATGCATCACTTTAGCTTGCAAATGAATCACTTTAGCTCGCAGCTGCAAAAAAATCATGTTTTTCTTGTAAAAAATGCTCCCCTTAACCAAAATATGTAATATATAATATATGAATTTTCATCTCTCAACCCTTTCAGATGCAATCATGCTATTTATTTGACCTCAAAAGACTACCAAAAGTGTGATTTGCAAGATTCTTCAAAAGTACCTACACCCTTCAAGACATAAAGCACAAAAATCTTCCAAACAAAGAATGCCAATCAACAGGGTTAGTAGTTCACGTCGGGTTCACCAAATGTAACATCTAGAAAATGTAGAAGAAAGGTTAAAAGCACACACTCAATGTGATCTAAGCTCTAATGTAATCTAAGCTAAACAATAGATAACAAAGGAAAGCTAAAACATAAATAAACTGAACAATCTCACCCAATATTTATGTAATTCCATTTATAACCTTGATTTCCCTTCTCCATTTTGTCATTGTAGTATAATTTCCCTTAGAATTCTTTTGTGCAAGTATAGCCTATGATTGTGATTTAGCAAAAAATTGAAGATTCAAATAATAGATATGCTTCCAAAAGTCATAAGATTTCAGGAGAGATTGAAATGATGAAAGATCAATTAAGACAGATCAATTTATAGAAAATTGATCATTCAAATGACAGGTCAGGATCGAAAGATCGACAGATGGTTGAGATTAAAATATTAGACATGCATTCTGATAACTGTTAGTAGTGACATGAGTGATACAAATTAGAAATAGAAATAAAGATTAAATAAATGATTTAATCTTCGAGTTTGGTATTCGAAAACAGAAAAATTATCTTTGCATGGCAAAGATAAAGATAGGATTAAAGCAACGCTCTGTTCGAACACATGCACAAGATTGGATTAATTAAATAAAGATATTTAATTAATACACATGTACATGCAAACGAGTTAGAACTAGATGACTGAATGATATGAGAAATAGATTATTCAAGTGCAAGCAACTCAGACATTAAATCAAGAGTTAACCGACTGATCTAAATTCGAGTGAGAGTGAATACTTAGATAAATTACACAATTATCTAAATATAGAGGAATGCGTTAAAATAGAATTTATGAATTAAATAATTCATTTAATTCAAGATTTGATATTTGAAGAATAAATAAATAAATAAGATTTATTTAACTAAGTGATGAAGGGATTAAATGAATAATTAAATAAATAAAGGATTTATTTAATTATAGTTGACATATGATAAAGGGTAAATTAAATAAGAATTTATTTAATTTGATAAGAAGGATAAGGTTAATTAGTAACATAATTAAATAAAAAGCATTTATTTAATTAATCAGATAGAATAAAGAAAATTGTGAATTAATTAAATAATTAAGATTATTTAATTAATAGAAGAAATGAAGACTTTAGAAAATAATTAAATAATTGACATTATTTAATCATGACCATGGAAATACAAATTATGAAGAATATTGAAGTCGGAGGCTTAGAATAGGATTTCGGTGTCTACAGGAGGAAAAATCCTTTGGCCCAAGGAGATCCAGAAGGACTACCTCTATAAAGTCATCTTTAACCCCTATAGCAAAGGTTGAACCCAATACCATTGATAAAGGAAAAGTTTTTGTCCCCTCTGGACTGACTACTAGATCTAGGAAGAGGAAAGAGACTCCTCTGATAGCCCCTGCAAAGAGAGGAAGTAAAGAAAAAGTGACAAAGGAGAAGAACCTCTACATTACAGATGATCATGATGAAGAAGAAGATCCTGATGCAAAGCTGGTGAGGAGAAAAAGAGGAGGTTTATCCTTTGGTGAAGGTGTTTCTACAGAAGCTATTGGTTCCAAGAGAGTACTTGTTGTATCATCTTCTGATGATGAGGAAGTGCAAGATTTTCATGTCCATGTGCACACCAAACCAGAATCAAAGAAGGCTAAGGTGTCTGGTGAAGCCTCCACAGACCAAAGAAGAGAATAGGATAATCCGATACATTTTGTTCCCTGTTTTAAATTAAAGGAAACTCTCAATTCCATGCTACATTTTGAGAACATGCTTCAACCAACAACATAATATTATGATAATGCTAGAGAAGAAGATACGAAAACTTTGCTTTTAGCTATTATTGAATATGTTATCATCATAGAATTTAAGTGGGATGATATAAAGAAAGATATACCTGAAAGCATGTGGGAAACTCTGATTAAAAGGAGATTAGAGGTTGTTGATCTCAAAGAGAAAATTAGGAATGATGCATAAGTAATAAGATTGGGTCTTCCCTGACCCTAGATGATCTGGAAACTTTGAAGAAGATCTGTGTAGAAATATTTTGGATGAAGACTAGAGTAAACATGTTGAGGAAAATATCCCTCTTGATACAAAAAAAAAAAGGGATGCTTAGAACTAATGAAGATGTTGCTGCTAAAAATGTTGAGGAAAATATCCCTCTTGATACAAGTAATGCAGATATTTCTGAAAATATTTATGTTGATGTTAATGACGATGGTGAAGATCATCCTCCAGAAGGTGGAAAGCATAATGAAGGTGAGGTTGAGCATGAAAAGAACAATGATGCTCCTCTAGAGCACACTAAAGGAGAAAGAGGCAATAATGAACAAGGAAAAGCAGAAGGAAAAGGCAATGAAGAAGAAAAGGATAATCCCGAGGAAGAGAAAAATAAAGATGAAAAGGATGAAAATGATGAAGAGGATAACAATGATAAAGACAAAGATGAAAAAAAAAAGGAAGAAAAGAAAGAAGAAGAAGAAGAAGAAGAAATGAAAGAGGAAAAGAAGGACGAAGATGAGAAGGAAAAGGGAGAGGAAGAGAATACAAACAAAGAATCTCCTGGGAAAAATAAAGAAAGTGAAAATTAGATTGTAAAATATTTAAAGAATCCTAGAGAATCATCCTTTGGTAATGATGTTCTAAAAGGGATGTTATCCAAGAAAATCATATTTCAGTCGATAATTCCCCAGGAGCTTCTACAGCTTCCCATGATTGAAGGTTTTGTGGATATGGAGAAGATGTATGTGCATAAAATAGTGTTAGGAGATGCTCTACAAGAATTTGGAAGGAAGGAAATTGTTGAAGCACATCAAAAAGGAACAAAACTTATAGAAGGTGCTCTCAAGGCTTTGCAAGAAGTCCTACTTGGTGTAACTATTGATACATCTCTCGCTCTTGTTGAAAATTTGAAACTATTGTTGGAATATTTCAAGGAATATACCTCTAGGCTTAGTGAAAATACAAGAAAAGAGGTTGAGGATATTTTGGCAAAGAAAAGGTTATTGGCATTATATGACAAGTGTGCTCTTGCACACTCATGTGCTAAAAAGAATCTAGAAGCTGTGAAGGTTTGTGAGTCAAAAGAAAATGTTGTTCTTTCTTATTGCTTGAAGTGGTCGGATGCCACTCAGAATATTAAGGTTGTTATGGACTCCATTGAATCTTAGTTGTCTATCATCTCTGATACCTATAGCCTATCCAAAGATAGAGACAGATCAACCTAGAATGTCATTACTGTGCATAAAGAAAATTTCTTTGTCTTGCAGGAGCAGAAGGAAGAAATTTTCAGAAAAATTGATTAGTTGAGTGACATTGTGAGAGTGGAATACACTTCAGTTAGCAAGGCTTTGGCCTGTGTAGAAAAAATTAAGATAAATTTGACTCCTCATACTTTAGATGGTGCAGAAGAAACTCTGATAGAGTTGAAATCTCTGAACAACATACTGATTGTCGTAAAGGATAGTTGGGAGAATGGAAAATCAATATGGGAAGGTATTCTAAAGGAGCTTCAAGGCTTACCATCCTCTGGTTGATACATGTTTCTTTGTTTTTCTTTGTTTTCAAGTTGTTTTTGGGACACCCTTTTTCCTTGATGTCAAAGGAGGAGTGTGATGGAACTTTTATTTTTCATCGTTCCATTGGTGCTACGCTTAAGCCTATGAATTCTCATTTTTTAACATCATTGGGGTATTGGGTTTTTCCGCTCATTTCATTTATACCCTCATCTTTTCATTGGCTTGTGTTTTCCTGTTGACTGGTTGCACCGGGTCACCATTTGAGTTAAGTGGCACTTCATGACCCTCACCATCATTTTGTACCGACCCCATCTCCCAAGTCACCAGTTGCACCTAGGGATGCTCTTTCCTTATGAATAACTTATGTGCATGTGTGGCTTTATACTCCTTGAAATTTTCATTCACGGTCTATCACACGGGTTCTATTCCTGAGCTCTACCTTCAACACACGATGAGTGATGCCCTCCCACCAACACTGTCAGGATCTACAATTGTGGGCCTATCACCCATCATGGGTTGTGCTCCATTCACCATAAAGAAACTGATGATGAGCGATATTGTATTTGCTTTTAAAATCCCAGTTCATCGGCCATTGTATGATGTGTTATTCATATGGAAAGTTACCAATGATGAGCGATATTTGGTTTTAATGACTACAAGTTTGGTGCACCGCCTATCACATGATGTGCCCTCACTTTTGAGGAGTAACCCATGACAAACAATGTGGTTTCCTTATGCAACCCATCATTGGCAATAAAATTATCACCAGTGAGCTCTTGCTTTGCAAGGAGGAACTCGTGATCACCGATGGGTTAATGAGTTCTCTCCATCATGTGGGCATGGCTTATCACCGGTTAGGGCAGCTTGCTGGGACATGAACCTACGATGAATGGGGTGGATTTGTAAGGAAATCTAGTGGAGCACATCTAATGAAAACTCCAAACAGTAGTGCCTTCGGTAACTTTAATTTGATTAGGTTACCTCAAAGACATGAACAACTATGTCCTAATGCGGAACAGACACAGTTTATTTTGCACATTGATCCATCTAAGAGAAACACATGTAAATTCAACAACAAGCATTAACAGATTCTACTACACAAACCAACAGACATGAAAGATGAAACAGAAAACTAGAACACAAAGATTTACGTGGGGAAAATCCTTTCAGATAAAAAACCCCACACTCCAAAGATCGAGCCATTGTATTATTCAACAACAAAATGGTTACAATACAAATTCAGGCTCATAGCCTCTTCAGAGATTCATCTTGTTCATTCTGGAAACAACTGGTAGCAACAGATATCCCTGTACAATTTTTGATCACCCTCTCAAACTAAACAACCTTCGCATTGTTACAATATCATCACATATAGAGTGCAGATCAACTTAAGAAAAATCAAAAACATGCTTCTTGATCAGGAGCTCTCTCTTCTCCTTTGTTTCGGCCTCAAGGCCCTCGGCCATCCAGCCAGCCTCTCGACCTTCACCTCTTTTCGCTCTTCTATTTTCCTTCTCTTTAGCTTCGGCTCTATGAAAATAGTTTGTTTCCAACTATCGGATCACAACTATCGAATCATCCAGCTCAGCAACAGTTCACATTCTACTTTCTTTCATTTATCCGTATCGCACCACATCGGACAATCTTCACTTGGTCAACAGCGATCAACTTGTGTCACATGTCAGTGAGACACTAGAAGTGTCTCCCCGATGCCACAAGTCCCGATTACACGTTGTCGCTAAGAGTCATCTCCATCGGCAAGAGGTTCCACCAAGCTTACAAGTTACATCGACCTCAGCATGCACATCGGTGAGACTATCGCTATTGCCAGGAGATCACATCGAGTCTTCAGGTCATGCTAAAACCCAATGTATTATGATCTACATCCATCTATTAGCAAGAGTCTCCTTATCGGATGATCGACGAGACCTCTCACCGACCTCCAGTTGAACTTGTCCACCAATGCTATCGCTAAGACATCCAACAGTTGCCAATAGGTTATACCAAGGTCTCCAAGTCATATAGACGTGAGTGTTCTCATCGGAAAGATTATCATCTTTCGTCAAGACATCATAACGAGCTTCATGTTATACCGAACTCCAAACAATCACCAAGAGTCATGCAACAACAGGATTCCCATTGGCAAGAAAAACACCCTTCACCAAGACATCACTCCGCAAGTTCCAAGTCACCCCGAGTCTAACTTGTCAGCCAGACTTACCACTTTCGCCAAGACTTCATAACGAAGCCTTTAAGTCATATCGATGTGTTCCACTGTCGGTGAGAGAATCAACCTTTGACAAGACTTCTTACCAAGGCTTCCAAGTTATCCCAAAACCACTGTTCGCCAAGAGTCACACCAAACTGATGACCCCACGTGCTATCGATGAGACTTCCGATATTCGATGAGACATCATATCAAAACAAGTCTTTCACCCAAGGGTCTCCCTGATGTCTTTGAGTGTTACTTGTCACCAAGAAAATCCTTCATCACTGAGACTTCACACCGAAACCCTTAAGTTATTCTGAGTCGGTGAGACATATCACTATCGATAAGACTTCTTACCGATCACCCAAGGGTTTCCCCGAAAGCTCCAACACTGTCACCGAGACATGTTACTTTCGGTAAGACTTCTCACCGAGCCACCATAGGTTACACCAATGACTCCAATGCGTATCCCTGTTGGTAAGACCTTCCAATGTCGCTGGGACTTCTTCCTGAGTGTTGAAGTCACTTCGAAGCCCCTGGTTGCTATGAGTCTCGCCGACACCCAATTGAATAGTCTGTCGGCCAGAGATCTCCACACAGTGATAATTTACAATGACTTCCTTATGTCACAGTGATAGACTCCAAAGTGAAAGTGTTCGACAAGACTTCTGCAAGGTCACAGTGACTAGAATATTTCACAAGGTTCCCAAACTGCCAGTCGGCTAGACCAAAGAAATGTCACACCAACTTTTCTCTTCCAGAGGTTCTAGCCTATGATATTGAGGCAATAATTTCCAACAATCTCCCACTTGATGAGGATCACACAGGCACCTCCAAAGCAACCAAGAACTAAGACCACACTAGCTCCACCAGTTCAAACCCTGCAATACTCAAGACACCTAATTAACATGATTCCACAGATAACAGTCCAATAGACAATCTGCAACAAAGACCAGGCATCCAACTGCAACTCACTGTCCAACAAAACAACTGATCCTAGCCTTCCAGGAAACCACATAGATCTCAACATGCTCTCATGCTCCATCAAGAATTCTACTCCAACATCCAAGATGTTCACCATTAAGGAAACAATGCTATCATCTTCCAACATGCCACATGTGGAAGAAGGATACAAAGCCAAGGTGTATAAGCACCATTCCAACGTACACAAGCAAAAGATCCTAGTGATATCTCCAACAAGATAATGCTACCACTTCACTATGATCAAATGCTATACAGAAGCAATATCAACTTCAAAGCTTCAAACAGAACACAATAGTGAAGTTATTCTCCATAAACAAGATACAAAAAATTAGTTAGAACAACAATCAGACTGATTGCTCCCATCCAACTGATAAACCCACATGACTGAAAATAGCACCCACAGCTTTTGCTATACCATCCAATCTTACATACCTCAAAGGTATAAGCATTAGTAAACTCATGCTGCTCCAAAACCAACCCATCAATAGAAAATGCAAGCTCCAAGTGCCAACTAGTCGAAGAAGACCAAACACAACAGGAACTCCCACTATCTGACTAATCCAAAGACATCACAAGTTTACCAATAACAACACATAGAAAATGTAACCATGTAGTACCAAGGAAATATCCACAATGACATGCACAACCTGCAAGAAACTGCTTCAAGAAACATTTCTCTCACTACAAACCTTCACGACCACAGAGAGAAACACTGCACATCATCTTTTGTAGAACATCCTCCTACATACACTTCTAACAGCCAGTTGTGTCAAGAATGATCTCCTTCACATCCCAAAAGAAAAAAACTTAACAACATCCATCCGTTCAATCACCAAGATAAAACCAACTTTAAAAACATGGATGTAAACCTCTCAAAGAAGATCAAGCTAAAACATTTCCCATTTCAGGAAATCAGCCCATACATCATCTCCTACCAATTCTCATCTGTAAATGACATAACACAAAAGCTCAAGGAGATAAAACAAACTGTACAACTTACACTATGAATCCTCCATAACCAAATGTTAAACAGTAATTCAAGATCCATACCATGAAAGTGAACTCAATAAAACACATCTGAAAAATATAATGGGCCAAATACCTTTTAGATAAACTGTCGAGTAGACCAAGAGTGGGAACAAGAATACTCCTTCAAGATATATAAGCCATCATGACTAATCCAAGAGCAATCTCCTCATAGATCTCTTATTGAACTCACGTTCAACCTAGGTGTAGGCTTCTCGGATTTTCTGCTAAAAAAATTTAACAAGAGTAACAAGCAACAACACATCTCTCATAAGAGAAAAATAGCCTCACCTTATTCTTCATGTATCCATGAGTACTTGCAATTGATCATCTCATGCTAAACTTCAACTGCATTACTACACTATCATGAAGTATCAAGCAAGTAATCAAGGTACTCAATACACAAAGAATTACTAGATCACTGTCAAAGCTCCAATCATCTGAATCAAAAACTTATCATGACACCATGATCTACACATCCCCATAGGAGATACCATGCTTCAAGTGACTCCACCATTGTCTCAAGTACAATGCACAATGCCAAAACTCTAGTACACAAGCAAGAGTATACCATGACATAAAACAAATAGACTCAAGAACAACATCACCTGTCAAGCACCACCAACACTTTAGCCAAAGACTCCAAGCATCCTCCATGGTTCCAAGATGTTGCACATCTTCAAATAATGTCCATGCAAAAGCAAAAGCGTAAGAACCCTTCTGCAACACTAAAGAAGACCATTCACCACCATGTGATGAATCCACAGTCACTGCTAGAGCTCCCACTGAAAGGTGACACCCGAGCTCTCCAAGCATCATGACCAACTACTTTAGGTTCCCATAACTGACTATTCAGGTACTCAATAATATCCATCCTCTCATCTCAAAACATTCACACCAATGCACAAGTGACCACAGACAAGGCTAGCTAACAAATCTGCACCATCAATGAATCAACCTCGTGGATAAAGACAGTCCACATCCAAGTTATCTCACTGCAGCCAATGGGTAGCTAATCCATCAACCACATAACTCGTAGATCACAACCATCGAATATGAAAAACCATTATCACATTGAAAACTACAACACTAAGATTTCAAAGAGAATAACCACGTGAGCAACATGACTCAAATACTAGATCATGTCAAATTTGATTTGCCAGTCATGTCCGCAACGAGTGCCATAATCAAGGAACCCACAAGCATTACCACAAGAATGCTAAGTGAAAAAACACTTACCAACACTCCCATGTAGAGAAAGAGTCATACCTCCTCAAAACCATGCACCAAGTATGCATGCAGACCAGCAATTATCTCATCCAGCCACACCCCAAAAGGCCAGTGTCTAGACAATAGTTAACATCAACTCCACATGATCACAACTTTTTCTTAACCGTGTAAAACCTACAAAACCACTGAGCCATGCAAGTACAAATCATCCTTAGAAAGAAAACAATAGCTCAAGAGAATCCAGGCCCCTTTCAGGCTAACTTTAAACCACCACCATGTACATGCATCCGAGAAAGAGAGAAAGGCTATTTCAGAAGCTTGCAAATCATCTAATGATTAACTCCATAGCCTTCAAGCATTCAAGGTTAACAAGAAACAGTGCCTTCCAACACCAAGAACCACCACCTAGCATAAGCACTCTCTTCCATGACTGAGAAACAATCTAGGCTTCTCCATATCACCCAGGAGCCTGTCACACAGACACCAATATGAAAGCTTTACTACTGCACAACCACAGAGTAAGAAAATCCACCTCATAATCCAAGGTTATACTGCTACCAACCAGGAGACACAGATCACAACATGATCAACTCCCTTTTCCATCTTGACCATCCTTCAAGCTGCATGTTGTCTCAGAGTACCACAAGGCTTCCACTCATCAAGGGATCAATACATCAATCCATTCCTCCAAATTTCTTCCAGCCTATCAAGCTAAGAAATCTTCATAACAGAAATATCCAAAACCAACAACCAAAAGAAGGCTCTGATACCACTTGTAAGGAAATCTAGTGGAGCGCATCTAATGAAAACTCCAAACAGTAGTGCCTTTGGTAACTTTAATTCGATTAGGTTACCTCAAAGACATGAACAACTATGTCCTAATGCCGAACAGACATAGTTTATTTCCCACATTGATCCATCTGAGAGAAACACATGTAAATTCAACAACAAGCATTAATAGATTCTACTACACGAACCAACAGACATGAAAGATGAAATAGAAAACCAGAACACAAAGATTTACGTGGGGAAAATCCTTTCGAATAAAAAACCCCACACTCCAAAGATCGAGCCATTGTATTATTCAGTAATAGAATGGTTACAATACAAATGTAGGCTCATAGCCTCTTCAGAGATTCATCTTGTTCATTCTGGAAACAACTGGTAGCAACAAATATCCCTGTACAGTTTTTGATCACCCTCTCAAACTAAAAAATCTTTGCACTATTACAATATCATCACATATACAGTGCAAATCAACTTAAAAGAAATCAGAAACATGCTTCTTGATCAGGAGCTCTCTCTTCTCCTCTGTTTTGGCCTCAAGGCCCTCGGCCATCAAGCCAGCCTATCGACCTTCACCTCTTTTTGCTCTTCTGTTTTCCTTCTCTTCAACTTCGGCTCTATGAAAACTATTTGTTTCCAACTGTCGGATCACAACTATCAAATCATCCAACTTAGCAACCGTTCACATTCTGCTTTCTCTTATTTGTCTGTATCGCACCATTTCGGACAATATTCACTTGGTCAACAGTGATCAACTTGTGTCGCATGTCAGTGAGACACTAGAAGTGTCTCCCCAATGCCACAAGTCCCGATTACACGTTGTCACCAAGAGTCGTCTCCATCGGCAAGAGGTTCCACTGAGCTTACAAGTTACATCAACCTCAACATGCACATCGGTGAGACTATCACTATCGCCAGGAGATCACATCGAGTCTTCAAGTCATGCCGAAACCCATTGTATTCCTATTGGCATCCATCTATTGGCAAGAGTCTCCTTATTGGCATGATTGGTGTGACCTCTCACCGACCTCTAGTTTAATTCGTCCACCAATGCTATTGGTAAGACATCCAACTATCGCCAAGAGGTTATACTGAGGTCTCCAAGTCATATAGACGTGAGTGTTCTCATCAGCAAGAGTATCATCTTTCGCCAAGACGTCATAACGAGCTTCATGTTATACCAAACTCTAAACAATCGCCAAGAGTCATGCCTACAATAGGATTCCCATCGGCAAGACAAACACCCTTCACCAAGACATCACTCCGCAAGTTCCAAGTCACCCCGAGTCTAACTTGTCGGCCAAACTTACCACTTTCACCAAGACTTCATACCGAAGCCTTTAAGTCACATCGATGTGTTCCACTATCAGCAAGAGAATCAACCTTCGGCAAGATTTCTTACCGAGGCTTCCAAGTTATCCCAAAACCACTGTTCACCAAGAGTCACACTGAATCGATGACCCCACATGTTGTGGGTGAGACTTCTGATATTCGATGAGACATCATATCAAAACAATTCTTTCGGCCAAGGGTCTCCCTGATTTCTTTGAGTGTTACATTGTCACCAAGACAATCCTTCATCGGTGAGACTTCACACCGAAACCCTTAAGTTACTCCAAGTCATTGAGACATATCACTATCGGTAAGACTTCTTACCGATCACCCAAGGGTTTCCCCAAAAGCTCCAAAAATGTCACCAAGACATGTTACTTTCAGTAAGAATTCTCACCGAGCCGCCATAGGTTGCACCAATGACTCCAATGCGCATCCCTGTTGGCAAGACCTTCCAATGTCGCTGGGACTTCTTCTCGAGTGTTGAAGTCATTTCAAAGCCCCCAGTCGCTATGAGTCTCCCCGATGCCCTATTGAATGGCCTGTCGGCCAGAGATCTCCATGCAGTGAGAAGTTACAATGACTTCCTTATGTCATAGTGGTAGAATCCAAAGTGAAAGCATTTGGCAAGACTTTTGCAAGGTCATAGCGACCAAAATATTTCACAAGGTTCCCAAACTGCCAGTCGGCCAGACCAAAGAAATGTCACATCGACTTTTTTCTTCTAGAGGTTCTAGCCTGTGAGATTGAGGCAACTATTTCCAACATTAAGGGGTGAAGTATTTTGATGGTTAGATCAAAAGCTAGTAGCTCATCGTTGGATCCTTAGCCATTGTGTGATGATGTTTTGAAACATACTTTAAACCAGTGATGGGTGACACCACGGGGATATGGTTGGGATCTCTCCACATTTCAAATGATTGATGGTGGACAAGGTAAAGATGATTTAGTAAGGATATGAATGGATGCATGGCTTCTTTAAATAACATCTTCACTATTTATTGGTAAGATCCGTAAAGAAAGTGGTGATCCTTACTATGCCTCATCGATCGAGTTTAAATCTGTAGCAATCAAAAGTGGAGATTTGACATGCAGTAATGGAGTTCTTGTTCATGCGAGCGAGCCGAGATGAACATTAATTGCAGTTATCCTTACATTCTCCTATTTAATGAGGATTTGTTGTAGATGAATCAATTCATTCGCAAGTTGTAGCCAGAGTTTGGAATTAATTGCTATGACTGTGGGTGAGAGAGAATTATAGGAGGTTGTGAGTGCAAGTGTTGCTGACTGCTGGTGCAATGTCTTCTGGTGTGTGTACGTTCTACATTGCCAATTGTGGCTCAAATTTTCTCTATAACTTGGGTCTTGAAGTGTTTTGATGCATGCACGTGTGGACTTTCTAGAACTATGGTCCTCATCCTTTTCCATCACCTGCACTAGTTACTGTGCTATTCTAAGAAGATGAGTCAACCTAGCACTCCTATTGCACTGATGCAAAGGTCCTAGAGGCTAACTATGCAGGATCCAATTCAATACATATCAGAGGATAAACTTCCCTCGACCAAGGAACCTGTGGTTCTGAAGAAGAGGAGGAGGTACATAGAAAACTTGAGAAGGTGGCCATTAGGAGCACCTATATTTTAAGAAGCAGGATTGTCTCATAGAAATTAATTGTAAGAAAGGAGAAGGAACCCTTGTTTGTTATAGAATTAATGAGGTCTAGCTCGGGTCTTGGGGTTTGTTCGAAGAAACCCATTAATCCAATCTTTGTCTTTGATAGCTCGTCGAGTGATGAGGGAGGAGTTGGCCCTGGCCCTAACCAATACCCTACTTCATTGGTGCCTTATAGTGACTCCAAAGACAAAATTTTGATTGCAACTGCACTCTTTGTGGTTTGACCTAGCGAGGGTGGTTACTCATCGGTTGACAAGGCCAAGTGACATTTGTGTCCTTTGCTAATGGTGTGGGGTTTTGGGTGATGTGGTGATGTGGATTTTGGATGGTGGGCTCTGTGGATCTTTTTTATGGTGACTAGTTTGTGGATGTGTGTTGATAATCGCGATGGTGGTCAATTCAAGTATTGGTAAATGTGCTAGTTTTGTTGATGCCTTTTGGAAGGCTTGTGTGGCATCTTTGAAAAATGGGTTAGTGCTCATTTTTATTTTTTGCTTTTCCCATGCTTGTTGAATGATTAATGTAACGGTTTTGGAATTAACCTCATTGAAATGAACTTTGAAATGAATATCAAATGTAATTATATTTTGAGTTGGATGCTTTGTTGCTCCCTTGTGCTATAAAATGGCTCAATGTAAGGGGTTCTGGTTTGAAAATTTTGAGTCCAATAGGTCTAAGATAGGCACTAATGAAGTATGCAAGTGAAAATACTAAATTCTTGATAAATTCGTTGGAAATTTGTCTTGGGTATAGGACATATATGTAATAGTCTTAATGGGTTTTATATTGATTACTAGTATTGGAGTAGAATTCAATGTTCAAAATATGTACTCTCCTTCTATATATTTTCATAGACTATAAATGAAATTATCAAAGAACGTTTCATCTATATTCAATATCACAATTGAATGTATGGATTTATTTATTTTCTTTAATTCAATGGGTTAAGTAAAATGCTTGGGAAAAGTCATGGGTATGTGAGAATATACAGTGATATGGTAAGAAGTTATATTTTGAATAACATGAGTCTTTGTGATGTAAAGCATTTCGAAGATAGTATAGATACATCAAAAGTGGATAGTCGATGTATTACTAGTTGTTATATATTTGACTCCATTTACCCAATTGATGAGGCACTGGTGTGTTTATTTGTTATTAATGCAATTAAGTGAATGAGTTACATATTTGGCCATGAATTCAAAATCAGAACAAATTTCATAAGACAATGGCAATAGATCTGAAGTGTATGCACATTCTTAGCAACATAAACATTAATTCATTTGAAGGCTTGCCAAATCTTTAATGATTTTAATGTGATTGCATCAAATAAGAGTGAATCTGTAATGAAGTGTTCTTGAAAATTGATACACTAAATGAACAAAGTAAGGAACACCCTCCTTGGTCCTACAGAGCCTAAAGTGTAGGAATAGAGACCTTAGAGACCTCTATTCATCATGTTGGCCACTAGTCCTTGGTGATTTTTGAATATAAAGGTTGGCTGCCTTTTAGAAAATTCCAAGTTTAGCTGGAATAATCACCAACAGAGTGAAGAATGGTGGAATGTTGGTGTTAGGGGGAGAAGTGTTGTAAATAAGAAATTTTTGTAAATATTCCTTTTGGCACATGTTGGCATCAATGACAAAGGGGGATATTATTAGAAAAATGAATAAGAACATCTCATTTTTTTATTTTCTATTGTCAATGATGTCACCATGAGTTGAAATTGCAAGATCAAGTTTGAAGTTGTTCTGGTATTCTTGTCTGGTATCTAAACTGGTATTTTTCTTATATCCTCTGGTATTTCGTTCCACATATGTTTTCTGGTGATTACTATTGCTTTTGGTTTTTGGAAATGGTTTGTAGATGCCAGGAGCATGTACATTCAAGATCTCATATATCTAGATGCTCGTATGGTGTAGTGCCATTACACTGGTATTTGAAAATGTGCTATTAGGTCTATCCTTGGCCGACCTAATAGATGTATTATGTATTAATGTTTTGTTATGTGGATATATGTGTGACCTATCCTAGGTCCATGCCAACTTGATGTAGTGATGTGTAGTTTTTGTGAAGCCCTAAAGCCAATAGTTGGTATTTTTGGCGAATGAGATGTGCATCTAATTAGGCCGACCTAATTGATGCTTTTGAAGAGATCAGATATATATATTGGATAGTGTTCAAAGTTTGATATAGTTTTTGTGATGATGTGAATGTGAATGTGAAGAAGAGTGAATATGATGAATTATTTCAAGTCAGTTTATTGAGTTTCATTGGAACTGAATCTGCACTCACTAGGTGCACTCTATCAGTTCATTTTCTGGTTGTAAGCCATATTGTCATTGTAATTTTGTAGGTAGTGAGACTTTGTTTTTGGATAGTGAGTCCTGGTAGTGAGCCACCCATTTTGTAATATCTTATAACCGGTTATACTATATTGTGAGCTAACACTCACTGTGGTTTTTCCCATTTTGGGTTTTCCACATAAAAATCCTGGTGTTCATGTGTTTTAATGTTATGTTAATACTTTTACTTATCCTTGCTATTGTATGTATTGGAATAATTGGATGGTATCTGATCAAAGAATTTAAAAAGATACTGAGTCACCCCCCCTCTCAGTATCTTGGACATTTAACAACTTAGTGGGGCAAGAAGTAGACAACCTTGTCCTAGTAATGCATTTGTCATTATCCCTTAGGTTCGTTCTCTGCCTTCCACTTATACAAACTAAGATTGGGAGACAAATGACCTTCTTTAGGTTGACTCGCATATGTCTTACTATTCCTTTTCATTATTTCATTTTCTTTTTCTTTTATGTGATTTCATGTGCATGATGTGATCTCCCATGACATTTTCTTTGATGTTCTCTCTCTCTTTGTGACATTCCTCTATTTGTATCTTCACTCTTATCTATGTCATAAATCTTTACCTTTTAGCTTTTTACCTTTTCCATTTATCTCGTGTTTTCCTTTTGGGGATGACGCAAGGCGTCAAGACATTCATGTCTCTTCCATGTTGAACTGAAAGAATTTTACTTTGTTTTTCAATTTCTTTATGTCATTCTTCTAGTTCTATGAGTATTTTGGGAATGATGACAGTTTCGAGCTCTCTAAAAACATTGTAGCAAGAACATACTGACGGGTGATCCCACCATAGTGGTTTACAATTTTTGGCCAAGCTGGACATTGAAATTATTTTTCAAAACTAAATCTTCACATTCAGGTACCTATAGCGGCTAAACCATGAAGAATTTGAAGAGGATGAAAACTAGAGTCTCGTCACATTTTGTCTGCATATTCTAAAAATAGTTTTTTCAAAATTCTTAGAATCAGATTGCACTTCTTTTTCCATCTCCCACGAAAACTGGTTTTAAAAAAAAACAACATTTTTAAAAAGTGACGCACACCGTATAATGCATAACTTTTTTACCATGAAGGATAAAATTATAATTCTTTCGAACTTAGATCTGTAACTCTGATATCTAGTGCTTCCACTTGGTTAGATAAATCTTTATTGAATATTTTTTCTTTAATCAAGTTTCAAAGTCAAACCAATTACAATTCAAACATAGCACGACTGTATAATGCATAATTTTTTTTGTATATATCAAAATTCAATTTTTTGTTTTTGTTTTGGATCAATGACTTCAATATCTGGTGCACTCATATTTTTCAAAAAAAAAAATTGATAATCTGCTATTTTTCCACATGTACAGAACATAGACCTTCATTTTTGATGAAAAACCTATGTGTAATAAAACTAAAAAAACAAATACATAATAAAACCAAAACATATTAAAATTATATTCGTTGGATAGCTCATTCTGAGGACTACCTGATTCAAGTTGGGTTTGTGAAGATTCCTCCATTTTCATCCTCAACCTGAGCTTCGAAGTGCCAAAATTTAGGTTTTTTTGTGTCTCAAGGAGGGGATGAGGAATAAAGGGGGTTCGCTCGAACCAGGGTTCATTCGAAGCCCCCTTCTATAAGGGGTTTTGATGGCTTTTTTGGTGGGAAAGTATTAGGAGGGTTTGCCTAAACCTAGGTTCTAGCTCACCAAAACTAGGTTCTAGAGAACCCCTAATGGGTTCGGTCGAACCAATAGGTTTGTATGAACCCCTAAAATCAATTTTTTTTCCATGCATTCATTTTCTGTGAATTTTCCTTCCTCACTTCAATTGTAAACCACTATTGTGGCTTCACCCTGACCCCAAATCCATAGATCCCTTATGTGTTTGGTGTTTTCATTTTGGGGGAAAACCCTCTCTTTTCCTTTTCTTTCATATGACAGCCTTACTTGGAAACATAGTACTTGGCATAGGGATTTCCAAGTTATCTCTCATGTCTTCTTTATTTTTTGCATGTATCATTTACTAATTTAAAGTAATTGCTCACAACATGGTGTTTAGCAATTTCTTTAAATTGGGCGCATATGTTGGCATTATTATTTTACACTTTTATTTTTCATGCTTCATGGTGTAGTTTTCTTATTTCATACGATGCATTTTCGCTTTGTGGATGACATTGGGTGTGATGCACCTCAAGAGCATGATCTCTCTTAGCATATTACATTCCTCTTGGTGGCTTGATCTGACACACTGCATCCTCTTAGTTGTGAATCTTCTATTCTTTGATTGTTCCACTCTTGGAGACATTAGGCACAATGTTCCCTAAGTTAAGACCTCGCATGAACTAAGTTAGACTCCTTTGAACATTCCTCATTTTATATTTTTCATTTGTAGTTATATGGCCACCTTACATAGCACAACTTTCATGTCTGTGGAGCCATCTTTTTTTTCATGAGCTCCAAGCATACAAACTTTTTCGTCTCATGAAGCTCAAAAACCATTATTTTGTGGCACCTTATTAAATTTATTAGGGGGTATAGCTTTGGTATGGTTTGAGCGGGAAGCCCAATCGAGGAATGACTTTCCCCATAGCCACTTGTGTGTGTGTGAGTGCATACCAGCCATGAGTTTATGTGTCTCACCTTCTTGGACTTCTCACCCAGCAAACACCCAGGAGTTCCATTGCCTTAGAGAGTATGCATTTTTTGAACAAACAACCTAGCCCTAATCCACATTGCGATGGAAAAATGGTTGAAGCTTGATCTGACTCTTTTATCTTTTTACCTTTTCTCTTTTTGTCTTTGACAGTGTATGCTTGTGTTTTGTTGTTTCTCTTGTATCATTCTCATGTGTGTTCCTTTTGTTCCTATGTTGGTTTGTCATGGGATCCACTTGATCACCCTTCTTGATCATTTTTGTCTCATCTTGATAGCATTGGCACACTTGAACCCCTCTTGATGCGTGTTTATCTACTTTAGTGTGAGTTTGAATCAAGTTCATCCTCTCACTAAAGTGGGGGCTAAATGTAGTGTCAAAAAATGTCATTGGGGAAATTTTCACACTTGCTTGGGCTCTCCTTGCTAAATTGAGCTAAATTTTGCCTTGATTTAGTGTTTTAATGTGGTTGACACATTCATATTAAGTCTTGGGACCTTTTGAACTAATGGATTTAAATGACCTAACTTGCTAAAGTTTTGTAAAGTGTTGTAACACACTTTTACACTTTTCTAAGGTCTTATTAAATAATTAAACCTAATAAACCTCTTTTAATCAAAATAAATCTTAATCTAGCCTTATTTTAAAGTGTTGTGAAGTGTTGTAACACACTTTCACACTTTTCTAGGCTTGTATTTATTAATTGGGCTTTCTTATGCTTTAATTGGCCCTATTTTTCATCCACAAGCCTCATTTACATATTTTTGAGGATAATCCCGACACCAATCATTACCCAATCATAATTCAAGTGTTTTAGGTTTGAATAGCCTAGATTTGGTGATTTGGGAGTCATTCGCCACCTTGGGCGAATGGGTCCCACCTAGATCTTTTGGTCCCAAACCTGATTTCACACATTTATAGGAATTTTTAAATTTGGTCCCAAAAATTAGGCCTAGTGGGACTCATTCACCACCTTGGGCGAATGAGTCATGTGTGGCCCAAAATCAAAATTAATTCAAATTTCTGGGGGGATTTTATTCTCCTAGATTTGATGTCAGCTTGTAGTGTTGTAATTTTGGGAATTCTTGCATAATTGAGTATACATACAAGTTTCTTTCATTCATTTTTCACCTAGCAAGTTGAATGAACATTCTTATAAAAAAATTGAGTTCACAAGCATTCATAAGAGCATTCAAGAGCATTCAAGGGCATATTTTCAAGCATTTTAGAGCAGCATTCAAGTATCAATCATCATGTCAAGGATTTCATGCATCATGTTTTTTGTTGAGCTAACAATTGTGGTGTAGGGTTTTATGATTCAAGCAAGTATTTCATTCAAGATCCACATCCATTGCAACACTTTATTGCTATGGTTTGGTGAGTTACAACATCATATCTTTTTCATTCATAATTCTCCATTCATTTTTCATTCTATTTCAAGGTTTAGTTACCAACAAGGGGTTTGACCAAGGAAAACCCCTGTCCACTAACCAAACAACATTTTTCCCTCTCCTTTGTGTGTGATTTGTAGGTCTAGGTTACAAATTTCCTGAGTAAGATTGGAAGAAATTTTTCAAATCATTCAAAGTTGTCAAAGTTGTCATCAAGTCTTGGAGAACATTAAAGATCACCTACAGGTTGCAAATCAGAGATTCGGATCTAGAAAGCACTCAAGAAGGACATAGCCAACATAGAAGAGTAGGATCAATCTTTGAAACTTCAGAAAATCCCAATTGGACTGATTCACCAGTTTTGGCAAATGAGTCCCATTTCCATTCAAATTTCAAGTTTTTGCAGATTCGAATACCCATTTGGTAGATTCTTGTTCCCACACAATTTTCTAGAATATGGACTGATTCGCCCAGCTTGCAAAATGAGTCCCAGTCGACATTAAAGTTAAAATTTCCAATGTTCTAGACCTCCATCCAGTCATTTCCATATTTTTCAGGTGCACATCTTCCTTTCTATAGTGTTCTATTTTATTTCACTTGCATTTCTAGGTCATTTTGTAGTGCATTACATTCAATTAGGGTTTAGAATTTTATCTTGCATTTCATTATCTTTTCCAAGTCTAAACTTGGTGGTGAACCCCTTATTAGAGCACATTCAGCCCCTAGAGTAGCCCTCTTGCAATATCTCTTTCTCTTTTGCATTGAGATCTCAAGGGTTTGTTCTTGAGTGAAAGTTAGTGAAAATTGTCCTTTCTAGGTCCTAAACCCTAAGAGAGGAAGCAAAAGAATTTTATATCTTACAGTTGTATAATCAAAGATTGCAAGGGAAAAATATTGGGTAGAATGGAATATTCTTTCTCTAAAGGGACAAACAACACAACAGATTTCCAAGCCTTGATTTTGTGTTTAGGTTTATGCTTTGAGCTTGGGCTAAGGAAAGTGATAATTGAAGGAGATTTTTCCCTGGTGATAAATTCCTTAAGGAAGAGGAAGATTCTAAACTAGAAGTTGGGGGCCAAGCTGGAGTTGGCTTTGAGTTGGATGGATGAACTAGAATAGGTAATATTTAATCATATTCTTAGAGAATAAAATTTGAAGTTGACCATTTGTCCAACTTGGGGGCAGATGACGTAATGGTGAAAGAATTGAATATTAAAATCTGAAAGTTGATATTGGGTGGTTGGGGGGCATCTCTCCATAACAAGAATGTGGAGAGACCATGAGTGTCAACACCTCACATGTGACTTGTACAATGGCTTAGGTGGTAGGATGGTTTGATTTTCATTCAATGGTCTATGAGGAAGGTCGAGGTCCTGTAGGAAATGGTCAGCATCTGCGTGGCAGTTAGAGCTGGTAAACCAAGTGAGTTGGAAAATGTGTTGGGTGACTAACAGTCTTTTTGTTGAATTCTCTTACGACACTTCATTTGAGTCTCCAGGGTGGTGAAAGGACACATATTACAATCTTTTAAGCTGACTTGTGCTGTTGGCAATGGCAACTTCAAATAATAATGAAATGTTCTATGGGCGATCAAGCTTAGATACGACCCATCTCCTAGTTGGCGTGCCATGACATGGTATAATGCATGATCACAGATAGGTGGAGGGTGCTAAGGAATTTAGTAAGGGCATGATTGAAGTTGCACAATGTGGTAAGTGTGGAAAGCCTTGGCAGAGGAAGTCCTTTAAATGATAGCAGTTTGGATTTTTTTTCCATCTTTTTGTTTCATTTTCTAGTGAGCTCTTCATGATAGTCATGGAAAAGCACTCAAAATTCATTGTTGAGATTTCATCAAAGGTGGTGGTGATTTTAGGGTAGGACACTCCCATACAAATTGATTGCAAAGTCAAGTAGACTGTATTTAAGGCCATTACCGATCAACAGTTGAAAAGGATAATGCTCAAGATCAATCCTGATGTGGTGGTAGTAGTAAAGATGATTCTGGGCAAGGATTTTTTTGTGAATCAGGAAAAATTTCAGGTTAACACCCACATTTTCTCTTGGTTCCTAGCATCCTTTCTTGATGTGCGGACCACCAAAGTCGATGCGAAGGTGATTCTCTACAAGCTCTTCAAAAAAGAGCTCCTGGGTAGCTTGAACGAGGTTATGAAATCAACTCTCTTGGGACGTGGTGCGCCTTGGCCCCATGATCTTCCATTGGTTAGGGTTTTGGGTGAAGTCATTAAGGTCTATCCCCTATTGTTGGATCTCAAAGGCATGGCCTTAGTCAAACACCACCAAATTACAACCTACAATGTTAGTTTCTTGAAGAAGTTGCTAATGTTGGAGCCAATTAATGGATTCGACTGGGTGGTAGATTTCAATCAATTCGCTAAGATGAATGAATTTTAGCTAGCGATCAATTGGTTGGGTAGGTTGTTTAGGGTTTGTGGTATAAATGATATAGTTTTTATAGTTTCATATGGGTGGTGGTTGGCATCTCCTTTTTTTTTTTTCATTCCAATATGGTGTCTGTCTTTGGTTTTGTCTCTCTGGTCTCACAGAAGTGGGTGTAGTGCTGTCAGTAATTTTGGTGGTTGTCGAGGGCCTTTCATGGCAACTGAATGAAGACTGGGTTGAATAGAAAGGGTGATCTACAAATTTTTGCAAACTTTCTATGTAGACAAAATGTAAAATTTTGGCAACTTAATAATTATGAATTAAATTTTTTTTAAAAATCTAGTGGTATACTACAATCAAGAAGAAATAAATTGGAATATTATCCATCACATATCAAAACATTTTCTAATTAGATTTTAAGGTGATGTCATTTAAGGAGATTGTGCATGTCTATGACACTACCTAGTGGCTAAATCCTATATGTAAGACCTAATAGGCATAACATAAGACATTAGGAATTATATGATCCAAATTCAATTTAATGCTTTTCCATAAGGATTTTATATTAAGGAGTATGTATAACAACAATTCCTCTATATATAAGACCTTAGGAATAAAATAAGACTTATAGGTGTTTTAACACCTCAAGATGGCAATCAAAATAATATGTTTATTGGGAGACATATTTTTTAGTGTTAGATGAATGTTTTGAATTATTCACGTCATGGGGAAAGGGAGGAGGAAATATTGAGCATGCAAGGCATGTGAGGAGGCTACATCTAGCCCTAGTTGGGCTCTACTCGATTCTGTGGAGGAGGCTCGGCCCTCCTCCACCTTTGACTTAAAAATTGGTGGTACGAACCATCGATGCCCTTAATTTTCTTTCATTTTAGCTATCAAATTGGTGCCCTTGTATGTGTGGTTTATGGCTTTGGATTTTCTTTCTCTCCATCTACATGTGTGATTAGTTTGAAGGTGTTATTATAATTATGGAGGGGGATATGAACCCTCTTGAAAACTTATTAAATAGGCCAGGAGGGGATAATGTAGAGAATCTATAGTCGAAATCATTTAGGGAGATTATTGCAGAGGAAAGGAACTACTTACTGTCTGGTGCTAAAGTTCTGGTGGAGGGTTTCAAAGATGTTGAAGGGAGGGGATGTAGAGCACAAGGTAAGTGTCCTTTGACCTCCCCCATTAAATTTGTCTTAATTTTGAATGATGAATTAGATAATGCAATTATAGAGGAAGATAATAGATTGAAAAAAGTTACAATTTTTTTTAATGTTGTGGAAACCTCCAAGGTCCTAGCTAGAAAATACATGGATGAATGGCTCCATAATTTTTGGGAAAAAAAATTGGACTTCACTATGTTGAGAAATGCGACTAAAATTTTATAGCTTGGTCAACTTGTTGGAGCAGTTGTGTTTTCCTCCTTCATCGACCTGAGTTAAGTTGTTGGTTTTCAAGTTTTTCTAACTGAAGTCACAGGGTTCTAAAGTTTCATAACCTCCCAACTTAGCGACTATGAAGCAAAGGTTAATCCCTTTGTTGTCAGTGTGTCATGGGTTTTGCAAGCTTCAAAACCTTTGACTTGAGGTTCAGAAGTTTGGGTTTTGACTGACAGAGCGATCCCTTTGTTGTCAGCATGTTGTGAGTTTTGAGAACTTCACAACCTCTGACATGAGGTTTTGAAGTTTGGTTTTTCAAATATATAGCGACTTGGAAGGTGATGGATGTGGGGAACACTTGGATGGTGGATCATGACAAATTGTGGAAGGTGGTGATGATGTGGAGAACAGATGGCATGTGGGCCCATGTGCTCAGTGGACATTGGTGAGATGGTAATGAATGTCTCTTCAACCGGGCGAGATGGTGTTAGGTAGATAACCCTAACTTCAATGATGGAGATTCATTTGACTACTTATTCGATGGATAGAGATGCTAGATGATGGCATGTGGCTAGAGGTGTAACCCTAAAGAGGTGTGGTAGTTGAATAGTCAAAGGTTGGGTGTAGGTTGAGAGGGTGGGTGTAGGCCGAAAGGCTTGGTAGCTAAGAGAGATGAATCTCACATGAGGTGAAGGTTGAGTGGCTATATGACAAAGAGGATGAGAGGCCAGTGGTCGATCCATGAGGCTATGTAGACAAATGAGATGTCTCTCACTGAGAGAGGTGATTGTGATAGGTTACATTGTCGAATATTCTCCAGGATGAAACAAGAGGTAAATCCTCTATAAAGGTCATGAGTGTGATATTGTATTCGTAACTATACTTTGTTGTTCAATAATACAATAGTGCTCTGGGCTTTTGGAGTGTGGGGTTTTTTACCCGAAAGGTTTTCCCCCATGTATATTTGTGTGTTCATGTATTTTGTTTCATCTTTCATGGTTGTTGGTTCTGTTTGTTGAATCTATTAATGGTGTTGTTGAAACTAGTTAAGCATGAGTTTGTCTTAAAAGGATTAATGTGGGAAATGAACTATGTTTGATTTTGCTTTATGGCATAGTAGTACATGTCCTCTACCGAAGGCACTACTAATCTTAGATGTTTCTTTCTAAGATGCCCGTCCATATTTCCTAACAAGTGGTATCAGAGCCTTCTTCTGGGATGTGTTTCTTCCTAGTGTGTTGTTGGTTCTGAGTATTCCTTCTATGAAGATTTCTTAGTCTATTAGGCCTGACAAAATCTTTAGGAATTGGCTGTTGTTTTGATCCTTTTGGTAGTGGAAATTCTTGCTATTTTGTTTAAGTTTTTGAGACAACACACATCATGGAAGATGGTGAACATGAAGAAACTAGAATTGGTCATACTGGAATGTTGTGATCTAAATTTTTTTGTTGGAAGTGGTATACCTTGATGCATGGGGTGCAATATTTTTGTGTCATGGATATGTTGCAGTAAAGCTTTCATATTGGGTGTCTGTGTGAGAGGATCTCTAATGATATGGAAATGCTTGGGTTGTTGTTCAGTCATGGAGTAATTAGCTTATGCTAGGTGTTCTTCCTAGTATTGGAAGGCACAATCTTATGGTACCCTGATTGCATGTAAGCTATGGAGTTGATCATTGGATGATCTAGAAGCTTCTGAAATATCTTGTCTCTCTTTAATGCATGTGCATGTCGGTGGTTTGAAATGGGCCTAGAGTTCTTAAACTTTTGTTTCCTTTTAAGAATGGTTTGTACTTGGATGGATATGTGGTTTTTCAGGTTTTACACAATCAAGAAAAACTTGTGGTTATGTGGAGCTATTGTTAAGCTATTTTCTAAACCCTAGCTTTTGGTGTGTGACTAGATGAGATAGTTTTAGTTCGATATGGTTTGAGGAGGTGTGATGTCTTCTCTGCATGGGAGTGCTAGTAAGTGATTCATCACTCAACATGTCCATGGTGGTGCTTTTTGGTTCCTATACTATGGTGCTTGAGTTATGGACATGATTGGAAAATTGGATTTGAGTTTGATCTAGTGTTTGAGTCAAGTTGTCTATGTTGTTATTCTCCTTGAGATCTCAGTTTTGTAGTTTCTAGTGTGATGATGGGTTTGCATGTTTTTGTTAAATGGATCTATGAGTTGTGCAATATTATGGGCTATCTTTACCTACATGTTTGTTGTGGGAAAACTCAGAATTGGATTGTCTATATGCACGAGGTTTCAATTTAGTGTTCGTGCAGACTTGTTAGCTGGCCTTGTCTATGGTCACTTGTGCATTGGTGTGGTTGCTCTGAGATGAGAGAATGGGTGGTGTTGAGTACCTGGATGGTCAGTTATGTGGACCTATAGCATGTTTTATCATGACATCATGGTAGATTGGATACACTACCTTGTGTAAAATTTTGATAGTGATGGTTTTGTGTTTGGATTGAAGATCTTGGGTTGTTTGGTATTATTGTCATATGGACATGTTGTTGTGTGGACCTGAAGGATTTTCAGTTTAGAAAATGTTTGGTCATGATGCTTGGAAATCTCGCTTGTCACAATTAAGTAGGAGCTTTAGCAATGACTGTGGATTTATCACTTGGTGGTGAATGATCTTCTTTCGTGTTGCAAATGTTACTAGGAGGAGTTCTTAGATCCTATTGTTGTAGAAGAGCTCTTTCACATTTTGCATGGACACTATTTGAGGATGTTTAATATCTCATAGCCATGGGGGATTCTTGAAGTCTTTGGTTGAGGTTTTGGTGGTGCATGACAGGTGATGTTGGTTTAGAGTTTGTTTTGTTTCAGGTCATGGTCTACTATTGATTGCGCATTAGATTATTGGCATGATGCATTGCTCTTAAGACCGTGGTATGTTCACTTGGAGCATAGGATCTCCTAAGGGGGATGTGTAGATCATGATGTCATGACAAGTTCCTGGTTTAGATGATTGGAGCTTTAACAATGGTCTGGTAATTCTTTGTGTATTAGGTGCATTGGTCATATGCTTGAGAACTTCATGATGGTGTAGTGATGCATTTGGAGTTTATCATGAGATGATTAGTTGTAGGTGCTCATGGACACATGAAGATTAAGGTACATCTATATTTCTCTTATGAAATAAGTGTTGTTGATGGTTACTCATGGTGAGTTTTCAATAGAAAGTTTGAGGAGCCTTCACCTTGGTTGGACGTGAGTTCAACAGAGACCAATGAGGAGATTTCTCTTGGAGAATTCATGAGGACTTGGTTACCCTAGAGGAGCATTCCCATTTCCCTCTCTTGGTCTACTCAGTGCTTTATCACTTGAGAGATATTGCCCATTGTTTCTCTTAGGTGTTTTATACTTTCTTTCATGGATATGGATCTTGAACTGTTATTAGATGTTTCTAAAGGATTCATTGTGAGAGATGGATAGCATGGTCATCTCCTTGTGCATTGTGATTACTTTCATTGATGGTGAGTTTAGGAGATGTAGTGGGCTAATTTCCTGAGATGGGAAATGAAATAGTTTGATCTTCTTGGAGAAGCTTACATCCATATAATTACATGAAATATATGTTGTGTTTGAACTTGGTGATTGAACGGTTGGATATTGTTAAGGATTTTCATTTGGGGCGTTGTGGAGGATATCATACTTCACATAGTTGGCATTTAGAGGTGTATGTGGAAGGATTTTCTATAGGTATATGATGTGTAGAATTTTCTCTCTGTGGTCCTGGTTATATGGTGACTTGTGGTGAGGGTTGTACAGGTTGTGCACATCATTGTGGATGGTTCCTTGAAACTACATATTTACACACTCTATGTGATGTTGTTGGTAGACTTGTTATGCCTTGATTTTTCAAATTTGGCATTAACCATGGAGTGGGAGTTCCTATATGTGTTTGGTCTTTTTTGACTATTTGGCACTTTGAGCTTGTATTTGTTGTTGATGGGCTAGCTATGTAAGTGGAATGATTTTTCTGATGTTGATACCTTGGAGGTATGTGTGATTAGATGTATTAGAACTTGTTGTGTGTGCTATATTTAAGTCACATGGGTTGATACGTTGGATGGGAGCAGCCAATTTTCTGGTTGTTGTTATAGCTAATGTTCTATCTTCTTTCTGGAGAATGACTTCACAGTTGTGTTCATGATTGAGGGATTTGAAGTTGATGTTTTGTTTCTTTTGTATAGCTTGTGAGCATAGTGCAGTGGTGGCAGCATTGAATCCCTTACTGTCTATAGGATCTAATGCTTGTGTTCTTGAGACTAGTGCATATATGCCCTGGCTCATTCCTTTCTCCTATGGTGGATGGCTGAAATTTTTGCCTAAGTTGGTGGACATCTTGGATGTCATTGCAGGTGTCTTGGTTGGAGCACAAAATATTTTTTTAAGATTCTTGATTTTTCTTTGGAAGGATCCAGTAAGTTCTTCATCAAGTGGGATAATGTTCATAAATGTGACTCAAATTTATTGGCTTGATCAACTTCCTGGAGTAGTTGTGTTTTCCTCCTTCATTGACTTGAGTTATGTTGTTGGTTTTTAGGTTTTTCTAACTAAAGTCGCGATGTTCTATAGTTTCATAACCTCCCAATTTTGGGACTATGAAGTGAAGGTTAATCCCTTTATTGTCAGTGTGTCGCAGGTTTTGTGAACTTTGCAACCCCCGATTTGAGGTTTGGATGTTCAGTTTTTGAGTGACAGAGTGATCCCTTTGTTGTCGAAATGTCACAGGTTTTGAGAACTTCACAACCTCCGACATGAGGTTTTGAAGTTTAGTTTTTCAGTGATATAGCAACTTGGAAGCCGATGGATGTGGGGACCGCTTGGATGGTGGATTGTGATGAAGGCCGATACGTGGTGATTATGTGGAGGATAGATGGCATGTGGGCCCATGTGCTCAGTGGAAATTGGTGAGATGGTAATGAATGTCTCTTCAACTGGGTAGCATGGTGTTAGGTGGATAACCCTAAACTTCAATGATGGATATTTTTTTGACCACTTATCCAATAGCCAGAGATGCTAGATGATGGCATGTGGCTCGAGGTGTAACCCTAAAGGGGTGTGGTAGTTTAATAGTCAGAGGCTAGGTGTAGGATGAGAGGTTGGGTGCAGGTTGAGAGGCGAGGTGTAGGCTAAGAGGTTCGGTATAGGCCGAAAGGCTGGGCAGTCGAGAGAGATGAATCTCATAGGAGGTGAAAGATGAGTGGTTGTATGACAGAGAGGCCGAGAGGCCATTGGTCAAGTCGTGAGGTTGTGTAGCACTACCGATCCCGCTTTATGGCATAGTAGTACGTGTCTTCTATTGAAGGCACTACTAATCTCGGATGTTTCTTTCTGAGATGCCCAACCATATTTCCTGACACTACTCATATTGCAAAATGGTACAATGGGGGTTATTTGTAATCTTTTTTAAAATCCAAACATCTCAAATTGAAGTAACAAGGAATAAATTCTAGTATATAGGTAAATCAATTTTTTGTGCTTTGGCATGGATACTTGAAGCCCTAAATGAAGAGGTCTGGGCTTTGTCGAGCCCTAGATGGGTAGTGCTAAAAAAATTTCACCTAGGGTTTAGAAGTTTAAACCACTCCTGCTAGAACCCTATCAAAGCATTATTAGGGTGGAAGATACTAAGGCTTCACTCCCCCATTCAAATTCATAGGCTCTAGTGTCTTTGTACCTATGAATAAACATTTCAATTTTTTTGGAAATCAAACTTAAATCTAGAACTATCAATTGTTCCCTAGAAATCCTAGGGAGGGTCAACGCTTTTTATCTATACAGAAGGGAAGGGCATATACGAATAAACTTCTTTCTAATCCAAAAAAATTTAGCAATACCACTCTAACAAGGGGTAAGGTTGATATCAAAGCAATTTCCAATTTTTTTTTGGACAATAAGGAAATAAATAGAAAAATGTTAGAGGACAGTAATGATACTTTTTCTCTATAAATGAATCTCCTCAAAGAGCCAAGAACATGGATATTGATCAAGTGGGCCTCACCCCAAATAATCAAAATAATCATCAGGAACCATTTTTGGTGTCTAAAAAAACAAATCTAATTTCTTACATGATAAAAATAGTGAATCAATTTGAAAATTTTATTCACTAGAGATTGGTATTCAAGGTTAGATAAGTAGTTGTTGTAGCAAGGATTCAAGAAAGGTATTGTAGATAGAAATATTTACTTCAAAGTTGAGGGAGAATTTTTTTCGATTATGGTAATGCATGTAGATTAAATTATCTTTGGAGGAAATGAAGTTATGTTCAAGAAGTTTTTAGAGGAAATGCAGAAAAAAGTTTAAGATGTCAATGTGTGGGGAGATGAATTTCTTCCTTGGATTACAAATCAAATAATTAGATAAAGGTATTTTCATTTCATAGTCAAATTATGTCAAGGAAATGTTGAAGTTTGGAATGTAAGATTCTAAACTGGTGTGTACCCCTAGGATTATTGGTTGTAAGTTGAGAAAAAGTTATGAAACTATTAAGATAAATCAAAGCAAGTATAGGTCAATGATTGGTGGACTATTATACCTAGCTGCTACTAGATTGGATATCATACATGTAGTTTTTCATGTGGAAAGATTTCAAGAAGGTCCTAAAGAATCTCATGTTGCAGTAGTAAAGAGGATATTTAGATACTTGAAGGACACTCTAGATTTTAGTTTGTGTTATCATAGGGATACTAATTTATCCTTGAGTTCATATACAAATGAAAATTAGGTAGGTTTTACAAATGATAAAATAGGTACAAGTGGTGGTGCTTTCTTTCTTGAAAGAATATTGGTTTAATGGTTGATTATGAAGTAGGTTAAAGTGTCATTATCTATTGTATAGGTAGAATATATTGTAGCAGCATCATGTTGCATACAGTTATTGTAGATGAATCAAACATTGAAGGATATCAGAGTATCATATGATGAACCTATTTCTATATTATTTGATAATACAAGTGCAATCAATATTTCAAAGAATTTGATAATGCATTCAAGAACAAAACATATTTCAATCCAATAGATCACTTTTTGTAGTGTCAAAAAATGTCTTCGTTTACATTTTCACACTTAATTTGGGAATGATTGACGTTAAAATGGTCCCAATGTTGCCTTGATCTAGTGTTGTAATGTGCTTTCTACATTCGCATTGAATTTAGGGCTCTTTTAAGCTAAATTGACCTAATTTTTCCTTAATTTAATGTTGTCAAGTGTATTTATTTGCACCTTCACATTGAGTTTTGGGCCTTCTTGCATTTATGACCTTCATATCATCATTAATAGGCCCCTAAGGCCCTATATTATTCATCTCAAGGCTTATTTCAACTGAAATCCCAATAAGATCAACAAATATACTTAATTTCTCAACTCCCTAACATTTCCTCTAGTTGAAAAGGCTTAGTGGGACCCATATGCCACCTTGGGAATATGAATCCCATCCAGATGGGACATATATGCCACAAGTGGTGTATGAGTGCCATTTGGCCCCTTTTTAGGGTTTTGAGTGGGAAAATAGGGTTTTAAGTTCAAATTTCATGAATGTTAGCTTTTGGGATCTAATAAATTGTAAGTTGGATGGATATATAAACAAGATCTCAAATCATTATTCCACTAAGCCTTCATGATATCAACCTAATCTATCAAGATTTAAGCATTCAAAGATTTCACAAGAGCATCAAGAGACTTTGCAATAGCATTTATAAGGAATTCAAGGGAAAAATTCTTCATCATTTGTTGCAGCAATTCAAGATCTATTATCTTGTCAAGGTTATCAAGTACCAAGCATGTTATTGAGACAGTGTTGTGATGTAGCATTGAAGATCCATTTGCAAGCATTGTTTCATATCTATATTCGAGATCAAGATCTACATTCCACATTGCCACTTCATGTTAGATTGTTGATTTACATTTCACGGCATCATTTAAGGTATCATTGTTCATCTTTCATATTTCATGTTTCATGTCAATATTTCATTGTTTCATCACAAGTTTTAATTACCTAAATGGGGTTTGACTGAGGCAAACCCCTGTTTACTAACAAATCAATAAGTCTTTTCTCTCTACATGTGTAATTTCAAATCTAGGTATTTTGGGACTTGAAGGTCCTGTGAATACTAGGTTACAAGGTTGAAGAAAGTTATTATGTTTTCAAAAGGTTGTCATCTTCACGAAAAGTCACCTACAGGTTGTAAATCAGGGTTTGAGATCCAAAAATGAAGTGTGGAAGGAAGAGTAGAGATAAAAGAGAAGATTCAGGTCTTAACTCTTCAAAAAAGTAGAGTGGAACTAATATGCCACTTGTGGTGTATGAGTCCCAATATAGCACATTTTCCAAATTTTAGTGAATTTAGATCAACCACTGTGAGATTCTAGTTTTGGCACAAAACCCTTGTTTAGGACTAAATCGCCCAGACTGGCATATGAGTCTCAATGGGTATTAAACAATAATATTTCATTGTTTTGAAGTTTTTTTTTACTCCATCCTTCTTCCAGGTGCACCTTTGTACTTTCTCAATCTTGTATTTTGCATTTCAATTTCATTTCCTAGGTCATTTAGCTAGGTTTTGCATGGTACTTTGTATGTTACATTCATTTATTTTCTTTTCCAAGCCTTTTCTTGGTGGTGAACCCCTTTTTAGTCTTTAATCAACCCCTAGGACATCCCTATTGCATATATATTTCCCCTTTACATCCTTGGATTGAGATCTCTAGGGTTTCCTTGAATGATATTTGAAGAAAACTTGTTGTTCTATGTCCTAAACCATAGAGCAACATTTTTCAACAACTCACTTCTTAAGAGAGAAAGTTGTAGAGATTAAATTGAAGTTGGAGTATGTGTCTACTAAAGATTAGGTTGCAAATATTTTCACAAAGGCTCTTCCTAAAGATAATTTTAATTATCTCTGGAAAAAGTTAGGGGTTATTGCCCCTCCTTATTTCAACTATATGCATAAGTGTGCATCTTTCCAAGAATCATTTCAAGATACACTCTTGGTCATGGACTAATGTTGTAGGCTACCTCTCAAGGGGAGTAGGTAGTGGTATTCTTGGTTCATGCAGTTAGATGAAGCATAGCTTGCGCCCCTAAGGGGGAGAATGTAGAAAAGTGAGTGCAATGAAAAAGAGTTGTTTGTTAGTTTTGATCTTTGGAGTGTTTTCGAAAGGGGGGAGAAAAAGAGTTTAATGTAGAAAAGTGAAAGAGAAGAGGAAAATGTAAAGTGTGCATGAAAGAGAGTTTGTTGATTTTATGGCCCTTTTCCATTAATGTCAAAGGGGGGGAAAGTTAGAGTGGTTGAAAAACCATAGTGCAAAAGAGTATATGGGTGACTAAAAGTATGAAGAACTCCTTAGATAGGAGGAGAAGTCTGTGAAACAGAAGTAAAAGAGAGTGTGAAGAGTGAGAGTTTCCCTTGTTAGGGGGATTAATTCTTGTTACAAAGTTTTTGTTGGTTGTTGTTGGTTGCTTTTATTATTGATGAGATTTTAGAGAGATGGTGTTGCCATCAATGATAAAGAGGGAGATTGTTGGAAGATTGAGTTGTTTAGATATTGCCATTGATGTCAACCTCTTGTATGTAGAGAGTGTTGAAAGACTATTGGTGTTGTTGATGTTAACCTACAGTACCGTTGTGGAATTTTTTGGTAGTATGTATGTGGTTTGATGAGGTTAGACTTTATGAGAAGTGTTTCAAATGTTGCAGATATGTTGAAGAGGTGTTAGTATTTTTTTGATGCAGTTGGTTCACTTGGTTTCCAAATTCTTTTGAGAAAATTTCAATAAAAGAGTGTGTAGTGTGATAGAGGTGTGTCTATTATTGTGCTCCACATTTATTCATGCTTGAAGATATGCTTGTGTGGTTTGGATATGATGATCGAGGGTTTTTAGAGGTTCTATATCCAAAAATTTTAGGTTTTGGATTGTATGACAGTGAAAGTTGTGTTTGATAGTTTGTCTGGGAGAAATGAGATTGCTTCACATTTTTGTAGAAAGGTTTCTTGTCTTGCAGATTTGGTAACATGCTTATATTTTATCTAACTTCCTTCCCTTAAGGTTTTAGGTGTTGAGGTGTTCTACAAGGTTAATTACTAAGTTGTATTATGTGGCAGTGTGTCTACTTGCACAAAATGATGGTGTTCTCAATTTCATGTGATTGTGATAGAGTTGAAGATATTTTGATGATGTTGGAATATTCTAATATGTTGTGTGGTCCACATGACATGCAGAAGTGTGTGTGGTCACTTGTAGTGTTAGTTCAATTTTGGTCAACCTAGCATGCTAGTGTTATTGTGGAAGTACCTCTTGGATTGTGGATGTGTTGTGTAGCATGGTGATGTGGATTTGGGTCCTAGTCAACCCTTGGTGTGGTCTTCCTTCACTTCTTTCCACTGTAGAGGTGTTTGGTTGCGACCTATTTTGGTGTTGCACATTTTTTGTGCATACATTTCATTAAGGTCAATGTAATTAGTATTGTTTAGGTCGAGGATGGTATATAAGCAAGGTAAATTATTGGAGATGAGTGTGGATCTATAGAAGGTGTGCTAAAGATGTGTATTTGATTAAGTATGGTGATCTAAGTGAGCTTAATTCCTATGAATCCAATGCAATGATCAGAATTGTCTACATTCTTAATTTTCTTGAAGTTCCTAGAGGTAGTGAGTCGAAGGTTGCAGATAGTGAAAAGTTTCAATGGTGGATTTGTTGGAAACATACAACAATAAGAGGGGGGGTGAATCAGTGTTCTACAAAAATTAACTTTATTATTCTAATCTTTAACCCACTTAAAACAGTCAACTAAAAGAAATATGCATGAATAGAAATCAAACAACCACAACACCATAACATAAGGATTTTTACGTGGAAAACTTGTTAGGGGAAAAACCATGGTGGATGGCCAATCCAAAATATGATCTGAGTATACTCAAAAGAAAGATTACAATGTGGGAATGCACTTGCATTTAGGTGCATTTCCTAGAGCTCACTGCTCAAAATAGAAAGGCACACTGCCATACAAATATTTGGATTAGATCCAAGAGAATGAACTGAGAGAGTAGCATCTATAAATTCTTGATTACAATTCTGGTTAGGCTCAGTAGTCGATCTTCTTTTATTTTGATTGATTCTAAACTTTTGTTATGCTCTGCTCTAAATCGCATCACAAAATCTTTAATGCACAAGTGAAACTATGCATAATCGCTCAATCACCCTTTTGATATTCGCAACACACATCGACACACCTTATTCACATGTCAAAATGATATAATCGATCACTTATATATATCCGCGACTAAGGTATAATCATAACAAGTCGGCTCCAACAAAATAGAAAAATATTTACAAACTGTCAGCTCAAATCATGAATAATATTCAATGTGCATCCACAACGGTTAGCCACAACTTAGCTTGGACCAGAATCAAAATACTCGAACACAAAAACAATTCAGAAAACACTCCTTGAATATCTGCGAGATGTTATATCAATTGGGTTAGCCACCAAACATAGATGAACATAAAGATATCCAACTAGATCTCTAGACTTGCACAGAACTTGATACAAGGAACTAAAATTTTTAGATAACACAAGACATACATTGAACAACCTCCCATGAGATCCACAACTCAAAATAACAATAGAAAATATGCACGTGAGTTGATGAACACAAAACTATCAGATGCATTGTTCTACCTTGATTCTCTTCAATCTATTTACCAATATGAGCAAATGATGACATATGGATCCAATCACCAACTAGGGTTTCCATCGATGACAACACTAGAAAAAAATTGTAGTGTCTCTTGCCAAAAATCTCCCCCTTTGGCATTGATGGCAACACTTAGTGAAAAATGACTAAGTGTCAGATCGGTACCAATATGAATTACACTACAACTTCAAAACTTCAAAAAGAATCTTCAATCTTAGCTCTGAGATGTAACTCTCCCTTAGATTAATATTAATTTTTTACTGTACAACTCTCCCCCTTTTACATCAATGGAAAAACTGGGGAAACCCAAAAAATGTCAAAATTTCAAACTGTACAAGCATGATCTTGTAACTTACACAAATTTGAAAACATCTACAAAATCTCTCTTCAACATGCTTAAATTTGTGTCCCAACCCCTTTTGAGACTCTCAAGAATTGTTATGTGACCACAAACTAAATAAGATTGTGTTTTTGCAGACTCAAGATTCATTGGCTCACTATATGCCATAGCATCTTTGGCTTCCTTTAATGCACTCACCATTATTTCAATCTTTGGACCCATTAGTCCCCTGAGTTCACATGCTCTTCCTACAATCCTATAATTTTCATGTTTTAAGCTCCTTATTTTGTCAAGTAGAGATATTACTTGACCTTCTTTCTTACCAACATCACCAGCTAACAAATCAAAAGAATCAGAAATGGTATCCAATTGTTTTTCAAGATCCTTCACCTTCTCCTCATTGCCTTCAATAAATTTGGATAGAAACAAACATGAATTATAGGCCTTTCCACCTTTAGATAGAGAACCTTAAATATTCTTCATATAGGTGGCTAACAGAGTTTTATCATTTACAATTATTTCTTTCAACCTACTAAATCTTTTTCCATTAAACTCCTTCTGCACTTTAACCATGGCTAATCTTTCAAGAGACTCGAAATGAGTACTTACAAAATTTATGAGCTTCTTTAGTTCACCAGAAGAGGAACTGGACGGATCCTTAACATGATTTGTCATAATTTTCTCCAAAAATCTAGATGCAAGACCCAAAAGTTCATTATCCTCAATGTGGTACTTCAACAATTTTTCTTTGGTTTTTTCTTGGGAAAAAGATGCAACTTTCATTTTCTGAATTGGGGACAAGATGGATAGATTGATCGGGCCTTCAACCAATTTAGGATTAAATTCTTCTTATTGTTCCACCAGAAATTTCATCACTACCTTGGTAGTGTCTCTTGCATCCATTGGAATTTCCTTAACTTGAACCTTTTCTTCTTCAATGTCTTGTTCTTCAGTAACTATTTCTTGATTGTCTTTAGGAGCTTCAACTTATATATTTGGCATCTTCTTTCCTGTAGCTAACACAACCTTAGGAGCTTTAGTCTCCATAGGTACTTCTGTATTACCCACATTAGGAGGAATATAAATATCCTCATTATCTACATTCACCTCCTCATTTATTGAATCAGATACAACACCTTCAAGATTCACTTCTTCAACATTGATCTTATTCTTTGACAAAAATGCTTCCAGGATTTTCTTGGTTTCATCAGCAACAACACCAATTTCACTGATCATAATTTTTTTCACTCTTTTTTGCTTTTAAATTCCTTCTTGGCTTTGCCAGGAGTAACTTCATCTCCTCAATAGACATTTCCAGACATAAGTCTGCAAGAATTCTCTTCCTCATATGCTCTTCTTCTATCCTAGCACTTACTCTTCTCATCTCCAAAACCTCATACAAACTCTTAGGTAAACCAAACATAATTTCAATCAGAAATTTATTGAAAATATTCAAATGTTTTGTTGTTTCCTCCTCAAGAATTCTTTGTCCTAATTCATCAAAAGTTTCATACCATTTGTAGAGGGGTTTGAGGTTTCCATCCTTGACAACATTCTCAACTTCTTTAACTGTCATACCTGGTTTGTCAATTTTTGCATTCTTCTTTTCCTTTCCTTCTTCACCGAAAGATTTTCTCTTGGTTACCTTTGTAGCCTGAGTGTCGGTAGCCTTTATTTCTTTCACACCTTCATCTATCTTAGTCTCCTCATCTTCTGAGACAACTTCATAGGTTCTTGTGCTCTTTTTTTTCTTCCTCTTATCGGAAGCCTTATCTTTAGTTTTCACAGGATCTGGCTTGGTTGCAGGAGCAGATAGGGATGGATAAATCCTTATGGATCTAGTATAGGCAGAGGGTGTTGTCATACTAGTATATTTAGTTCTTTCTAGCCCTTTCCTTGCTTCAACTTCATCTCTCATCCTTCTGGTTTCTTTCAATGCATCTACAGATACACCCATTCTTTTCACAATGACTTCCACTTCTTTTCTTACTCTTTTGATAAGCTTAGGCTTCTTCAACTGCTTATACACCTACATATTATTTTTAGCATAGGTTCCAAACCTCTCTTCTATTGGATCTAGAGGCCTACTCAACAAATGTTTTTCATACATCTCCAAGATGTTCTCCTCAACTTCATATCCCATAGGCATGATCCATACCATTTTGGGATTAACAGCTTCCATTAGGAATTGATCAATATCTACCATGAAACAAATTGTATCTTGGTACTTCTGTACAATTGAAGTAGGAATTATTTCTCTTGCATGCATCATACTCTGAAATTTTTTGAAGTACCCCTAGAGGGAAGCTTTTCTAGTCTGACTATTACCAATTCCATACATTATATCTCTTATTTGAATAGCTACAGGCCGATTACTTTTCCAATGGACTTTCCCAACACCCAAAACCTCACTCATGAAATAAAAGAATAGACACAATAGAAAATTACCATATTTAAAAGAGTTCTTGTCTTTCTTAATCTTAACCAGATTCTCCATCAACTAACTTCTAAACAAATCACACAAGTCATAATCTGCATTTTCTTTTACCCTCTGATAGGATACATAAATGGCAGTATCAAATATTGAATTATCTTGGCTAGAGTGATAGACCTTGCAGCCAATGATCATCAATGCAAATTTCACATCTACTTCAATAATGTCTTCAATTGTTATTTCCCTTCTATCAAATTTTTCACTTGTTGCATCAGTAACCATATGATTCTTTACAAATTTCAAGATTGGCATTCCACCCAAGGAATTTAGACTTGTGACATCACTTATAGCCTCTTTCATAATCTTGAAAGGTATATTCAACCACATGAACTCGACATGCACTCAACTCAAAATATATCTCACCCATCCACTTTCTTCAAATATGGGGAATTTCATAAACTATGTGAACTTCTTCACTTCTAGAGTTTTGTATTCTAGCTTAATAATGACATCCTCTCTAATTATATAGTTGGAATACAAATTTAGTATTTGTGAGCTTGCTAACTCTTCAATTTTAGCATGAATGTAAGCCCTAATGTATTTAGTATGCAAGACACCATACAGTACAGATGAAAATGCACCAAGGGGCTCAGTCTCAATAGACTTAAAAGGATGCCAATTAAACTTTGGATGAGGTATGTCCTTGACTTCAACTACCAATGGAATGGCCATTTTTACAAATTCACAAATTCATAGGTTTTTCTGATAAATACCTTTTCGTCATATCAGAGTTTGATCATTGAATCTCCTTCACACTTGAATCTCTTCGTAATTATGCAAAGTTTGCTTCAGGGCTCTCCAAACTTTTAAAATGCAAAGTGACAAATGAAGGATAAAAATGACCTTTTATCATTCACACACCTAACCCTTTTTGTCACAATAAATTCTTTTACCCTAACTCATCCGGTTACCCTACTTCCATACACAGTGATAGATAATTCTTTCTTTTACGAATCTACAGTACTATATAATACTTTCCCCATTTGGTTGAACAACAACTGAAAAGCATATGTACACTTACTGGACTTATCCACATACCGGTGTCAGTTACTGGCATGGGGTTAAGATATTTTCTTGATAGCTCCCCCTAGGCCAAAGGCCTACAACTAATTCGTAGAGGAATTACCTGAAGCAGATTCTGGTGCTGGCACATTTCCTTCAATAGAGGGATTCTTCTTCACCCATTTCTTCTGTATTTTCCTCATGATCACATGAGTAGTGAATTTACCTTTTCCCTTAAGATCCTATTGCATGTTTTGTTTTACCAGACCTCTTTTGCTCTAACAGAATCTAGTAGTGTGGAAAAATTTGTTACAGTGGTAGCACATGAAATTTCTCTGTCCAAACCTACTGTTCCACTAATTTTTCCTTGATTTGCATTGGCTAGAAATATGCCCAACTCTATTGCATGCATAGCATCTAACATCCCTATGAAATTTTTTCATCACATTTTTGCATTCATTTGACTTATGGCCAAAATTATTACAATTAAAGCACTAACTTGAGAATGATGGTTCACTTGGATTCATCCTGCTTCTACACTAATAAGCCATATGACCAAATTTATTACTAGTAAAACATTAACCATTGAATCTCTGAGTATTTGGTTGTCTTACCAGATTTCTTCTAGCTCCATTCATCTAATTTTCTTTCCTGAAACTCCCTTATCTAGAAATTTCTCCTTCTTCATAGCCAAGACCTCGCTTGTCACCATCAATCCTCTGACCTTTAATTAATTCATCAAGCTTGGCTGAGCTAGCTTTGAATTTCTCCTTGTACTCATTTGCAATAGTAAGTTCATTTTTGAGATCATCAAGTTGTTTTTAAGCACTTCCTCATTGTTTTCAGATTGTTCCAATTCATTGTCCAATTGGTTGCATTCTTCAGGTTTTTCTTTCAAGGATTGAGGAAGATTTTCTTCATTCTTCTTTCTATCTTCAATCTCCTTGGTCATTCTCATAATGACAGATTCCATATCACACTTCAAGGCAGCATTTTCTCTAGAGAACTTTTCACATTCTTCTATTTTCACCTTCAAGGCATGACTTAGTTGTTCATCTTCCATGCTTCTATTCTTCTACTTAAGCTAATCACATAATTCCTTTCTTTTCTCCCTTGTTTCATTGATTTTGTCTTTCAATGACTGAATGAATTTCTCTGCATTCTCAATATTTTCCTGCAGTTCCTAGTTCTCATATTTTGACTAGTCAAGATCATCTAGGGCCACCACAAGTTGTTGTTGAAGACTACTTGTATCCATTGAAAACACTTTCGAAGATCTCCCCAAGTTGTTATAATTCTTTAGAGGAACTAGCTCTGATACCAATTGTTGGAAACAAGCAACATTGGGAGGGGGGGTGAATCAATGTTCTACAAAAATTAACTTTATTATTCTAATCTTTAACCCACTTAAAACATTCAACCAGAAGAAATATGCATGAATAAAAAGAAAACAACCACAACACCATAACAAAAGGATTTTTATGTGGAAACCCTATTAGGGGAAAAACCAAGGTGGATGGCCAATCCAAAATATGATCTAAGTATACTCAAAAGAAAGATTACAATGTGGGAATGCACTTGCATTCAGGAACACTACCTAGAGCTCACTGCTCAAAATAGAAAAGCACACTGCCTTACAAAGATTTGGATTAGATCCAAGAGAATTAACTAAGAGAGTAGCATCTATAAATGCTTGATTACAATTTCGATTAGGCTCAGTAGTCAATCTTCTATCCTTCTAACTGATTATGCACTTCTACTCTGCTCTGCTCTAAATCACATCACAAAATATTTAATGCACAAGTGAAACAATGCATAATTTCTCAATCACCCTTCTGATATTCATAACACACATCGACATGCCTTATTCACATGTCAAAATGTTATAATTGATCACTTATATATATCTGCGACTAAGATATAATGGTAACAAGTCAGCTCCAACAAAATAGAAAAACATTTACAAAATGTCGGCTCAAATCATGAATAATATTCAATGCACATCCACAATGGTTGGCCACAACTTAGCTCAGATTAGAATCAAAATGCTCAAACACAAAACAATTGAGAAAACACTCCTCGAATATCTATGACAAGTTATATCAACTAGGTCGGCCACCAAACACAAATGAATAGAAAGATATCCAACTAGATCTCTAGAATTGCAAACAACTTGATACGAGGCACTGAGATTTTCAGATAACACAAGACATAGATTGAACAACCTCCCATGAAATCCACAACTCAAAATAACAACAAAAAATTTGCATGTGAGTTGATGAATACAAAACTTTTAGATGCACTTTTCTACCTTGATTGTCTTTAATCTGTCTACTATTATGAGCAAATGATGATGTGCGGATCCAATCACTGACTAGGGTTGCCATCAATGACAACATTAGAAAAAATTTGTAGTGTCTCTTTCCAACAATATTTCCCCTAATTCCTTGAGATAGTGAATTTATTTTTAACATTCTTCTATCTTCTTTCTTCTTGGTAGTGAGCCACCCAGTAGTGAGCCTTTCTTATTTTTTCTAGGAATTGATACAATTGTATTCAGTGTTGCAATTCATATATGTGTGAGCTAATCCTCACTGTTGTTTTTCCATTATTGGTTTTTCCATGTAAATCTGGTGTTCTTATGTGTTTGGATGTGTTAGTGTTACTATTTCATATCTTTACATTTTTCTAATGCATGATAAGGGATTAATGATTGATAAGGGCTTGAAAATATATTTAGGGTTTGAATGATTTAAGTGTACAACTGATTCACACCCCCCCTTTGAGTTTTTCTATGCATCTAACATAATTTTTGAACTATTTTGAATAAAAGTTACAGGTGAGTTCTAAGAATTTGAGTTGGAAGTTGAAGGACTTCCAGACCCATAGGATGATTTTAAGAAATCAATCTTTATTTATGTTTCTTCTTTGACAACTATTTGTTCCATTCTCTCTAACTCCTTTTTTAAATGTTCCACTTCCTTTTTTAACTATAGGTCCTTCTGATTAGAACATCAAATGCATAATCCTTTTAAGATGATGAATTCTCATGAAAACTTATGACCTTTGTAACATTAGTATTTAGGGGCTTCTTTCCTTTATCCAAACCCCGAGATGCAACATTTTCTTTAGAAGTTACTACCACTGTACTAATTAGAAATAGAAAAATATTTCCATGTGTTAGTATCATGGGTATTTCCTAAAGGGATATTCAAAGTGCTGCTACTAGTTGTATGATTTGGTTTTGTAGGTCTAGAATTAGTATCTACTTGTCCAAAGAGAGTTTCATTTCCTCAATCTTCATTTTTAATTGGTCTCTCATATTTATGGCATGCCTAATTTTTAATTCTTCTTCCTTTTCTTTTTAATTTTATTTCTTCCAGTCTTTTCATTTCTTCTTTAAGTTCAAGGACTTCCTACAACAACTTATTTTTAGATTGAAGTGTATCTATTGATCTTACAATTTAAGGGATATTTTCAGCAATATTTGTAGTAGCTTGAGAGAAATTGGGGATTATTTAAGAGAAATTCTCAAGCTATTGGTAAATAGGGCTACCAAATAAATCATAATCTTGAGGATTAGGGTTAGATGATTTAGGATGCAAATTTTATGTAGCTTTCCAAGCATCAAATTCCATTTACAAGATTTTTTCTCTTTTCCTTTGTTGTTTGGCCAAGCTATCAAGATTTACTTGATCATCATTTAATACAAGTCTAAGCATCACATTTTCTTCATTTGTTGGGGGCATCCCAAATTCAAGCATATTTGAAATATTATCACTACTACCTTCATGAGAATGTCTAGTTCCAAGAGAAGGAGCTATCTTACTTACATCTTTTTGTTTCCATGTTTGTCTTGGAAGAGGCAATTTTGTTACCAACCTCTTCTTGGGATGATCTTTGAGAAAAGATCTTCTTCACTATATGATTTCTTTAATGTTATTTATTCCTTATCACTTGCACTAGCAAGGATAATTTTAGAGTTGCCACCCAATAAAGGGAATTAAAAATGTTCAAATTTCTCTCAAAAAAATTTTCAAGAGCAAAAGCAACAAACAAGATCTATACAACAAAAAGGCACTTCACACAAATATGCAAAATATAACTAGAGATCTTTAGGGGTTCTTTGAAATGATAAAAAATTAGTTACGCAACATATTTCCCAATCTGTTGGTGGCTTATATGGGAAAAATTTGATCCACAATTAATAATTTCTAGGTATTGAGATGTGAAATTTTTATAATTCTTTAGACTTAACCTTTTTTTAGTCCCTCGAAGAGTATCCAATCTAATGGTGTTTTAATTTTCCCAACTAGTACCTTATGACAATCTAAAGAATAGCTAATTCAAATGATCAATTGTCTTAAGGGGTTTTCCAATTAATAAGAGATGTATTTTGTGATTCTCTCCAATACATTATAGGATCCGCAAAACCTAGGATGGTAGTCCTGCACAATATTCATCAAGATATATATTTTTCTTATTACAATCAGGTAGATATAGAACATCCAAAATTATTAAGAATAATGTCTTTAAGTAGATATGTTCTCATTGTTTTAGCCAAGAATTACAAGTAAAACATAGTGATGAGCTAGATCCTTAAGCTTTTATGTATTCATTGCTTTCAGAACATGAGGTATAAAGTTATGCAATAAATTATTGAAAAAATGGAAATTCATTATAAATTTGGATGACTATGGAGCTGCATACAGACAAGATCAATAGACTAGTGCCTTAAAACCTAGGCAATGAAATAAAGAAAGGTATAACTAAAAACTTCCATAAAAATGCTTGACCTAGCTTCAATCAGGCTTACAATAATGCATTGCATTGCTTCTCTCCAAATTTCATAAAAAATCTACTTATAACTCCCTGTAAACATTCAAATAATTCAACATCTTTCTTAGACAATTTTTAATCTACTACTTGATTAAAATATGTAACTGTGATCCTCATAATTTTACCATACTCTAATGTGCAAAATAACTTAAAATGTGAATGATAAAAGACTAAGGACACTTCAAGATTAGCCTAAAGAGTGATAAAACAAAAAAGAAAGTAGATAAAACAAGATGCAAACGATTTCACCTTCCTTGCTGTTGAAGACTCCTTGGTTGGCCCTTGCTTGGGATGATTTTGTGTGCTCCTTAGATGACTTCTTGAGTGACTAAATGCAAGATCAACTTATGCAAAATGATTAAAATGGATGGCTAGATGATAGTGAATGAGTGAGAATGCAAATTGGCAGCATGTAGTTATCAAATTCAAAAGTGTTTGAGAATGCAAACTGGCAGCGTAAGGTTGCTCAAATCCAAAGTTTTGAAAATGCCCTTGAGGAGGGGGTATTTATAAGAGAATTTGAATTCTCTAGAGAATTCAACGGTCAAGATGCATCCAACAAGGCAAAGATGAAGGGCTATGGTGGGTTGAGAACCCACAAGTCCTCACATCTTGACATGTGGATGGTGAAGTGGCCAAGAGAAGATGAGGTGTAAGTGAGGTGTCAAAAAGGTATATGAGGTGGAGGAAAGACAAGCACCTTGGGGAGTGAGAAGATTTCCACAAAAATGGATTTCTTGTCCCAAAGTGGGAGTGAAAGGGACATTTGAGAAATTTTGGAATTCCTCAAAAATTTACATGGGAAAAGGAAAGGTGGTTGAAAACATAAATGTGAATTAAAAATTCACATTCTTAGGGGAATCTAAAGGATAAAAGGTGGGCTCCAAAAAGGTGGGACTTGGTCACATGTGGAGATTGTGACAAGTCCAAGGTTCTAAAAGTCTTGGAAGGATAGAATGTGAATTAAAAATTCACATATAAAAGTAATAAATAAAAAGAGAATAAGAGTTAGGGGTTTAAATTAGAGTAATTAGAATTAGGAAAAAGCCAACTTGCAAAAGTTGGAGGATGTGACGCATCCTAATCAAGGATTAGGCATGTGCACATCCTTAATGAAGAGATTAGGAAATGGATTAGGATTAGATGAAAATGACATGTGAGGAATTAAATAAATGTAATATTTATTTAATTTATTTTATGAAAAGAGGATTAAGGAGGGTAAGGTATTTAATTATTAATTAAATACCTTAGGGATTTGGAAGAATTAAGGATATTAATTAAATAATAGTAATATTACTTAATTAACTCGGATAAGAGGATGTTTAGATGAAAAGTGATAAATTTGGAAAAATTAAGTGTCCAAATTTGGATGTCTACATTTTGCCCCTCTTTGAGATGGTGTTATGAAGTAGCATCATTTAAAAGAATATTAAAATATAGAACCCAGAAGGAGATGGTTAGATTGGAAAAGATGCCCCAGTCATCAAAGGGATGAATAGGAAGGAAGACGATGGGGGTGAAGATAAAGAGTAGGGATTGAGGATGCCCCCTCGAGAGGACATGCGGGTTGAAGAGAACACGTGTGTGCTCTCAAAATAGATGTGATGCAAGGGGAGATAAGGAAGATGATGCAAGGTGATGGGTAAGAGAGTAAGTGATATGGAGATGGATGAAGCACAAATGGATCTCAAAAGGTGATGTTGCCCCAGTCAAGGTACAAGCCAAAATGGGTTGATGATGGATGGAGTGTTGTCAATGAGGGAATGAAGGATCCAGAAACAACACGAGGATAGGGAAGGATACATCCCACTGAGTGGTATTGATGAGGGAATGATACATCCCAAAACACCACTAAAGGATAGGGAGGAATACCTCCTGATGATGATGAAAGTGTTGTTGATGAGGGAATGATACATCCCAAAACAACACCAAAGGGATAGGGAATGATAATAATGGATGATGATGATGATGGGTCAAGGCTAGTAACGAGACTGGGGACAAGACCAAGGATATGATTAGATGGTTCGGGCTAAATGGAATGGATGGGGGTTGGATAGAGATGTGAGATAAGGATGAATGATGAATGGATGGGGGGATACATGCAAGATGATAGAATGGAGAATGAAATGCAATCCTAATGCAATTTTCCATCTTCAGAGCACTAATTTTTGCTATAGCGTCAGACACAAGATGCCAGGGTATGAAAAACCAAGGCAAATTAGTGTCTAATGCATAAAACAAACACAACAGACAAGAAGGCTATCCCAACAACCCAAAGTCACAAAGACCTTGGTCGGGCCAGGTATTGAGATAACCACAAGCACAAAAGGATGCCCCAACATAACATAAGACCTCAGGGATCTTCGTGGGTACTACGTGGGACAACCAAGAAGACACAATCGAACAAAAAAGCAAGATATGCCCCTATGTTGACCAATCAAAACACACCATAATATGATGGATCATGGCGGCCTTGACAAGTGATGATAGGGAGCTCAAATGATAAACAAAATCTAAAAGTATCAAAATATCACAATCAATTTCAAACGTCCTTTGCTATAGGATCAAAGGGGATGGATGGGATTGATGAGGTCTGTTAGGAAGGAGGCATCCTGTCGAGACCAAAGATGATGGATACGAAACTAAAAGATTGTTATGACGTGGGATGTTCAAAATTGATTGGATCTCATGATACAAGTGGGTCTCATTTGTTAAGAACTAGCTAGATAAGTAAGGGCATAGCTTGACGACAAGACACGAGGGAGATAAGATATGATATTGACACACCCTAAAGACCTAGGGGCTCGGGGGCCGATCAAAGATTAGCCTTGCCTACGTAAAAGTGCAGAGCCCTCGTAGTTCGATAAAAGGCTGACGAATGACCAAGATGGAGACCTTGATGGATGGTAAAGATAGGATGGACAAAAGGAGTAAAGTAGATAATGGCGATCGATGAGAGACAATAGACGATAGATGATAAAGGAGCAAAGTGGATAATGAAGATCAATGATGGAACCCCGGGGGTAGATCAAATGATCGACCTTGCCTACGTGAAAGCGCAGGGGCAATGTAGTTCGACAAGACCAAAGGCAAATAATGGATAAAGGATGATAAGATGAAAAAAGATGGGACCGATATGACAAGATAGGATAGATCTGTTGGATTGGATAGGATGATAACGATCACATAAAGCTCAGGGATGGGATAGTTATTCAAAGCAGTAAAATGACTTGGGAGGATGATATGATAGATAGATGAGTGATGAAAAGTGATAGGAGATTGGAAAGATGTGCAAAAGAAGAAGGGGTGATGACGATGAGATAAATGGCATTGGGTTGCATGGGGGGAGGCCTATAGCTAGATACCAATGACAAGGGATTGTGAGATGGGAGGAGGATAAAGATGAAAGAATGGATAGAGATATGGGGATGGGAGATAGAAGGGGTTGTTTGGATGGATGGAAATATAAGGATTGGGAGATGAAAGGGATGCTAGGATAGATGGATACGATGATAAGGATGGGGAGATGGGAGGAATGCTATGATAGATGGATAGGGACATAAGGATTGGGAGATGAAAGGGATGCTAGGATAGATGGATGTCTCCAAGGACTATGTCACAAAGGAAGCAGATGCCCCCACTCTAGATATGTCATATATGAGGAGGCATGAGGGATAAAAGACAAGTGGATGGGAAGATAAAAGAGATAACTAGATGAGGATAGGATGGGTGGCTAAGGAATATGATAGAGCATGGATGAAGGGAATGTATACCAATAGGTGTCCAAAGCATGCATAGATAGGTGCCCCTATTTTGATCAAGATCACAAGAAGAATGGAGGGAATGGGAGATAAATGGGATATGATGGTAGGATGCGTAAGATAGGTGGGATGGGGGGATTTATGAAGAGGACAGATAACAGGAAGATGGGTGCATAGCTAGAAGCATAGCAGATGGAGGGAATGCATATGAGGAAGTTGCCCCCAAGTGCAAATGGGGATTTACGCATGATGCCTGTTTGCCAAGTTTTCATCATGGTACTTATCCAAGGCGCTTGTTTGCCAAGTTTTCACCATTGGACGAATTATTTCTCTTTACTATTTTTCTTTTTCTTTTTTTTTTGAATTTTTGAATTTTTGGATAGTAGGGGGATGAAAATGGATAAGGATAGGGATGTGGGTAAGGGAATTTAGAAGATACATGATAAGGATATGGATGAAGGACTCAAGCATCAAGTTCTATACGAGGTAGTAAGAGCCTATGTTCGAACCGACTATTGGATGTTGGTACAACCTTATGAGGATAAATGGATTATGCAAGAGGATGAATTAGGGGGATTTGAAAGGGGAGACACACAGGATAATGGATGGGATGCTGCAAAGGGTATGGATGGAATGATGGGGTGGATATGTGATAGAGAGATGTGTTCAGAACCAACATTGGCACATGTGGTGGTGGATGTGAAAAGATAAGAGGATTAAGGGATGGAGAATGTGGGGATAATGGAGGAGATGGAATGGTGAATTTCGGGACATAGGGACCCAAAATAGACTTAGGAGATGAAAGGGGTGTATGATTAGCTTTTGAATTAGTGACTTTGGATGTTCTTATTAATTTTTCATGTGATGGAATTGCATCTTTTTTCTTTGGGATCCACATGGTTTTAATCTTTTCTTTGGTGGGTCTTTGTGGCCTACATATTTGATGTAGATTTAGATTTTTCTTCTCTTCACCATGTCTTTTAGAGGGGACATGGGGAGCCATAGATTCATGTGGATGCTTGGATTTATGCATTTTTTCTTTAACAACCAAAGTGCTTTTAGTAGCAATGGCATGGGTGTGAGAAGATGGATGATGTAGAGTGATGGAGGTAGGGGTATGGGGATTATGTGTAGATGGAGGATGTTTAGGTAAGTGCCTTTGTTGATCCTAACTATGGGGTATGTGAGAGGGATGTTTATGATGGACGAGATGGATAGGTGATGAATGGGTGAAGGGATGGATAGGATGAGATGGAGGAGGTGATTTTAGGATATAGGAGCCCAAAATAGATGTAAGACCTGGAGGAAACATGGGCACAGTAGATGGAGGATTGGAGATGGTAGATGGAGGGATGTAAGGACCCAAAATGGATGGAGCAGATGAATGAAGAATATGGACGATGGTTTTGAGGTGATACAATAGAGGAGGAGGGATGGCAACATATGATTTGGTGGAGCGATGGAAAGAGCCTATATTTATTTTGGAAGAGGCTTGTTGAGAATGTCTAGAGGTTGTACCAACATTTTTAGATTGTGAGTCATGAGTAGTACATCCAAGACCTTGCAAATACAAATATTCTTTAGCTTGGATGGGCTCTCTAATACCTTGCTCATGAAGGCCTAAACCTTTTCCTTGATAGTTCATTCTTTTGAGCATTCGATCTAGGACAAGATTTTTGTTATTCTGGAAGAATGATGCGAGTTAATTATTAGGTGGAAGAGGAGGGTTGGTGTATATGCTTTGTTTTTCTTTTGCGAGGAGACCACCATGGAGGAATGTGAGAGGACCAAAGGGATATGCAAGTGGTGTGGGGATAGCATTTTTAGGCAATGATGGGTGATCATGAGAAGGAGATGATGGGATAACAACATCAGGAGAGGGAGTAGGGGCCATGATAGGATTTGGATTTGTGGTAGTAGGCTCATGCGATGGAGATGGAGATGGAGCAGTGGAAGCTTGAATAACAAGGGGATCATGGGATGGAATGGATGGGAGACTGTGATCTTGAGGTGGACTAGATGGGATGGTAGGATCTTGATCTAGAGAAGGGGATATGTTGGCATGCTTTGGATTAGACTCTTGGCGTGACTCATTGTGTGTGGGAGGCATGGTAATGGAGTCTTGTTGGGACTCTTCAAGTGGGGAAGATGGAGGGATGGAAGATTCATGAGGCTCATTGGAATGGGTTTTGGTGCTACTAGGGGTGGGAGGAGTGGATTGGATTTGGGTGGATCTAGGAGTAGAGGGAGTGGATTGGAATTGGGTGTCTTTGATGGATTTGGTGGTTCTTGGAGTAGGAGATGAGGGTTCAATGGATTTAGTGGTTTAAGCAGTACTAGGGGTGGTAACATTAATAATAGGTGTGGTATGGAGAAGGGTCTCATCACTAGTGACCATGGATGATGGATCTAGATGGCATGGTTCCATGACTTCAAGATGTGGAGTTGGGGATGGCTTCTTTGTCATGAGTCCTTGGAGAACTTCTAAAATGCGGGACTTGCATATGGTTGACTTGGCTGGGGTGGTAGAAATGGATGAGGGATTATGGATTGGTGGACTAGGGTTAGATGGAGGAATGGGATCGAATGTAGGACTATGAGTAGATGGGGGATTAAGATTGTATGGAGGACTAGGAGTAGATGGATGAATGGGATTGGATGGAGGACTAGGAATAGATGGAGGGTTAAGGTAAGGATATTGGAGTGGTGAATTAAGATAGGGGGACATGGACTGTGGATTAGGACAAGAGGATATAGGTGATGTAGTGGGACAAGAGGATGTGGGGGATGGATTATAATAAGGGTATTGGGATGGTGGATTATGATTAGGATATGTGGGTGTAGGATTAAGGTAAAAGGGGGTGGATGTAAGATTAGTATGGATAGACTGGAAAAGATGATTAGGATAGGGGGTCATGTATGGGGAATTGTAATAGGAATATTGTGATGGAAGATGAGGATAAAAGGATGTGGATGTTGAATAAGAGGATGATGTAGATGGGGAAGGGGAAGGTACTGGATACCCTTTGTCAAAGGTAGCATAAGGAACATGATTAGGCTTAATTGGATTTTGGAAAGTGGGTGGAGAAAGCTTACTAGAGATGATAGTGTCAAAGGGATCTATGTCGTATACCTCTTGATCAACAAGACTTTCGTTATCAGTGTCGACGTAATTAGGGTTTCCCTTGACCACTATTGATGGAGGATGAGGATTCATGATGATGACAAGATAAAGAGGATGGATAAAAGATTTTGGATGGGAACAAATTAAAGTTCAAATCAGGATTTTGGTCAAGTTCAGATCAGGATTGGACAAAAGCTCAGATTAGGATGACTAGATGGGATTGCTTTTGATTTTGATGGGATTCAGTAGACGGATGATTGGATTAGGAAGATGATTTGATGAATTTGATTAAAGTACTAGCTCAGTTTGATTAGATGGGATCAAATAATTATATGATATTGATTGGATAATTGTGATTGGATGAACTTAATAGGATTGGGGTGTTTGGATTAATTAGATGATTATATGTATTTGATTAGAGGAATAAATTGGTTTGATTAGATAGGAAGAAAAAAAAAAGGTACCACTAGATAGATCTCAAAAAATTGAGTAATTTTTATTTTTGGATGAAGTCAATTCGACGTAAGGTTTGTAAATGACAGCCTCGGGAAGTTAGGGGCGTGTCCACCCTGCAATGCGGGGCATGGCCACCCCGGGATGGTCAAATTCTTGATAGGAGGAAATGGAAGGTACCACTGGATAGATCTTGAAAAACTAAGCAACTTTGGTTTTTGGACGAAGTCGATTCGATGTACGGTTTGTAAATGATAGCCCCGGGAAGTTAGGGGCTTGTCCACCCCGCGATGCAGGGTGTGGATGCCCTGGGATGGTCAAATTATTGATAGGAGGAAATGGAAGGTACCACTGGATAGAGCTTAAAAAACTAAGTAACTTTGGTTTTTGGATGAAGTCGATTTGACGTACGGTTTGTAAATGATGGCCCTAGGAAGTTAGGGTCGTGTCCACCCCGCGATGCGGGGCGTGGCCGCCCTAGGATGGTCAAATTCTTGATAGGAGGAAATAGAAGGTACCAATAGATAGAGCTTGAAAAACTAAGCAACTTTGGTTTTTCGACAAAATCGATTCGACGTACGGTTTGTAAATGACAGCCCCGGGAAGTTAGGGTTGTGTCCCCCCCGCGATGAGGGGCGTGGCCGCCCTGGGATGGTCAAATTCTTAATAGAAGGAAATGAAAGGTACCACTGGATAGAGCTTGAAAAGCTAAGCAACTTTTGTTTTTGGACGAAGTTGATTCGATGTACGGTTTGTAAATGATGGCCTCGGGAAGTTAGGGGCGTGTCCACCCTGCGATGTAGGGCGTGGCTGCCCTGGGATGATCAAATTCTTGATAGGAGAAAATGGAAGGTACCACTAGATAGAGTTTGAAAAGCTAAACAACTTTGGTTTTTGGATGAAGTCGATTTGATGTACGGTTTGTAAATGATGGCCTCGGGAAGTTAAAGGGGCGTAGTCAACTTTCTGTAGTAAATCAAGGGCATAGTTAGCTTTCTGTAGCAAATCAGGGGCGTAGTCAGCTTTCTGCAACAAAATCAAGGGCGTTGACAGCAAAATCAGGGGCGTTGACAGCAAAATTAGGGGCGTTAACAGCTTTCAGGGGCGTTGACAACTTTTTGCAGCAAAATCAGGGGCTCTGCCACCTTTCTGCACTGATTATGAGAGGTGTTTGGTGATGTAAATGGTAAAAATTATGACGTTCGTCAGGTGAGGGTATGGACTTTTGAATGGGTGGATTGGAGATGATTGCGAAGAATGAGTGGGGATTTATAATGGTCAAACAAAGATTTGGAATGACAAGATGGAGGTTTAAACGAATCAAATGGAGGTTTCGGGAGGCTTAGAGTGACAAAATGGAGGCTTAGGATGAGGAGGTAATGGTTGGGAAAGATTAAATGATGGTTTAAAGGCTAAATGGATCCAAATGGGATGATTTCGGGTGCTCAAGAGGGCAAATCCGCCCCTCTGCAGCAAAAATCAGGGGCCCTGCCACCTTTCTGCAGCAAAACAGGGGTGCTGCCACTTTTCTGCAGCAAAACAGGGGCATTGCCACCTTTCTACAGTGGAACCAGGAGCGCTTCCACCTTTCTGCAGTAAAATTAGGGGCGCTGCCACCTTTCTGCGGTAAGACAAAGTTTGGTTTTAGTGGAAATGGCTATGGTAAGGATGCAAAATGATAAAGTAAGGCTAAAGTATCAAAGATTTGACAGACTTTTCACAAGAAAACACTTCAAGCAAGCACAATCTTATGATTAATATTAAGGGTATAGCCAGACAAGGTCTTAATCTAGGATGTACAAGGCTTCTAGGGAGTCCTTGATATACTTTCAGTACGTGAGGCACAACCGTGAATACCAGTCCGTCACGAGCGTGAGTCGGGAACCCCAGCGAGATACTGAAAGGCTCAAACCAACTCTTCACGTCTATCTAGGTATCACCCTAACTTCGACGCTCCACCAATTACGATATGACTGGATTGGGGTAAAACTTTCGTTCTCCTCTCTTTATATACCCCACCGGTACGCGTGGTTGGAATCGTCCCTTGGGGTAATGAAATCCTCAAGCAGGTCCCACTAGAAATAAGACACTAATTACTTCCAACTACTCCCCAGGCTCACACAAAGTGCAAGGGAAAGTGAAAACAAATTAATACCCCCTTGGGTAACACAAGAATAAACAATCACAGCAAGCAATAAAGTTTACTCCCCTTAATTAGACTATGTTCCAAAACAACAAGGATAATTTTTGGAAATCTGATCAAATAGATGGCCCTACAAACAAATGTTAGGTATATTTTTCTTCGTTCTTGGTCAATTACACCCTAATATGCTGCAAAACGTTAACAAAAAATACCAATATTCTTGCCAAAACAATGTTAGAGGGTTACTATTTTAAAAAATGGCAAAAAACGAGAGCAAAAATAAAGTTAAAATGATTGTTTTACTTTCCAAACTGTGCTATTTTGGGGCGCTTCCGCCTTTCTACAGCAAAATAGGGGCGCTGCCACCTTTCTGTAGCAAAATGGGGGTGCTACCACCTTTCTGCAGCAAAAATAGGGGCGCTGCCACCTTTCTGCAGCAAAAATATGGGCGCTGCCACCTTTCTGCAACAAGATTAGAAGAAAAGTGCCTTTCAAAATAAAAGGGCGTATCCACCCCTCTGCAGGAAACTTTTTAAAAGGGAAAATTGTACGCCCCACTGCAAGAAAGTGTTAAAAAAACCTTCTAAGTACACACCTAACTACAACAAACTATTAGAAGAACATGAAATTGTGAGATATATGGCGTTGCCGCCTTTCTATAGTGGACAAGAGGGCGCTGCCACCTTTCTGCAACAAAACAGAGGCGCTACCACCTTTCTACGGTAAAACAGAGGGCGCTGTCACCTTTTTGCGACCTTTTCCTGCAAAATTCTTAGCAAAAAGAAAGGTTAAATGCAAGATCTCGTTTGTGGGTCCCACCGAGTGTGCCAGAAATATGATTCTCAGAATTTTACCATACTCTAATATGCAAAATAACTTAAAATGTGAATGATAAAAGACTAAGGACACTTCAAATTTAGCCTAAAGAGTGATAAAACAAAAAGGAAAGTAGATGTAGACATCCAAATTTGGATACTTAATTTATCCAAATTTATCACTTTTCGTCTAAACATCCTCTTATCCTAGTTAATTAAATAATATTACTATTATTTAATTAATATCTTTAATTCTGCCAAATCCCTAAGATATTTAATTAATAATTAAATACCTTACCCTCCTTAATCTTCTTTTCATCAAATAAATTAAATAAATATTACATTTATTTAATTCTTCACATGTCATTTTCATCTAATCCTAATCCATCTCCTAATTCCTTCATTAAGGATGTGCACATGCCTAATCCTTGATTAGGATGTGTTACATCCTCCAACTTTTGCAAGTTGGCTTTTAATCCTAATTAACCCCTAATTATCCTCATTTATCTTTTAATTATTGATTAATTAAGCCTAATCATTCCCCAAGGAATTTTTAATTCTTTTTTATTCTTCCTAGATTCCCCTCTCTTATATGTGAATTTTTAATTCATATTCCATCCTTCCAAGGCTTCTAGAACCTTGGACTTATCACAATCTCCACATGTGACCAAGTCCCACCTTTTTGGAGCCCACCTTTTATCCTTTAGACTTTCCTAAGAATGTGAATTTTTAATTCACACTTATTTCCCCAACCACCTTTCATTTTCCTATGTAGATTGTTGAGGAATTCCAAAATTCTTCAAATGTCTCTTTCACTCCCACTTGGGGACAAGAAATCTCTTTTTGTGAAAATCTCCTCACTCTCCAAGGTGCATGTCATTTTCCACCTCATGTACCTTCTTGACACCTCACTTACACCTCATATCCCCTTGTCCACTTCACCCTCTACATGTCAAGATGTGAGGGCTTGTGGGTTCTCAACCCACCATAGCCCTTCATCTTGGCCTTGTTGGAGCAATCTTGACCGTTGAATTCTCTAGATAATTCAAATTCTTCTATAAATACCCCCTCCTTAAGGGCATTTTCAACATTTTTTGATTGGAGAAACTACATGCTACCCATTTGCTTTTCCAAACACTTTTGGATTTGAGCAACTACATGCTACCCATTTGCCTTCCCAAACACTTTGCATTCTCATAACTACATGCTGCCAATTTGAATCGTCAATCCTCTACCATCATCTAGCCATCTTTTTAATCATTTGCACCTCCAATCTTGCGTTTAGACATTCAAGCAATCATCTAAGGAGCACACAACCAATCTAAGCAAGGGTCGATCAAAGAGGTATCAACACCAAGGGAGGTAAAATTGTTTGTGTTTTATTTTATTTACATTCTTTTTCGTTGTATCACTCTTTTGGCTAATCTTGAGGTGTCCTTGGTATTTTCTCATTCGCGTTTCTTAGTTATATTACACATTTAGAGTAGTAGAAATTCCAAGGTATCACATTTCTGGCACGCCCGGTGGGACCCACATACGTGTCTTACATTTAACATTTCTTTTGGTTAAGAATTTTGAAGGAAAAGCCCGCAGAAAGGCAGTAGTGCCCTACGCAAAAATGCAGTAGCGCCCCATGCAGAAACACGGTAGCGCCCCTCACAGAAAGGCGGTAGCGCCCCATGCAGAAACGCAGTAGCGCCCCATGCAGAAAGGTGGTAGCGCCCCCGCAAAAACGCGGTAGCGCCCCACACAAAAAGGTGGTAGCGCCCTCGCAGAAAGGCGGTAGTGCCCCCACAGAAATAAGGTAGCGCCCTACGCAGAAATGCGGTAGCGCCCTACTCAGAAACGTGGTAGCGCCCCTGATTTACTGCAGAAAGGCGGTAGTTCCCCTGATTTACTACAGAAAGGCGGTAGCGCCCTTGATTTACTGCAGAAAGCTGTCTACACCCTTGATTTTGCTGTCAACGCCCTGATTTTTGCTATAGAAGGGCGGATTTCCCCTCCTAGACACCCGAAATTACCCCATTTGGATCCATTTAGCCTCTAAATCACCACTTAATCATTCCCAACCATTATCCCATCAAACTAAGCCTTCATTTTTGTCACTCTAAGCCTCTCGAAGCCTCCATTTTGATCCGTTTAAACCTCCATTCTGTCATTCCAAATCTCCGTTAACCCTTTTAAACACCCATTCATTCTCCACAAATCATCTTTAATCCACCTTCTTTATTTTAATTCTCCATTTACAAGTCAATACTCTCACCTAACAAGCATCACAACTTTACCATTCACACCTCCCAAACACCACCCATAGCCAAACCATCTGAACCTTGTGTTACAAAATGGATATCCAAATTGACTATAGCACTTGAAGTTGATTATTGGTCTTTGACTTCGCCCCCAATCAATTTGCCTCCATCTTGAGGCAAATTCGGTGGTGTAAGTTATCATCTTCAACCCAATCAATCCATCCTACCTTGGGGTGGATTCGGTGTCGTAATCACCCTCTTAATCAATTAAAGCTCTTGGTTGTTAAGGGTAACTTCCTTTGATCAAACCCAAGGTCTCCCTCTCATCTCTTACCATCCAATTATCCAAATCTATCAAAACCAATCATTCTACCCAATCAACCAAAATTATGTCGACACTAATAACGAAAGTCTGGTTGATCAAGAGGTATACGACATAGATCCCCTTGACACTATCGTCACTAGTAAGCTTTCTCCACCCACTTTCTAAAATCCAATTACCCCTATGATCTATCTCGTTATGTCTTCATCCATGCCTAATCATGCTCCTTATGACACCTTTGACAATGGATACCTAGTATCTTCTTCATCCTCATATCCATCATACCCTTCATCTACATCATCCTCTTATCCAACACCCACATTGTCTTATCCTAGTCTACCATCTCAATACCCCTATCCTAATCCCCCATCCACATCCTCCTATCTAAATCCTTCATCTGAATATATCCACTACCCTAATCTTCCATGCCAATTTGCTCACTCTAATCCTACATTCATACCTTCGTATCCTAATCCAACGTTCACATCCACAGTTCAATATCTTTGTCGACTACCCACATCCTTGTGTCCTAATTCACCATGCCAATATCCTTATCTTAACCCTCCATCCAATCCTAGTCATCCATCTACTCCTAGTCCTCCATCCAATCATAATCCCCCATCTACTCATAGTCCTACATTCAATCCCATTCCTCCATCTAACCCTGTTCCACCAATCCATAATCCCTCCTCCATTTCTACCATCCCAGCCAAACCAACAATATGCAAGTCTCTCATTTTAGAAGTTCTCCAAGGACTCATTACAAAGAAGCCACCCCCAACTCCAATCTTGAAGTCATGGAACCATGCCACCTAGATCCATCATCCACGGTCACTAGTGATGAGACCCTTCTCCATACCACACCTATTATTGATGTTACCACCCCTAGTACTACTCAAACCACTGAAACCATTGAACCCACTAAATCCATTGCACCCCCACCTCCTACTCCGAGAACCACCGAATCCATCGAAGACACTCAATTCCAATCCACTCCCTCTACTCCTAGGTCCACCCAAATCCAATCCACTCCTCCCACTCCCAGTAGCACCAAAACCCATTCCAACGAACCTCATGAATCTTCCATCCCTCCATCTTCCCTGCTTGAAGAGTCCCCCCATGACTCCATTATCATGCCTCCCACACACGATGAGTCATGCCAAGAGCTTGATCCCAAGCATGCCAACATATCCCTTCCTCCATATCAAGATCCTACCATCCTATCTAGTCTACCGCAAGATCACAGTCCCCCATCCATTCCATCGCATGATCCTCTTGACATTCAAGATTCTACCACTCCATCTCCATCTCCATTGCATGAGCCTGCTACCACAAAATTAGGTCCTATCATATCCCCTACTCCCTCTCCAGATACCACCCATCCAAATGCTGCTATCCCACCATCTCCTTCTCAGGATCCCCCATCATCACCTAAAAATGCTATCCCCACACCACTTGCATATCCCCTTGGTACTCTCACATTCTTCCATGGTAGCCTCCTTGCAGAAGAACACAGTGTATATACCACCCATCATCCCCCACCTAATAATGAACTCGCATCATGTTTTCAGAATAACAAAAATCCTATCATGGATTGCATGCTCAAGAGAATGAACTATCAAGGAAAAGGCTTAGGCCTTCATGAGCAAGGTATTATAGAGCCCATCCAAGCTAAAGAACATTTGTATCCAAAAGGTCTTGGATGTACTACTCATGACTCGCAATCCAAAAATGTTGGTACAACCTCTAGACATCCTCAACGAGCCTTTTCCAAAAGAAATATCGGCTCTTCCCATCGCCCCACCAAATCATATGTTGCCATCCCTCCTCCTCTATCATATCACCTCAAAACAACTGTCCATCTTCCTCCTTCATCCACTCCATCCATATTGGGTCCTTATGTCCCCTCATCCCCCATCCCATATCCTCCAAGTCCTAAGTCTGTTTTAGGCCCTTATATCCCAAAATCACCTCCTCCATCTCATCCTATCCATCTTTTCATCCATCCATCACCTATCCATGTCGCCCATCATAACTATCCCACTCTCATGCTCCCTAATCAGGATCAACAAAGTCACATACCTACACGTTCTCCATCTACACATAATCCTCATAATCCTACCCCCATCACTCCACATCATCCATCTCCTCACACCCATCCCATTGCTACTAAAAGCACTTTAGTTGTTAAAGAAAAAATGCATAAATCCAAACATCCACATGAATCTAAGGCTCCTCATGTCCCCTCCAAAATACATGGTGAAGGAAAAAACAATCTACATCAAATCTATAGGCCACAAAGGCCCACCAAAGCAAAGATCAAAACCATGTGGATCCCAAAGAAAAAAGATGCAATGTCATCACATGAAAAATCAGTAAGAACATCCAAAGTCGCTAATCCACAAGCTAATCATACACCCCTTTCATCTCCTATGTCTGTTTTGGGTCCCTATGTGCCAAAATTCACCATTCCATCTCCTCCATTATCCCCACATTCTCTATCCCTTAATCCTCTTATCTTTTCACATCCACCACCATATGTGCCAATGTTGGTCCTGAACGCATCTCCCCATCACATATCCACCCCATCATTCCATCCATACCCTTCACAGCATCCCATCCATTATCTCATGTATCTCCCCTCTCAAATCCCCCTAGTTCATCCTCTTGCATAATCCATTTATTCTCATAAGGTTGTACCAACATCCAATAGTCGGTTTGAACATGGACTCTTACTACCTAGTATAGAACTTGATGCTTGAATCCTTCATCCATATCCTTATCGCTTGTCTTCTAAATCCCCTTATCAACATCCCTATCCTTACCCATTTTCATCCCCTTGCTATCCACAAAAATCCAAAAAAATCCAAAAAGTCCAAAAGTCCAAAAAAAGAAGTAAAGAGAAATAATCCATCCAATGGTGAAAACTTGGCAAACAAGCGCCTTGGATAAGTACCATGATGAAAACCTGGCAAATAGGCGTCATGCGTAAATCCCCATCTACACTTGGGGGCAGCTTCCTGATATGCATTCTCTCCATCCGCTATGCTTCCAACTATGCACCCGTCTTCCTATTATCCATCATAAATCCCCCCATCCCACCTATCTTTCGCATCCTACCATCATATCCCATTTATCTCTCATTCCCTCCATCCTTCTTGTGATCTTGATCAAAATAGGGGCACCTATCTATGCATGCTTTGGACACCTATTGGTATATATCCCCTTCATCCATGCTCTCTCATATTCCTTAGTCACCCATCCTATCCTCATCTAATTATCTCTTTTATCTTCCCATCCACTTGTCTTCCATCCCTCATGCCTCCTTATATATAACATATCTAGAGTGGGGGCATCTAATTCCTTTGTGACATAGTCCTTGAAGACATCCATCTATCCTAACATCCCTTTATCTCTCTATCCATCTATCATAGCATCCCTTCCATATCCCCATCCTTATCTCCGTATCCGTCTATCCTCGCATCCCTTTCATCTCCCAATCCTTCTGCCCCGATCCATCTATCATAGCATCCCTTCCATCTCCCCATCCTTATCTTTGCATCCAGCTATCCTAGTATCCCTTTTATCTCCCAATCCTTATATTGCCATCCATCCAAACAATCCCTCCCATCCCCCATCCCTATCCTATATCTTTATCCAATCTTCCATCTTTATCCTCATCCCATCTCATCCCATCTCACAATCCCTTGTCATTGGTATCTGGCTATAGGCCTCCCCCCATGCAACCCAACGCCATTTACATCACCCCTGCTTCTCTTGCACATCTTTCCAATCTCCTATCACTTTTCATCACTCATCTATCTATCACATCATCCCCCCAAGTCATTTTAATGCTTTGGATAACTATCCCATCCATGAGCTTTATGTGATCTCCATCATCCTATCCAATCCAACAAGTCTATCATATCTTGTCATATCACTCCCATCTTCTATCATCTTCTCCTCCTTTATCCATTATTTGCCTTTGGTCTTGTCAAACTACGTTGCCCCTGCACTTTCATGTAGGCAAGGTCGATCATTTGATCCGCCCCAGGGGTTCCATCATCATTCTTTATTGTCTGCCTATCGGTCTTTCTCCTTTTGTCCATCCTATCTTTACCATCCATCAATGTCTCCATCTTAGTCAGTCATCCACCTTTCACTGAACTACGAGGGCTCTGTGCTTTTATCGGCCCCCGAGCCCCTAGGTCTTTAGGGTGTGTCAGTCTCATGTCTTGTCTTCCTTGTGTCGTGCCATCAAGCTATGCCCTTATCTAGCTGGTTCTTAACAGATGAGATCCACTTGTATCATGAAATCCAATCGATTTTGAACATCCCGCGTCATAACGATCTTTTAGTTTTATATCTATCATCGGTCTCAACAGGATGCATCCTTCCTAATAGACCTCATCAATCCCATCTATCCCCTTGATCCTATGGCAAAGGACATTTGAAATTGATTACGATCTTTTGATGTTTTTGGCTTTTGTTTATCATTTGAACTCCCTATCATCACTTGTCAAGGCCGCTATGATCCATCATATTATGGTGTGTTTTGATTGGTCAACATAGGGGCATATCTTGATCTTTTTATGTCTATTTGTGTCTTCTTGGTTGTCCCACGTAGTACCCACCAAGATCCCCGAGGTCTTGTGTTATGCTGGGGCATCCTTTTGTGCTTGTGGATATCTCAATACCTAGCCCGACCAAGGTCTTTGTGACTTTGGGGTGTTGAGGTAGCCTTCTTGTCTGTTGTGTTCGTTTTATGCATTAGACGCTAATTCGCCTTAGTTCTTCATACCCTGGTGTCTTGTGTTTGATGCTATAGCAAAAACCAGTGCTCCAAAGATGATAAATTGCATTTAGAATTGTATTTCATTTTCCATTTCATCATCTTGCATGTATCCCCCCATCCCCCCCATCTTTTTTCCTATCTCTTCGTCCTTTCTCTTACCTCTTACATTCTTCTTTCCTTCCCCCCCGTCCTCTCTTTTTCGCCTCCCCTCGTCTGCCCCCCCGCTCTGCGGCTATGCTTGGCCGCAGTGGGGCGGCTCCGCCCCGCGTAGGAGGGCAGCTTTGCCCCACGCAAAGTGGCGGCTCTACCCCGCACAGGGCGGCAGAACCGCCCCACGCAGGGCGGCGGAACCGCCCCGCCCAGAGCGGCGGAACCGCCCCCGCAAGGCAGTGGAACCGCCCCGTGCAGGGCGCGGCTCCGCCCCGCCCCAGCTTTTCCCCCCCAATTTTTCACTAATTTTTGATTTTTTTTGTAAAAACTAATCCCAAACCATTTCCTAATTTTCCTCCGCGAACAAAACCCATGTCTTCAATTTTTCAAAATTGATTTTTGATTTTTACACTGACACTTCCGGGGGCCATAACTTTTGACTCGGGTGTCCGTTTGAGCTAAAATTTGATGGGTAGTTGCGTTACGCGATAACGAGTGGATTTCCAATGGGTTTAGAAAAAAGCCATTGGAACCCGTTTTGACCCATTTTCGGGGCCTCAAAGTTTTATCTTGACCCTCAAAATCCTAATTTAGTATTTTTTTCCAACATTTTGAAAAATTATTTTCGCTCATAACTCAAAATGCATATATTGAATTTGAGATGTTAGTTGGCAATTCATCTTATCTCACCAATGAGTATTTCTTGGAAAAAATTGGGACTCTCAAACATATGACCATGAAGTTTCCTAAAATGGCAAAATTTGACAATTCTTGAAAATTGCCAAATCGGGAAAAATCTGATTGTCAACACCTTACGCCCATTTACACCCCAGAACTCAATGTAGAATCAATCCAATTATATCCTTCCATCATTCTGGTCTTCAATCCAATCCTCATCTGAGCCTTAATCTTATCCCAACCTGAGCTTAACCAAACCCCTAATCTGAGCTTTAGTCCATCTGTACTCCAAATCTTTGGATATCAAACCAAATCTTAAGATACTTCTCTGCATCGCACATATCAATCTTCTCCTCATCTGTTCAATCTCGCACAAATCACCTAATCAAATCCTTGGTCTTGTCCCTAGTCTCGTTACTAGCCTTGACCCATCATCATCATCATCCATTAGTATCATTCCTTATCCCTTTGGTGTTGTTTTGGGATGTATCCTTCCCTCATTAACAACACTTTCATCATCATCATCGGGAGGTATTCTTCCCTATCCCTTTGGTGTTGTTTTGGGATGTATCCTTCCCTCATCAACAACACTTTCATCATCATCATCGCGAGGTATTCTTCCCTATCCCTTTGGTGTTGTTTTAGGATGTATCCTTCCCTCATCAACAACACTTTCATCATCATCATCAAGAGGTATTCCTCCCTATCCTTTAGTGGTGTTTTGGGATGTATCCTTCCCTCATCAATACCACTCAGTGGGATGTATCATTCCCTATCTTCGTGTTGTTTTGGGATCTTTAATTCCCTCATTGACAACACTCCATCCATCATCAACCCATTTTGGCTTGTACCTTGACTAGGGCAACATCACCTTTTGTCCTCAAATCCATTTGTGCTTCATCTATCTCCTATCGCTTCTCCTTCTCTCTTACCCATCACCTTGCATCATCTTCCTCATCTCCCTTTGCATCACATCATCTATTTTGAGAGCCCACTCGTGTTCTCTTCAACCCGCATGTCCTCTCGAGGGGGCATCCTCAATCCCTACTTTCATCTCTACCCTCATCATCTTCCTTCCTAGTTACTTCTTTGAATGACTGGGGCATCTTTTCCAATCTAACCATCTTCTTCTAGGTTCTATGTTTTAATATTCTTTGAAATGATGTTACTTCGTAACGCCATCTCAAAGAGGGGAAAAATGTAGACATCCAAATTTGGACACTTAATTTATCCAAATTTATCACTTTTCGTCTAAACATCCTCTTATTCTAGTTAATTAAATAATATCTTTAATTCTGCCAAATCCCTAAAGTATTTAATTAATAATTAAATACCTTACCCTCCTTAATCTTCTTTTCATCAAATAAATTAAATAAATATTACATTTATTTAATTCTTCACATGTCATTTTTATCTAATCCTAATCCATTTCCTAATTCCTTCATTAAGGATGTGCACATGCCTAATCCTTGATTAGGATGTGTCACATCCTCCAACTTTTGCAAGTTGGCTTTTAATCCTAATTAGCCCCTAATTATCCTCATTTATCTTTTAATTATTGATTAATTAAGCCTAATCATTCCCCAAGGAATTTTTAATTCCTTTTTATTCTTCCTAGATTTCCCTCTCTTATATGTGAATTTTTAATTCACATTCCATCCTTCCAAGGCTTCTAGAACCTTGGACTTGTCACAATCTCCACATGTGACCAAGTACCACCTTTTTGGAGCCCACTTTTTATCCTTTAGACTTTCCTAAGAATGTGAATTTTTAATTCACACTTATTTCCCCAACCACCTTTCATTTTTCCATGTAGATTTTTGAGGAATTCCAAAATTCTTCAAATGTCTCTTTCACTCCTATTTGGGGACAAGAAATCCCTTTTTGTGGAAATCTCCTCACTCTCCAAGGTGCATGTCATTTTCCACCTCATGTACCTTCTTGACACCTCACTTACACCTCATATCCCCTTGTCCACTTCACCCTCCACATGTTAAGATGTGAGGGCTTGTGGGTTTTCAACCCACCATAGCCCTTCATTTTGGCCTTGTTGGAGCAATCTTGACCATTGAATTCTCTAGAGAATTCAAATTCTTCTATAAATACCCCCTCCTCAAGGGCATTTTCAACACTTTTTGATTGGAGAAACTACATGCTGCCCATTTGCTTTTCCAAATATTTTTGGATTTGAGCAACTACATGCTACCCATTTGCCTTCCCAAACACTTTGCATTCTCATAACTACATGCTGCCAATTTGAATCCTCAATCCTCTACCATCATCTAGCCATCTTTTTAATCATTTGCACCTCCAATCTTGCATTTAGACATTCAAGCAATCATCTAAGGAGCACACAACCAATCCAAGCAAGGGCTGATCAAAGAGGTATCAACACCAAGGGAGGTAAAATTGTTTGTGTTTCATTTTATTTACATTTCTTTTCATTGTATCACTATTTTGGCTAATCTTGAGGTGTCCTTGGTATTTTCTCATTCGCGTTTCTTAGTTATATTGCACATTTAGAGTAGTAGAAATTCTAAGGTATCACAATAGATAAAACAAGATGCAAACAATTTCACCTTCCTTGCTGTTGAAGACTCCTTGGTTGGCCCTTACTTGGGATGATTTTGTGTACTCCTTAGATGATTTCTTGAGTGACTAAATGCAAGATCAACTTATGCAAAATGATTAAAATGGATGGCTAGATGATAGTGAATGAGTGATAATGTAAATTGGCAGCATGTAGTTATCAAATTCAAAAGTGTTTGAGAATGCAAATTGGCAGCATAAGGTTGCTCAAATCCAAAGTGTTGAAAATGCCCTTGAGGAGGGGGTATTTATAAGAGAATTTGAATTCTCTAGAGAATTCAACGGTCAAGATGCATCCAACAAGGCCAAGATGAAGGGCTATGGTGGGTTGAAAACCCACAAGCCCTCACATCTTGACATGTGGATAGTGAAGTGGCCAAGAGAAGATGAGGTGTAAGTGAGGTGTCAAAAAGGTACATGAGGTGGAGGAAGGACAAGCACCTTGGGGAGTGAAAAAATTTCTACAAAAAGGGATTTCTTGTCCCCAAGTGGAAGTGAAAGGGACATTTGATGAATTTTGGAATTCCTCAAAAATCTACATGAGAAAAGGAAAGATGGTTGAAAACATAAATGTGAATTAAAAATTCACATTCTTAGGGGAATCTAAAGCATAAAAGGTGGGCTCCAAAAAGGTGGGACTTGGTCACATGTGGAGATTGTGACAAGTCCAAGGTTCCAAAAGCCTTGGAAGGATAGAATGTGAATTAAAAATTCACATATAAAAGAGAGGAATCTAAGATAAATAAAAAAGAATTAAAAATTTCTTGGGGGGGAAGAGTTGACTAATGTACTAATTAGGTTTGACTAATCAATAATTAGAGGATAATTAGGGGTTAATTAGGATTAAATGCCAACTTGCAAAAGTTGGAGGATGTGACACATCTTAATTAAGGATTAGGCATGTGCACATCCTTAATGAAGAGATTAGGAAATGGATTAGGATTAGATGAAAATGACATGTGAGGAATTAAATAAATGTAATATTTATTTAATTTATTTTATGAAAAGAGGTTTAAGGAGGGTAAGGTATTTAATTATTAATTTAATTAAATACCTTAGGGATTTGGCAGAATTAAGGATATTAATTAAATAATAGTAATATTACTTAATTAACTCGGACAAGAGGATGTTTAGATGAAAAGTGATAAATTTGGAAAAATTAAGTGTCCAAATTTGGATGTCTACAGTAACATTGACATTCATGCATAGGAAATGCTATGAAGATGAAAAAAATCATTAATCAGATTTAATTCATAAATGAGATGAATATTACAATGTAGGAGACAATTCAGCTTTGAACTTGGTAATATATTTTAAATTTGAAACTAGCATTGTCATACAAAATTTACAAATATATCACATCAATTCTCTAAAAACCTAGACAAGAAAGTATTGACTCTATTACAATGTTGCTCTACATATAAAAAAATCTCCAAGATTCGTTGTCAAAGAACCTAAATTCCCTTTTATAGAAAAAAGGGAGAAAACAAGCCTCAAGCCTTTTGACAAGTGTCACTTTTCCATTTGACATTTTAATCCATAACAAAATGCAAATACAAACTACCTCATGAGGGGGTATATATTCTCCTCTAAAGATAAAATTTGTTGCATGGGAAGTTGTAGAAAATCCTCATTGCATTTAAAATGTGCTCAAAGAAGAAGGTGGTTGTACATTTGCTTGACACTCTTTTTCTTCACCTTCTTTACCTTTTAAAACTCAGGAAGTGTTGACCAAGAAAAAGAAGACAAAAAGGAGATCCAAAAGAAGAAAAAATACATGTTCAAGCTGAAGAAGATACATGTTGATGTTGAGTAGATTGGAGAAGACAAAAAAGGGAAGTCATATTCAACTACATAGAGAATGAAAGAATATCTAGATGCCATGTCACTAAAAGTTTTACAACTCAGGAAAGTTATTGTACATTTCATCCCAGGCATGATTAGTCTTTTTGAAGGCCATTGGAAAGAAAGGAACTAATCCATATTAGATGTGTAGTTATATTTGGATAAAATGGAGTTAGCTTCCTTTTGAAACTCTTCCATAAGTTGATTTATCTCCAAAATTTTATCCATGTTGTTGGCCTCCTATAATGATTTAACAACTAGGCCTTTATAGCTGTGATTCAGAGATTGAACATCTAACTTGAACAACTATTTCAATCATCATGAAGATGCATTTAACTTGTCAACCTAGGGATGTGAACTTGAAATGGGTCGGCATAGTATGTGCACTAGGAACCCAAAGTAGCCATTTTCATTCTACAACTAAGAAAGACACAATGCTATAAGTAAAGTGCTTAAAGAGGAATAACATAAATGTTGAACATCAACCAACAACTATACCAAGCTGAAATACATGTTAGAAATGAAAATATGAGCAACAAACAAGAAACTACTATGTCTACTTTAGCTGCAGAAACAGTCACATAATGGAATTCTAGTGGCTGCAGGAACAGTCAGTGCCAGATTCTTAACTAGTTACTCAACAAAAAGTAATACTAAAATAATACTAAACTAAAGACTGGATTACTCACCAAGTGGGCACCTTGGATAAGTATCCTCTAAACTAATGGGAACTCAAATGCTCAAACTCAAAATTTTATTTTATTCATTAGGAAACATGAGTACAAAAGAGTAGCATAACTGTATTGTTGAAAACTTAAGAGTGCAAGTACAATATTAGATCATGCAACCTTTTTTGGAGGAGCATCTAATCCTTATTTATACTACCAACTAAACAATGCGGTCAACTACATGAACTAGGAGGATGCCACATTAGGGAAAGTAGAGAAAGTGGAGCGATGGCAGTTACACATGCATGGAATCTAGTCAGACATGCTGGTCCAAACATAGATCTAGCACTGCAATAACGTGCACATTTGCTCAACATCAATAAAGACCACTACAAGGTAGTTACATTTGATTTGGATGGGGAATCTCCTATTTTTGACATCCTTTGACCTGAACGATTCCCTTGATGGATGTTATGGTTCATGCCCAGCTAGCAGTGTCTTTCTCAATTTAGCATCTTCAAATCATATCTGCATGGCAATGTTAGTACATACAATAATTGCATATCTATAACCACCTTAAAGAAAATTCATTAACCACATGTAGGATTAATATAGATAGTCCAAATAACAAGCCAATATCATTAAAGATTTGCAGAAATAGGATTAGGCCTAATGTCTAAAGTTTTGAGGAAATATAATAAAAGTATCAATACTTAACATCAAATTCCATGCTAACTTCAGCAACTAAATCATAAATTCTACCCAAAATTAGACCATAAACTAGACTCATCACATGCTACTCTTTATAAGATCCACATCAGTTATATTCACATCACAAATGAAGAAGGCTAAAGTAGGAGTGAAGCTTCAAATTGAGACTCCCATAGCATGTAAGCCTTAAAATCTTCATTTTCCTCTTTAGTATCAAGCATATTCTCAGTATTGTTGTTGTTAAATTGTTCTATTCTTTCCTTTTCTTTCTCCTTTAGTTGATCCATAAATCCCTATAACTCCTCTATTGTGTTTTCAATTTTGTAAGAAGGTATTATAACCTCAAATAAATTATCCTCATTAGTTTATCCATTATGCATACCTTGCAGAGAGCTAATTCTTAGGACCCATCTATTCTACACTTCTCTGGATTTTCCTCTATCATCGAAAATTCTTTTAATTATCATCATCAATAGTGAGTAGTCCCTATGGACACTCTCCACTTTCCTCAAAACTCTTTTCATCATCCCAAAACATTTGAAACAACAATATAATTTTTGTCTTCTTGAAAACTCATCACAATCTCCTCTAGTGCATTGATATGTTCCTTAAGTTCTTTCTTGTTTTCTAAATCTGATCGTGGTGGAGATGAAGAAGAACTAGCCACCATTACACTGGATCTCACCATAATTGTTGTTTATGGAGGAGGAATTGTTATTGCTTGTTGTTATTGCATCTACATCACCCTTAATCTATTATATTTTGAAGTTAATTGAAGGTGTTCTTGCAACAACTTGTCATATTTGGCTCGAAGGGCCTCTGTAGTAGCCCTATTGAATTTGGCAGTATCAACTACCAATGTTGTAGCCTCCACAATGGAAGTATCTAAAACTCTTTTTACTATCAGTTTTCCTTTGATATCTTGGTATGGATCAACAACAAGTGGTTTATTTGTATTTGGAGCAATGGCCCAAATTGAAAAGGTCTCCCATCTAGGTTTGAACCCTGAACTTGATAGAACTGTAGCAACCTCATCCTCAAAGAAGAATATTTATTGATCTTTCCTTTTGATTATGTCAAAGGCAATGGCAGAGGCTATATCCCACTCAAGGAGCAGCAAAATTACACTTTCCAGCCATTTTCCTCCCTTCTTCTAGGGTAATTCTTTTGGCATTGACCCTCATCTTTGCCAATAGATTTTGAGCTAATTAACATTATTTTTTCCTAGGGACCTTGGCCTTTTCCTCCTCCAGCCTTTTGTTGCATTCATCTCTTTTATTTCTCAAGTCAAACTCAACAAATTCCTAAGTTTTCATAGACTAATCATCATCCATAAAATCTTTTCCCAATGTGACATCTTCAAATATAGCCACCATTGAGGAATAACTTAGACCTATATAGATAGGTGGAAAAATAACATCGTACCTATAACCACTCAACACATAGTAATGTCGCAGAATTGCACCTAGGGGAAATTCCACATTTTAGCACTTTTCCTAGCATTTATGACACCTAAGAGCATTTATGACAAAAATCCCATGGGTCATAATTTCACAATTCTAGCCCCATGTGGACCATTAGTGAAGCAACAGAAGCCTAATGACACATCTCCCAAAAATTGATGCTTTGGATGCCTGCACGATGCGCGGACATCTACATGACATGCTAGCATCTTGTTAGTTTTTTGAGTTTGAAATATGGAATTGACTCCTGATAGGTGTCTTGGTAGTTAGGATTTTAGTTGTAACGACTCTTTTCCACCCTTGAATGCAAAAAACCCCTCATTTACTCTCATTTTGGAGGTTCAGGTCATTCAGTCAAGCTCTCTCTTCATTTTCACTCTTGAGTTCTCTTCATTCTTGGTAGCATCACTCTCACAAGCGAAGCCATGCCAAACTGAGGTCCCTCCAATAGCTACAACTCTCAAGCAAGCACTCAACGGTGCATCTGTGTGCTTCGAAGAGGGTCTAGGCCCATGGGTAATGCTCTCTCTCTCACTCTTTTCTATTTACTTGCTCATTTTCTACTTAGTGGTGTAGGTTCTACTCCTGACGCGGGTTTTTATTTCACCACATGCTTTGTCCATTTCAATTACTCTCCTTTCTTATCTGGTTGTCCAAGGAGGTGGGAACACAAAAATGGAGGCCTAACTAAGGAAAATCCCTATATAGCCCCAACCTTTACCCCTCATTATTTTGTGTGTAGGTTGCAAAGTGGAGCTTGGAGTGAAGACTTGAACATTCGTTTGAAGGTAAGTTTTCCCCAAGTTCTCTTTGTGCTTTATTTGAAGATTTTGTTCCCTATTTGATCATTCTATTAGGTAGACCTTATATTTGAGTTGAGAATTTTTACTCTGCCCGCCTAAGCTCTTAGGATTTCTATTGCTTAGGACACTAGCACACCAATTAGATGACAATGCGCCACCACTTAGATGACAGTGCATGACACTGGTGTCTTAAATCTTCATTGACATCTTTTGGCCGAGAGGTCCTCTATCGGAAGTAGAAATCCAAAAATTTCACTCTCTCGGGATTTGAACTAGTTTTCTATGAAAGTTAAAATGTGCTTTTTTTCTTTTCAATTTATTCATTCCATTTGAGTTGAGGATAAGAGTAGTTCATTCCCTGGTGATCTCTTGATAATGAAGAGACTTGTGTGCAGTGAATCCCTCTTATCTCACATTTTGGTGAATCCAATGTGAAACATGTCGGATCTATTTTTACAACATTGCTAGGTTTATGATAACACTTTCTCTATGGAAGATTTCAATATGTTGGATGATGCTCTAGATGACTTCTTAGAAGTTCTCTCCTTTATCTGCAAACCTTCTAAGCAAACTTCCTCTTTGCAAGCTGAGGAGTCAGTAAATGTAGTAGTGGTCTTTGTGGCTCCTCAAAGCCCTAAGAAACCCGCCATTTATGTGACCTCGGCTAGCACTTCTCCTAGGGAGGATTATTTTATCTACAGGGTTTCATATCGAGATGATTAATCAGACTTGAACTCAAGGTTTGTAAAAGCTACGAACTCCACTTCCTATAATTTTGTTGGGCATACATATAATACAAGAAGAAACAAACAAAACTTGGATCAACAACCTTTTGTTCCCATGTCTCAACCCACTCAAGTCCCTACTTCTTTACTACCTTCTCAACCAAGCATTCCTTCAACACCTAAACTTGTGATCAAAGCACTAGGTGATTATGATCTTGTCAAGCAACTTCATGTTCCTCCGGCTAAGATCTAACGTTGGGATTTGCTTCAGACCGCTTCGGTTTATCAGGAGATGCTTTGAGAATCCTTGCACAAGATCATCTTTCCTACCTCCACTAGGCCTATGGATATTAATGTGTTGTTGGCTCATATTCATGTTGATTCTTTGAATATCATGTTCCATTTGCAAGAAATCTCACCTCCGAATGTGGAGAAAAAAGCATACCCCTTGATGATTATAATTAATGTTAATAATATTGGTATTAGGCATACTCTCATTGAAACTAATTTGGCTCTCAATATCTATGGTATTGAACTACTACCTAAGATTAACGATGATTCATCTTCTCTAGCTACTTCTTCCTTGTACATTCGTGGGTTCAATAACACTGGCCATCAAGCTCTAGGAACGATAATATTGCCTTTGCAGCTAGGCCCCGTTACCTTGACTACTTTGGTTTATGTGATTCCTGGCGCTTTACCTTACAATATTATTTTAGGGAGACCCTGGATTCATGCTATTGGTTTCATAACTTCTACTTTAGACCGTTACTTAAAGTTCATCACAAATAATCAAGTGGTCACGGTTAAAGCTGATCCAAAAGTTGTTCACCCTTATGAGCTAGCGGTTGCCAGTCAAGCTTCAATCATCTCCACTCTTAATAATTGTATTCCATCCTTACCTACTAACACTATGACATGTTCCTCGATGATACTCTCTATGGAGGTTGTCCCCAAAGTGAATGTCGTTAAATATGAGTCACCTAAAGCAGAAAGTCCTAAGTCTTCCCCATCTTCTCCTTCTTCTGAATCAAATGCTTTTCTTGATGATGATTCAGGATCTTTGGAATTCTCTAAATTCTTCATTGTAGAATACAAAGTGAGTCTTACTCGTCTAGAGTTCCCAAATTCCTCTAACATAAAATTGGATGACCCTCCCACTGAGGAAGAGAACTGTGATATTTCCCAAGAGCCCAAACCTCCCCTTACTGAGGAGAGTGGCCCCACTCATGTAAAATAGGTTAATGTTTGTGAATTAAGTAAACGAGATAGTTGCACTCTCATGGAGCATGCATTGGATATTCATTAGTAGAACGAAGCCCTCTATGTAGAGTCACCACCTCCCAAGGTTTTACAAAATCGTTATGGTTTTGGATATGAACTCGCTTCTTGGTATGGATATGGGTAGAAAGGCCTATGGTGAATCGAACAAGGAATCTAAGTCCCTATCTAGTTTGAGTCGTGAAAGCACTATCTAGGTTTGTGATGCTCTATAATTGAACAACTTAATCAGAAACCTTGGTGGAGTGTTAATATGATTTTGGTTGAACCACTAAGTTTGGTTGATCTTGAGTTGATAGAGGATAGGGGGTAGACTGAGAAAGTCCCTTTAGATGTCTTCTCTTCAGATGAAGCACTTGGGGTAAACCCACAAAACTGGTTTACAATTCTAGTGAGGAAGGAAAATTGCAAAACACACCCCCATGAAAACAAAATTGGTTTTTGGGGGTTCGAACAAATATTTGGTTCGAGCGAACCCAAAGGGGCTTTGCTAGAACCCCTCTTCAAGTGAACCCATTAAATGCTAGGTCCCACCGTTCCCGGGAAAAAAACCAAAAGGAAAGCTTTGTGGAAAGGGGGTTCGCTCTAACCCTAGTTCAAGCAAACCTAAGTTCGAGCAAACCTCCAAGGGGGGTTCGCTCAAACCCCCCTTTTCCCCCCTTCTACCCCTCTGGCACCAAAAATATCCATAATTTTTCTCTTCGAAGCTCAAGTTGAGGATGAAAATGGAGGAGACTTCACATACCCAACTGGATGATGGTAGTCCTCAAAATGAGCTTTCCAACAAATATAATTTTAATATGTTTTGGTTTTATTATGTATTTATTCTGTTAGTTTGATTAAACATAGGTTTTTCACCGAAAATAAAGCTCTTAATTCTTTTCAAGTGGAAAAATAGCAAATTATCAAAAAAAAAAATTTGAAAAATATCAATGCACTAGATATTGATGTCCTTGATCCAACAAATTTTTTTGAAGTTTGATACATACAAGAAAAGTTATTTTATATACGGTATGCCTATGTTTGAATTGTAATTGATTTGACTTTGAAACTTGATTAAGGGAAAAATATTCAATGAAATTCTATGAAACAAATTTCGTGCACTAGATATCATAGTTATAAATCTAAATTTGAAAAAATTAGAATTTTATCCTTTATGGAAAATAATTTATGTTGTATACAGTGATCATCACTCCTTAAAAATGGTGTTTACTGAAAAAACTAGTTACTAAAGGAGATGGAAAAAGAAGTGCAATCTGATTCCAAAAATTTTGAAAAAATATATTTAGAATCTACAAACAAAATTTCACAAATCACTAGTTTGCATCATCTTCAAATTCCTCATGATTTAGCCACTATAGGTGCCTAAAAGTGAAGAATTAGTTAGAAAAAATCAGTTCAGTGTCTAGTTTGGCCAAAAACTATAAACTAGTATTGTGGGATCACCCCTTGAGGAATTCCTAGGTGCCTACTGCACTTTTCATCCCTTTCACCACAAAATACGATTCCCATATTGCTTACATAAACAAGTGTACTTTGGAGAATCTATCTTAAGTATTGATGAGGAAGACCCTAAATCTAACATTGGTGATAATGTTCCAATAACAAATCTTGGAGATCATAGTTCTCTCCTTAAGGGAGAAACTACTGAAATCTCTATGGATCCTAAGTCTTCTAAAAAGGTGATCAAGGTTTGGAAGTGTCTTTCTTCTGAAGAAGCTAAAGAGCATTTCGACCTCCTACATTCCCATTTGATATCTTCACTTGGATATATGAGGACATGCCCGACATTGATAAGTCTATAGTGGTTCACAATATCATCCTATGTCCCGACGCCCAGCCAGTTAAGCAAAAAAATTGAAAGATCAATCCCAGGGTGGTGTTGATGGTTAAGACTAAGATAGAGAAACTATTGAAAGCAAGCTTTATCCGCCCAATCGACTACTCTACTTGGATTTCAAACATAGTTGTCGTTACTAAACTTGATGGTCGTATTCATATATACATTAACTTTCGTGATCTTAATAAGGCTTCTCGTAAGGATGATTTTGCATTGCCTAATATAGATATGATTGTGGATTCAACTGCAGGCCATGTGTTGTTATCTTTTATTGATGGCTTCTTAGGTTACAATCAGATCCATATTAATTTGGAAGATCAGTACAAGGAAACCTTCACTACCCCTTGGGGTACCTTCTATTATGTGGCCATGCCCTTTGGGTTAAATAATGTAGGAGAAACTTACCAACAGGCGATGACCCTAATATTTCACAATTTTATTCATAAAATCTTAGAAGATGGGTATGTGTAGGATCATCATGGAAAAAATAGGCCTTTAAGTGGAGAAAAATTCAAAAAAATCAGAGTTAGGCAACTTGATGTAAAAATCTGAATAAGTTATCTATATTATTTCAAAAATATGTAAGAATAGAATTTGTAGCAAATTGAATGTATTTTCTAAACTACTAGGTTTTAAAAAAAAAAATCTATTTGGTGAAAATTTGAAATTTTAATGCAGTGGTACTTAAATTTTAGGGAAAAAATAAGAAGTAGGTGTCTGTCTGACCATCCTAACCACAATAAAATGATAATTTTTTATAATATTTTAGATATAAGTAGATGACTCATGTCTCGATGTGATGCATATTTTTGGTAATTATTTTTCAAGTAAATAATTAATTATGATTTTTTTATTAAATTTTTTTAAAAATATAAAAACTCGTATGTCTGACCATCTTAACTTGGTCAAAACTTCATGAAATTCATTTTTTTTTAATCCTATAGTATGTGAAGCTTAGATTGTGATGCATGTTTCAGATTCAAAAACTGTGATACCATTTGAAAGCTATAGATGTTTTTCAATTAGCCTATCAATTAGAACTTTACTCGTAATTCAAATAGAAAATGAATAATAATTATTTATTAAATTCAATGTAAAGCATAATTTATATTGGTGGAAAGCTAAGAATCTCCTTTCAAAACCTTTTTTCGTTTCATCAATTTTGGGTAAAAAAAAATTCATTAGCCACATACTCTACACATACCCATCATATTGCCACTTTTTGACACATCATGATCCTGCACATACCCAGATTATGTTGATGACATCTTGGTGAAATCTATAACTCATCAAGATCATATGAAGAACCTTCATTTTTTTTTGAGAGGCTTTGACTCTATAAGATGAGACTCAATCCTCTTACGTGTGTCTTCAGTGTAGATGAAAGAAAACTTCTAGGGTTCACAGTCTCACCGTGAATCAAAGTTGACACAAATAAGATCGATGCTATTGTTAGCATGCCTCCACCCAAGAATATCACTAAATTACAAAGTTTACAAGGGAAGATTCAGGCCATTCATAGATTCATATGTCAATTGGCTGATCATTCCCTTCCCTTCACTCGTCTATTGAAGAAAGATGTTTGATTCATATGGGATGAAGAGTTCCAAAAATATTTTGATTCAATCAAAACCTATTTGACTATTCCTCATGTATTGATGTTGGCTATGCAAGATAGACCCATTTTTCTTTACCTCGCAGCATCACCATATGCCTTGGTAGCTATGTTGGCTCAGTATGATGATGTTGGGAAACAAAGAGCAGACTATTACATTATTCATGTTCTAGTCGATTACAAAAATCATTATTCCTCCATGGAGAAGCAATTCCTTGCTTGTCTTTGCTACATAGAAGTTAAGGCATTATCTTCTCAGTGTTGAAATGCATGTCATTGTAAAAAGTGACCTTCTAAAGCATTTGATCTCTAGTACTGGCCTTGCTAGGAGATTAGCAAAATGGGTGATGATGCTTTATGAGTTTGACATAAAGTTTGTTACTCAGAAGTCAATAAAGGGTCAAGTTGTTGTTGATCAATTGGTAGATGCTCCCTCATCTTGCTCTTTCTTGGGTTTAGATTTATTTCCTGATGAGAACATTTTTGTGATCAATTATGAATTTGAATGTCAAATGTACTTCGATGGGTCGAGATGTCAGACTGGTTTCAAAGTGAGTGTAGTTCTAATATCACCTGAAGGTAAACTAGTCCCTCTCTCCTTTTGATTGAACTTTCCTTGTACATGAATATCATCACTGGGTATGAAGATCTCATTGTTGGCTTGTGTTCTGCGATTGCATTAAAAATTAAGCATCTTTATGTACTGGGTGATTTTGAGCTCATTGTGAACCAGATTAAAGGAACCTATCAGGCTAAGCAAAGTAAGTTGTCTCGATATCAAGACCTTGCTTTGTCCCTGCTTAGTCGGTTCTCTTCTTTCATGATAGATAGTTTTCCTAGGAGGGAGAATCAACGTGCAGATGCCATGGTGAGCACTACTTCCTTGGTCCCTTTGGATGAGGATACAAAAGAATACCACTTTATGGTTCAGGTCCTTCAAACCTCAACTATTTCCGATCAACCTAAATCTGATGCCTTTGTGTTCTCTCATGTGGACTCAGGAGAATGGTTCTCTAATTTATTTACAATTACCTGAACACTGGAAACTTTCTCGATGATGGACGAAGAACAATCACACTTGTATATGAAAGTGTTCAACCCGTTATCCTATTTTATCTGATGTTCTCTATCAAAAATCTTATAACAACTTGCTTCTTTGATGTATCACTAAAGTGAAAATACCCCTCACCCTTAAAGAATCCCATTCAGGCTCTAGGGGTGGAAACTTTGGTGGTAAATCCCTGGTGAGGAAGTTGATGCACATGGGGTACTTTTGGAAAATGATGGAACAAGATTCCTTCAATTTTGTTGAAAAGTTCCCTCAATGTTAGTATCATAGTCATATTATTCACACACCTACACAAGAGTTACAAAATTATACCTCTCCTTGGTCATTCGCAAAATGGGGGTTGGATATTATTGGAAAAATTATATCACCTTAGGGACATACCTTTATCATTACCACTACATATTATTTCATGAAGTGGGTCCAAGCCATTCCACTTTGATCCATGAACATTGAAGCTATTTGTAGTTTTCTTCTAGATAATATTATTTCTTGATTTGGATTGCCTTCTACATTTGTTTCTGACAATGGTACACCATTCAAGAACAAGGAAGTAAAGCAATTCTTGGAGAAATTTCACATACAACATAGATTTTCTACACCTTACTATTCACAATCTAATGGCCAAGTGGAATCATCTAATAAGTCTCTTGAGCTTATACTTCATAAAACAATCAATAAGCATAGTAAGGATTGGCATATTCACTTAACGTACACTTTGTTGGCCTATCACACAAGCATTCATATGATGACGGGAATGATTCCTTACAACCTCGTGTATGGTACTGAAGCTCTCATGCCTTTAGAGTTGGAAATTCTATCTTTGGAAGTTTCTCTTAAAGGGTTAATTGATGACAAAACTTATCAAGCTAATCATTTGCATCAACTAGAGATGCTCAATGAGTGTCGATTACAAGCTCTTGATCATCTTAAAGCCTATCAATGATCATTATAAAGACAATATAATAAAAGTGTGCTTCCTAGAACTTTTAAGTTGGGTGCCTTGGTTCTTTATGAGAATTAGAGAAATGTAAATATGTCAATTGATCAATGAGGTAAATTCAGTCCTAATTGGTTAGGCCCTTACATTGTTGTCTTTGTGTATGCTTAGAGTGCCTACGAATTATCGTCTATAGATGGAACACCTCTAGAAGAGCTCGTTAATGCGATGCATCTCTGTCGATACTATGTGTACATAGAGTCTGTGTCATATGTGTGGTGTTCTCTCTTTAAGGGTAGTAGCACCACATATATTAACATTATTCATTAACACATTGTGAAAATTTTTGTGTTATAATATGACCATGTGTGTGTGTGTGACATACATACATGTGTCTCACTATGTTGTGTATCCATTCATTACATTACATCTTTTAAGGAACTCATATCATCAATGTATTTAATTAACATACATCTATGTGTGTTAATTAAATCATATTAGCATCTAATGTAAACATACATCTATATACATAACATCCACACCATCAATATGCATGAAAATAAAGAAGCATACACATCGAAATACATAATGCCATGATAGCATAATCCGTATATATGCATATATATCAAATTTCATGTGCATGTATTGGGCCACTACCATAAAAAATGAGTGGCTACTGAATATGTGTATCAATGTCTATACAAAGTGATCTACAATATATATATATATATATATATATATATATATATATATATATATATATATCTCGCTACAAAACTAGTGTACAAAAATCAGAGTGCCCTATGGCTATGGTGTGTGGCTCTTGGAGCCCTCCAACTATAGCTGCTACTATTGTGGTCTGGGGAGAGGCTGCACAGTGGTCATGGACTTGGATCGGTGTGAGTGCGATGTGGACAGAGCTACCCGCATCCCCCTAATCTATCCCTAGAGGGAGCATATCATCATCTATGCTTATGTTAGCTCCTGTTACAGTTGTTGAACATCTTTCAAGATCACAATTACTAGCTGACTTGTGAGGTCATCAAGGTGGCTCTGTAGGGCATCACATGCCTGCTCAATGACATCGGCCATCGTCACTACTGTATCTCACTCTGCAAGCACCGTCCACAACTCCCCCAATAACTGGTCATGAGCTGCCCCTAGACGATGGTCACCTTTGTAGTCAACTGTATGATCTCCAGTCCTCGCTCCTTGTAGGCAGTCCTTAGACGTGATGGCGGTTTGAAAATGTGGGCATGTTTCCCTATAGAAACTGGCTGGTATGCCTCAAGGACCATCCCTTAGATGGGCACGTCAAGGGCCACCTCTGATATGCACTAAGCCATCAACCTAGTCCATCCCTGCGCATCATCTACAACCACAAAATGAAAAGAATAGCATCAATATTACACAACATATCTATACAATCATAAACAAAGTAAACTAAAAGTACTAAAATATAAAGCAAATGCTCAGTATACTTGGGTCCCCTGGCTGCCAAGTAGGGTTAGGGTGAGGAGTGATGCTAGGACTCATGCCACCGGTATTGGTAGCCACTCCCGGTGCCCCTAGGGCCACTGTTGTTGTAATAGTGGGTGTAGGTGGTGCCAATGAGACAAGGGTAGCTATTGGAGGATTTGACCTCCATGATGCTTCCTCCTCCTCCTTTCCCTATTGTTTCCCTCTCTACCTATCCTGTGATGCCTATGGTAGGACATCCTCTTGTGGGCTAGGATCCCCTTTGAGGGCACCCTTTGCAAACACAGGATGAGGATGGTGCCTATCCTACCATGCTCATAAATTTGTAGCAATGCCAACATGATTTGTCGATGCTATTGGTAGTAGATCTCGGTCAGGCTCATCATCATCATCAAAATGCACAAAATATATGATGGAGGGACATGGAATGTCCTTGAGTCTCACAACACTCCTAATATCCTATGTATACGTGGGCACATCAGGAGGGATAGTCTATACACGACCATGTTTTCGCATGACCTGACCCCAATAGTATTGCATAATAATGTGATTGCAAAAACCAATGAGAAAATTATCCCACTGTAGGTTCCTAAGATACCTACTATCATCTACCCATCTAAAAAAAATGATAGGGTCTCCACCTGACCCAGTCTGGAATAAGAGTATCAAACTGCAATCTCTAAAACTGTAGGTCTTTGTGCCTCCACTATCTTGTAACCTCATAAAAATGTGACATGGGGACATGGTACAAACACCACTAGGGGAAACCAACTAGCCTCGTGCACATAATGTGGGTGAATTCCCACACCTGTAGTAGTGTGCATATTGTGAGGTTGTGGTACTCATAATGCACGTACTGCCCCAGCTCCTAGAATAGGTGCGCCAACATGATATGCCCCCAGGAAAAAAAAGACCAATTCTTTTCCATCTCATGAATGGTATGGACAAGGCCTCCATGCAAGTGAGATTCTTTCTCATCTAATGTGACCTAGAAGGCCATAGTCACAACCATCACTCGGCGTAGCAGGGGTGCAATGGTATGCACCTAGTTGTACCATTGCGTGTAGATATGGCTTGTGTCATCACCACCATCGGTCCACCCTGAGCAGTAAAGGACACCCTCCAACCACTACCATGTCAATCAGGTATCGTCAATGGCCACCCACCATCCATAGATGGGTAGTCTTGGAATCTAATACACGTCCTCCAAAGTGATCTTCATCTCTCCAATAGGCAACTGGAAAGATGATGTGGTGGCATCCCACCGCTCCATCAAGACTGTCAACATACACTCATGATAATGCATCTCTGGCATAGTGAATACATGCCAGAGATCGGCTTGTTGCAGATGTGTGACCTCATCGTCATTGCATATGGGTATGCTCACCTACTGGGATGCTCCTGAATCTCAGGATAGTCCTACAAGAAGTGAAAAAAATTAAGTCAGAACAAGAGATTTATAAAATCTAAAAGCAAAATTTATAAAGGACTCTTGCACACTGTGCATAGGTCTCAATCACCATTGATGCCCCAAGGATGCCAGAGCATACTCAGAACGACATGCCAAAGATGAGATGACAGTGTAGATTTGAGATATCTATGCAGAAAAAAGATGCCTGTGCAACTCGATGTGGAGAAAATTGCCTAAAAAATGCTAAAAATCACTAACAAAGAGGTTTTGAGACCTACCTGGTCCACCTCATACCCTTCCGCAATGTCCTCCTTCAACTGCTCCAAAATTGGTGCCTCGTACTCTTTCCTGCTCAGCATTTTGCTAACTTTTCTCTCACAAAAGTCAACAATCTCCTCACAATGAATAGAAAAATGACCCTTCTAGGTATATATAGGCCCCACGGGGCCCATTTTTCCTAGAGTTTGTGGCTCCCTGATTTCTCTTGAACATACCCCACCTAGCTGGGGGAAAACTCAAGACGGGGAATATAGTCACTTCTTTACCATATTTTTCTTCCAAATCATCGAATTTTTCTTGACCATTCTTCTTGTTGTTGTAGCTTCTTCCAATTTTTGAAATTGACCTAAAATTTAAGTTTTGTAGGGTATAATTTCATGCAAACTTTTCAATCCATCTAGAACTGCTTGTTGAGCTCGGTTGTTGTGGGAACCTTCGGTAGTAGCTAGCTTGACCTCGGTGGCCTCTAAGGCCCCTTTTCTCTTGGCATGCAAATCCATAAAATTTCAAGTTTGGGTAAAAAATTTCTTCTCTACTTTAGTGTGGCTAATTTTTTTTCCAAAATCGAGCACACTAAAGTGGGGGAAAAATGTAATGTCACAGAATTGCACCTAGGGGAAATTCCACATTTTAGCACTTTTCCTAGCATTTATGATGTCTAAGAGCATTAATGACAGAAATCACATGGGCCAAAATTTCACAATTCTAGCCCCATGTGAACCATTGGAGAAGCAACAAAAGCCTAATGACACGTCTCTCAAAAATTGATGCTTTGGACACCTGCATGGCATGTGAATGTCTACATGGCACACTAGCATCCTGTTAGTTTTATGAGTCTATAATAGGGAATCTCAAATCTTGACTCCTGACATGTATCTTAGCACATGATTTCAGGTGTAATGGTTCTTTGGCACCCTTGCATGCAACAAAACCCTTCATTTTCTCTCATTCTGGGGGTTCAAGTCATTCAATCAATCTCTCTCTTCAGTTTTCACTCTTGAGTTCTCTTCATTCTTGATAGTATCACTCTCACAAGTGAAGCCATGCCAGATTGAGGTTCATCCAATAGCTACAACTCTCAATCAATCACTTAACAGTGCATCTATGTGCTTCAGAGAGGGTCTATGCTTGTAGGTAATGCTCTCTCTCTCACTCTTTTCTATTTACTTGCTCATTTGCTACTTAGTGTTGTAGGTTCTACTCCTGAAGTTGGTTTTTCTTTCACCACACGCTTTGTCCATTTCAATTACTCTCTCCTTTCCTATCTAGTTGTTCATGGAGGTGGAACACCAAAATGGGTTCTAACTAAGGTAGACCCCTATACAGCCCCAACCTTTTCCCCTCATTCTTTTGTGTGTAGGTTGCAAAGTGGAGCTTGGAGTGAAGACTCAAACGTCTAGTTGAAGGTAAGTTTTCTCCAAGTTCTCTTTGTGCTTTATTTGATGTTTTTGTTCCATGTTTGATCATTATGTTATGTAGACCTTAGCTTTGAGTTACGAAGTGAGATATTGTACTATGCCTACCCAAGCTCCTGAGCTTTCTATTGCTTAGGATGCCAGCACACTGCATTGGCATCCTAAATCTATGCTAACATCTTTTGGTCGAGAGCTCCTTTGTCGAAGGCAGAAATCTAGAAGTTTCACTCTCTGGGGATTTGAAGTAGTTTTCTGTGAATGTTAACGTTTACTTGTTTTCTTTGCAATTTCTTCATTTTGTTTGAGTTGAGGAAAATAAGGGTTGTTTTTTCCCTGGTGATTTCTTGAGAACAAAGAGACCCATGTGCAGTGAATCCCTCTTATCTCACACACACATAAACAAAAAAGTACCTAGTCAATGTATATATAGTCGAGGAACATAGAAATTACCCAACATAGTCCAACATCATGTAATATATAAAAAAATCATTAAAACATCATATATCCATGACACCATTTAAACACAATATAATATTAATGCACAGTATAAACATCAAATGACAACAAACACAAGAAAGAGCTATACATCCCCTAATACATAGTTGAGAAACAAATCTTAGATCCACACCCCAAGGGTGCAAACAAGAAGGGAATTAGATCCTATAATAATTTTTACATTTAAAATACATGCCTCAACTATACATTCAACACTTAAGATTCCAATCAAATAAATGAAACCATTATAGGGGAAATCACTAACAACAATTCAGGAAGACATGAAACACATAAAATATATCCCCATTGATGAGATGAGATTCATATGGCCAAAACTACTACTAAGGATGGATAGTAGCCTACTATAAGGAATTTCCCCACCAAAAAATCTACTTTGATAGAGTATCTATAATTCTAATACGTGACCTATCACAACTACCACCTATCATTGACAAACCTATCTATTCATCACACTCACTCCAAAATTTTATGGGAACAATTTACTATAATTCTTAGATTACAAATATTTTTTTATGAACAAGGTGACAATCCAACAAAAACACACTTTCATGAAACATTACAAAACATACATAATGCAAAATCAACACAACAAGGCTAGGAAATGTTAATGATTTGAACAAACAAACTACTTACAATAATTGGAAAACAAGAATTTGACAACTCAATGGACTTTTTTGTTACAAATGATCTGGTCACTACATAATAGAAGAATGCTAAAACTATTAAATCTTCCAATTTCAATAAGTAATTCAATAAGAACAAAAAAATCAAACATTGAAGATGGTGATGACCAACTTCAAAAAGAACTCCTAATATGCAAATTCCAATGAATCATTTTAACAAAAATCCTATCGACTCTAGTAGGACTTGTAAATAGATCTCTTAAGGAGGTTGTTGATATTGTTTACAATCTTGGCTCTAAATAACTAAATGTTTTGATTTACATTGTAATAAGGATTAATGACTACAATAGGACACCATGGAACCAAAATGACCAAAAACTATACCTATAATGGGTAAATCCACAGTAATGAGTCCCAAACTTGGGACACTAGTTTTCTTAATTCGAATGAGGGAACAAAATTGAAAATACCTTTGTTTGAAGGTGCAAAATGTAAAAAACCTTCAAACAAACGTAATTTTTAAAAATAGAAGAAAAATATCTTCGTTTGAAGGTTCCCTTTTGTTATTTTCATGAAAATTACCATAAAAGGAATAGAAAGGAACCTTTGAATGAAGGTCTAAAATTTTATTCTATTTTTCAAAATTACCTTCATTTGAATTTTTTTTTAAATTGCGGGAATGACATACCTTTGAACAAAGGTCCTCTAATACTTTTGAACAAAAGTCCCAAAAGTGACCTTTCCACCTTAAGCCTTAGATTTTTTTCAAAAAAAAATATTTCTAATGTTAGGTTGGATCAGTAAATTTAATGAATATGATAAGATAATTTTCAAGATCGTAGCACTTGATATAAGATTTCCAATGAATATAATCTTGAATATATTTAATTTAATTATTAATATTTATTTTCTATTTTCCAGTGAATATAGATTTTTCAACAATCGTCAAGGTCTCTATTCCATACACATAGGAAAATAGTAAAATAGATTTATTTTTTGAAAAATATATGTGCACTAGGCATTGATATTCTTATTTCAACAAAAAATAAGAATTTGATTTGAATGCATGCAAAAAAGCTATGCCTTATCAAGGTAAACTATGTTTGAGTTATAGTTAATTTCATGTCAAAAACTTATATAAAAAAAATTATACAACAAAAAGTTATGAAAAAATATTTGTGCACTAGATATTGGTGTTATTTATTTTTAAAAAGTGATGTTACTTTGGTAAAACATAAATTTATTTGTAGAAAGGATAAAATTATAATTTTATCCTTTCTACAAATAAATTTATGTTTTACCAAAGTAACGTCACTTTTTAAAAATAAATTTAACTATAAAAATAAGTTAATTAAAAGTTACTTAAAAAATCACAAATTATTTCTTAATTTTTTTATAAAAATAAATTTATAATCTACAAACAAAATATTAAACATCACTAATTCACATAATCTTCAAAATTCTTAATGGTTTAGTTGTTATAGGTGTCAAAGATTGAGTTTGGTAAAAAAAATGTTGATTCCAATGTCCCACTTTGACCAAAAAGTGTGGCAAACTATTGTGGGACCACCCTAATACTTGTATCATTAGGTGATAATAGGAAAATACTACTACACTACAAAAGACACCAATCAATATTGGTAAAATAAAAAGACAAGGACTAGCATTTACAACTAGATATCGAGAGTGAAATAAACAAATGACTTTCATATTCAATCAACCTTTTCCTTTAAGTGGTTCTCTAGAATGCAAAATAATCCATACACAATTATCAAAAGAAAAGAGGAGACTCAATTACAATTATTCTCACTATAAAAAGAGAGGTATGCAAATGTCAATCTAATTTCTTCCATGTAAACTTTATAATATGTCTTAAAAATATCTTTCTCAACTAACTCATTAATACTTTTTTGGCGTGCATACAAAAAGAGATTTTTCCTCCTTATCCAAATTATATTTTCATTAGTAGATTTGCATTACTCTAAATAAAATAATTTCATATTTAAAATAACTTAACTTCTCATTGTTCACAATATATAGCTTTCTACTAAAATGAGTTAAAAAATAAAAAAATAAATCGCTTCTTCTAAAAAAAAAATTCTTCAATGTGTAGGAATGAAATGAATTACAAAGAACTGATACATGAAAATTTTGTTTATGAAAGGTCAACATCAACCACAATACTAAATGTTAATGGTTAGTGAATAAAAAAATTCAAGCTAATAAAAAAATATTCTCAGCATTACAAACAAATATAATACAAATATTTTGTAAATTTATTTTTTCTATTGCAAGACTATTTTTATGATATAAAAAAATAGATGCTATAAAAAAACATTTGCACTATAGCATGCATCAAAAATAGTTTTCAATTACATGAATCTATAACACACATAGATATATGGATTACACTTTGTTCTTTGTTCTAATTCTATATTATTTGTTGCTACAAAACCATCTAGATGATGTTTAATGTTCACAATTCTATACCAAACAAAAATTAATGTTCAAAATGTTGATGGGCATGACATCCAAGATTGTTCCCGCCTAATATTATATCCAGACCTATAAATGATATTGCTCATGCCAAGATTCACCACCTAATGCTCTATCAAGACCTATAAATGATTAATACTGATTAGTATACACTTTTGATATTGTATCATTTTTTCAATCAAGTTTTTATAAATTCAATTATAGACCCCCTATCAAATTTATAGAACATTCTATATAAATTACGATCAACATAACCATTGCACTTTCTTTCGATACAAACTAGTTAACATCTTTTACACCTTATGTAATGTAAAAATAACAATAACACTATATCATAATGTTCTCCATAGATGATGACAGCTGGAATAACTACTAAAACAATTTGTAACAGGGGTCATTAGCTATCATGTATGAAAAGGAAAAGTTGGAAAAAGTGAAAATGTGTTGTACAAAATTCAAAGTAGAAAAAACAAACATTAAAAATACAAAGATATCAAAGATCCAAGCTATGACTTCACTTTTGTACAACATCTCATTTATTTAATTTTGGCTCTATATTTATGAGAATAGGTGTTCCCTTGTATTTACGTCAGCCGTCACGTGAAAATTGACGATCCCTGTTGCTCTATGGGTACAGGAGGTCCATTCAAGCAATCTGAGCCGATAATGTCAATCACAGAAATAGTTTATTAAGAGCAGATTTTCGGTGATTGACTATAGTGTGAATCATGCACAGAGAAGGCGCTTGGAGGCATCAGCTGTAGTGCAAGGACGTTTTGTTTTCAATGAAGTGTTAATGAGGTAGACAAGTTGTCTGTGGAATAGTGTTATGCTGTGGGGCCTTCCGGTCGGTATCGGATTAGGTGATTTTTGCAGTCGTCACTGTAAATCAAATTACACTCAGATTCTTTATTTTGGCTGGCTTGTTTCTTGCTCATTCGGTTGGTGCACCTTGTCAATCATTTCCCATTACTCCTGCACGCTTACCAGTTACTGGTTTGTTACGATATTTCCCATCATATATTTTGTTTGGAAATTGTTGTTTCTGTTTTTCATTTTTATTGAACAAAGTTGAAATAGAAAGAAAAATAATAAGCAGTCTAAAAAGGAACTGCAAGGGAAGGAGAAATAATAAAACAAAGACAGCGTATATGACCGAAGCACGGCAAATTACAATTCAGGACTAAATCAGAAAATTAACATACAACCCAAGACTAAACCAGAAAATTAACATACAACATCCGAATACACGAGTAACAACAACTGTCTCAATGTGTTGTTTCTTTCTCGTATGAAATATACTCATTTTCTATTGTTGAAAGGAGCAATTCAAGCTTTCTGTTAATTAGTATGGGCATTGTTAGTTTATTACGAGTTAGGCCAAGCAATTTGTGTTCAAATGTAAAATTGGACTTTGTTTCGTTTTGTGATGTGTATAGTGAGTATTTCATGTAGTAGAAAGGCTATTAAGAAGCATAGTAGGAAGATGTCTATATTTAAAAAGTTATATCATATGTAATTTATATCAAGATTCTTATTAGAAACATATGAAAAAAAAAGAAGAAATATATATATATATATATATAAAATCATTAGTCTAATATTTTTGGGATATATAGTTAAGGGAGGGGATGAAAATTGGGTTTCTTCTTATTACAAGTTATAATTTCTTATCAAGAAATAATAGCACTTGTATTAAAGTTGTTGTAAAATGGCTAATGATTTGGTTTATGTATAGACCTCGGGTTACAACAAGGTGTGTATGTTTAAGTTGTGTTGTGTACTTGTCATGGGCTTAAAGACTAGTGTGTATGTTGTGTTGTGTGGTCCTTATTTACCCCTTGTAAGGTTGACCATGTTTATAGATTTTAAATTTATACAATCATGTATTGGTTTAGACTTGTGGGATGCTTAATTTAATTGTTTCTACTAATGCATTAAGTCCAACGTTATGGCTTCATCTCTACAACCTATTAATTTTCTTGAACTCTCTAGCAGTGGATCAAATGGGAGTGTAACAAGACTGGCCTTTGTTGGGCCTTCTATAAATTTTACTCATAGTGCAAATGTGAAGATAAAACTACAAGGGATCTTTATGAATTTTTCTTAATATCGTTGTGAGTTGCTTTGGAGGGTAGGAGGAATAGATATTTCCATATGTTTCTTGGAGGTGGACGAGTTGTAAGCCTTTCATGATGCATTGGCCAACTTGGCTATCATGTATGATATATTCTTTGAACAACAATGTATCTTGAGTGGAACTACTAGGATATTGGATGTGCTTAAGCATTGCTTGCATAATATGTGTCATTGGTGAAATTTTTTAGAATTCAATATTCAAGCCTTCCCTTGTAAATTTTTATACATTGTTATAAAAACTTATTTTTCATCCCTTTCTATTTCATTTTTATGTAATCAATCATTTTATAATTTTATAAATAAAATATTGTATTGTGTTGCTTATATATAATTATTCTTTGTTCTTGATTTTCTCTTCTACAAGAATTTTTGTTTGTGTGATATTTCTTGAGTCAATGGTTACATTTACATTTCAATCCATATATTTATGGTTTTGAATGTGTGATATTAAGTATATCTTCTTATGCATAAAATAAAGTGGATTGTGGTCATTGCTAGGCTATTGTCTTGTGCTATATGCTTACTCCTTTCTTTTTTTGGGTTTTCCCTCACTAGATATTGTTCGCAAAGTTGCTAGCAATCTTATTTCCTTACACTCTGTAGTGACAAAAAAAGTAGCCTTTTTTCCTTTCTTGCTTGGATAACTGACATTAAAATTGAACAAATGGTGTCTTGGACTAGTGTTGTAATGTCTTGTAAACATTCACACTATTTTAAGACCTTTATTTAGCTACATCATGCTTTGATTGGTCCTTTGCAAGGGTGTTGTGAATTGTTGTAACATAGTTTCACACTTTTCTAGGACTTATTTGCTTAATTAAGCCTTATGGGACCCTTTCTAAATAAAATATGCATAATTTGTACCTTGTTTAAGTGTTGTAAAGTGTTCTAAACAACTTTCACATTCATCTAGGTGGTCTTAATTCATTAAGGTTAAGTGGAGTTATTAACCCCCCTTTTTAGGCCTTAATTTTGACACTTTTGGAGGATCTTTCCCGACAAGAATAAATTAAATATCAAATTATTTCATTGGGAAAAATTTGGTCCTAGTAAGTTAAGTCAAGACCCATTCCCCTCGATGGTGAATGGGTCCTCTCTTAAGAGAACCCCTTTTTCAGTTGATCTAGAATGGGTTTTTAGCCTTCTTTCAACTCCCTAAAGCTCGGTCTTGGAAACTATGCCAAGATCCATTCACCTTTAGTGGAAAATGGGCCCTCCCTTAATAGGACCCCTATTTTTGAATTTAATTATGGCAGGATCCTTATAATTTTAATACCCAAATCTGAGGTCGACTTGAATTCTTTGAATTTCGGGGTTAATTTCTCAATTTAGTACAAATAAGGGGTTAATTCACATTGTTTCACCTAGCAACTTTGAGAAAGAATCCTTATAGAAAATTTGAGACTACAAGAGTCTACAAGAGCATTCATTAGGCATTTCAAGGCAGATTATCAAGAGTTTATTGCAGCAATTCAAGATCATTTCATCATGTCAAGGATTTTATGCATCCATGCATGTTGTTGAGCCAAGATTGTTGATGTAGCAGTGAAGATCCTTCTTGCAAGCATTGCTTCACATCTATTTGAAATCAAGATCTACATTCTCCATGGCCACTCCATGATTTTTTGCAGATTTGATTCACAAGACATAATCCAAGGTGACATCATTTACATTATTTCATGTCCATGCTTCAATTTCAAATTTCATCAATTGGTTTAATTACCTAAAAGGGGTTTGAATGAGGAAAACCCCTATCCCCTAACAAACAACATTTTTTCCTCTTGCATGTGTGATTGCAAGTTTGGGTTGAAAAGCAAGATTTGGAGCAAAATTGATGCAAAAGTTGTCAAGTTGCAAGATTGTCATTTATAGTGCAAGAATAAAGAAAGGGGGCTACATAATTTATTTCAGACTTCGAGGGGCTGATAATCGAGGATTTGAAAGTGTAGATATCAAGGAATAGAACCTAGAAGTCATTTTTCCAAAACCCTAAAAGGACCCATTCTCCACTAAAGGTGAATGCGTCCTCAGTAGGGTTGAAGCAGTGAAAATCTAGAATCTAGAGTTATAGACTGAGAGGACCAAAACCTAGAAAGAACTTTTTGGAAGCCCTAACAGGGACCTATTTGCCACCAAAGGCGAATGAGTCCTCAATAGGCCCTGAAATAGCAGTTTTCCAGCAAGGTACACATCATTTCAAGCTCTTAGAACTCCCCTTTTCATTGCTATAATAATTAGGATTAATTTTTAATTGTCATTTGCATGTTTTAGCCCTCATAATTGAGTGTTTTAATAAAAAAAAGAAATTAGTGGTTTATCATCTTGTTCATTCATGGTGGTAGACCCTACTTTTTCTATTAAACATTTTGGTGAACCCGACTCATTGAATATTGCAATTTTCTAATTTTGAAGTCTTTCATTGCATCCTAGGCTAGATATTGCATTCATTTGCATTTAAATTTGCATTGAATTAAAGATTGTTAGATTTTGTGAAAAGGGAGAAGCAAGAACTAAGCCAAGATCTGATGTTGGCCATAGATCACTTGCAGCTTCACTCAACAGATGATTGAAGATCAAAATAGTGGAATGAAGAGAAATTTGAAATGAGAGAAAAATAGAGACAATGTAAGAGAAAATGAAAAATACTCACAATACTCTCACCAATCGACCACCAAATTAGTCGAACTAGTGAAGGTGAGAGGAGAGTGCTCCTTATATAGAAAAATAAGGGAAAATACATGCAAGAGGTGCATTAACTCCTACTACCCATAAAAGGTGGGAGGTTATCACCTACCTAGTAAATGACAAAACATGTGGCATAACCTCCTTAGGTGAAGACAAAAAGGAGGTAGCATATAAATCCAAAAGAGGGTGATAAACCCAACTACCCTATAACCTACTTAGGTAAAAACAAAACAGTGGTTATGAGAGGTGGCACAACAAGCCAAAAGAGGATGTGTAACTCAACTACCCATGTGTGGGGAGAGAGTGACACATGTAGCCAATGTATTTCACCATGTGTCCTTATATTAACCACTCTTAATAAACCTAAGAAATATTAAATAATATGTGTAGGAAAAAATAAATACCCCTAACATAATATAAGAAAAATAAAAAACCTACGGTAACACCCCCCCTTAAGTGTAGCTTAGGTGGGTGAAAATATGGGTCCTGGCAAATGAAGACATGTTAGGTATCCATGTACATAGAGATCCCCCCCATAAGAAGAAGCCTCCCATAGAAGAGGAATAGTGCCCCTAAATAGAGAGAGTATCTAGAATGAAGGACTAAGAAGCCCCTCCTGAAGTAGACACCTGTAGCACCCCAAACAAAGCTTGCAAATGAAGGAACTTGCTTTCTATGAAGGGTTTGGTGAAGATGTCCATAGTTTTCTCTGATGTAGAACAATACATAAGATCAATGATGCCTTCTTGAATTATCTCTCGAATGTAGTGCATATGAATCTCAATGTGTTTCATCATTTGATGATGAGCTGGATTCCTTGAGATCTATATTTCACTTTGATTATCACAAAAGATGACTGTAGGATTTCCGATTGAAATACCGAACTCAATGAGAATATTTTGAAGCCAAATAGCCTCAATGGTGGCATTAACTACCCCTCGATACTCAGCCTATGTAGATGAAAGAGCAATTTTGGATTGCTTTTTGCTTGACCAACAAATAGATCAGAACCAAGTGAAAAGCAATACCCTGAAGTAGACTTGCAATCTTGAGAATTGCTTGCCCAATCTAAATCTGTGTGTCCCACCAAGTCAATATCCATGCCCACTACATACTAAATCCCATAATTGTGAGTACCCTGAATGTAGTGAAGGATCCGCTTAGCTGCTTTCCAATGCAACTCATGTGGCTCTTGCGTAAATTGAGAGATCATGCCCACATCATATGAAATGTCAGGTCTTGTATGATTCAAGTAGATGAGACTCCCAACAAGTTGTCGGTACAAAGTGCCATCAACCAAGGGTGAAGAACACTTAGCCTCAAGTCTGACCCCTAAAAAAAATGGAGTCGGTGCAAGCTTACAGTCAACCATGTGAAATATGGAGAGAATATCAAGTGCATACTTGGGTTGTCCAAGGAAGATTCTTGAAGATGATTGAATGATCTCAATCCCCAAGAAGTAATGAAAAAGACCCAAGTCAGACATCAAAAATCTATCATGTAGAGCAGTTTTCACTGCCTTGATGGTGGACGAGTGACTCTCTCTGATCAATAAGTCATCAACATAGAGAACCAAGAATGTGAGAGTGTCATCCTACTACAAAAAGTATACACTCGGACCATAATAACATCGTTTGAACCCAGCTGTCAGAAGGAAGGAGTCCATCTTAGCATACCAAGCTTAAGGAGCCTATTTGAGGCCATAGAGAGACTTTTGAAGTTTGCACACAATTGAATGATCTTGTACAAACCCTTGTGGCTAATCCATGTAGATTTCCTCCTTAAGGTCACCATGAAGAAAGGTACTCTTTACATCCATCTGATGAACTTCCCAATGATGTGCTACAACTATAGCAAGGACAAGTCGGATGGAATTCATCTTAACAACTAGTGCAAAAGTTTCAGAGTAGTCAATCCAGGTGACTGGGGAGAATCCTTTTGCTACCAAGTGATCCTTATGCTTATCAATTAACCCATCTACTACAAATTTTGTTCAATAGATCTACTTGCATCAGAAAAAATTTCTTCCCTTAGGAAGAGGGACTAAATCCCATGTGTGATTCCTCTCTAAGGAATTGAACTCTTCTTGTATTGCATCATCCCACTCAAGAACACTAGAAGCTTCTTAAAAGGACTGTGGATCAAAAGCTGAAGCAATGAAGAGATGTGGAGCCTACTGAAACTGTGGTTGTGTTCTTCTTGTGTTTGATGGATCACCAACCCAATCACTTGTTGACTCCAATGTCTGTCGAGCCCAAAGAGGTGTTGAGGCTAGAGAATCTGGAGGAGAACCATCAACATTTGAATGATGATTAGAAGAGGAATGTGAATCCTCATCATCACTATCACCATCTGAAGTGGAGGAAGAAGAATCCTCATCAATATTAGGATTAATATCCTATGAATAACTATCATCATGATGCAAAGTCTTCAATTTGATAGTGGATGGAGAAGTGGTAGGAGAAGAACTAGAAGAGCTCTCCTCAAAACAAACACTCCTCTCAATAAATAAATCATGAGTGGTGGGATGGAGAATCCTATAACCTTTGACATCATTTGGATACCCAACAAATATGCAAGGCTTTCTCTACGGATCCATATCCTTGTGTTTCTCTGCTAGAATATGGGCCCATTCAAGAGAACCAAACACTCGAAAGTGCTTAACTGCGGGTTTCTGACCAGTCCAAGCTTGAAAAGGAGTTACCCTCTTCATAGCTTTGTAACGAACTCAATTCTAGATGTAACACACACATTTGATGGCCTTTGCTTAGTACTGAGGTGCCAAAGATTTGGAATGTATCATACAATTTTCCATCTCCTTCAAGGATTTGTTCTTGCGTTCTACGACACCATTCTGCTGAGGACTATATGGAACTGTGTGCTACATGTTGATTCCTTCTAAAGCAAAAAATTATTCAAACTAATTGTTAACATATTCACCCCCATTATCTATACGTAGAATCTTGATGAACTTCCCAGATTGTTTCTATGCAAAAGATTTGAAATCTAGAAAATGATCAGACACCCCAAACTTTTTTTTTAGAAAATAGACCCAAGTGTATATAGAAAATTCATCAATAAATGTCAAGACATATCTAGCCTTGTTGAAACATGGTTGTGGAAATGGTCCTACCAAGTCACTGTGTACCAACTCTAATAGATTTGTAGCTCTCCATGCTTTGCCTTTATCATATTTCTCCTCAGGATGCTTACCAAGACTGCATCCTTGGAAAAGTCCATCAAAAAATCGAATAGAAGGCAACCTTGAAACCATCTCATGTTGACTAAGCTGTTGTAAGTAATGGTAGTTCAAGTGGCCAAACCATTGATACCACAAAAAAATCACCTCATCTATATGAGTGAGTAAGACTATCAAAGGAGAGTCAAGAACAAAGTGAGAAAACTGATAGAGTCTGGACTGATGATCTACTTTCCCACAACAACTGTAGACCCATTATGTATTTCACTTATTACCGTTTTATTTGGAGTGAACTCAACTCACTTGCCAAAACCAGTGTGAGTGATCTAATAAACAGATAGGAGATTAGTTGAAAAATATGGAACACAAAGAACATCCTCAAATGCCCCTTCACCCACATCAACAAACCCTCTCCCATGCACTTCAACACGAGTGTCATCACCCATAAGTATGGTAGGCATAGAGCATGTCTCCAAAGAGGTAAAATTATCCTCTAATGAGACCATGTGGTGCAGAGCACCCGAGTCAATGACCCCAGACTCTAGTTGTGAAGCAACAACAACTAGGGCCTTTCCCTTTCCTTTCCCCTTACTTTTGTCTATGTCCTTAGAAAAACCTTCTGATGAACTCTATGTGATTGAATTTGGCACTTTGCTATTATTATTTTCTAGAAGATGTGAAAGGTGGTCAATTTGTTTCTTTAAACATTTATGTTCATCATGGGTAGGCCTCTTACAGTAAGAACACTTGACCTTCTCCTTCTTAGGTTGTTCACCTTTTGATGAAGAGGTCTTATTATCTGCTTTTGAAGTAATAGATTTCTGATCTTTCTTCTTCTCTCCTTGGTTCTTTTGCTTCTTATCTTGCTTATTAGACCCTTCCTATTCTTTTGTGCCCTAATTAACAACCAAGGCATGTGACTTAGAGAGATTAATTATATCCATTAGAACCAATTTATCCTACTCCCTAGTGAGTTCTGCAGCAAACTCATCTAAGGAAGGCATTTTATATGTGGAACCTAGGGCACATTTTGTAGCATATAATGTAGAAACAAATAAAAAATAGTTAGGACCAAGCTTAGAAAGAATACTCAAGATCAGTTCCTTATCATCTTTCTTAATTCCAAACTATTCCAATTATAATCTAACAACTTTGAAATTTTGTGAAGAAGTCTTGTATGGTGTCAAAATTTGAAGGACTTAACCCTATGAGTTTGTTCTCAAATTGATGACCCCTTAACTCATCCTACTTACCAAAGAGGTTTTTCGATGTTGTCCACACATCATTCGGTGTTTTAGTAGACTCAATATGAAAAAGTGGGTCAGGAGATACTAACATACACAAAGTACCAAAATCTTCATCAAATTTGTTAAACCATTTAATTTTTTTTGCATCATCTTGTGGTTTAGTTTCAAGTCCCATTGTTACACGATGATATCCATATCTTTTGAGATATATTATCATCTTAGATTTCCATTCCAAATAATTATATGGAGTTAAAACTAGAACTGTAGATGCATCCATGAGAGCAGAAAAGAATATTGCAAAGAAGAAAGAAAATTATGAATAAAGAAGACACACAAGATAACCCCCCTTTCCACTAGTATCAAAAATCACCCCCTAGATATTACAATTTTGGGACTTTATGATTAGTGCTTTTATAAGGCTTTTCCAATTACAAGGCTTTTAAGGCTCTTAATAGCAAAAATTACAATATTTGATACAAATTAATTTTCAAATAAAATATGGAAAAATAACCTTACAGCTTTTTTTTCCTCTTTAATATCTTTCCAAAACCTTTTTTTGTTTTTGAAAAAAAATGGATTACAAAAGTGAAAGATATGACTTATTGAAGATTAACAAAAAAATGTAGCAGATTCAACCTCCAATATTTGATTGAAAAGGAATAAATTTTTACTCAAACCTTTGTCGATGGAAAGTGCTCATTTCTAACTTTCCAACAAGTACTCGTTTGTGAAAATATGACACCCAAGGCAAAAAATTGTGCAGCTTTGAAAAAAGCTGCAAAATTTGCATGTGAAAAATGAGTCATGCCTTTTTTTCATTTGATTTCTGCAAAATTTATCCACTTTTTGCAAAATGTAATGATTACCTAGATGGTTTTTTGATGCTAGGAATAAAACTAAATTTTTTTTTCTTGAAAATGAGTTGAAGCCAAATTTCTAAGCCAAAATGAAATGGCTCTAATAAAAAAATCAAGTTTTTAACTCTAATTTTTTTTACTGTATCCTCCAATCTCTGATTTTAGTGAAACAAAAGTCAATTTTGACTTTCTCTAACCTTCTGGACTCTTTGGAAATGTTGAAAAAGCCTCCAATATTACCAAAAAGCTACAAATCACCCAGATCTTATAGGAACAGATATATGTAAACCAAATTAAATATATATATTTTTTCCTTTAAATTGTTTTGATTCTCCAAGTCATACGAGGATGTAGGAGAAGATCATACTTGGTTTTTAAGGAAAAATATTAGCTTTCTATTAGTCTCAAATCTCTCAAAAAATTAAAAAAATAATGAGCTATACAAGACAACACAACTCTAATACCATGTTAGATTCTATGAGAAGTGAGAAATGAGCCAAGATCTGATGTCGGTCGTAGATCACATGCAACTTCACTCAATAGGTGATCAAAGATCAAAATAGCAGAATGAAGAGAAATCTGAAATGAGAGAAAAATAGAGACAAGGCAAGATAAAATACAAAATACTCTCAATACTCTCACCAATTAATCACCAAACTAGCCGAACTAGTGAAGGGTATGTGCAGGATCATGATGGGCCAAAAAGTGGCAATATGATGGGTATGTGGTTGACGGCTATTTTTTTACCCAAAATTGATGAAATGAAAAGGGTTTTTAAAGGATATTCTCATATTTCCATCAATATAAATTATGCTTTACTTTGAATTTAATAAGAATTTATTACTCATTTTCTATTCAAATTACGACTAAAGTCCTAATTGATAGGCTGATTGAAAAACATCTATAGCTTTCAAACGATATCACATTTTTTGAATCCAAAACATGCATCACATTCTATGCTTCACATACTATAGGATTAAAAAAGAAAAATTGAATTTCATGAAGTTTTGACCAAGTTAAGGTGATCAGACATACGAGTTTTTATATTTTTAAAAAGTTGTAATAAAAAAATCGTAATTAATTATTTACTTGGAAAAAAATTACAAAAAATGTGCATCACATCCGTGCATAAGTCCTCTACTTATATCTAAGATCTTATAAAAAATATTATCATTTTATTGTGGTTAGGGTGGTCAGACAGACACCTACTTCTTATTTTTTCCTGAACTTAAGTACCACTCCATTGAAATTTTAAATTTTCACCAAATTGATTTTTTTTTAAACAAACCTAGTAGTTTAGAAAATAAATTCAATTTTCTACATATTCTATTCTTACATATTTTTGAAATAATATAAATAACTTATTCAAATTTTTACGTCAAGTTGCCTAACTCTAATTTTTTTGAATTTTTTGCCACTTAAGGGCCTATTTTTTCCATGATGATCCTGCACATACCCTGAAGGTGAGAGGAGAGTGCTCCTCATATAGAAAAATAAGGGAAAATACATCCAAGATGTACATTAACTCCTACTACTCATAAAAGGTGGCAGGTTATCACCTACTTGGTAAATGACAAAAAATGTGGCATAACCTCCTTAGGTGAAGACAAAAAAGAGGTAGCACATAAATCCAAAAGAGTGTGAGAAATCCAACTACCCTATAACCTACCCAGGTAAAAGTAGAATAGTGGTTATGGGAGGTGGCACAACAAGCCAAAAGAGGATGTGTAACTCAACTACCCATTTGTGGGGAGAGAGTGACACATGTAGTCAATGTATTATGCCATGTGTCCTCATATTAACCACTCCTAATAAACCTAAGCAAGGGTATGTGCAGGATCATCATGGAAAAAATAGGCCCTTAAGTGGCAAAAATTCAAGAAAAAATAGAGTTAGACAACTTGACGTAAAAATTTGAATAAGTTATCTATATTATTTCAAAAATATGTAAGAATAGAATCGTAGCAAATTGAATGTAGTTTCTAAACTACTAGGTTTGTTTTAAAAGAAAAAAATTATTTGGTGAAAATTTGAAATTTCAATGTAGTGGTACTTAAATTTCGGAAAAAATAAGAAATAGGTGTTTGTCTGACTACCCTAACCACAATAAAATGATAATATTTTATATATAAGTAGAGGACTCATTCCCCAATGTGATGCATATTTTTTTGTAATTTTTTTCCAAGTAAATAATTAATTATGAATTTTTTATTACAGCTTTTTAAAAAATATAAAAAGTCATATGTCTGACCACCTTAACTTTGTCAAAACTTCATGAAATTCAATTTTTCTTTTTTTAATCCTATAGTATGCGAAGCATAGAATGTGACACATGTTATGGATTCAAAAAATGTGATACCGTTTGAAAGCTATAGATATTTTTCAATTAGCCTATCAATCAGGACTTTAGTCATAATTTGAATAGAAAATTAATAATAACTACTTATTAAATTCAAATTAAAGTATAATTTATATCAATGGAACGCTGAGAATCTCCTTTAAAAACCCTTTTCATTTCATCAATTTTGGGTAAAAAATTAGTCGTCAGCCACATACCCATCATATTGCCACTTTTTGGCCCATCATGATTCTGCACATACCCGCAAACTTAAATAATATGTGTAGGAAAAAATAAATACCCCTAACATAAGGAGAATAGAAAACCTACACTCACAAAGATCTCATTAGGGTTTCTTGTTTTGCATTACAATCTTGCATCTCATTTAGGGTTTAGAATTGCATTATTTTGCATTCTCTAAATCTAAAAAATACAAAAATAAATCAGTCACTTTACACATTATTTAGATCATATAAATTTGCATCAAAAAATCAAAAGAAAATTGCATTTCAAAAGGTGTTATGTAGGTCATCATTTACCCTTCATTTCACTTGCATTAGGTCATCAAATTCTATAAATTTCTGTCATAAAAGTTATAGTTTGAAACTAGGCATGTGAAAAACACATAAAACAACTTAAAAATTGTAGTTTTCACCTTTTTAAAACCCTGATTTGGGACCCATCCTCCCTTACTGGAAAATGAGTCCCTCTTCAAACCTAGACTACATCTTTTGGCATCTTAAAAGGCATTAAAAATCACTTAGAAATTAGCAAAAACATTTCAAAAATCCTTATCCAAGACCCATTCACCTATAAAGGTGAATGAGTCCCAGATCAAGCCTGAAAGTGCATTGTACAACATTGAAAACCTTGTTTTTGTACTTACTAAGCTTGTTAGTAACCTATAGTCTGGAAAGTTTTAATAATTTTTTTTTTATGCATATAGGTCAAAAACATCAATTTAGGGTAGCCATTTTTTAAATAGAAAAAAACATCAAATCTAAAAATGTATACATTTTTGAAATTTTTCATTGTTACATACACAATGTTTCTATTCATGAAGCTTTGCATGAGTTTGATAAAATTACTATTCATCTTTGCATATACCTTATTTACATTCTTGAACCATGGCATATGATGGATAAAAGTACTTTTCATTCTTGAGCACACAATGTTGGTACTATTTTACTTTCCTAAGCATGATAAGAATAAGTTCATCCCTTGTGAGAATGATTTAGTGAAAGTGGATGCAAGCATATACAAACATGAAAATCATAAAAAAAATTCTCTTGATACCTCTTCTATTAGTGACGAAGGTATCTTGGTGAAAGAAGATACAATCATTAAGGATCATGAAATTCTTGTTTGTCCCTCTCCTACCCCCCCTTGGACAGATATTATGAGACAAGAAGATGAGATCATTAACACATTTCTTAACATCACTTTACCTAGGGAGAAAGCTTTATTGAAAGAAGATATGTTGAGAGATCCAATGATTGAGAGTTATAGTATTATTTCTCTCCTTCCTAATGTCCCTAATATTTGGAAAGATCTATTCAAATAAAAGGATACAATCATTGGCAAGCATGAAAGTCATAGATGTCCTTCTCTCAATACCTCTCTTATTTGTGATGACCATCTTAAAAGCTCCCCTACTAGGGTAGATATTATGGCACAAGAGAATGAGACCTTAGAAAAAAAGGATGAAATCATGAACAATCACAACAATCAACCTTTACCTTCTCCTAATATCTCTCCTATTTATGACGAAGATACCTTTGTGTTAGAAGATCCAATTGATGAGAGTTGTGAGAGTCCTATCTTCCACTCTTCCCCTAGGAAAAACATTATCGAACAAGATAATTTCATGATTGATAAGCAAGAAAATTCAACCATTGATGACTCCCTTACTTGTGATGAAGTTACTTTAGAAGAACCAAACATTGAATGTCATGGACATCTAGTTTGTAGCTCTCCTAAAAACTCTCCTCCTAGGGAAAATATCATGGTGGACAAAAATGAGAACATTGACAATATTAATTTCTTAGATGAAGATGATTCCCCTTCACTAAGAAATCATGAAAATAAGGATAAGTCTTCTGAGGTTATGCACATTAGATATCCCTTGAAGTACTCTCCTGAGCCTAAACTTATCATTTATCCACCCTCACAAAAACCACAAACTCAAAATAAACTTGTGCTTATCCTCGAACCACCTAAGAATAAGGTTTCACAACAATCAAATTATACCACCATTGCTAATACATATAACACAAGGAATAATTTGCAACCAAAAAAAACACCTTCAACATCCCTCCCATTACCTAATACTATCTTTCCTAGTGCTCCTCGTTTGACTCCAAACAATGGAGAGGAATATAATCTTGTTGAACACCTTAAGAATACTCTCGCTAAGATTTATGTATGGGAACTACTTCAAACATCACCTAGTTATCATAGCATACTCCAAGAGGCCTTGCAACAAGTTACGATTCCTTCAAACACTAGTTCAAATGATATGGTAGCAATAGTTCAAGGAATGAATGACATGAACCTAGATCTATAGTTTTTCACCAGTGTGAGTTACCTCAACAATTTAGAAGAAATATGAAGCTTTCAACATAATAGTCCACGTTGGCCAAAATGCAATAAAATGGAATCTTGTTGACAATGGTTCGGCCTTGAATGTGTGTAGTGTGAACCTTTTGGAAAATATCAACATGAGCAAAAGCGATATTAAACTCGATTATTTGTCTATTCATGGATTTGACAATATAGGAAAACAACTGCTTGGATTCATCATATTACCCATTATAGTTGGAAAGGTTACCTTACAAACTCCGGTCCACGTTATGCATGATGATCTTTATTACAACCTCCTTTTAGGGAGACTGTGGATTCATGAAATGAATGGTGTGCCTTCTACTTTGCATCGTGTCATGAAGTATATTTATAACAACAAAGTCTACACACTAAAAGCCGATCCCGAGGCTAAAATTTGTTTCATGGTTGAGAGAAATGGATGTAATCCTTTGGAAGTATTGTATCCAACTAAACAAGTGGAAATCACAAAGGAAGAAGAACATGAGAAGAAAATTGATGAAGTTACTAAATTTTTAGAAGATGATTGGGGTTCCTTAGATTTCACACCTACATTCATGGGTGAATACAAGATCATAAACAAAGATTCTAAAAAGGGAAAAGAAAAAGTGGTAATGTTGACACAAGATTCAACACAAAATTCAAAAGCATCCACCTCAACTACTTTAGAAGAACAAGCAAATTACACAACACACTTCGATGAAGTTGATTATGAACAACCACCAAATCCAAAAGAAATGAAAAAACTTTACAAAAGAGGTTACAAACTTATGAAGCAACTTGGTTACAGTGGAAAAGGATGTGGTGCTAGAGAACAAGGTATATGTGTCCCTATAGAGCCTATCACACAAGAAACAACTTGTGGTATTGTTTATTGTCCCTTGATTGAAATCCAACCATAAAAAAAGCCTTCACCCAATATCAACATTCTTACAAAATATTCTTCCAAGACAAGTTTAACTTTAGTGCATCCTGAACTAATAAATATTAATGCTCCTAATTATTATCCTTTGAAAGACTCGCTTAACATCAATGTCATCACACAAAATACTAACAATTGAAGTTTGTTAGATTCTACACCCTACTTTCAGGGAGAGAACAAAAGGTTGCAATCTAAAGAGTCTTATGTAAGTATGATATATGATACTAAGAAAGAGATATCTTTGTCATAAATTAATGAAACATCCTCCACTATTGATCAAAAAAGTATCTTTTTGATACTCCTCCAAGATTTTTTGATATCCCTATCTCCAAGAATGCAAAAGAACTTTTATTACGAGACTTCATTTTGTGCATATCATAGAGTTCATGGTCATTCTACTAATGAATGCAAGGTGTTGAGTAGTGAAATTCAACATCTTAAGAAGTTTGGTGCTCTCGCTTATGTGGGGGTACCTAATTCCTCTAATTGATATTGATTTTTCACTCTAGCATGCCTCTCATTAATCATTTTGGCTCATCCTTGTCCTACACAAAGTGGGGGCAAGGGTTAGGTAGCCTTGCCCTCGTATGTCACTTGTTTTCTTTTTGGCTAGTTAACTACCTTTCATGTATATATAAGAGCAAGCTTGGAGTGTGACTGGCATGCCTTAAGTTGGCTGCCATGTGACATATTGAGTTATCTTTAGCATTGTATTTTTGGAGGAAACCCTTCCCTCCTATTGCATGACACAGCTTATTTTGAAAACATATGACTTGGCATAGGGTTTTCTGAGGAAAGCTCTCACATATTCTTCTACTTTAAAGTAATTTCTCACAACAATGGTGTTAGAATCCACTTTAAAGTGGGGCATACATCGAAACTCATATTTCACTATTCAATTTTCTTTATTCTCGTGATGCATCCTTTTCTTGGTGGTGTCATTGGGCTTGATTTCCTCCAAGAGTGCAATATTTATTTGACTTGTCCTCTCTTGGAGACATTAGGCACAATGTTCCCTAAGATGAGACCTTGCATGAACGAAGCAAAATCCCTTTGAAAAAAATAGTTATTTATACATTGTTCATAAGTGTTCGGCATAACACAACTCGGTAAACCTTATGAAGTGCAAACAAAGACTAAAAGGGCCACCTAGCATAACACACCTTGCTTGTTTTTGGATCCTTCATCATTCATAGGTGCTTAGCATACCACAGCTTGTTAAGCCCTATGGAGCATTTACAAAAACATTTCATTGTGGTGCCTTATTGAAGTTGTCAAGAGGATAACTTTGGTATGTTATGAGAGGCTAATATTGTTCTCTCATTTTCCACCTCATTGGGATTGTTAAAAGGTGCAGGACAACTAAGAGTGGTGGGGTGAATCAGTTGTCATACAAATTCAAATTCAAAACTCCAACACTTATTAATCCCACAACCACACTATTATGTTATTAAGTATGAACATGAAATGTAGATAACCGAAAGTAAAATCAACACAATGAACACTCAATTTTTTACCTAGAAAACCCAATGAGGGAAAAACCATGGTGAGGATTAACTCACAATATAAGAGATTATAAAACTGAATATAGAGGCTCACTACCAAGGGATCACTCCCTAGAAGAGGACTCACTACCAATAGAAAGGACTCACTGTCCAACAGGGAGGCTCACTGCCTACAGATACAAAAGAGAAAAAAAGATCCACCACAACAATAAACACACATCCACAGCCTTGACCAGAAGATTGCAGAAACCTTCAACTCATTTCCTTTAGGAATCTAACACAATGAAGTATTGTTGGCTCAACTCACTTTCACACATTTTTTCTTTTTGATTTGTGGCTTACTTGATGAATCACTTTTCATCTACATCTAAATATTTGCAATCTGAGTTGCATTTATACCATCTTCAACCTTAGAAACTTTCTCCAAGGTCAGCCACATAAACTTCATTTCATAAATTCAAATTAGGTCGGCTACTCAACATTCCCGCGGTGGAAAAGAATGAGAGTGGACCAATAAAAATGCTTAACCAAGACCAAAAAATAATGTCTCGGATCAACCACATGCTTCCTTAATTAAATTAAATTCTTCAAATGAAGTGTAAACACCAATTCAGCCAAACCTAATGAAAAAAAAAAGAACATTGATGTACACGCTTCCCAAAAAAAAGATAACATGTAGATGATGCAAAATGCTTCATTATGCATGAGAACACATCTCAGGTTCCTTCAGATACATCCACAGCAAGTGAAATGATCTTTGAACACCAAACTCCTTCCAACAGTCCATCCAGAATGTGCAAACACATACAACAACTCAGAAACATGACTTCCAGATCACCAAACCACACACATCATTTCCAAAACCAAGAGAACACCAATATAATACATATTCCAGATCCGCAAGATCTGAAATAAAACAATGAATGAATACAGAGTAGAACAATTTCTCCTAGTCCACAGAAGACCAAATTTGCTAGAACAATCCACAGATGAACGTAACTTTCACATCCCATCAAACCAGAAGCTTCAAATCAAGAGATATCACCACTAGATCACCATTGGAAAACCATCAGATCTGCACAAGCATAGGATCAACACATGAGAAATGCAGAGCACATAATAGAGCACATTCATCACTATGACTTCTCTTCTTTATTAATTTTCTCAAAATCACTTGGAAACTCATCATTTCAGCACATTTGCAACATCATTTAAGGATAGCTCCATGTACTCATAGCATCTCAACTATACATGTACAATCTGTAACATACTAAACTATGTTGACATCAATGACAACATTAATGACAACACCACCAAACTTGCTCATACTTGCAACAATCTCTCCCTTTGTCATTAATGGAAACAGATAATGTGAAAAACCCTCAAAGACAACATCCTGCACAATATTTTGGGAGAACACCTTATCTTCCTCTGCAACTATTTTTCACATGACTTTCTCTCCCCCTTTGACATCAATGGCAAAGATCAAAATTTTTTGATCACTCCCCTTTAGGAGTGCACCCATTCAACTCATATTGCAACAATGAAAACCTTTTCTGCTCCCCCTGCGAAGTAGACCCATTCATCAATCCAGATAAATGAAGAATTTTTGAATTCATTGGATTGATGCACCTTCATGCACACCTAGTTCGGAGGGCCAATGACCCCAACCTCTCCCTAAGATGCTCAAAAGTATCCTTTAGAAGAGCCTTAGTAAATATATCTGCATTTTTTTCCTTTGTTGTCACATACTCCAATTTGACTTCATTCCCCAACACCTTTTCTCTGAAGAAATGATATTTGATAGTGAACCATAGATTTTTGGGTTCCTATAGACTTCTCTAGCTCTTCTAGGGTTTTTCACCTAAAAAGAGAGAGATAGGACCAAAAATTCTAAGGGTTCATTCAAATTATGTTGTGTGCAATGCTGTCTAAACTAAATGAAGTAAACTAAATGCAATTGACTAATTTAGATGACTAAATATGAATGCAAGACTAAGGTTTATGCTATGTTTGAAAACATAGTGTTGTTTGCAAAAAGCTTGAAAGAATGAACAAAAATGCAAATTAATCTAAACAAAAGGTTGTTTCTTAGAATGTGTGCACCTGGAAAACTGTAGATCACTAGAAAACTGATGAAATTTGAATTTGGGTTGACTGGGACTCATTCGCCACCTTAAGCGAATCAGTCCCAGATCAGGACTTTTCTACACAAAATCTGTTTTCTGATAGTCGGGGACCTACAACTACATCTGAATCAAATTTTCACCTCAAGTGGGACTCATTCACCATGCATGGAAAATTAGTCCACTTTTTAATTTCTGCAATTTTTAAACTATGTCTTGCACCTTGACACCTGCACAGTAATTTATGACGGAAACCTAATTCGGGATCTCAGAAAAGTCCTACAAAACAACTTAAAAGAATTTGTCTAATGGGGGGTTTTCCTTAGTCAAACCCCTAATTGGGTAATTAAACCTTGAATAGAGAAAATTTTGCATAAACCCTAGCCTTAGGTTTGTTAAAGACCAAGAAAAGCTAAAATGTGACAAAGATCCTATTCTATTGCTCTAGAATAAGACATGCAAGAATGAATAATATGATGCAAGATATCAACCCTAGAAACCTTACAAAACATGAAAAATAGTAATGAAATGACATGCAAATGTTAAACAAACACAATGCAAACCTTAATATGAAGATAGAGTGAAAATGGAAGATGGAATCAATAGGAAACCAAGTCCTTAGGTGTGATTTGGTGGCTAGTTGCACTTCTTCACCCTAGATTTCTTCATGATTCACCATAGGAATCCATCATCAATCCTTTGAAATGTTGGATCTTGACAATAGAAGTGAGCTTCAAGACCTACAAAAACCCTAGTTTTTTGCCCTAAAACTTCAACATTTGCTAATGAAACTTGTTGTGGAAGACTTGACTCTTGAAATTGCTCTTGAAAAATGACAAAAAGATGTGTGAAATGACTTAAAATGAGCATTTATAAGCAACAACACCTTATTTTATTGTTAATTAGACCGAAGAGGATGACATTCATCATAAATAAAAGATAAATTGATTAAATTCCCACTTAAATTTGAATTTTCCCTCAAAGGGGACTCATTCACCCAAGGTGGTGAATGGGTCCCACTACTACTATTTGAAGGTGGGTTTTTGAGATATGATATAATTGAATGTTGTTTGTCAAGTTTTATGTGATTTCTAAGGTAAAACAGGCCTCTAGATCAAAATTAATGGGTCTAAGGAGCCTATAAATGTCATTTTGAAGGGTAAATGATGCAAAGGGACTCAAAAGTGGGTCCAATTATGCATCAAATTGTCTCTTTTGTCAAGAGGGTCCAATTTTATATGACACATTTATCCCCCACTTTAGTGCCCATATGACTCTATGTGCATATGTAAGCTAAAGGACTCTAAACGTTGCAACTTACTACATAAAAGGATACTCATTCAAAAGATGGGAGAACGAAGCCCCCAGTGTAGTTATCTGCACAACCACAACATTAGGAACTGCATCCTGCAACACACATTCATTAATTGTCCAAAAATTCTTTATCTAACTCTTAGGAATCCAATTTGAGGGTAGATGTATTCCCCCCCTTGATTCTGCTTCCTTTGCGGAGGTGGAATCAATGTAGCAATCTAGTGACATCGAATAAGAAACATCATATTGTAGGGCATTTCCAAGTACCATACCACATAACAATAGATGAATGATGGTGTCGAGTATGAAATCATGATTCCAACACATCAAACAGCGTTGAAAATGGATTACCCTAGCTCTCATTATATTGATTTGGAGAATGGCTACATTATGAGTTCTTGAAAAGATTATAACCTTAGGTTAATATGTAAAAGTAAAAAAGAGATGGAAAGTGATGAAAAGAAGTAGATGAAAGTAACTTATCACTTACAATTCATTTTACCTTCGTGTAGCTTGAGAGTGACAAGTAGGAGAAGAACATGCTGAGTAGATGGGATTACACACCTTCACGGTTGGATGATCTTTGTGAGCAGGTGGCACGCGGCGAGCTGTATCATGAGGTAAGTTGATTTTGCAACATTTTCCTTGTGATTTTTGTGATAATTTAATGATTTTTATGCATGGATAGGTTAATTTAGGATTCTTGGAATTTTTTTTTGCAAACTATCCCCTTTTTTCTCAAAGTGTTCCATTTGTTCGCAGAGTGTCCCTTTTGTTCACAAAGTGTCTTATTTCTTCACAAAGTGTCTTGTTTCTTTGTGAAGTGTCCCATTTATTTTTGAAATGTCCTAAAAGGGTTCTAAAGTGTCTAGGGCCATTAGAAAGGCACACTAGATTGACTTTTGCACACTTGCTTGATGAATAATGTGAAAATTGAAGAATTTAGATGAAATTTAGAGGATTTTGTGATGATTTTGATAGGTCCCCACCCAGTCGTGGCAATAGCTAGGGGAAAGATAGATGTCATTTTTGAGAGATCATGCACCAGCACTATTAGTGGTAGAGGTAGAGCATTTACAGTCAGTGGGTATCTATTGGGCATACTTGATGCCACCCATGAGATACCATGACACCATGCTGATGGCTCTGTGTGAGAGTTGGGATGTTGATACCTGTACGTTTCATCTTCCCACTGAGGAAATGACTATCACTCTCAAGGACATACACCGCATTCTCCAAGTTCCTATTCAGGGAGTGCAGGTGTATTTCTAGTGGGATCGGTCATTCCAGGAGAAGAAGAGAGATATGCAGTATTGTTTAGGTGGACTGATACATGATGAGAGGGTTAGAGCGTGGATCGAGCTTCCTATGTTGTTGTATTCATGAGCTCCTATGGTTAGATAGATTATGATGCATATAATGGCACTGGTTCTCAATCCAGATGGAAGAGTGGTACACTTGGATGGGGCACTGGTACACTTGATACAAGGGATGGACAAGCAGAGGATAGTCTATGCTTGGGGCCACTACATTCTAGCACACTTGTATTATGATCTTGATAGATTTGTATTATGAGAGATCAACAGTATGGTCAAATGTATGCTTCTAGAGGTGTGGTGCCTTGAGCATATCATATGAACTAGGCCTATCAGATACCCTTGTACTATAGCTGCAAGATACCCATGAGTATTCAACTATCCTTTGTGATGCTTGTGGCAGTATGGGGATTTACATTTTTGGAGGGTGAGATTTGACTGGCTGGAGGAGGATGAGATACTTTGGAGACCTTATCTACTTACTCTATAGTGGCTAGACCCCACCGAACAGTTACAGAGGATGCAGATGGATAGGTATCTAGTGGGGAGGCATGACTACATTGTATGACCATTCTATTGCAAGCGAGTCATGTGACAGTTTGGACAGGTGCAGACACCACCGAGGGCCTACCACTTCACTAGATGATTAGTGCAGAGTACTCAGAGGTTAGGTGATACTATTAGAATGACTATAGATCATGTTTGTGAGAGTGATTTTGATGATTTAGATCACGACTAGCCACCAGCATCTGATGTTGATGATGTTGGTAGCATAGACGGGCATGAGGAGTGGTGATCATATGCACGACCAACTCCTATGTTCCCCATGGATTTCCCTATAGGTGATGTAGAGCTAGCAGTAGATGAGGGTGATGAACTAGAGGAGAGGGCAGAGGAGGTATGGTATAGGCCAGTAGATATTTTTAAAGATGTGATCGATGAGGAGTACCAATCTGAGGTCGATCTTGATTATGAGGACCAGGATGAAGGAGAGGCTGATAAGTATGAGGAGGACTATGAGGAGGATTATTATTAAGATCAGGAGACACCCCTGAGTGAGGGTGATGAGGTAGCTATTGAGGATCAGTACAAGCATGAAGAGTCCTCACATACTTATAGGACTAGATCATGGGCAGTAGCTACAGCAGACATCAGCACGCATAGTCAAATAGAGGCTAGCATATCCTCCATGCCCCCAAAAGATGAGGAGGTCGACATTCCTCATGCATCTGGAGATATAGGTGATGATATTTGATTTTATGCATGTCCTTTAGTGATTTATGCTTTATTTGTATGTATATATCATGATGATGTGTTATAATTGTGTACATTTTCTATCTTGTAGGAGTGATGAGAGACTGGTGAGAGTTCTATCGCCAGACTACCACAGAGATAGTGCCTACATCCCTCGACAAGGAGGAGATCATCCTGACTATGTTCCCCCACTATCATGGAGGAGGAGCCAGAGTCACTCAGACCTTTCACGAGGTTACGAACAACATACGAGAGCATGAGGAGATGACTCCATTGGGCTGAGAGTGCACTATAGTTAGCGTAGACCTTGACAGAGGTAGAGAGACTACATGCAAAGCTAACACAAGAACGAGCGGAGAGGGATCAAATGGCAGATGAGCGGCTTATAGTTGTTGGTCAAGTACAAGGTCTGGAGTATGCACTTAGACTCGGTAGTTCACGATCATGGTCACACATGACCATCTCATGACATCCAAGGACTAGATCACGAGTGCCAGATCCTGAGGGGTCTATCTCTCACAAACCACTATGACATTGTATATGATTCTAAGATGTATATAAAACTTTGATATATATATAGACATGCACATTTTGATGTTATGATGATGTATCTTTTCTATGTGAATGTTAAATGCTATGTGATTAATTAAAAGACTTATAGTAAAAGTATTTAATTAATGGCTACATGATTTAACAGGATTGATGTGATCTAGTGTAAAGCATTGTTCAGTTTTAACATAGATACAACATTGATAATGGGAAAAGAATATGTTAAATTAAATACATTAATAAGGATTTAACTTAGCGCAACAGGAATGTGAATAGTATGAAGCCTAAATCAATTATAAAATGAACTTAAATAATTACCTTAGTGTTCAAGACAAACACAAATTTAGTTGTCAAGAACAAAGCAATGTGAAAATTATTTAGAATAACATCAAATAATTTTAAACAAAACTGCTCTATCACTCATACTATTCAAAGGGATTAGAGATAATACCAACGCAAATGTGTGGCATTAATGGGTTCCCTAAGGGGTGTTTCATCAAGCTACATTAAGAGATAAGCACCAGACCCATAATTGGCATCAACTATGTAAGGCCCCAACCAATTAGGGCTGAACTTATCTTTATCTTTGGTGTCAACACTAGCATTTCGTTGATTTTCAATAAGAACAAAATCTCCCTTAGAAAATGATTGAGGGATAAAATGAATGTTGTGTTTGTGTTGTAATTGTTTGATGTGAGATTAGAGATGTTCGAGAGCATTAATGCGTTGTTCATCGAGCATCTCAAGTTGATGTAATCGTTGATCTTTATAAGTGTCGTCATCAAAAATATCTTAGAGAGAAACTTGCAAAGTAGCAATTTCTAACTCCAAGGGCATAATCACATCAGTACCATAAACAAGGCTATAAGGGGTATTTCCTGTGGATGATCAAACATTAGTTCTATAAGCCCAAAGTGCATAAGATAGTTGTGTATGCTAGTCTTTATGATTGTTGGTGATAGTTTTCTTAAGGATTTGTTTGAGAAGCTTATTAGTATTTTTAGATTGTCCATTGGATTGCAGATAATATGGTGTATAAAAGCGATGTTGAATGTTCAATGTGTCAAGAAATTTTTGAACTTCGCTATTCTTAAATGGTGTTCCATTGTCTAAAACAATTGCGGAAGGAAGTCCAAAGCAAGCAATTATGTGCTCCAATATGAAATGACAAATTGCTTCAATAGTTGTAGAACGAAGGGGAATAGCTTCCACCCATTTTATGAAATAATCTATTGTGGCTATGATAAATGTATGTCCAATAGAAGAAGGTGGTGAAATTTTCCCAATAAGATCTAACCCCCATACTAAAAATGACCAAATGGGAACATTGGCATGGAGCTCAGCAGCACGAGTGTGGATCAAATTGTTATGTTCTTGACATTTGTGACAACGTTTAACATAGGTGAAGCAATCCATATGTCTCCAATAATAACCCATATGAATAAGTTTTTGCACTAACGAACGACCTCCAAAATGACCTCCACAGGCACCAGCATGAGCCTGTTTGAGTGCTATAGGGATTTTAGAATCTTCAAGACAACATAATAGGAGACCATTGAAAGATCTTCTATACAATGCTTTTGCAAGGATCACATATTTAGCTATTTTTTTACATAAAAACTTTAGAGTATTTGTTGTGGTAGGTTCGGGAATGGTATCATCTTTCAAGTAGTTGTATATTGCATCATACCATTCACATGAAGCATCTTGAGTTATCGCCAAAATGTCTTCTAATGAAGTATCAATCAAAGGTTTCATGATGGGGTGAATAACAAAGGTGGAGTCTTTGGAAGGATCATGTGGGGATATGAGAGAAGCTACACTCGCCATTGCATCTGCATGTTAGTTATCTTTGTATGGGATGTTATGAATGGTGAATGAGTCAAATTTTTCTACTAGTCTCATTATAATATCCTTGTATTTTAGTAATTTGTCATGCTTAGTTTGATATGTACCATTGATTTGTTTGATGACCAATTGTGAATCACCAAAGATCTTGATATGTTTAGCGTGTAGAGATAAAGTAGCTTGCAAACTTGTGATCAATGCCTCATACTCAGCTGTATTATTTGTGCATAGGAAATTTAGTCGATTGGATAAGGGAATAGGTTTTTTGTCAAGTGGAATTAGTACCACTCCAACACCAAAACCTATTTGACACTTAGATCCATCAAAAAATAACTCCCATGGTTTAATGGCAGCGGGTAAGACATGATCATCAAGAAAGGAATTAGTAGGTAAAGCAAAAGGAGGAGCATCAACTAAGTGATCGGTTAAGGCTTGGCCTTTGATTGCATTTTGTGAAAAAAAATTAAGGTCAAACTCAATTAACATCACCCACTTAGCTAAGCATCCAAAGAGGTTTTTTTTGTTGAAAAGATATTTAAGAGGATAAAATTTTGTGACAAATTGTACTTCAACATTTAGTAAATAATGTCATAACTTACTAGTAGTGAATACAAGAGCCAAACATTATTTTTCAATTGGTGAATATTGTGTCTCATAATCAATTAAGTTGTGGCTAATGTAATAAATAGGGTGTTCTTTACCATTATCGTTGTGTTGAGCCAACAATGTTGCAAGAGCATGGGCAGATGCAGAGATGTACAAGATAAACGGTCTATGTGGCACAACAGGTTGTAAAATAGGTGGAGTGGTTAAATATTCCTTTAGACTTTCAAAAGAATGTTTACAATCCTTATCCCAATCAAAAGGGACACCCTTTTTAAGGAGATGTGTGAAATGTAATGTGCGATCGGCTAAAGATGCAATGAAATGACAGATAGCTTGAATTCAACCTTGTAATGTGTGCAACTGAGAAATATTCCTAGGAGGTGGCATGTTAATAATTACATAGATTTTCTTTGTGTCTACCTCAATGCCTCTGTGAGATATGACAAGCCCCAAAGTTTACCACTATCTAAGCCAAAGACACACTTTCTAGATTCAATTGCATGTTGTATTGTTTTGTTCATTCAAAGATTTTGTGAAGGACATTTACATTATCTTGTCGTGTTAACAATTTAGCAAGGATATCATTGACATAATCTTCCAAATTTTTTTGAATATAATCATGAAATATTAATGCCATTGGACGTTGATATGTTTCATCGGCATTCTTTAGACCGAAGGGCATCACAACCCAACAAAATATTCCCCAAACAATTATAAAGGAAGTTTTGTATTGATCTTGAGGGTTAATAAGGATTTGATTATAACTAGAAAATTCATCCATGAATGACAACAAAGCATGTCCAGTAGTTGAATCCACGATCATGTCTATATTAGGAAGTAGAAAATTGTATTTTAAAGAGGCTTTATTCAAGTATCAAAAATCCGTGCATATCCTAATACGATTATTAGGTTTTACAACTGTGACAATATTTGAGATCCAAGGAGAATAATCAATAGGTCTAATAACTTAGCCTGCATCAAGAAGTTTTTCAAGTTCCTCTTTAACATGCAAGGCCATATTAGGATGCATTTTGTAGATCTTTTGATGAACAAGTTTAGCATTGGCTTCAAGGACAATGTTATGCATGACAATTTTTAGGTCAATTCCTGGCATATCAGAATATTTCCAAGCAAAATTTTTAGGAAAATCATGAAGTAAAGTGGTAGTATCTTCTTGTTCCTCATCATCAAGGCACATCCCAATCTTAATAACTTTATCTTTATCATTAATATCCATTAGCACATCAATTGTATCTCCTAAAGTGAGTGCATTAGATTTAGGAATTTTAGATTCAGAGAACTCTTTAGTGATATCACTTGCTTCTTGCTCAGTAGTGTTCAAGGCGCAAATAATGTGTTTCATGTAAGTAAGTGAGGATGGGGAAACATAAATTTCTAATAGTTGTTTCAAAGCCTCATCGCTATCAACATACTTCCATGAAGGTGGTAAGGTTATATCGAGCAAATCATGATTTTTGATTGTGAGTTTGTGTTCTAGTTGACATGTTATAATGTTAATGTTTAAAGATGGTCATTGAGTAGCTTTGGTCATTTTAGAAAAAGAATATCCCAATCCAGTTTCATTTCTTGTGTATTAGGTTCAATAGGGACATAAATACCTTGCTCATGTTTTCCACACCCTTTTCCAGTATAGCCTAATTGTTTTAAAAATTTATAGCCTTTTCCATAAAGTCTTTCCATTTTACGTGGGGTAGACAGGGATTGATAATTTATCTCATCAAAATTTGTTGTGTATGTTGCATTGTCATCCAAATTATAGGAGATATATTTTTGAGACAATTGTTCAGAATTTTGAGTGGACATAATTGTTGGTTGTTCTTGTTTCTCATCTTTCTTTTGCGTGAGTATGTATTCACCCATGAACGAGGGTGTGAATTCTAAGGATCCCCAATCATCGCCAAATAATTTAGATACTGATTCCATATCGTTATGCTCAATTTCAAGAGGGTCTATGTTAGATTTTGGAATTAATCTTTTCAAAGGACTTGTAACCCCTTTTTCAAGGTGCAAGAACTTTCAGGCTCAAGATCTATTTCAACTTGATAGATGCAATTGTTATAGACATATTTCATGATACGGTGAAGGGTTGAAGGCACTGCATTCATCTCATGAATCCATGGTTAGATAAAAGAAGATTATATGAAATATCGTAAGGCATGACATGGATAGGAGTCTGCAAAGTAGCCACTCCAACTGTAATAGGTAAAGTAATTATCCAAAGTGGTTGCTTTGTTGTATTATCAAATCTGCGAGTGGAGATAGAATTAGGTATTATTTGTGATCTGTCAACTTTTAATCAATCAAGGAGACTCACACTACACACATTAAGGGAATAACCATTATCTATGAGAGTGTGTTTGATACCTTTGTGATTGAATCGAGCAATTATCATAAAGGCATCATGTTGTTTATTCAACTCCAAAGGAGGAAGCTCATGTTGATGGAAGGTAATTTCAAGATTTTTTTTTTGGATGAGAGTTGCTACATCATTCAGAGTGGTACCGGGAGGAAATGTGATTTGTTTCAGAGTGGTTTGAAGAATTTTGTTATAATTTGGTGAGGTTTGAAGCAAATCCCAAAGGGAAATTTTGGTAGGAGTATTCTTTAATTATTCAACAAGATCATACTCCTTTGTGTGTGGGCTATAGCAAGGAGCACTAGGTAGATTAGGTAAGGGTAAAGAAGGTGGAGTTGGTTGTGGTAGTTGCAGGTTGTTTCGGGTGTTATATGTATGAGCAACAATATTGTTACTAGATTGTTGTGATACATTGATTTTAGGTGGGTATAGGGTGTACCGAGGTTGGTTGGAGGGATGAAGTTTATGTGAGGGTGGGTAAAGGATAATTTTAGGTTGAATTACATTAACGTCCTTGATTTTAGAGGTCTCACAACAAACTAAAGAGAATGAGTTGGGTGAGATGAATTCTTGAAGAGACTCATCTATCAAATGCAAATCATCACAACTAAAAGGCTTGAGGGATAAATTGTCATTAACTAGTTTAAGATGTTCAAGAGAAGCATTAGAGGTGTTAACGTTCATTATCATGAGTTGGTCACCACAAACCTTAGTGGATGGCTTATGTGAGATGAAGTCTTGGAGAGCTTCATGTAACAAATAAAATTCAGCACAATCAAAGGGTTTGAGGGGGACTTTATCATTAAGGGGTTTAAGTTTCTCATTTGAAGCATTAGAGGATGAAGTGAGTGAGAGGAAGTCTTGAAGAACCTCATCTAACTTATCAACATCATCACTACTAAGAGGCTTATATGAGATTTTGTTCCTAATTTGAATCATGTGTTTGAAGGGATGGTTTGATGTTTTAGTTTTTACGTCTTTATGTATCATTGAATCTGATCTAAAAGAACTAGGAATGAAAACGGAAAAGGAAATTTTCAAAGATCTAAAACTATCCATGAATGCCATGAAAAGAAATGAAAGTTATGCTAAGAAAATAGAAACAATTGAGCTGTAATAGAAAGTAATGATAGAAAACAAAAAGATGCAATGCAGGAAACTAAAATCTAGAAATACTGATGTAAAACTATAAAGGGATTGATTTGACCTAGGTGGCGAATGAGTCGCAGGAGATGAATTTTTTTATATTTTTCTATTTTTTTTTGTTTTCTATAAAATTTCAAATCTGCACAATGTAAATACAAAATGCAAATGCAGAGATTTGGAATGATTGAATGAAATGCAATGATGGAAGCTAAAGAATGCTTTCACTAATGCAATGTTTAAGAAACCTAAAGATGCAAAATAATGCAAAATGATGAAATAATGAAGACCTAAGATGCAATTAGAAATGGAAATTAGAATGATATTATGCTCAAGAGTCGGGTTCAACAAAATGAACTGTAGATTTGTGGGTTCCTATATACTTCTCTAGCTCTTCTAGGGTTTTTCACCTAAAAGGAGAGAGATAGGACCAAAAATGTTAAGGGGTCATTCAAATTATGTTGTGTGCAATGTTGTCTAAACTAAATGAAGTAAACTAAATGCAATTGACTGATTTAGATGACTAAATATGAATGGAAGACTAAGATTTATGCTATGTTTGAAAACACAGTGTTGTTTGCAAAAAGCTTGAAAGAATGAACAAAAATGCAAATTAATATAAACAAAAGGTTGTTTCTCAAAATGTGTGCACCTAGAAAACTATAGATGACTAGAAAAAAATCTAGAAAATTGATGAAACTTGAATTTGGGTTGTCTAGGACTCATTCGCCACCTTGGGCAAATCAATCCTAGATCAAGACTTTTCTACACATAATCTATTTTCTAACAGTCAGAGACCTAGAACTGCATCTGACTCAAATTTGCACCTTAGGTGAGACTCATTCACCATGCATGGTGAATCAATCCACTTTTTTATTTCTACAATTTCAAAACTTTGTCCTGCACCTTGACACCTGCACAACAATTTCTGACAGAAACCTGATTCGGGATCTCAGAAAATTCTTGCAAAATAGCTTAAAAGTGTTTGTCTAATGGGTGGTTTTCCTTATTCAAACCCCTAATTGGGTAATTAAACCTTGAATAGAAAAAATTTTGCATAAAGCCTAGCCTTACGTGTGTTACAGACTAGGAAAAGTTGAAATGTGACAAAGATCCTATTCTATTACTCTAGAATAAGACATGCAAGAATGGATAATATGATGCAAGATCTCAACCCTATAAACCTTACAACACATGAAAAATAGGAATGAAATGACATGCAAATGTTAAAAAAACACAATGCAAACCTTAATATGAAGATAGAGTGAAAATGAAAGATGGAATCAATAGGAAACCAAGTCCTTAGGTGTGATTTGGTGGCTAGTTGCACTTCTTCACCATAGATTTCTTCATGATTCACCATAGGAATCCATCATTAACCCTTTACAATTTTGGATCTTGACAATAGAAGTGAGCTTCAAGACCTGCAAAAACCCTAGTTTGCTGCCCTAAAACTTCAACTTTTGCTAATGAAACTTGTTGTGGAAGACTTGACTCTTGAAATTGCTCTTGAAAAATGAAAAAAAGATGTGTGAAATGAATTAAAATGAGTATTTATAAGAAACAACACCTTATTTTCCCGTTAATTAGACCTAAGAGGTCGACATTCACCGAAAATAAAAGTTAAATTGATTAAATTCCTCCTTAAATTTGAATTTTCCCTCAAAGGGGACTCATTCACCACCCTTGGCAAATGGGTCCCACCAGAGGGGACTCATTTTCCCAAGGTGGCGAATGGGTCCCACTACTGCTATTTGAAGGTGGGTTTTTGGGATATGATATAATTGAATGTTGTTTGCCAAGGTTTATGTGATTTCTTAGGTAAAATGGGCCTCTAGATCAAAATTAATGGGTCTAAAGGGCCTATAAATGTCATTTTGAATGGGAAATGATGTAAAGGGACTCAAGTGGGTCCAATTATGCATGAAATTGTCTCTTTTCTCAAGAGGGTCCAATTTTCTATGGTATAGATAGATATGTGTTTTTTTCTTGAATGCATAACCAAATTCTTTGAAATGTTTATAGCACTTTTGTTGTCACTAAAAATAGGAATAGGCTCATCACATATTACTCCAATGTCTTTCAAAGTTTGCTTCATGCACAAGACCTGTGTGCAACAGGATGCTACAGGAATATATTCTACCTCTACAATGGATAAAGGAATTGAGTCTTGTTTCCTACTCAACCAAGAAACCAATCTACCACCAAGAAAGAAAGCACCTCCATTGGCACTCTTCTGGTCATCCACACAACTAGCTCAATCTGCATCCGTGTAAGCACTCAAGGTGAAATCAACACCCTTAGGATACTATAAGCCATAATTTGATGTACCTTTAAGATATCTAAATATCCTCTTTATAGTTGTAACATGTGCCTCTTTAGAGTCTGCTTGAAATCTGGCAACTAGACATACTGCATGCATAATATCCTGTCTAGTAGTAGTAAGATACAATAGTCCACCAATCATAGATCTATATTTGCTCTGATTAGTTTTAGCAGATTCATCATCTTTACTCAGTTTACATCTTGTTACCATAGGAGTACTAACCAGTTTGGATTCATTCATTCCAATTTTTTTGAATAGATCTTTCACATACTTAGATTGTGAAATGAATATCCCTTTATCAGTTTGGTTTACTTGAGGACCAAGAAAGAAATTCAACTCACCAATCATAGACATTTCAAATTATTTTTTCATTTTTTCTGCAAATCTCTTACACATTCCTTCATTTCCACCAAAGATGATATCATCAACATATACAACTACTATCAACATTTTTTTACCTTGCACTTTAAAGTAAAGATTATTGTTAGCAGAGCCTTTGTTGAATCCTTTCTTTTTCAGGTATCTATCCAATCTTGCATACCAAGCTATGGGAGCTTGCTTCAGTCCATACAATGCCTTCTTCAACTTACAAACCATGTTTGGTTTGTCAGATAACTAAAATCCTTCAGGTTATTCCATGTATACTTTTTCCTCCAATTCACCATTCATAAATGTTGACTTGACATCCATATGATATACTTTGAAATCTTTATGGGTAGAAAATGCCAAGAACATTCTAATAGCTTCCATTCTAGCCACAAGGAAAAAAATTTCTTCAAATTCTATGCCTTCAACTTGTGAGTATCCCTTGCATACAAGTCTTGCCTTATTTCTTATGACATCATTTTTATTCAGCTTATTCTGGAACACCTATTTTGAGCCAATTACTTTCATATTCATAGGTCTAGGAACTAATTCCCATGTATGATTCTTTTCTATTTGTTGCAACTCTTCTTTCATAGCTTTCATCCAACTCTCACCTTCGCATGCTTCACTCATAGACTTAGGTTCAATTTTAGAGAGTAAACACATATTTACCTCAACAGCTACTTTACTTGTCTTCACACCTTCACTCTTATCTCCAATTATCTATTCCTTTAGATGATTCTTCTATACATACTTAGGAGTCTTAACAGTAGGTTTTAGTTCATTCTCTTCTTCTTCCTCAATCTATTCTTTTTCTTCTTCTTCCTCCTTCTCCTTATTCTCTTCAAGTACTTTTCCACATATAGGATCATTAGGTTCAACTTCACTTATCTCAATAGGTCTATGTATGTCTTCATCAACTTTCACATTAGCAATTTCAACAATCTTCCTCAATCTTTTATTGAAGCATCTATATAATTTGTTGGTAGTAGGGTACCCAAGAAAAATTCCTTCATCACATCTAGCATCAAACTTCCCAAGATTTTTGTCATCTCTTTTAATGTAACATCTGCTTCCAAATACCTTAAATTATTTCATAGTAGGAGTCTTACCAATTGATAACTCAAAAGGAGTCTTTGTGTTGTTTCCTCTGATCTAAACTCTATTAAGAACATAAACAGTAGTGTGTATTGCCTCTCTCTAGTACACATCCAGTACATTTGATTCTTTCATCATGGTTCTTGTAGCTTCCTGTATCATTTGGTTTTTCCTCTCAACTACCCCATTTTGTTGAGGGGTTCTCAGAGCAGAAAACTGTCTCTTTATGTCATGTTGTTCACAAAATGTATTAAACTCACTAGAGGTGAATTCTCCACCTCTATCAGATCTCAAACATTTGATTTTCAAATTCACTTCATTTTCCACTCTTTCTTTGAACACTTTAAACCTATCCATAACTTGAATCTTCTCTCTAAGAAAATAAACCCATGTCATTCGAGAATAATCATCAATAAGGAGCATAAAATACATGTCACCATTCAAGCTTCCTGTTCTAGTTGGACCACAGAGGTCAGTATGAATTAATTCCATCATTTCAATAGTAGATTGCTCTTTTCCCTTAAAGTTGCATCTTGCGTGTTTCCCCAACTAACAACTTCTGCAAATAGTATTAGCAGGCCTTGTGGTTCTAGGTAAACCTCAGACAACATCTCTTGAACTAATTTTGACTAGATTATCAAAGTTTACATGTCCCACCCTCTAGTGCCATAACCAAATTTCACTGACTTGAGATACAGGGCATTGACCATCAACCCCCTTAAGCTGATAGATGTTTCCATGAGTTCTCCTTCCAGTAGCAGCCATATCTCTGGATCCTTTTCTGATTTCACAAGTATTATTCTGAAACACAAGTTTAAAACCATTGCTATGTACACATCTGTCCAATACTCAAAAGGTTATGCCTCAAACCCTTTACATAATATACATCATTAATGTTGTGTACTCCATCAAAACTAATTGTACCTTTCCCACAAATCTTAGCTCCTACATCATCACCAAACATGACCAAACCACCATCATACTTTTCAAGTTTAGTGAACTTACTCTTATCTTTGGTCATGTTACTAGAACATCCATTGTCAATCACCCAGTAGTCTTCATCTTGTCTTGCATGAAAGGCGGTGACCAAAGTACCTTCCATCTTTTTTTTTGTTCTCTGGAGCATTCTTCCTTGCACATTTTCCTGGTTTAGTAGACACATATTTATTATCCAAAGCTAAAAATAATCATTCACTATCATCACCCTCATAATCAGATTCATCTTCAGAGATTCTGACTTCTTCTTTAACATAATACAACTTCTTGTATTTCTTATCCTTTCTATCCTTATCTTTATAGTCCTTGTCCTTCTTATGTATGGCTCTATTTGGACATCCTGAAGCATAATGACCAATATTACCACAACTAAAACATTTAAAGGGAAAAATACCTTTATACTTTCCAGTACTTTTCTTCAACTTGCTAGTGAAATTCACTTCCAACTCATCAGAACCATCACTCTTCGGATCATCTTCAATCTTCATTGCCTTAAATGTTGTTTCTGCCAGTTATAGATAAAGAACTATAAATAGCATACCTCACTTTCTCATTCTCCTCATAAGCAGAAACCTCATTTGTAGTAGAAAGACCACTCATCGGAGCAACATACTTTATCTCAACAACCTTCCAGGTCTTGTAACCAAGAGAAACAATATATCCTCTCATCTGCACTTTCCAATCATTGTACAATCAGATCCATCGAACATAGGGATCACCAAAGTATGCTCCATTAGATCTTCCTTAAGCAGTTAAGCTCTACACCATGGAACCAAAGCTTTGATACCAATTGTTAAAAGGTGTAGGACAACTGAAAGGGGGGTGGATCAAATGTCACACAAATTCAAATTCAAAACTTCAACACTTATCAATCCCACAACCACACTATTTTGTTATTAAGTATGAACATGAAATGTAGATAACAAAAGGTAAAATCAACATAATGAACACCATATTTTTTACATGGAAAACCCATTGAGGGAAAAACCATGGTGAGGATTAACTCACAATATAAGAGATTATAAAACTGAATACAAAGGCTCATTGCCAAGGGATCACTGCCCAGAAGAGGACTCACTGTCCAAATACAAAGGCTCGCTACCTATAGAAAGAACTCACTATTGAATAGGGAGGCTAGCTACCTACAGATACAAAAGAGAACAAAAGATCCACCACAACAATAAACACACATCCACAACCCTGATTAGAAGACAGTAGAAACCTTCAACTCACTGTCTTTAGGAATCTAACACAATGAAGTATTGCTGCCTCAACTCACTTTCACACACTTCTGCTTTTTTATTTGTGGCTTACTTCGTCACTTTTCATCTACATCTAAATCTTCACAATCCCACTTGTTGAAGATTTTGTGATTTCTGGATTTATACCATCTTCAACCTTAGAAACTTTTTCCAAGGTCGACCACATAAACTTCATTTTGTAAATTCAAATTAGGTTGGAAACTCAACATTCCCATGGTTGAAAAGAGTGAGAGTGGACCAATAAAATTACTTAACCAAGACCAAAAAATAATGTCTCGAATCAGCCACATCCTTCCTTAATTAATTTTAATTCTTAAAATGAAATGTAAACACCAGGTCGGCCAAACCTAATGAAAACAAAAATTAACATTGATGTGCATGATTCCCAACAAGAAGATAACACACAAATGATGCAAAATGCTTCATTATGCATAAGAACACATCTCAAGTTCCTTCAAATAGATCTGTAGCAAGTGAAATGATCTTCAAACACTAAACTCCTTCCAACAATCCATTCAGACTGTGTAGACACATACAACAACTCAAAAACATGACTTTTAGATCACCAAACCACATGCATCTTTTCTAGAACCAAGAGAACACCAATATAATACATATTCTAGATCCACAAGATCTGAAATAAAATAGCAAAGGATTGTAGAGCAGAAAATTTCTCCTAGTCCATAGAAGACCAAATATGCCAAAACAGTCCACACATCGGTGAACATAACTTTCACATCCCGTCAAACCAGATGCTTCAACTCAAGAGATATCACCACTAGATCACCATTAGCAAACCTTCAAATACACACAAGCATAGGTTCAACATGAGAGAAATGTAGAGCACATACTAGAGTACATTATGAACACATCCATAACTTTAACTTCTTTTCTTTATTAATTTTCTCAAAAGCACTTGGAAAATCATCATTTTAGCACATCTGGAACATCATAAGGATAGCTCCATGTATTCATAGTATCTCAAATAGATACATGTATAATCTACAACATATTGAACTATGTTGACATCAATGACAACATTAATGACAACACCACCAAACTTGCTCATACTTGCAACAGGGATAACTCACCTAGTGGAAAGATTGAGGTTCCACTACCCCAGAGTTATATTTTGGGACAAAATCACCTTGCAAATGACCCAAGGTTTCATGGCCCCATAGTGAGCAACATACGTTATGGACAAACATCCACCTCACATTGTGTTGAATCAATTGTGCTTGATCCTTTATTTTTGTTTATTTTTCTTGGCTTTTGACAGGGTATGATCATGTATCTTTAATATTCCTACATACTTATGTGTCTTTGATGTCTACTTTAGTGTGATTTTCACATGGGGTCATCCTCTCACTAAAGTGGGGGAAAAATGTAGTGATAGAAAGTGTCCTTTTTTCCTTGCTTGCTTGGATAACTAACATTAAAATTGAACAAATGGTGTCTTGGACTAGTGTTGTAATGTCTTGTAAAAATTCTCACTATTTCAAGACCTTTATTTAGCTAAATCATGCTTTAATTGGTCCTTTGCAAGGGTGTTGTGAAGTGTTGGAACACACTTTCACACTTTTCTAGGACTTATTTGCTTAACTAAGTCTTCTGGGACCCTTTCTAAATAAAATATGTATAATTTGTACCTTTTTTAAGTTTTGTAAAGTGTTTTAAAGCACTTTCACATTTATCTAGGTGGTCTTAATTCAGTAAGGTTAAGTGGAGTTATTAACCCCCTTTTTCGGCCTTAATTTTGAAACCTCCTGAGGATCTTTCTCAACAAGAATAAATTAAATATCAAATTATTTCATTGGGAGAAATTTGGTCCTGGTAAGCTAAGCCAGGACCCATTCACCCTTGATGGAAAATGGGCCCTCTCTTAACAAGACCCCCTTTTTTCAACTGATCTGGAATGGGTTTTCACCTTCTTTCAGCTACTCGAAGCTCGGTCCTAGAAACTGTGCCATGACCCATTCGCCCTTAATGGAAAATGAGTCCTTCCTTAATAGGATCCCTATTTTTGAATTTAATTGTGGTCAAATTCTCATAATTTTAATACCCAGATCTGATGTCAACTTGAATTCTTTGAATTTCGGGGTTAATTTCTTAATTTAGTATAAATAAGAGGTTAATTCACCTTGTTTCACCTAGCAACTTTGAGAAACCATCCTTATAGAAAATTTGAGTCTACAAGAGTCTACAAGAGCATTCATAAGAAATTTCAAGGCAGATTATCAAGAATTTATTGCGGCAATTCTAGATCATTTCATCATGTCAAGGATTTTATGCATCCATGCATGTTATTGAGCCAAGATTGTTGATGTAGTAGTGAAGATCCTTCTTGAAATAATTTCTTCACATGTATTTGAGATCAAGATCTACATTCTCCATGGCCACTCCATGATTTTTTGCAAGTTTGATTCACAAGACATAATCCAAGGTGACATCATTTGCATTATTCCATGTTCATGCTTCAATTTCATTTTTTCATTAATTGTTTTAATTACCTAAAAGGGGTTTGACTGAGGTAAACCCCTATCCCCTAAAAAACAACATTTTTTTCCTCTTGCATGTGTGATTGTAGGTTTAGGTTGAATAGAAAGATTTGGAGCAAAATTGCAAAAGTTGTCAAGTTGCAAGATTGTCATTTATAGTGCAAGAACAAAGAAAGGAGGCTGCAAAATTTATTTCAAACTTTTGGGAGCTGATAACTAGAGATCTTGAAGTGTAGATAGCAAGGACTAGAACCCAGAAGTCAGTTTTCTGAAACCCTAAAATGACCCATTCACCACTAAAGGTGAACAAGTCCTTGGTAGGGCTGAAGTAGTGAAAATCTAGAATCTAGAGTTATAGACTGAGAGGAACAAAACCCAAAAGGCACTTTCTGCAAGCCCTAACAGGGACCCATTTTCCACTAAAGGTGAATGAGTCCTTAGTAGGCCTTGAAATAACACTTTTGCAGCAAGGTACACATCATTTCAAGCTCTCAAAACTCCCCTTTTCATTGCTATAACAATTAGGGTTAGTTTCTGATTGTCATTTGCATGTTTTAGCACTCATAATTGAGTGTTTTAATAAGAAAAATAAATTAGTGGTTTATCATCTTGTTCATTCATGGTGGTAGACCCTACTTTTTCTATTAAACACACTCTACAAATATCTACATTCAATTAATTGATGTTGTTAGAAAAAATCATGTAGGCACCTATAGATTGTGCCCTTCTCTCTAGGTCATCAATTTGGAACCCCTTCTTGCCATGTGTGGTTCTTGCATGAAATGTTAGCTTTAAATATTTGATGGGATTCACATGTGTGATGCTATCATATCATCAAAGGATAAAAATATTGTTTCTAGTAGTGAAATTTTGGAGGGGTCCATTGTGTAATTGACTACCTGTATGTTTTCCAAGTGTTCCAAAAAAATGTAACAAAATTTTTTTTTTTGTATCTTAAATCTTTATTGTCTCTTCCCTCTTCATATGTAACACTTAAGGAATGTTCATTTTTTTATACTCACTTTGCAATTCAATTGTTATTATTTTTTTGAAAGTTCTATTTGTGGAGGCTTCAATTATTTGTGTACCTACACCCCTTGGAAGTTTCCCTTCTAAGTTCATTATTTGGGATCAAGAGATATGGATGATCCCTCTTCCAATGTAGAGACATCATTGCATAATTTAGGCCTATGCTCTCCTACCTCTAAATTATGTATTCCTAATGTAACCACCATGATTAATGCATTCAAACTTTATTTTAAGTGTTAGTCAATTCAATGGCATGCTTCATACCTTCAAGAATATTAGAGGCAATGGGATTTTTTTTGGGTTTTACTTCATTGACTCTATTAGAGGTGAGATATATGTAATTTTATTCAATGGTGTTTCTTACCTATTTTATAATGCTTTTCAAGTAGGTGTGGTCTATATAATCTTTAATGGTCATGTGAAGGTTACAATCTTTACCTTTAACAAATACCCAAGCCCATGGGAAATATTCTTTCAATCCCTCTCGATGATTATTCCTTGTGATGTTGATCCCTACAATACACCGACCCATAGCTACTACCTCACATGGACACATTACCTTGGTTCAATTACTGCCAATACATTGGTTAATGTTGTTGGTGTTGTTGAGTTCATTTCCACTACATAGACCTCGAATAAAAGAGATGGTATGGAGATAGCTAAACATGTTGGCCAACTTATAGAAATGTCAAGATATAATATTGATCTTACATTTCTATGTGGGAATTATGATGTTGAGGTTAGGAAACTATATGACTCTTTCTCAAAGTAAAATACACTATTTCTTGTAGTAAGGAGTGTTCATGTTGTGAAATATAATAAAAAGACCATTTATACAACAAACTCAACTAAGCTTCTAATATTTCCTATCCTAGAAGAGGTTGAAATGAAATGTTGTTGATATACCTCTAGAGTTTCTATTGAGCATGAGGAAACCTTGGATCTAGCAATAAGGATGGTCATGTCTTTATTTTCCATGCCCATGCACTTCAAAATTTGGATATAACAAATATTGTGTTTTTTTATACCACTATGTTGAGACTACAGCTAGAGATCTTATGTTACCTTTCATTCCTTGTTCTTGCTAGTGAAAATAAATGTAAAAATAAAGTTATCTAGAAATAAAATAACATCTAGCATTGTTCAAAATATAAAAAAGGTGTAACTTATTGTGAAATCAACTATAAGCTTAGACTTGACGTAAAAATTGAGTCTATTTTTTAAGAAAGGTTTATCAACCTTTCTCCTAATGATGAGTATGTGAAAAATGTAGTTTTTAGAATATGCAACATAAAAGATCAATTTCTAAGCTATACACTATTTTTGGGAAAAATAATTCTAGTTCATTTAACATCACTTTCATGGATTCTTGTTGTGTATATATTTTTGAGTGGTATAATTTAAAAAATATTGTGCCCCAATAGCCTCCTAGATTAAAATTTATGGCCTCCAAAAGTTGGGCCTCTTGCACATTGGAAATATAAAAATGTAGCAGACATAGAAAAGAGTTGTTAAAAGTAGTTACACTTGTTGACCAACCTATGATGCATCTCATAATACATCATAAGGAATATTTATACAAATATAATGAAGCTAAAATGGAATTCCCAATTTAGTGAGTAATTTATGATGCCCCTATAAAAAATGGATGGAATATGTTATTTTTAACATATGTACCCACCATGGGATTTGGGTGTTGGTTTTTTTTTTAACTAGGTATTTGGACACCATACTTTTGGGTTATTTTAGCTCATGGTTTTATAATTACCATTTTATGGTTTCATGTACTACTCCTATTTATATGATGTTTGAGATGGAGGTATGGAACAATATGTTTGTAGATAATATTATGCTACCAAAATCACTCTAGATTTTTAGTTGATTATACTCATATAAACACTTGCTCTATAAGTTTATTATAACTATATATTCATATTACTTAATATTACATTAGGTTTTTTATATTCTAGGTATTTTCTCCCAAAATGGGTTTCCCCACATACACCTATGTTGTGGTATAATTTTTATAGTCTTTTAGCATGTGTGTATCATTTCTATAATTGTAAAATTATAAAATTTTCACAATATTCTCCTCCTAGATTAGTTTAGGAATAATTTGTACATACCTTGATTCCTTTGATTTGGTATTAGAGCTTGATCACTTCATATTTTAGGTGTTTAATAATGTTTTCTTCTAATAATCTTCATTTGGTGGGAGCTTGCATAAAAGGGTGTGATCCTATTATAGGAAGAGATGGCAAGCATGTCTAGAACAAAAATGGAGAAGTTATTAGGCATATTCTTTTGCTATGGAAGCTTAAGATTGGGGATATGCTCATGGATAGAGATCTATGGAACTTGCATTATCTAGATCCAAACCTAATACTATGTGGCAAGGAGATTGGGAAAAATGAAAACAAAGCTAAGGGTCTCATTAGACTCTATTTGGTTGATTTTGTGTTGCTAAATGTAAATGAAGACACCACCACAACACTTATTTGGAAGAAATTGGGAGATTTTCATCAAGATATATATTGGTTTAGGGTCAGTGCAGGATCATGGGGGTCCAAACTAGTCCCTTAAGTGGCAATGAAAATTTAGAAAACCAAAGTTAGGCAACTTGGAATAAATTTTTGAATAGGTTATTAGCATAATTTGAAAAATATGTAAGAAAATTTTTTGTATCAAATTGAATTTAGTTTCTAAGATACCAGTCCTCTTTTGGAAAAAAGTAAATCTATTTTGAAACTTTCAATTTTAGTAGAGGACACATGCCTGAATGTGCCACATTTAAAAAAAAAAAAATTGCAAGTAAATAATTAGTTATGATTTTTTATTAGAAATTTTTTTAAAATATAATTAAAACTTGTTTTTTTGACCACCATAACTTGGTCAAAAATTTATGAAAATCAATTTTTTTGAAGCATAGAATGTTCCACATCTTTCAGATTCAAAAAATGTGAAATTGTTTAAGAATTATAGATATTTTTGAATCAGCCTATCAGTCAAGAATTTAGTTAGGATGCATGTAGAAAATCAATAATAATTATCTATTTAATTCTAAATAAATCATATCTTATATTGGTGGAAAGCTATTTTTTTTTTAATAAACCCTTTTTGTTTCATCAAATTTAGATTAAAAAAATTTTGTCAACCATATTTGGGTCATATCGCCACTTTTGGACCCCCATGATATTGCACTCACCCTTTAATAAATTATTTTCGAGAAATAATTTTTATACATAAAAAAGGAGGACAATGGCTCTATGGTTGACCACTTGAATTTATTTAACCTGGTTGTTACCTAGTTTAACTCCATAGGAGTAAAAATGGAGGGGGGTAATTGTTGTATGAAATTTTTATGTTCTTTTCCAAATTCATCTCTCTCCCTTCCCTCTCTACTCAACATCTCCCTCTCCCTTTCTCTCTCTCTACTTTTCTTTATCTAACCTATCCCTCTATACCTCTTTCTCTCTCCATACCTCCCTCCTTCCCTCTCTCAATCTCTTCACCTTCCTCCTTCCCTCTACTTTTGTCTATCACATCTCTTTATCACCTCTCTCTCTCTCTACTTCTCTCTGTCTAACCTATCCCTGTATACCTCTTTTTCTCTCCATCCCTCCCTCCTTCCCTCTCTCAACCCCTTCACCTTCCTCCTTACCTCTACTTCTCTCTCTATCACATCTATTTATCACCTCTCTCTCTATCTCTCTCTCTACTTCTATCTATCTCGCCTTCTCTCCCTCCCTCTCTACTTATATCTATCTCACCCCTCTCTCCCTCCTCCCCCCCTCTCTCTCTCCTTCCCTATCTACTTCTCTCTCTCTCCATATATACGTATCCCTCTCTCCTTCCTTCTATCTCTCAATCTCCCCACTTTCCTCCCTTTTTTTATCACATGTTCGTGCACATCATAGAGAGTGAGAGAGTGTGAGAGATATAAATAGAGACAAGGAGAGAGATATAGAGAGAGAGAGAGGCGAGGGAGGGTGGTAGATAGAGAGGGGGTGAGGGAATGGTAAATAGGCATATGTGAGATAGATAGAAGTAGAGAGAGAGAGAGTGATGAGATAAAGAAAAGTAGAGATGGAAGGGGAGAGAGATAGAGAGAGATGTATGGAGAGAGAGGTGAGATAGAGAGAGAGAAGGATGGACAAGTAGAGAGGTAGTTGTTGAGCTCAAGGGAGATAAATTCAGATAAAGGAATGGAGATAGTGAGAGAGATTTCTAGATCATAAGTGATAAACAATGAGTGAGGTAGAGAGAGATGATACAACTTGCTAATTACTAAATTTTGACCTCTTGATTGCTAAAATTTGACATGTTGATTATTGAAATTTGACTAAGCCTGAAAAATTATAAGATCTTCCAAAATCTAGAATTTGTATTATAACTCTAAGAGATCTTAAACCACTCTCATGAAAGGAAATGATGAACTCAAAAATCCTTCCAAGATCTAGTATGCACCTTCAATATCTTATGTTTCTTTAAAAAAATTAGATATCAATCATCTTGATACAAGTACATACTACCATGTCTTAAAGTGGAAATAGACAGTTTAATTTCCCATGCATTAACCCTTCTAGGAAATTTGATGTAGTTTTAGATCTAAGAAAATTTCAGCATCATAATGACATGTAAATTAACATTTCAAGAATGAGAAACACAAAGAATATAAGAAAAATATATAGAAGAGAAGAAAACATGATATACGTGGGGAAAACCCTTTCGGGTAAGAAATCCCACACTCCAAAGAATTGAACCAATGTATTAATCTACAACAATAAGGTTACAATACACTTGCAGGCTTTCAGCCTTAACATGGAGATTGCATCTTACTCTTCTTGAGGAAATCCAACAAAACTTCAACACAATATCTCACACCATAGGCATGATTTGGACACTTGTACAACATTCACTTACACCTCTTACATTTGTCATAATATGTAAAACATCTCTTCAAACTTGGGTGCCTAGTTCATGCAAATAGTGGGTTATGACAGATTCCTTACAACTGTTATAGAATTTGTCATAACATGTGTCATAATATCCTATCACACTTACAACACTTTCAAAAAACAAAGAATAAGTAAAACATGACTATCACACTTATTCTCACACTTTTGTCATACCCCACTAAGGCACCACACTTTCTCCATTCAAAATTTACCTTATGATGCATCATAGAATATGTCATAAAATGACATCACTTGTCCTAGGTCCATGATTCCAAGATGGGATTCCTACCTCCACTTGTGATGAAGATGTGTCATATAGTCACCTCCAACGAGATGTCACCTAGCCAATGGGTCCCAATTAATGACATGACATTGTAGGCAATTAAATAAAATAAATAAATACAATAATACATTAAATAATTCAATGTTAGGACTCTAAGTTTGAGACACCTTATTCCCAACATTTTCCCACTTGTTGAAGACCTACCAAGAGTCATATTAAAACAACTGCTCAGGGCCCCAAGGCCCAGAGATTTGGAACATAATTTTGAACATAAAGAATCCTCTAGAGAACAAGACAAACCATCAACTAGACCAACAACCAAACCAGCCTGCCCTCATCTAACTAGTAAAACCACGAGATTAGAAATAGCACCCACAACAAGTGTTGATCCAACCAATCCACCATACCTCAAAGGTATCCAAAACATCAATAGAACTTATGCCAAACAACATATCCAGCCCATAAAATCTAATAAAAAAATCCATGTGTCAAAATTTGTCACTGAAAAATACACACATCTAGGAACTCCCACTATATGGGTAATTTTAAATCTGGAAAAGATCAAGGCATACCAATTCTACCAATAGCATCATATAGAAAGTTTAAAAAACATCATGTAACTTACCAAGAAACATCTAAAATGATATGCAAAACTTGTAAATGAGTAACCTGTAAGAGTAACTCTCACCACAAGTCTCCAAAGATCTCATGTGTTCTCCAAGCTCAACAAAGGAAAAGGATAAAGAAACATCCATGTCATCACCTAGGAACATAAGTGAAAACACATTAACCAAGTAAAGGTACCAAATTTGTATGCTTAACCTTTCCAATAGTTTCCATCCAAACTTCAAAACCAATGTAATTTGAAACCAAACATCCAAGGAGGATAACCAATACCAAAGAGAGAAACACTGCACATCATATACTTGTAGAAAATCCTTCTACATACACCTCTAAATGCCAACTATGTCAAGTATAATCTCCTCCACAACACCCCAAAATAAAATCCATAACAACACCCAACCGTTCAATCACCAAAATCAAACATAACATATGTATCATGTAATCAACATGGATGTAAGCTTCTCAAGCCAAAGAAGATCAAACTAAGAAATCCATTCTCATACTAGGAAATTAGCCTAATACATCTCCTTAACTCAACATCAATGAATGTAATCACAATGCATAAGGAGATAAACATGCCAACACTCCTCAAATGAATTCTTCAAAACCATATATCCTTAGCTTAAGATCCATATGCACGACAGGACAAAGCATAACATAATACACCTGAGAGGAACAATGGGAAATACCTTTCAAGTATACTGTCAAGTAGACCAAGAGTGGGGAATGAGAATGCTCCTCCAAGATATCCAAGTCATCACGACCCATCTAAGAACACTCTCCTCATAGTTCCATGTTGAACTCATGTCCAACCAAGGTGTAGGCTCCTTGAACTTCTTGCTGAAATTTCATCAAGAGTGACCATCTCAAAACATACCTCTAACCATAAGAGAATTGCAAGCCTCACCTAAGTCTCCAAGTATCCATGAGTAATTGTAACCAACCAATCCATGCCAAACTAAAAATGCAACATAACACCATCATGAAGTAATCAAGCAAATGATCAATGTACCCAATACCAAGAGAACCAACTAAGATTAAAGTAAAAATCCCAACAATTGAATTAGGAACATAACCATGACAACATGATCTCACACTTCTTCAAAAGAATATCACATGATCCAAAGAACATAACAAGTACATTTATCATGCCAACAGTCTGCACTGGTAATCAAGAGTAAACCATGACATAATAACATAACCTTCTTATCAAAACAAGGATCACATATCAGAATACAAATCATGACACTTCAACCAAAGACTAAACAAGTCCTGAATGGAAAACCAAGATGTCAACATATACATTCACATGAAAAAATAACCATCTCCAATTAATGTCCATGCAAAGACGAAAGAACCCTTTGGCAACAATAGGATCTAAGAGCTCTTCCTAGTAACATCTGCAACACTAAAGAAGATCATTCATCACCAAGTGATGAATCCACAATCATTGCTAACGCTTCCACTAAACAATGATACTGAGCTTTCCAAGCATCATGACAACCATCTCCTTAATGAAGATTCTTCACGAATCTAACACAATAAAATGCAATATCAAAAACATGAAATAAGAAGTAGAACCAAAATCTCCAAGCCAAGAAGATAAACAACATGTTACAAGTACCATAACTGACTATCCAAACACTCAATATCATCTATCATCTCATCTCAAAAAAAAATACCAATGAACAAATGACCATAAACAAGGCCAGCTAATGAAATATGCATCAACATTAAATCAATCTCGTGGATATAGGCAATCCACATCTGAGTCATCCCACTGCAACAAATGGGTAGCTAATCCACAAACTGCATAACTCTTAGATCCCAAACATTGAAGCAAGCAAACTCATCATCACATTAATAACATGCAAAACTGAGATATCAAAGTAGATAACATGTAGATTTCAAGAATCAAGCACTAGATCACCACCAGACCTGATTTTCCAAACAAATCCACTACTAAGTACCATATTCAAGGAAGTAATCAAGCATTCCTACAAATTTGTAATTGTTTTCATCTAGAAAACTCTAAGAGTTTAAAAACAATATTTTCCACTAATCTACAAACCACAAATTTTTGGTTAACATGAAAAAACTTGTAAAATGTCATCTCCATGTAAATCTAAGACCACTTAAACATCTAGAATAATAGATCACACATATTTCATTTGAATAAGTAAATACTCCAGATCTACACAAACCCACAGTTTCTAGAACACAGGCAAAAAGTAAAACCTTTAGAGGAAATAGGTTGTCCAAAAGCTTATAAACTTTAAATTATCCCAGCTTCTCAACCCACAAATCACCAATGGTAAAACATATACCAAAATTTCCTTAATGAGTAAGTTGCAAACCTCCTCAAAACATGTAAAAAGAATACACACAAACCTATAACTATCTTACATCCAAAAATACCGCAAGGGAAACATAATTTGAAAAATAGTTCATCTACAAATCTACAAAATTACAAGTTTTGATTTACTGTGTAAACCTGCAAACCCACCATGTTTTGTAACACACATACAAATCCATATCCACTTACCATCTGGAAGACCCTCAAGTCTATATACAGCCATAATAGTTAAACCAGAACAATAGAAAATCATGAATATGCATAATCATATATTTTAAAATGAAAAATCCATAAAACCCTCAAATCCAAGGAACATGAATCTGAGCCATGCAAGTACAAAAATCCATTAGGAAAGGGAGGTCCAAGAAATTCTAGGCCCATTTGCAAGCCAACTCCACCACCAACATGTACATGCATCTGAGAGAGAATTAAGCTATTCCAGAAGCTTCCAAATCATCCAATGATCAACTCCATAGCCTACATGCATTTGAGGTTATTCAATTGTCAAACAAGAGCTTTAGATCAATAACATATCAAATGTAACCACATGATCAACTCCATAAAACTCTATTTTCTCCATCCTTCAAAATGCCCGTTGTTTCTAGAAAACAAGATCAACTACAAAACTTCCACTCAGACAAGGATTAATAATCAACCAATTCCTTTAAAACAAATTTCCTCAAGCTTTCAAAGCTAAGAAATCATAACAGAATAAATACCCAAAACCCTAAACACCACATGCATCACCATGCAAGCACATGCAAGTTCATGCAAGTACATGTAACACACATGCAAGTACATGCAACTTACATACATACACATGAAAGCACATGCAAGTCTAGAACTGAGCTTTGATACCAAATGAAAGGAAATGATGAACTCAAAAACCCTTACAAGATCCAGTATGCACCTTCAGTATCTTATGCTTCTTTAAAAAAAATAGATATCAATCATCTTGATACAAGCGCATACTACCATGCCTTAAAGTGGAAACATACACAATTTAATTTCCCATGCATTAACCCTTCTAGGAAAGTTGATGTAGTTTCAGATCTAAGAAAATTTCAGCAGCATAACAACATGTAAATTAACATTTCAAGAATGAGAAACACAAATAATTGAAGAAAAATAGATAGAAGAGAAGAAAACACAATATACATGGGGAAAACCCTTTTGGGTTAAAAACCCCACTCCAAAGCATCAAACCAATGTATTAATCTACAACAATAAGGTTACAATACACTTGTAGGCCCGCAACCTTAACATGGAGATTACATCTTGCTCTTCTGGAGGAAATCTAACAACACTTTGATACATGCAAACAAACTATGCATTCTACAATGCAAGGCATCCTATTTATAGAAGATACAAGCTTGAAGAAGCTTCTAGAAAAGGTTAGGTGTTGAAACCTATGTGGCAACAATATCTCACACCATAGGCATGATTTGTACACTTGTACAACATTCCCTTACACCTCTTATAGCTGTCATAACATGCAAAACATCTCTCCAAACTTGGGCACCTAGTTCATGCTAATTGTGGGTTATGACAGATTCCTTACAACTGTCATAGAATTTGTCATAACATGTGTCATAATATTATCCCATCACACTTACAACACTTTCAACAAACAAAGAATAATTCAACACATGACTATCACACTTATTCTCTCACACTTTTGTCATACCCCACTAAGGCACCACACTTTCTCCATGCAAAATATACCTTATGACACGTCATAGAATATGTCATAAAATGACATTACTTGTCCTAGGTCCATGTTCCAAGATGGGACACCTATGTCCACTTGTGATGAAGATGTGTCATATAGTCACCGCCAACAAGGATGCCACCGAGCTAGTGGGTCCCAATTAATGACATGAAATTGTAGGAAATTAAATAAAATTAATAAATACAATAATACATTAAATAATTCAATGTTAGGACTCTTAGGCTAAGACACCTTATTCCCAACATCTCAAACATCTTGAAACTATATAGATGAAATATAACTTAAAGTATAAGAAAGTAAATGTCCATATGTAAATGCCAACTTAAATTTTTACTTCGTCTATATAGTTTCACTGATAGAGAAAGACAAAGGCACACACAAAGATGAAAAGAATGAAAAAGAAAATGCATTTTTAAAATTCATCATTCACATTTGGCAAGCGCCAAATTTGGTGCTTGCTAAATGAATTTTTTTATTTGGATAACACCAAATTTGGCACTCGCCAAATGGTTTGCATTAGGAAATACCAACCCTTTGGGTTGGATTTTCCTTGGGAATCCAACCCAAAGGGTTCAATGACCATTTCCTACCAAATATGTGTTTTTTTGAAAAGGTAAAAAAAATTCACACATTTTTGGTTGTGCTCTAAGCCATCGGGTTTGCATGTGTTTCAATGCAAACATGTATAAAAATACCACAATGATGTTAAGCTCTCTGTTAGCTATCTAACCATATATTTTTTTTTACATTTTGATTATGTTAAGGTTTTCATCTTTAATTTATTTTTTTAGTGTGTTTTTTTTTTGTCGAAAACCAACATGCGGTATTTTGGGTATAGGTTTTGTGGCAACGGAAAAAGTATCCCTCTACATTTTGCACTTGATTGGGAATGGTTAACATTAAAACGGGCCTAATTTTTCCTTGATCTAGTGTTATAATGTGTTTTCCACATTCACATTGGATTTAGGGCTCTTTTAAGCTAAATAGACCTAATTTTTCCTTAATTCAATGTTGTAAAGTGTATTTATTTACAACTTCACATTAAGTTTTGGGAACTTGTAAAATAAATGGGCCTAATGGCACCTTATTTAGGGCGTTGTAAAGTGTATCCTAACACTTTCACACTAATCTAGGGTTTCATTAATAAATTGGGCTTCTTTATGCCTTAATTGACCTTATTTTGCATCCACAAGCCTTAATTAATGCATCTTTCCGAGGATAATCCTGAAAGATATGTAATGACCAATCATAATTCAGTGATTTTGGATTGTATGGCCCATATTTAGTGATCTAGGACTCATATGCCACCTTGGGCGTATGAGTCCCACCTAGGTTTCGGGGCCTCGATCTAGATTCCACATCAATCTAAGCATTTCTTGAAAAATGTGTCCCAAAGCCTAGCCTAATAGGACTCATACACCACAACTGGCATATGAGTCTTATGTGGCTTAAAATTAAATTAAATTAAAATTCTTGGAAGGATTCAATTCTCCTAGATTTGATGTCGGGTTGTAGTGTTGTAATTTTAAGGAATTTGGCATAAACAACTATAAATACAAGGTTATTTCACTCCTTTTCACCTAGTACTTTCAAGAGAGCATTCCTAATAGCAAGTTTATGATTACAAGAATTTACAAGACTTCACAAAAGCATTCGAAAGCATTTCTAAGGCATTCAAGGGAAAATTTCTTCATCATTTGTTGCAACAATTCAAGATCTGTCATCATCTCCAAGTCATTAGGCATCAAGCATGTTGTTGAGCTAGTGTTGTGATGTAGTATTCAAGATCCATTTGCAAGCATTATTTCACATCCAATTTGAGATCAAGATCTACATTCTTCATCGCCTCTTCATGATGGATTACATATTTACATTCCAAGACATCACCCAAGGTATCATCATTTCATGTTTCATGTTTCATTTCATTATTTCATTGTTTCATCATTTGGTTTAATTACCTAAATGGGGTTTGACCAAGGAAAACCCCTATTCCATAACAAAACAACTTTTTCTCTCTCTTTGTGTGATTACAGGTTTATAGGTTGAAGACAAAGTGGATTTGAAGCCTTCAAAAGTATCGAGATTGCAAAGTTGTAAAAGTTGCAAAAGTTGTCATGTAAAGTTGTCAAGGCTCATGGAAACTCATATCTAGAGCAACATATATCCAACCTATCTACATGAAACCAGTGGGAAAAGGCTTATTTGATCCATCTTTAGATACTCACAAATTTTTACTTCAAAATTTTGCTATTAGGACACTTCGCGACAAAACGAGACTAATATGCCACTTGTGGCATATGAGTCCCAATATATCTATTTTTGGGTATTTTCTGTAGATCTTGATTCAGTAGTTCCAAATTCCTATTTCCACCCAGAAACCCTAGTTTGGGACTGATATGCCCAGACTTGCATATGAGTCCTAGTAGGCTTCAAACAACAAGATTTCAGGGTTTTGAGCTTGTTTCGACCACATCTTTCTTCCAGGTGCACCTCTATTCATTCTCAGTTTACTATATTGATTGTCAGTTTCATTTCTAGGTCATTTGGTTAGGTTTTGTATGTTTCATTCATCTCTTGTCTTTCCAAGCCCTAGCTTGGTGGTGAGCCCCCTATTAGTCCTTAATCACACCCTAGGACATCCCTATTACAGATCTCTTTCCCCTTTGCATCCTTGGATTGAGATTCTAGGGTTTCCTTGAATGAAACTTGGAGAAACTTGTTAGCTCTATCCCTCAAAACATAGGGCATGGATTTTTCTTCATTTCATATTCATGCATTGCATTTGATAGACCTAGAAATAGGGTTGAATTACTAGTCCAAATTTTTCTCCCCAAATTGTGATTCAACTCACCGCCCCGTCCTTGTATAAAGGAGAAGATTGCAAGATCCCAAAACCTTGACTTGGCTCACCTTTTTAGGTTGATAGTCACTTCAAGGTTTTGGATCTCGCTTCTTGAATGAAATAATAGAAAAGAGGGTTAGATATCATGGCCCCCTTCTTCTATGTTTTAGTTTTTTACTCGTTCATTAATTTTAAAAAAAAATGATTTTTAGAAAGTAGACTCCATTCTACACACATTAAAAATTAAAATTGATTTTCAATTAGTTTTCAAAAAAATTAGGTGGGAGCACACTCAAATTTATGTTTTTCAGAATGTGTCCACTTACAAAATTAGTAAAAAATAATATATTCATTAAAAAATTAGCTAAAAAATATGGCATAAACTATATAGTGCTAGCTAATTTCTCATTGAAGCGATTTTCAAAATTCTAAAAAAAGGTTAACATTTTAAGGGAGCACACCAGATGCTATATATATATATATATATATATATATATATATATATATATATATATATATATATATATATATATATATATATTTTAAAACAAGACAAATTTGTGTGCTCCCCCTTTTTGAAACCCTTAATATTCACCATATTAAAAAAAATAGTAGTTTAGAAAGTAGATTCAGAGCATTACAACTCTTATTCTTGTTGCATCTTTAAATTTTTAACATAACTATCTTCATTTTCTCATCGAATATCATACTTTGTTGATTTTAGAAAAAAAAGTAGCATCTAAAGACCCCTTTTTTGTGTCACAACTTGGTGCACTTACCCAAGAAACAATGAATTAATTCCTTCTATCTTTAATTTCTTAATATGAATGCAATAATAATTTAAACAACTAAGTTATATTTGATATTTTTTCATGATTTGATATTTTGTGGGTTGGGAGAAGGTTTTTAACCTATACATTGGTGCCTTGTCCAAACCAACAAAGTCACTAACTTGGTGTATTCCCTGCATCATAATTATAATGTTTTGGTTGACTTATTTATTTGTCACTACCTTTCAGTAACTAAGTCAATTGCATATGGCCCAATGATTTAAAGTATACTTAATAATCCCTTATAGATTTCACTTTTCCCACTATTATTGATAAGAAGATTTATGTTACTCCTTGAATAACAACTAACACCAATTTTAACATTTTTTACAACAAATGTGTGCAAAGAATTTAGAAGCCCTTAGCAATTTAATTCAAAGAAATAAGAAAGTGTAATTGGATACAATTTCAACCAAGAACATTCATTCATATTAACTCTTCAAAAAAGTAAATTGAATACAACTTCAACAATGATGGGCACTATATATTTCAAAAAAATGATACTATTACAATAAGAGTATTTCCCTCCTCTTTTTCCAACCTCTAGAATATAAATCCTTTCTCCCTTTTAAAGAGAGATTACAAGGAAAAGCCTTATTTAATGAGTGGCACTTTTCATGTTACAATTTTATGAGTAATTGTTTTGTTCAAACAATTAAACAACTAGATTAGGATACAACTATATTATAACTATGTTGCTAATGTAAGGATACAAAAAACAAAAAAAAACATGGATTTTTTTGTTTTTTTACCTTCCTTTGCATGTTAGTGATTCGGAGCATTTAAAAACCATTTAAAACTATACCACATGCAAAAATCCAATTGTGTTGGCCTCTTTGAAGGAATTCAAACCAAAACTTTGACACCTTTGAAAAATCCTTATTTAATTTAAATTATATTATTACACATTGGTAAACCATTGTTCGTGCCTTTGTTCAACATCAATGAATCCTACACATACCTTTCAAAGAGATGAATCCACTCAATGGGAAAAACATTGGCAATGTTTTTAAGAGAGAATGCATTTTGTTAAATATACTCCTATTGATGAAATGAGTTTCATTGATCCTTAGTTGTTGGATCCCATTGATAATTTTTTACATGAAGCATTCCTAGTGGACAATTAGCTTGCTTTTGGTGTACAATTGATTGTCCTTGTTGGTGATTTGGGCCAGCTACCTCTAGTTAAAGACATACATATGCATGCTAGTTCTTTGTGTAGGGAAACATTATGATGACTATTGAACACAATTATTACTATGAAATGTGTTTTTCTAATAAGGTGTTGGAGAATCTCACCTTTGATTTTGAAACATTCTTGCCAATATTAAAAATGCATAGCATAGACTTTCTAATTGGGAGATGCTTATCTCATGTACTAATACTTTCCTTCAAAATAAAGAGGAAGTTGCATTTTAGCGATCTATGCATTTGTTTCCATTCAATGAGTTGGTTGCTCAAGATACCAAACATATGTTTAAGTCCTTGGGGTTCCCTACTAGGCAATGTAATGCAAAACAAGCAAGAGGGAGATCTGTTGCATACATTAAGGACGAGTAGTTTCCTTTCATAGTTCTCTACTACATTAAATAACAGGTTGCACTCACTTTCAATTATCGATTGTTGCAAGCCTCATCAATGGAGTGCTAGGGAAAGTTGCAACTATTGTCTACAAAATGGATTTACATTTTTAGATTTACTTAGTTTTGTTCTCAAATTTGATCTCTATGTTGGCCCTCTATGGGATTTGGATGATCCGCATGTTTCAATTGTTCTGGTCACTCATAATTCTTGCTGCTAGATATCACTAAAGATGTCCTAAGCTTTAAAAATCCTTAAACTAGCAATTACACCTTGGTGTCCAATGGGTACACCAAAGAGGCGTGGAAGGTCAATTAGGGAAAATTTTGAATTATTTCTTTTGCATACATTTGTGTTATATATTTACTATTATATTGTTATTCTTTAGTTATATATATATTTGCTTGGTAAATCACTACTAAGGGGTAGCACCCTGAACACTTTTGACTGGAGCTATGAACTAGTGAGACCACATTCGGGGGCCTCATCCCCACCAAACCACCACCTCCACTGGTTACCTAGTACTACACCTGCCAGTAGTCCTACTGACCGCCCTGCTAGACCCAACACCATTCCTTTGTTTATGTCATCCTTATCTCTCCAAGACCAACCGAGCAAAAGGAGTGAAAGACTCGTGAGGGTTTGATATAGAACAAGCCAGGCATGAAAGACCTATGTGGGTTCAACAATAGTCCACGAGCAGCACACGCCAAGAGGAAACTGGATCCATGAGCAGCACATGCCTCTAGCACGATCACTCACCGCATCCGCTGAGATCACCTACATGTCCTCCAAGATCAACCGTCACTTTATTTACCTCCGAACAATTGGGACCAAACTGGTATACACCGCTAAGGTCCAGGCAGGGATTTGAACCTTGGTTGCACCACAAACAGGGCAACCATCTCACCATTACACCAATAGGTGATCCCTTTTATTTATATATTATTATTAATAATAGTAATATATTATTAATATTAAAATTATTATACTATGCATAATTTTATATTATTATTTTGATATTATTATTATACTATTCTAATTATTCTAATATCATATTATTTTTAATATTACATTATTCTCACTATTATGATTATATTACTATTATTATATTATTATTAATATATTATTCTTAATATTATATTAATAATATTAAATTAGTATATTATAATATTATTATATTATTATTATTTTGTAATTATATTATTATAATAATTTATATTATATTATATTGTTAAATTTCTTGCTGATCATTAAAAAACACTGATGCGCCTAATATATATTGGAGTGGCACATGTCAAATGTACTTAATTTGTACAACTTTGTAATTTGATAGCGTTTGAATTTAATGTAGATTAAATACAACACTAAGTAGTTATAACTAGGCCTAACACTCTCCCGTATCGAACTTCAAACAAAAATATGATTTCATTTAGTTTGTACAGCTTTGTTGCATTCATTGGGTATCATCGTAATCAATTAACTTCGTTCCGTAGTTCATAAATTTGTGTTGCGCTGACACATCTCAAATGTAAGGACAACATTCAAATTTAAATCTTTGCAGGCACTTTACTTAAAAAATGAGCAGAGTTCGCAGGAAAAGTATTACAAACGATTAAAAAAGTTAAAAAGATCGACGGCTGAAACCAATTCAACCTTCTTGCCTTCTTTTTCCCACAGATCTAGTCATTGGTAGACAAATGAAACCCTGAGACTTCAAATAAAAAAACGCCTTCGGCGTAATTATAAGGCCTCACATTGATAGAGTCAATAGAATTTATTGTTCATTATAGTGTCACATATTTGTCACTTTATCATATGTGTGCATCATCAACACTCAACATTACATGATATGCGAAGATGAATGACAATCCACATAACCTTGCGAAGAAGGGAGGAAGCTCCCTTGAGGTCTTTGTCATCTTCATTTAGGTAGGTGCCGAAGCTGCCTCCATGCCTTCGCTCCTCATCCTTTGTATTCTATGCTTGTCCATTTCAGTCTATAAAATCAAATATAAGCTTACCACTTGTTTGGTTGCCCCACTTCGAAGCTTCGGACGCAGTTCATTCAAGTCACTGTCGGCATATTCCCATTGCGCAGTTGCTTCGTTTCTAGTATTCAAATAAGTAGGATTCAAGAAGACTAGCTGGTGTGAACAAATAGGTAGAGTATGGACCAAGAAATGCATGTGGCTACAAAAAATCACGCCGCCAGCATTTAAGTTCAACGACAGCTACCTTTGGTGAAAGGAACGTGGTAAAGAAAATACTGCCCAGAAATAGCTTAAAATAAGTACGTTTAGAAATTTTTCCTACCTAAGCTTGCTCATTGCTGATGGAAAATTGACTCAGGAAGTACGCGAGGAAAGCCATGTGACACGGTTATACGGGTCCACGTTAACAGTGTGAGAGGCCGTCTTTATCAGAAATAGTGTAAATGTACTCCATTTGGAAATTTGAGCAATAGTAATGAATGCCACGTCGTCTTTATCATTTAATTAATAATAAAAACTTTCATAGAAATTTCGTTTCATGTCCTTAGCTCACTAAGGACCAAAAAAATGCGGGGACCAAGAAATTACTAATGAATTTCCAGCAAACTTCAGTGACGTTCTGCACCGACCCAGCGAGGATATTCAAGTGCCGTAATAAGCAAGCAATCTCCCTTATCCTTTCCTGCTAAGCTGCATAAGATATGCGGTGTAGTTTCTTCAGATTGTGCGCTGAGCAAAATGGAGATGTGGTCGGGTTTGGGGACGGTCATGGCGACCATTCTGTTGATCAGATCAATAGCTAAAGAATACCTTCCCCCGGAGTTCCATGAACATTTTACTGGGCTCCTGAGGAAGATCACAAAGTATTTCTCGTCATACATCACCATTATCATTGACGAAAACGATGGGATGAAAGTAAGCGAGGTTTACGATTCAGTGCAGTTATATTTAAGCGTGCGCTCGTCTTCTGCAGCGAGTAGATTAAAGCTTAACAAGCCCAAGAATGCGAAGGAGTTCACCTTCACCATGGATAAGAATCAACAAATCGTCGACGAATTCGACGGCGTCAAAGCCTGGTGGACTTCCCACAGCAGAGAGCTCAAACAGCAGATGTTTTCCTGGAATTCCATCTCAGACGAAAAGCGGTATTTCGAGCTCAAATTCCACAAGAAAGACAAGTCCAAGGTATTTGAGAGCTATCTGCCGCACGTAATGGCCGAGGCCAAAATAATCGAGCTCAAAAACCGGCACCGGAAGATTTACACTAACAAAGGAGGCGACAACAGGTCGTATGAGTACCGAAACCGGGTTTGGACACCGGTGGTTTTCGAGCACCCGGCGACGTTCGAAACCCTCGCTCTCGAGCCCGAGGTTAAGAACGACATAATGCAGGACCTCACAAAGTTTTCACAGAGGGAAAAGTATTATAAGAAGGTCGGCCGTGCGTGGAAACGAGGGTATTTGCTCTACGGCCCGCCGGGCACCGGGAAATCCAGTATGATTGCTGCTATTTCTAATTATCTGCAGTATGATATTTATGACCTGGAGCTAACCGAAGTTAAGAGCAATACTGAGCTCCGAAAGCTTCTCATTGCTACCACTAACAAGTCTATTATTGTGATTGAGGACATCGACTGTTCGCTGGATCTGACGGACAGGAAAAAGAAGCCTAAGAAAGAGAGCAAGGACGAGCCCGATCCGGCCGCCGGAAAACCAGAGAGCTAGGCGCCGGAAAGCAAGGTAACTCTATCTGGGGTTTTGAATTTCACAGATGGCTTGTGGTCGTGTTGCGGTAGCGAGCGGATTATTATTTTTACGACAAATCACGTTGATAGGCTGGACCCTGCGCTTCTTCGGTCAGGGCGAATGGATAAGCATATTCATTTGTCCTTCTGCACTTTTTCTGCGTTTAAAGTTCTTGCTCGAAATTATCTTGGCGTGGAAGATGATCCTCTGTTTGAGGAGATTGAGGTTTTGATGGAGGAGGCGCAGATTACGCCAGCGGATGTAAGCGAGGAATTGATGAGGGCGAGTGATAACCCCACCTGTGCGCTTCAAAACCTGATTGTAGCCCTTCGCAAGGCTAAAGAAAAGACTGCTCTTGTATTGGCTGGTTCAAATGGCAGCGGAGAAGCCGATTTAGTTTCAGAGGAATCCGTGATAGCTGAAGAGTGGCGTTCAAATGAGGAAAGTTCTGAATCTCTAGTAGACGCGGTAGAAACACCTAGTAGTTACGTAGATTAAGAAATGTGTGGAGGTTGAATGTTCTGAAACTTTTCCATCTGTTTCATTATCCATTTGAATTCTGTAGTCATTATGTTTTTTCTTTTCCAGCAGCAATTTCATAGCCCTTCCCAAGAATTCTGTCTAATAGTGATTCCTCTTAGAAAAGGCAGAGATGCAAATAAGATGTATATGTAAATTGACTGTTTCCCAGAAAATTCAAAATAATTATTATTGTGATGTTTTATAGTATTTAATTGTGTAAATTGTGAATCAAATTTATGCATTCGTAATCATTATTTATTTATTTATTTATCATTCAAAAAAATGTTAATTATATTAAAAAAAATGGGTGCAAAAGTTATATTCTTAAAGTCCACACCAACTATTAGCACAAAACAAGATAGTTAGGTGGTTTGGGCCAATATTGATGAAGAGATGGATCCTAGTCATTTGGTTTGTCCCATACATTAGCGGGGTCCAAGGTAAGCACAAAAGGGTCCCATCCATCATTATCATCATTAACATTTTTTTTCTCAATTTTCATTGGTAACCACTCAAACAAGAGAGATGGCAAGAGCCAAATGAAAAAAAATGTTAGAGTTTGTCCAACCATAATCTATTCCACCAACAAGCAATGAAGAGGCAGAGTGCCTACTACTAGGTTGTGACTAGCCCCATTGAGCATGATCCATGCTTATAGGAGGAGGAGAAGCTCAAGAATGAGTTTTTTGATGGACATAGGCAAGATGGCTATGGCAATGATGACACCCTCAAGGAGACCAACTCCAAGAGGAGATGCAAATTAAGGGAACCCTAGCCACAATATAGGGGGCATTACCCTGGTGATCCAATAATATATGTAAGGAAACCACCTCAAGTGCAACTTTATTTTCTGGCACTTGAATTTACAATAATACATTAGGAAAAATCATAGCTTTAGCACTGGCAATAGTAGAATTTGTTGAAAAATAGCATAATTTTTATCTTTCCATATGCTAAATAGAGTCTTCACCCTAAAAGCAAGCTAGATATGAGTGAATTTGTGAGGGATGTGAGGCTAGTCCCCTAATAAGATCATATACCAAGAAATGGCTTAGGTTTGAATAGCTTGAGAAAGTCATGTGCATCTAGGATCAAACATCCTAAGTGCTTGAAAAAAGAAGAAGCAATGTTTGAGAGACTCTTGATGTCCACATAAAGGGCATCAATGATTAGGAATACCCAAATGGGATAATCTAAAACCAATGGAGAGGCCTTGAAAAATAAGACATTAGGTAAAATGGGCCAATTTAGGCTCCAACACTATCAATCTTTTGTTGTGGAACTTGCATTTCCCTATTAACATTAGTGACTGTAAATGCCATTAGATTCAATGTGGGCACAATAGGAAAGTGGGGATGATACACTTCACAAATCTTATAATTTTGAAAAGAAGTATATGGATACCATTTTTAGTCTTCCCAAGGTTTGCATGATTTCATACCAATTTTGTTAGTTGAGATGGACTCTATAATTATCTCAAAATATTCATGATATAAGAGGCCTAGATGCAAATAAATCAAGAATTATGCCTTGTGGAGGGGTTTTCGCTTAATTCCATAAGGCATAAAACCCCCCTGGAATTCCCCATCACTTCAACCTTTGGTTCAATAGAAGGCCTTCAACTATGTCAAATGCATACCCGAGGCACTACCTGGGAACTTTATGTCAACTATTCGTCACTACTAGAATAACAACAAAATTGATTTCATATTCCAAAAAAATCTAGTAATCTTGACCTCATGTAAGGAAAGAACATAAAAATTAAAACTTCTAAAAGACATCTCTCACTACATATTTCTTTGGGAGGAAGTGAGACATTGAACATTCTAAGAGGTAAAATTCATTGATGAGAATCAAGAGGCATGTGATCACTATCCAACTCTTCAAGTGACGAATAACAATTTTTAAAACACTTTCATATAAAAACTCCTTAATTGAATGTTGGGGATTGATAGAATCCTTCTTTTTTAGTACTCTTCCTCCTCCAACTACTTGAGAAAGTTGTGAGTGACATAGACTCTTAGGAGAAGGGGGAGAATGAACAAGTCTATCTAATTACAAAGATAAAACAAATTCTATTTGCAGTATTCTAGAGAACTATGGTTTGATGGAAGGTTTACTATTAGAGAAAGTGATCTTTTTCCTCTTCTTAAAAGGGTTCAAAGACAATCTTGGTTGCACTTGAGCAGTTGGGTGGTTAGGATTGGGAGGGATTTTGGCTTGAGAACCGCTAATGTTTGCACCTTTATTTTTATAGCTCCTAAATGTAGTCCACCCTTCACCAAATTTTGGAGGAGCCTCAATAGGTGAGGAGGGCTTGTTACATGGAATAGTGAAACGATAGTCTTTAATAGTATTATTTGAAGATTGACACTAAAAAGAGTATTGAGAAAATTAAGGTAAAGCACATGTTAGGTGTGACGTATAGATGTTCAATTTGGATATCCATAGACTCTTTTAGGTTTTTAGAATGATCTATCTCAACACATATATTTAAATGAAAGAAATTCTGATAGAATCTATTAGCTTCAACAAAAAAAAATTAATAGAGGAAGCAATAGTAGTCAAAAAGTTCCAACAAGGCAAGGGTAACCCTAGAAATTTAGGCCACATAGGGACACAAAGCATATTTTGATCTAATATGGTAAAGTTGCACATCCATAGTTGAAAGAATAACATAAACAAACATAAATACTACAATCCATGCTTGAGGATAGCCACAACATGATTAGCCTCACAAAAATGGAAAATAAATAACCTTTGGTGAGGTTTTGAATAATATCAAGCTTGATTCCATGCATGACTTAATGGTTGTTAACCCATTCACAAAAAAAGTACTTTTGGGAGGAGTTCTCCCAATGAAATATCCTATCAAAGCATAATTATCTAACCATTTATATGCATTATCAAGTTTAGGGATGGATACCACTGCATCCATCAAATGATCAAAATGATTACTTTTTGGAATACTTTGGGAACAAACTTCTAAGGACACTTGTTCAATGTTGTTATTGTTTATAGCCACCAAACCTTCAACACTAGCAATTTTTTTTAGTTGACACAATATGTGGCCATATAAAGGAGTATCAAAAAAATTGTACAATAAAAACAAAAGGATAAAATCATTCATGTGTCAAAGGCATGGAGTGACATAGAGGTGGTGATAGTCTTCATAAAAGACACAAACCCTACCAAAATTCTCTCCTCCCAATCATTTGGAAGAATCAAGTAATTAAAACTTGATAAAACATCACATAATTTAACACATTTTAAAAATGATCACTTTTTAGTAAAATAATTATTTATTAAAATATTTTAAAGAGTTATAAAGTATTATTAAAATATTAAAATTATTAAAAAGATAATAAAATGTTGTTGATTAGTATGCATGGCTTATTAAAACATAAGTTTAAAAACAAGAAAAAATAAAGGCAATAAATCATTTTATTAGGTATACATGATTGAATGAAGAGGAGATAGATTATCCTTATGAGGAATGATTCATGAGGAGGTTTCTCCAAAGAGAGAGTCAAACACCTCCTAAGTGTCTTGTGAATCTTAGAAAACAACAATAACCAACACAGTTTATCTAGGAGGAGGGAAAACAACTTTTTTTATGCCTCTTACTTAAAGGAAGACTACCTAATTGAAGTACATATTTTTCATGGAGACTCTAGTCTCTCTATTAATAAGGAGGTAACAAGAAATAGTTTAGGGTATGTGATTCATTCCATCACTTGGGAGTTGGTAATAATGTTTGAGAAAATATATTTGGTGTAATTTTATTCATATTACAGGATGCAATCCCATAATGACTAAAAAAGTTTTGAGGGCTTTGAGATTCTATTTTTCTTTCTACCTACACTTAAATATATGAAAATAGTTTTATTAAATAAAAAATAAATATTCAATATCCTTAATATTAAAGAAAATACTATTTAATAAATTTTCAAAATTAAACATAATAAATATTCTAAGAAATTTTAAACTTTAACTAAATAAGACAATCTAAGGAGCACAATCCCTTAATAAAACTAACCTAAAATAAAAATGAAGATAAGATGTTGTGAGTCCATTTCTAAACACTTGAGGTCTTAAGATAAGTTTAAAAAATGTTTGAACGTCTTTATCCTATTGCAAGTAGGATTCTTTAATGAACAAAATTAATATATAAAACTCTTTCTCCTAATTAAAAAAACTTAGTAAATAGACACACAAATTTATCTACATAGAATAGGTAGTTAAATTGTTTGGGATAATTGTTACAATTACCATTCAATTTTTCTTTGGATTATTTTTTTTTGAAGAAAGACAATCATTAAAGTATTTTGCATTTCACAATTAATCATAATAGTAGGAAAAATTTAGGAATTTTTCTTCAAATCGATGTATTAATATAAATATCTTAAACACATCTATCTAAACGATGCCAGAGATATTTATCTCTCTAAATGTCTTTATTAAATTTGTTACTTAAGATGAATAAAACCTTCAAAACCATATCTCTCCACATATTTTAGATAGATATATTTAAGCTAAAAAGACAAAAAACTTTTTTATTCAATTAAGATTTAATTTATTTTACTTTAAAAATATTTTATTACTATATATTCATAAATTTTGATGTCATTATTTTACTATAAAACAAATTTATTTATTATATATTTAAAATATCTTTAATGTACTTTATTCACTATAATTTTTATTTACTTTAAAATAAAAAACAAATTTATTTTAGAAAGAAATTCTAAATAATTATTGTTTCAACTGTTCTTTCAGAAAAATGATATCAGATGCATCTCCCAAAATTAAACCTGTCATTCTTTCACGATCATTACGTCACATGCTTCTGCCCAAATTAGAACAGCTGATTTAATGTCCATAAAAAAGAATCTGATTTACATTGAAGAGACGGCGCAGAAGTTGCAAGATGATAGGAGCAGAAATCATGTGAAATTGTGGCACATGCCGACAATTAACGAGAAGGTTCACGTGAAGGATATTTCGAGGCAAAGCCAAATCACAGTACATAGAGAGCGATGAATGGTTGTTTTATGTCTTATTCGCTGCACTTACCCAATTCAGATTTTGACAGGAGATATCCTTTTGTTAAATTTTTCTCTTTCAACATAGCAGATAGCAGAAAGTTTATGTATTTAGTTGTTGATTCATCTGTTGGCTTCAAATATTGTTAAGGGTGTTTCCTTGCGGCAGATGGTTAGAAGTTCTGAGGGGTTTTTTTAGTTATTTCATATCTCTTTAAAAAAATTTAATGTAATATTTTGGGTCATATTATTGCAAAACTCTTTTAATGATGTTACAATGGTTTTTATTATCATATCAAGTGGTTCTAGGAAAATTCAACGATGGAAAATTCACCACTATGACAAATTTATCGCCAAGTAAAATTCACCGCTAGCAATTCACCGTGGCATAAAATTAAGAAAATTAACTGCATTAATATATATTAAAAAAATTTAAAGTTATCAAAATATATATTAAAAAATATTAATGCGGTAATTTTCTACCACGGTGAATTGCTTGCTGTGAATTTTACTTGGCAGTGAATTTGTCATGACGGTGAATTGCTAGCGGTGAACTTTTTGTCAGTGATGGCGATGAATTTGTCGTATGCCTTGCAAGTGTATTATTAGTTGAAATATAGGTTTTTATTATCATAGCAAGTATATTATTAGTTGAAGTAATATGGTGTTTTAATTTGTATAGTTGTGTTATATTTATATAATAGTTGTATGGTTAAAAAAATTTAAGCAACATTTAGCTGATAAAATCTAGTGGAGTTTATAAGATTCATCAAAAAGATAGAGGATCATTTTTCTTTTTGATTAGTTTCTTATTAGCTGATAGCCTATTTGTTTGAAATTTCCACCAGGATTTTCATTAGCCCAGTCGTGAATAGAATTTCTCAGCGCTAAAAATTTCTCGGCTGGCAGGGAGTTTTGCGGAGTTGTTTATGACGACGTGGAGTTTGCTAATTACGTGGGTTGGCGGTGGTGGAGTTGGTTGCCTTGATACAATGAAGCAAAATGGTAAGTGTTTGCTCACATGAGAGTTAATGCATCCTGGTGTTGTTGTACAATGGTGCAAGAGGAAGTAAATGCAATATTCAATGTTGTGGTGTGGGAAAGTATACTCTGAAATGTGTGAGAAAATATATTGATTAAGTTGTATTGTCGAAAGAGCCATTGTGGTGTTGGTTTGATAGCAAAGGCTTCATTTTATAGTAGATTGGAGGGTTTTACATTGTGGTGTTGGTTTGATAGCAGAGGCTCCATTTTATAGCAAATTGGAGGGTTTTATTATTGTTGTGCTCCAGAATCTGTAAGTCTTTTCACATGGATATTTTTCATAAATGATTAATTTATTGTTCATGTATGTTTGTATCGTTGGCGTTATACCCATTTTGGAGACTTCAAAGAGATTATGGCTTTGTATGGATGAAGAAATTGCAGTTAAATCTTCTTTCTTTCATCAAAAAATATGGCTAGGGTTAGTAATTTTTTCGCCCTTCGTTTATTGTTTGTAGTTATCTCTGTGCATCTTTGGTGTTATACCCATTAACATAGGAGCAATTGCAAATTAACATAGGAATAATTGCATATATATATATATGTATGTAGAGGGTTAGTATGAAAGTATGTAGAGGGTTAGTATGAAAGCATAAAGCTATTCAAGATAAAATTAGTTTAGTGGTTGTTAAGTGTTATTCTAATAGCTTTTTTACAATTTCTCTATTTTTCTATAATAGTTAGTGCCAAGTAATGTAGCTTGAATTTTCAATTAAGTTTGTGGCGTTATACCCATTTTGCATAGGTTATTGCTACCCATTGGCTTTACGAGTTTTAGTTAAGGTGGGTTTGTTGGCAAAGAACGTCCCTCAAATTTTGAATTGACAAGCCAACTCTTACATAAACTGCTTGTCTTGTATCAATATGTTTGATGTGGGTTTTTGATCATCTGCCATTTACTTGTGATTCTTAAGTGTTTTTCTAATAGTTCTTTTACAATTTCTTTATTTTGTCTATAATATTTAGTGCCAAATAATGTATCTTGAATTTTAAATTTACAAGCCAACTGTTACATAGATTGCTTGTGTTGTGTCAATATGTTTTATGATATTCTTTTTTCCAGTTCCGCAAAGGAAACTATTCATTATCGTAGTTCCCTCATCTATTCTCCATATTTTAGTTAAACTGGTCATTGAATTGACAAGCCAACTGTTACATAGAATACCAACTGTTACATAATGAACAGTTTGCTTTGCCGAACCATTCTGCTTCTGCATATCGAGGCAACCAACTCCACCATTGCCAACCCACCTAATTAGCAAGCTCCACCATTGTCATAAACAACCTTGGGAAATTTGTTGTAGGGAGCTTCAAACAAATGAGAACAAAAAAATATCATGAAAGATATTGATACAAGATTCAAGCTATGTTCTTTGGTAATAAATATTGAAGATAAATAGAGAAATTGTGTAAGAGGTGTTAGAAATTAACACTTATTTGCTACTAAATATTAAATTGAAAAAAAGGGAAATTGTATTGAATTCCCCATTTCATATTTAAAAATATACATATAGACAGATATATATATATACAGACCAAGACCACTGTGGCTTATTTGACAATGCAACAAAAAAATTTATATATACACATGTATATCTAAACAGATGTGTATGCTATCTTTATTTGTATTTATGTAGACTTTGATTTAAAAAAAGTTAAAAATAACATATATAAGTATTATTTAGCTTATGAGAAAATCACTACAATACATCCATAGCATTCAATGATATAGCATTGAGATGTTGTTAATAACAAAGCATTTAATGGTGCAATATGTGTAATATGTTCATAACAAATCTATAAAATTGTTTGCACTTTTCCAGTGCAATGTGCCTATCAAAACTGAATACATTGAAAAACTCCAAAAAATAGTGCACAAAACTATAGTTCAAGCCAAGAACAATGTAATTTTTTGAGGCTGCAAACATTGAATATTGTATTTGCTTGCTCCAACCATCTTGATTGCCATTGTCCAGCATCGTGAGCAACCATTTACCATTCTGATTTTGTGTTCGAAGGTGGCCAAGAGCCCCTTCTTGCATATATATTTTAATAAGTTGTAATGTTTAAAACATGTTGCTAACTTGTAGAACTTTCTCCCTCTACTTACTGTTCCTTCTTGATGTTGTGCACCTTTGTCATTATGCCCATTTTTACGGAGGCCCTTGCTTGGCATGTCAATGACTAAATAGTTAGGAATGAATATAGTATACACATCTATTTAGATATAGCAGTGTATATATAAATAGATATATACATGTGTACATATGTATATATATATATATATATATATATATATTTGGTTATGTGTGTGTTGTTTAAATTTTCAGACAAAGGGGAAATTCAATGCATATATGTACTTAATCATTTTTATTCTTATTGTTGTATATCCTATTGTTTGGATAAGAAAGGATGAAGGGACCAACTAGCAACATATACAAATATATGCATATAGGTATATTAAGAAATATACTAAAAACTACATGCATACATATATAAGCAACCTCAAAGATAAACCGATACATATAGGGATATACACATTTGCATTTATCATTTTTCTTCTTGTTGTATCTCACTATTGTTTGGACAGTATTAAATGTGGAATGGTTTACCCATTTTCATTTAATCAAATTAGTAAAATGGCTAGTAGATTATTGATATTTCTAAGTTGTCTACCAATTGCCATTGGACATTGCAATACATTAATCTTTTATTTTTATTGTGAAATAGATCTTTTAATCAGTCAACTCAAATTGCAACATTTTCTCCCTATAAAAGTTCCCACAACTATGTCTATGGAATTGGGCATTGTGGATGGGTCTCCAGAACCCCCCAAGATTGATTTGGTGACATCCCCCACAGGTTCTGTTGTAGAGTCTAGCTCTAAGGATGCCAACCGCCAACCTCCAGATCCTAATTCTATAAGTTTATATTTCCTTTTTCTTATACCTGTTGCAAATTTGTTCTTGTTTCCTTCCTCTTTTGTATTCAACTTGAACATTGCCTTCTAGTTTCTTTAATTTTATGATTCTCAAATACAGAAATGCACACCACATACCCTTTCTTGTTTATGTTTCTAGTTTTCTTGGTGTTTAGGTGTATACACACATGGTTGACCCTAGTAAAGCATATATATGTGGAAGTAGATATGCATTGATCTTTTCCAGCACATAAAAAACATCCCTTCGTAACCTATATTTTCCTTACTCCTTTTATCCATTTGGTGTAATCAAGTACATTTTCCCCGATTGAACTTGTCTTTGTAGGCTGCAAAGAAACAACCAACTTTGACTTCATTTGCAATTCATTCCATCAATGTTGGAGATGTTGTTCCCTCTCTAATCCTTCATCTCATTTCCTTTAAAAAAATAGGTGATGATGAAGGGAAAGTTGAACAATACAAGCTTGTCTTATCTGATGGACACCAAATTTGTAGGTTTTAAGAAAATATCATATGTGGGGGCAATTGTATGTGTATGTGTGTGCAGAATGAGATTCAAAAGGGTGAATTTTTTTAAATAAAGACACTCAATTTAATAGAAAAAAAAAGATTAGGGTATATAGTCATAAAAAATGCAAAATTGAAGATAGCTACAAAACTTTGGACTAATTAAATGCATCAAATATTATATTTTTGTAATTATCGGATACAAGAAGCATGCAACTGTAATGTTCAAAACATGTTATTTCTCTCATAGGCATCCATTCATATAGATTTATATGCACATCGATGGACATATATATGTCTATAGTTATCCCTGTGTTTGTGTGTGTGTGTATGTATATATATATATGCATATGTATATATGTATATATGTATATGTATATATATGTATATGTATATATATGTGTGTGTGTGTGTGTGTATACACAAACAAGATGTGTGTACCACCTTTGATTTCATCTACTACAACTGTATATTTAGAATATTACATTTTTTTGGATGTCATATACACAAAAAACAAACCAGTCAAATGCTCAAAAGGAAGTCCTACATATTAACATTGTTGTGTGCCTATTTGCATGGTGAATTTAAAACAAATTGCATTGCTAGCATAGAGAACACAACAAACACTAGAAAAATTGTCTTCCATGTATAAAGTTGAGAAGGATGCAAAGCAAGCGGATAACTTCAATGATGCACCTAATTCGAGCTACATTATTTGGTACTAAATATTATAGAAAAATTGGGAAATTGTAAAAGAGCTATTAGAAAAACACTTAAGAATCATAGGAAAATGACAGATGATCGAAAACCCACATTAAATAGAACTCTAAAATATGGAGAATAGAAGAGGTGAACTACGATAATTTATAAACACATTGTTCACAAAGAACATATAACATGCTCTATTCACACAAAATGCAAAACTGAACATACCTTCACAACTACTACACTAATTTTATCTTCAATACCTTTATGTTTTCATACTAACCCTCTGCATATATATATATATATATGCAATTGCTCCTATGTTAATGTGCATTTAAAAAATATAAATATGTAGGGGCAATTGTATGTGTATTTTTATGTAGTATCACATTTTAAAAAATACACTATTCATAAAGAACATATAACATGTCCCATCCACACAAAATGCAAAACTGAACACACATTTACAACTACTAAACTAATTTTATTTTGCATATCTTTATTCTTTCACACTGACCTATGTCATATATATATATATATATATATATATATATATATATGCAACTGCTCCTATTGACAAGTATTGATACAAGACAAGTAGTGTACATAACAGCTGGCTTGTCAATTCAAAATTCAAGCTACATTCTTTTCTATTGAATATTATAGACAAATAGATAAATTGTATTAAATTTATACTTCTTGTTGTGTTCATTTCCATTGTGCAACAACGTAAGCAAGCATTTATCACTATGCTTCCTCCTATTGAGGAAACCCAACCCTCCAGCACCGCCACCCCATGTGGTTGGGTGATCCCACAATAGTGGTTTACAATTTTTGGCCAAACTGGACACTGGAATTATTATTTTCAACTAAATTTTCACATTTGGGCACCTTTAGCGGCTAAACCATGAGGAATTTGAAGATGATTCAGACTAGAGTCTCATCACATTTTGTTTTTAGATTCTAAAAATATTTTTTTCAAAATTTTTGGAATCAGATTACACTTCTTTTTCCATCTCCCACAATTTTTTTTTTCTTTTTAGAAAACAACAATTTTAAAAAGTGACGCACACCATATAACACATAACTTTTTTTCCATGAAGGATAAAATTCTAATTCTTTTAAATTTAGATTTGTAACTCTGATATCTAGTGCTTCCACTTGGTTAGATAGTTTTTTATTGAATATTTTTTCTTTAATCAAGTTGCGAAGTCAAATCAATTACAATTCAGACATAGCGCGACCATATAACACGTAACATTTTTTATACATATCGAAATTCACATTTTTTTTGTTGGATCAAGGACTCCAATATCTGGTGCACTCATATTTTTCAATTTTTTTGTTGATAATTTGCTATTTTTCCATGTGTAGAACAAAGAGCTTCATTTTCGATGAAAAACCTATGTTTAATAAAACTAAACAAAACATACATAATAAAACCAAAACATATTAAAATTATATTCATTGGATAGCTCATTCCGAGGACTACTTGATTCTAGTTGGGTTTGTGAAGACTCCTCCATTTTCATCCTCAACCCGAGCTTTGAAGTGTAAAAATTTAGGTTTTCAAAGTGCCTGAGGGGGAGAATGAGGGAAAAGGGGGGTTCGATCGAACCCATAGGGGTTCGCTCAAACCCCTAGGGGTTCGATTAAACCTAGGTTCATTCCAACCCAGGTTTGGTCAAACCCCTAGGGGTTTGAGCGAACCCCTATGGGTTCGACCGAACCCCCCTTTTCCCTCAATTTTTTTGTCTATGCATGCATTAATTTGGTTCGCTCAAACCCTAGTTCAACTGAATGCTTTTTTGGTTCGTTCAAACCAACAAGTTTGTTTGAACCCCCAAAATCAATTTTTTTTCCATGGGCTCATTTTTGTGAGTTTTCCTTCCTCCATCAAATTATAAACCACTATTGTGGCTTCACCTGGTTAACAAACTCCACCTCCATGGGTTGTCATGGTGAACAACCCTGGGAAACTTACCGTCGGCCTTCCAGACATATTCATTTCCAGTGATGAGAAATGTTATGCACACCTAGGCTAAAGAAAATCCTGGTGGGAAACTCCGAATGGGTAGGCTAGAGATAATTTGATGGGTAAGGACTTAGGGTATATAGGCATGAAAAAATGCAAAGCACAACATAGTTGCACATCTTTAGACTGGTTATGTGCATCCAATATTGTATTCATGTAAATGTGACATATAACAATAGTGAAATAGTGAAAATGGTTAACATAGAAATTTGTAGTATACTTGTATATATATTTTTATATATTCCAATGTTCAAACCATTTATTCCTCTTGTGATCATCCATATATATACATTTATATACACATGGATACACATATATTTTGTTATATGTTTATGTGTAATTACTACTTTAAATATATCTATGGTTATACATGTATATTCATATATGCTAATATGGTTGAGCTTGTATGTATATTCCTAGGCCGTCCCAATACATTCAAGTTCAACAATCCAATCAATTACTGAATTAAAAAAGGCTAAAAAACAACATAACCATTTGTACTATATCCAACATAAAGAGAAAAAATCTTCAAAGCATCGTACAAAATACTTACAACAAAGGCTAATTGCAGCAAGCACACTTGCAACTTTTCTTGCTATCAATCTTCCCTCCCAGCTCCCATTGGCAATGGTAAATCCCACTCCTTTTTCCTTGGATTGTCTTCTTTTCCTAGGATGCCAAAGTGTGCATGGTATTTTGGTCAAAAACATACCAATATCAACATCACAAGATATGCTCAATATACAATCTCAGATCAATCCCCCTACTACACCAGCACACCAACAACACCTCAAATAAATTTTCAATGATTGCTACTTTTCTTCAGTGAAATGGTTCCAGCAATGCATAGATGCATTGTCAAATCTTGATGTTTGACAGATATGCAAAGAAATCTACATTGGGATGCACACTCATGTATCTAGTTCAACAACCATGTGTGCTAGATGTTATTCTGAAAAAGGCTCCCACTATTTCAGCTCTACAAGTGGCATGGACCTAGGCCCACAACCATTCTTGCTAAAACAACTAACATAGGTTGAAGAAATTCTTATTGCTAGGGTGGCTCCAATTTTACAAGTGTCCCACTCTAGAGGAGGGTAGCTTAAATACAATGGTCACACGATAGTCTTTTCTTAAGATATCTTGAGCATTGCAAAATTTTGTCATGCCTATTACAAGAATTTGAGGTTGTGATCATACAACGGACCACCATTGAAGGTGCAAACTATGACTGCTATGTTAATAAACATCATGTCATGGATGCATTGAAATATAAAATTTAATATGACAAATACTACAATGATGTTGAGGCTCTTAATATGTTACCTGATATTACTGTTGATGTCTCCAATTTCTTGCATACAATAGAGCCAGTTTTTGATGAAGAGCTGATACCATCAACTAGCTCAGCAAATACTGTTGAACATGAAAATGGCTCTTCAACCTTTTCATCATTTATCCCTTTCTTTCCAAATGCTACACAAGAGCTCGAAGCCATCAAACATGTATTACAAAATGAAAAAAAGGAGCAGAATATCTCGTGATGGCCTAAAATTAGCTCTTCTCCTATTAATGAATACAACTCTGAAGGTTTATTTACAATAGCTTTTCCAACATTGTTCCCCACTGGAGCAACACTTCCCCTCCAACCAAGGAATATTCAAATTTAGTTGCATGAATATGCCCTCCACTTAATGAGATATTTTTACCATAGATTTGGAAAACATGTCAGGTTTAGGAATTTCCTCTACAACTTGATAATGTGACATCGCAGTCAACATACTATTTATGTTTTCATCAGAGTGGATTTGGAAGAAAAAATCCTAAAGTTTTTGTTTGCATTGCATGAATGACTTCAAGGTGCTCCTGATGACCAAATAGTAGAGAAACTAATGTGTTTTGGTGTATTGTTACATGGGACTTTCGCCTTTTGGAACTATTGTCGGGCCCAACTATCTACAATGATTAAACAACTTGGGATACCTACCCTTTTTTTTCACTCTAAGCTATGTAGACACAAAATGGTCTAATCTACAAAATGTTTTCTCTTATGTGGCTCATTTAGCAATGGAGCCTTCAACAAAGACCTTGAGAGATAGTGTTATTCAAAATCCACATATAACATCTTTATATCTGCATCATAGATTCTCAATTCTCCATGGAGAAGTGATTAAAAATATTTTGCACACAAAAGATTATTGGTATAGATATGAATGGTAGCATCATGGATCTTCACATGTGCATGGTTTTTTATAGCTTTCAGAAGCCTCAAACATGGAGACTCTTGATTGGTCTAATCACCATGATGTTACCATGGCAAGGAACTTTTTGATAGATATGTTTCTGTGTGCAGTGTTTTCCTAACCTAAAATAATGCAGAATGAACGAAATGCAAAGGAAGAAAAGCACAAGACAACACCTCAAGATTGGCCTAGTTGAACTTGAACAAAACAAAGAAAAATAGAACTAGTTACCATGCTAAGTTGATGAAATGGTTGTCCCTATTGATTTGATCATTTGTGTGCTCCTTTAGATGACAAACAACAGGCAAGTGGATGCAAAACGATGTAGGAAACGTGAGGAATGCAATGGTGAAGATGAGTATGTGAGTTGATGCACAAAATGGATGCAAAATGAGCTCAAAGGTTGCAACAATGGAGTATGGTGTGAGAGCTTGGAGGCTTGATGGCTTGATTGATTGAATGGTGAATGTGTTGCAAATGAGGTCAAAATCCTCTAATTTTAGGGGAAAGGCCAAATGGAATGAAGGGCTAGGATTTATCCACCATGGACAAGATGAAGGGCTATGGTGAGTTGAGGACTCACAAGCCCTCACATCTTGCCAATTTTCAATAAGGTGTAAAGGGGGAAGGTGATGTGGAGGTACTTTAGAGTACCTTGGGATTGAGACAAGATCTCCTCATAAAGGAGGTCCTTGTCCCCATGTGTGAGATGTGACACATGAGGAATTTAAAATTCCTCAATCATCCACATAGGGAAGAGAAAATCCTTGGAGGAATAAATGTGAATTTTTAATTCACATGGGGAAGAGGTTACCTAGTCTAAATGGAGAAAGCATTAATGATGGTTGACTTAGGGCTATGCCATAAATGGAATGGGGATTATGTTGACCTAATCATGTGATTAAAGTTGTGAAAATAGGTGATTAAAAGCATTAATGATGGTTGACTTAGGGCTATGCCATAAATGGAATGGGGATTATGTTGACCTAATCATGTGATTAAAGTTGTGAAAATAGGTGATTAAGGAGGCTAATGAAGGATTAAGGGCAAGTTGCAAGTTATGGAGGATGTGACATTAATCTTAATTAAATGTGTGCACATCCTAATCATGGATTATTTAAACTAATCCAGATTAAAAGGAGATTATGGAGGATGGGACAAGGAGAGAGAAAAAGATGAATTTAAAATTGATTTAAATTCAAAAGGCCAAATGACTAAATTAAATAAATTGAAGCATTTATTTAATTTAGAGAGGAAGGGACCAAAAGGTAAAGTATTTAGTTATTAAATTAAATACCTTAGGAACCTTAGGAACCTTAGGAACATAAGAGATATTAATTAAATAAATTATTTAATTAATGTCAATGGGGGATGCGAAATAGAAAAAATAAAGGGATGAATTTGACTATACGAGAGAGGTCAAATTTAGATATCTACATTTTGCCCCTCTTCAAAATACTATTAGAATAATAGTGTTTCAAAGAAAAATAAAATACAGGCGACTTGATAGAAGAATGGACTAGTAAAATGATTCCCCAACATGGGAAAAGTTGTGTTGGTTGTCTAATTGTGGAAGAATGAAGGGAGATTCCCCAGTGTCACAAGGGAATGATTATGATAGACAAACGAAGGAAAATAATAGAGTGTGCCCCCTCGAGAGGGTAGATGGGGAAGAAAAAGGTGCCCCAAGTGACATCCTGATATGAGGAAATGGAGGGTACCAAATGAAAGAGCTCGAAAAGCCATGAAGAATGGATTTTGAACGAAGAAAAATTGACACACGGTGTGAAAATGGTGGCCCGCAGAAGAAAGGAAATTAATTAAATCAAAAAGAGGTTAAATAAAGGGTAAAAAGACCCAAATTTTAAAAAGGTTAAAAAAAGGGGAGGACAAGTTATACATAGTAATTTTAGAAATGACTATTCATCCTTTGCACACCTAGCAGTTGAGTGAGAGAGAGAAGAGGAAGAAGGTGATGAGGATGGTTGATGAGTATGATGACAAGATCATCCATCGAGGCGATGAGGTGTGAGTATACTATCACAAACACATGGTACCCCACTAGGTTAGTTCCAAAACTCTCCTTGTGATTTTGAGCAAGATTTTTAAATTTTTATGCAATTTGAAAATCTGGGTTTTGGGGATTGGGTAGGTTAGAGAAATGGGTAGTTGGCGAAATGCAATTTTGCCCAAGTTTTTAGACAAAATTTCCTATTAGATCGGTGGCCAAGGGGAGGTGAATTTACCCATGTAAGGGGTGAATTTTCCCAAAAAAGATGGGAAGAAACCCTAGAAAGGGAGAAGATGACACAAAGAGGGGCGAATTCACCTATGAGTTAGGTAAATCCAACCGAAGAAAATGGATACAGGGAGGCAAGGGTGGAGTCGCCTGTAAGATAGGTGAAGTCACCCTTAAGATAGGAAAAGTTTCCCGTTCGGGCGACAATGGGAAAGTATGCCTGTCAGACAGGTGAACTCTCCCATCGAGCAACAATAGGCAGGTTCGCCAATTAGACAGGCGAAATCACCCATTGAGTAGCGACAAGCGGGTTCGCCTGTTAGATGGGAAAACTTGCCTGTCTAGGTTATGATAGGTGGGTTCACCTGTCAGACTGGCGAACTCACCCATCCGGGAAGCGATGGGTGGGGTTGCCTATCAAATGGGAAAACTCGCTCGTCCGAGCATGTTAAATGAGCGAAATGAATGTTAAAAGGGTGAATTTTTCCAATACATAGGTGGATTTTCCAGACTTAGAAAAGGCAGAGAAGAGTCGGGGGAAATCCATGAGTAAAACCTGGGGTAGGGAAGTAAAAGGAGAAAAGAGAAAAGAGAAATGAAAGTCAGGAGATTGAGTGAAAGTGACTGACATGTTGTTTGATGTGGGTGGAACGTTTTGACACCCTGTAGACATGAGAGAGGTGTTCAATGGTCTTGGAGGTGATGATTACAGCTATGAATGGCGAGGATCATGCAACACTAGCACGAGCAGGATTATTACATACGCTTGGATATCCCACTATTAGAGTACACCGAGCACTATTGACTGCACTGATGGAGTGATGGAGCTATGAGACATCCACATTCCATCTCCTGATAGGGGAGATGGCAATCATGCTAGAAGATGTATGGAGGATTCTACAATTGTCGATAGCTGGTCACCTTGTGAGTTGGACAAGATCAGAGGGGTAAGAGTGAGATTGGAGCCTACAAGTCCTCTTCGAGCAAGTAGACCTGCTGATTTAGGGAGCTGAGTTGGATTTGGATTGGTGCTTAGGATTAGGAGTGCCAACATTACCATTATATCTTTGTGGGTTGATTAGTGGGATCCTGATGCTAGATAGGAGTGGGAGGTTCTACAGCCTCAAGGTGATTGAGATTGTCAGACATATTATGGAGTAGAGGGAGGGGGAGTTCACATGGGGCACATGTGTACTGGCAAAGCTATATAGAGACATGCATGTGGTGTGCTATCAATGAGCACTCAACATGACACATGTGACACTGTTTCAGATTTGGGCATGGGAGCACATCAGTGTGGCTAGGCTAAGGATATTGGTGGCAAGGACACATGATGAGATGCTTCCAGTAGAGTACTGCTATGGGTTAGAGTACGATTGGAAACTACATTACCAAGACACTAGTGATCTAGAGAAATGGAGGAGGAGATTGGATGACCTATAGGAGGACCAGATCATATGGAGACTGTACATGTAGCGACAGTTTCATGTTGGAGTCAGAATGAGAGGAGACACAAGGGATACTTCTTCACAGTATCCTACTTGATTGGGAGGGACCCACACATAGTGGAGATGCACAGGGTAGATAGAGTGATAAGGCAGTTAAGGTTACAACAAGATATCCTGTGAGGACCATAGCGGTTCAAATGGATTACCTAAGAGTGACCATGGGGTGATCTGATCAATGTAGAGTTCACTAGATAGCAATGGGAGGAGTTTCAATAGGTACCATACCCTAGAAGAGTAGGGATAATAGATACAAGGATGATGGTGAGATACTCTATGTGGTTGGCACATCACCGACCGCCATTGATTATGACGTTGCATCATATCAGAGGGGCACTAGGCTATGGTTTAGAGGATGAGAGGAGGTTGGGAGGACAATGAAGAGTTAAGAGGAGAGGAGGATGACAGAGGAGAGTACAAGAGGAGGCAGAGGCAGAGGAGAAGAGAGAGGACCGATAGGGGATGGGGTAGGGGGAGGCGATGGAGATGGATGCCCTGGATGTACATCCACTGGCCATAGTACCATACTTACCACCACCACCAGAGGATCCAACTGTACTATTGATAGGGGCTCTAGCGAGGTTGTGGATCGCAGAGCACAAACTCAGGGATTCAGAGGCTGATAGGGATAGACTATGGGCAGAGGTGGACAAGGTGCAGGCAGAGGGAGAGAGGGACTACATAGACCTAGTGTATGCGGTAAGAGGGAGAGTACAGGTGTTGGTGGTAGAGAGGGACAAATTGCAGGCCAACATGACAAAACTACAAGCAAAGAGACCATGGAGAGTTGGCGGATCAGGTATCTATAGAGGTCTTGGAGGAGGCAAAGAGAGATATGGAGGATCTGAGGAGGTAGGTGTCAGAGTTACTGAGGGAGAGGACCGAGTTGAGGTAGGAAAAAGATGAGCTCCGAGACAGAGTAGAGGTGGAAAAGAAGATAGTTGGGGATGTAGGGTTGGTGCTAGAGAGAGTGGAGGCCATGATGGCATAGATGCAGACATTGTAGGGTGAGAGGTATGTAGTAGAGGCACAAGTGCATGCTTTATAGGATGAGAGGGAAATGATAGTAGGAAAGATACATACATTGTAGCAAGAGAGGGATGTAGCAATGGCACAAGTACATTCCCTATAGGGTGAGAGAGACATAGCAGTAGATCAGATGGCATGAATGTAGATGCAAATTAACCAGCTGATGTTGGGGTAGGATGCCTGGGAGTAGAAGAGGAGAAAACCAACTGGGTTATGGGATAGATACAGAATGGAGTGAGATGCGGCCAGGATACAGGTGCTAGCGAGGGATGAGTACATGCAGAAGTCCAATTATTATATGGTAGCCTATTTTAGAGAGGTTCTAGATTAAGCACGACATGTACCTCCCTACATCAGAGTGGTGCCACAAATGCTAGTACCATCACAGTCACTAGGAACACATACATGGGGATATAGTAGTTATCGAGAGACACCTCCATGTATGGGGCCAGTGCCAGATTCATCACATAGATTAGATGTGAGCAGCTCAGGGTAGAGAGGACAGCGGATAGATGAGAGGATATAGGTTTTTCTGATAGGTGTAGGGTGGATGTGCAGTACAGGGGGATAATGATCGCATTTGATTTAGAGCCTTGTACTTGTATTTTATTCGATGATTATTGATGTATATGATGGACATGTATTATGGATCATGTGATGGAAATTACATTTTGGTATGCGATAGCCCTTATTGACACCATGTTTTGCTCATGTGATGGATGATTTATTTATGCATATGTATATGTATGTGATTTTATTATGGATGACTATGATGATGATGTGATATATGCATATGTTTATGATGATTTATGTTTATTCTTATGTGGATGACATGGATGATATGTATGATGCCTAACATTTTTGATGCAGGATGTGATGAATGGTTTATGATATTATGTGTGATGGATATAAATCTAATGATTTATGATGCAGGATGTAATGTATGCCATATATTGATGAGATGGACTATTATGAAAATGAATTGATAATAAAATGAACCTAAGATGCTTAGAATAACCAATTAAGATTAATCTAAACAATTTAAAATGAATATGAGATGATAATGCACATTGGATGAGATGCAACATATGCACTGAATTGATAGTGACATAATCATAAGATGCTTAGAATAACCAATTAAGATTAATCTAAACAACTTAAAATGAATAAGATATGACAATGCACATGGGATGAAATGAAATGCCATGGACCTAGGATGCTAGATGGGATGCAATTAAATTCCTTACAAACATTAATAGCTAAATGAAATGTAACAGTGACATGAGTGTAAATAAGGGCATGCATAGTGATGGAAGCTGATGGAAAGCTGACTTTATTTGCATATCATACTTGCTTTGGCTTATTGGAAAGTACTTTACCTGTAATCATTATAAAATTAAAGAAGAATGGGTGTGGAATTGCACCTGTCAAGAATCATAGGTATCCTGAGAAGAAAAGAGGATGAAAGATGAATGTTTGCACAACCAAAATCACAAGTCATAGGTTAGGGACAAAAGGGATGAAGGATAAATGAAATGCAATGGAATGGAAAATGAAATACATTCCTAATGTTATTTTCCATTTTCAGAGCACTAATTTTTTCTATAACCTGAGACACAATACGCAAGGGTATGTGGAACCAAGGTAGATTAGTGTCTAATGCATGAAACAAACACAACTAACAAGAAGGGTATCCCAACACCCCAAATTCACGATGACTTTGGTCAAGCCAGGCATTGGGATAACCACAAGCACAAAGGATGCCCCAACATAACACAAGACCACAGGGATCTTGGTGGGTACTACGTGGGACAACCAAGTAGACAACAAAGAAGAAAAGATCAAGATATGCCCCTATGTTTACCAATCAAAGTGAACCATAATATGATGGATCATTGTGACCCTGATAAGGTATAATAGGGAGCTCAAATGATAAACAAAATACCAAAAGCATCAAGAGAAAGCAATCAATTTCAAATGTCCTTTGCCATGGGGTTAAGAGGTCTATGGGATTGATGTGGTCTAATGAGGAAGGATGCATCTTGTTAAGACCAAGGATGGAGACTAAACTAAAAGATCAACATGACACATGATACTTGAAACCGATTGAATCTAATGATACTAGTGGATCTCATTTGTGAAGAACTAGCTTGATAAGGACATACCTTGATGACAAGACACATGACATGAGAGTCACGAGACAAGACTGACACACCCTAAAGACCTAGGGGTTCGAGGGCTGATCAAAGATTAGCCTTTCCTACATGAAAGTGTAGAGCCCTCGTAGTTCAATAAAAGACCATGGATAAAAGAAGAAAGAGGATAATGGAGAAAAATGATGGAAGATAAAGACCAGACAGACAAAATCCCCAGGGGAGGATCAAATGATCAACCTTGCCTACATGAAAGCGTAGGGGCAACATAGTTCAAAAAAGATCAATGACAAAAGAAAAGACAAGACAAACAATGAACAAACGATTGACATGATAGGATGGATGAAAGCCCAAGGGGCTAATCCAAGTTATTTTTCAGTCTATACTATCTCAGATACTACAAAACTAACGAGGATATCCATTAGGGAAGAAAAGACTGCGACTGGATGAAGGCGTGAGTAGTCAGATTCATTACAAAAGTCATGATGGGATGACACCTAAGTGAGAATCAAAATAATGGAGGATCCTAGAAAGACACAAAGGATAGACATCACACAAAATTATTTAATTCCTACAAATCCAAAATCAGTCTGGAGACAGTGATATTTCAAATTAACTTGACTCTTAAATTTTAATAACTTCTTGTCATGTCATGGACAACAAATGAAAGATAGGATGAGACCTAATGATGAATGACATGATGAAGGATCCTAAATGGAGGAAAGAGACTGATCGACAACAAGGACAGTTGAATAAGCTTAGATTAGGATAAAATCTCAAGATGATGGATAGTAGATGCAAATCATCCAATGCTCAACCAAAACATACCAAGTGGTGGGATAAAGGGATGCAGATGAAAGGAATGGATCAAAAGGAAACTAGGATTTTATGTAAGGATGGGATGGATGAAAGCATAAAGTAACTAGGACATAAGGTAGATAATGATTAAGCCATATATGAATGGTGCTCTTTACCAGGTTTTCACCAATTGTACTTATCCAAAGTGCCACCAAAGGTGGTTTTCACCATAGGAATAATTATTTCTCTTTACTATTTTTGGATTTATTTTATTTTATTTTTTGGGTATTTTTTGGATTTTGGTAGGATGGGATAACCCAGATGACTTAGGTGTAAAACCTTTTCAGGTGCATGATATTAATGGGCTCCTCTAGGGGCTCTCCTTCAGGTGTGGCAAGTCTATATGCTCCAAATCCATATTTTTCTTTGATGACATAGGGACCCAACCAATTTTCCTCAAATTTTCCTTTTTTGTCTCGGTCCTTCTGGGTATGTTGATTCTCCTTAAGAACTAGATCACTAACATTGAATTGGTGAGGATGAACCTTCTTATTGTAGCTTCTCTTAAAAAAATTATAATATTCTTGAAGATGATTGTATGCTTTGACCCATTTTTTCGTCTAGGAGTTGCAACTGACTTAGTCACAAAACCTAATAATTTTCATCACTGATGAGGTTCTTCAAGGATATTCTCAATGAGGGGACCTCAACCTCAATCGAAAAGATGGAATCGACACCATAGATAAGGGAATATGGAGTTGTGCCGGTAGGAGTGTGGATGGAAGTGCAGTAGGCCCAAAGGGTAGGACAGATATGAAGGTGCAAATCTCTACCAGCATTGTTAACCACCTTTTTAAAGATCTTGATCAAGGTTTTTTTGGTAGCCTCTACTTGACCATTACCTTGGGGGTAATAGGGTATGGACCAATGATGTTGAATGTGAAAGGTGTCACATAGGTGTTTCATGGCCTAGTTCTTAAATGGCTTCCCATTATTGGTGATGATGGTGGATGGAATTCCATATTTGTAGAGGATATGGAAAAGGATGAATTTGGATATCTAAGTACCCTAAATTTGAGAGAGTGGCATTGTTCCCACCCATTTGGTGAAGTACTTAGTGGCAGTGATAATGAATGTGTGGTCATCAAAATATGGAGGGTATATCTTGTTGATTAAGTCAAAACCTCATTGAGAGAAGGGCCATGGTGCTATGGGAGGTTGCAAATCCTGAGTAGGAATATGTATCAAATCTGCATGTTAATGGCAAGGTACACACTTCTTCACGAACTCACAAGAATCATGGTCTAGTGTAGGCCAATAGTAACCAGCTCTGAGAATTCTTTTAGATAAGGTCATACCATTTGAATGGGCCCCACAAACACCACTATGTACCTCTGTTAATGTTGTGTGAGCTTTGATCTCATCTAGACACCTAAGAAGGATTCCATCATACCCATGACAATAAAGCGTATCACCTATGATAGTGTAGCAGGAGGCACGTTGGATGAAATATCTTCATTGGTTATGTGTAAGATTGGGGGGTAAGATTTTATCATGAAGGTAGGTGTAAATGCCGTGATACCATGGTGACATAGGACCTACAATGTCACACACCATTTCACTCTTAGTAATGTCATAAGCTTGGATTAAGAGTTGTTTGACTAGGGACTCATAGTCCATTCAGTCTTTTGGCATGTCAATTAGGAATCAATTATAGCCATTACATTAGCTACTTTATTCTACACTCTAGGGATCTAGTCGAATTGGATAGAGGTGAAGTACATTTTGAAATCATCCACCATGTGCTTGTAAGGTAATAGCTTACCATCTCTTGTCAGAAACTCATCATTAACTTGTTTGATGATCAACTGGGAATCACCAATGATTCTTAAGTGAGTGATGTTCCATTGGATTGCATTTCTAAGACCTATGAGAAGATCTTCATATTCTGCTATGTTGCTCATGCATGGAAAAGCCAACCTGAATGACTTCGGGATATAATCACTTTGTGGGGTGACAAACAAGAGGTCTGCTCCCAATTCATTGTGTGTGTAAGACCCATCAAAGTAGAGTGTCCATATGGCCACTTCTATTACTATGAAGACCTCTTCATCAGGAAATTCTATTACCAAAGGATACGCATCTACCAGGGGAGTGTCTACTAGTTGATCTGCTATCACTTTCCCTTTAATATCCTTTCAGTCAACATACTCTATATCAAATTCACTCAATAGCATGACCCACTTAGCCATGCGACCAATCAAAGTTGTCTTGGATAACATATATTTGAGTGGATCAAATTTTGAGATCAACTTTACGAGATGATTAAGCATATAGTGTCGAAGCTTTTGTGAGCTAAAGACCACAACTAGGCAAGCCTTTTCCATCAAAGAATAATTGAGCTCATAACCTACTAGGGTCCAACTAATGAAATAAATTGATCTTTCTTTGCATGACTCATCATGTTGGGCTAATAATGCCCCCGGTGAAATTGAAGTAGCTGAAATATACAATAGGAGTGGTTTACCTAGAATTGGTAGAATAAGGATGGGTGGATGACCCAAATACTCCTTGATTTTTTTGAAACCAAGCTGACACTGTTGATCCCACTTGAAGGTAGTTTCCTTTCTTAGGAGATGAGTGAATTATTGGAATTTGTCAGCTCACTGAGCTATAAACCGTTGAATGGACTGTAGCTTGCCTTGAAGGCCCCTTAACTATTTTAGATTGCATGGTAGAGGCATGTCCATGATTGCCTTGACCTTAGTAGGATCAACCTCTATGCCTCTTCTAGAGATGATGAAACCCAATAATTTTCCTAATGTGACCCCAAAGACACTTCGGATTTAGACATAGCTTATAGTGCTCTAGGCACTCAAAGATCTTTTTGAGGATCAACGGGTGCTCTTCTATTGTTCTTGATTTCCCCAGTAGATCATCAACATAATCCCCCATTATGATGTGAATAATGTCATGGAAGATGACTGTCATGGCATGTTGGTAAGTTTCCCCTACATTCTTGAGGCCAAAGGGCATGACATTATAACAAAATGTGCCCCAAGGTGTGGTGAAGGTTGTTTTATTGTAATCCTTGAGCGCAATTCTGATCTATTTATATCTAGAGAAACCATCCATGAGGGATAACATCTCATGTCCTATGGTTAAATCAACCAACATGTCAATGTTTGGTAGGGGGAAATCATCTTTAGGACATGCTTTGTTGAGGTCCTAGAAATCTGTGCAAATATTGATATTCCCATTTGGTTTAGCAACTGGCACTATGTTGGAAATCCAATCAGAGTATCTGATGGGTCTTATGAATGCAGCTTCTAATAGTTTCTCCAACTCTTTCTTGACCAATAGAGTTACTTGTGGATGCATTTTCCTAAGTTTTTGCTTGACAGGTTTTGCATCTAGATGTACATCCAAGTGATGTACCACTAGAGTAGGATCAAGACCTAGCATATTTGAATATGTCCACACAAAATTGATAATGCCTTCCTTGAGAAGCTAGATAATGGTAGAGTATTCTTCTTTTGATAGTGACTTGGCTACATATGTGACTTTTGGATCTTCTCTAGTTCCCAAATTTACTTCTTTTGTTTTCTTGATCAGAATAGATGATTGGTCAGATAGTTGAGTTCCCAAAAGGGGAAGATGAATGTCCCTATCTTCCAGTGCCTCATTGAGGTTTTCACTGTTAGATACACCCTTTGTTTTTACTTTTTCTAAGTTAAGAAGCACCTCAGGGAGGTTTTCACTAGGTGACCCTTTTTTATTTTGTTTCTACTTATTTCTTCAGTTAGGGCATTCATCCTCCCCCAATCCCATAAGATGCACGTATGTATCCATTGAGGGAAAAGTTTCAATAGGTGTGCTACCATGTAGGTACCAATCTATGAGCTCAGGATGGCAAAGATATAGGCTAATGGAGAGGATGAATAAGCAATCAAAGATGGACGAAAGGTCTACGTGATCCACGTCATCATACGCATGTATGATGGATTCTTCTTCAAGTATTTCTTCAAGGAGACCATTGTCAACACCAACATTGTTAGAAGCCCTAGTTGATGGAATGGGGACCTTTTGTTTTATGTCATTGCCTAAACCCAAGTATACACAACTAACTGCTTCCATGGTTTAGGAAAAGACATTCTCTTTGCACCCTATTTATCAATGCTTAATGGGGGGTTGTTCGGCCCTAGCTAATCAAGCATCTCTGGAGGCAGGGTAATTTCTACCATCAGTTGGTAACCCTATGACCTTTGCAATTCGTTCCTCTATTGCCACAACTTTCAACCCTTTTACTATGGCTTTCCCTTTTGAAAATGTCTAGGTGAATTCAAGGGAAATTCTTTCATCAAAGCCATCTAGTTTCAAGAAGTAATCTGCCCATCCACAGTTTCTAAATTTAACCAAGCATTGTGCATCCTGCAATAAAATGTCATGCATCATGAGTTCATTTTGAATTAACCCACCTCCCATTGTTTGCAATCAAACAAATTATCTGTGGAATTTTTCCTGCAATTCCTATTTGAAAATCAAGCTCACTTTCTTGCAGCACCTACTAAATTTCTAGTGCCAATATCAACTGAATTTTCTTTTCTTTGTTTCACCTTTTTTCTTGCAACTCAAGATTACAATAGGGCAATAATGGCAAGAAAATGAGTGATAAAAAGGGAATTATGATGGGAAGCAATCACGGATGCAGTTATTGTCACTTCACACATGCAAGCCATCCTTTCATTCAGATTTCAGAACAACTCATTTCAAATTTTCTGACATGGCCTAGTATAAATTGACACATGGGCAATAAATTCACAAAATATTTGTATCTTTTTCTTTCCCCTCCCCCCAACCTAAATTTGGGCATGTGTCCACACATGTGAGATGGGAGTGGTGATTTGACAGGGAATGATGGAATTTTATGTAAATTTCTATACTAACATACAATGATTAAATGAATGCACTTAAAAGATGATTAAAGATATCAATTAATGCACACATACCTAAATATGTGGAAGATTTTCTACAAAGATCATGAAGAAAGAATTGCTTGTCTTGTGGGAATAAATTGAGCAATTAATGAAAATGAAGTGGAGTGAGGTGACGTGGAGTGAAGTGATGGAAGAGAGAGAAAGGTGGTGATGGATGGGTGGATGGGCAGATGGATGAAGAAATGGACTTCCACTTAAGTGAAAGTATTTATTATGAGAGAGTAGGTACCTTAATTAGCCAAAAGGAGGGATGCTAGGTCCACTGCCTTCAGTTGTAGGAAGCTCGGGTGCTGAAGCTAAGTGAATTATTGTAGGAACTATTCTTTGGAAACTGTCTTGTGATATAATCTGAGGTGATGACCATTGAAAAGTAATTTAAACTTGGCAGGTTCAATGGTAGTAAGCTAAAAATCTCCATTAGGAAATACCTCAGCAACTTCATATGGTCCTAGCAACCTTGTCTGCAACTTTCCTGCATTGTCCTGGTATCTTGAGTCATAGAGTAAAGCCCAATCTCCTGGTTGGAATTTCTTTTCCTTGATAAATTTTTCATGCCACTTGATTCTCTAATTCTGCACCACTTCTATATGTTGCAGGGATTCTCTTCTTATCTCATCCAAACTGTTTAGCTACATGATTCTTTCTCTTTGTGCCTCAAACATATCCATCCCCAAATCTATTGTAGTGTGCAGAGTCTTATATTCAAATTCAATTGGAATCATAGCTATCTTTCCATATAGCAACTCAAATGGGGTGAAGCCCGTAGTTGTTTTCTAGGTTGTCCTATAGGCCCAAAAAAAATTTGGTAATCTATTTTCCCAATCCTTTCTATGAACTAATGTTTTAGTCAGAATGGCTTCAATCTCTTTGTTGGTCACCTCAACTTGGCCATTAGCCTGTGGATGATAATTAGTAGACTTCATGTGCCTTATGTTGTACTCATTAACTAGTGTTGCAACAAGGGTTAATGTGAATTGTGCCCCTTGATCAGTCACTATTTCTCTTGGGACTCCATATCTTGTGAAAATTTCCTCATAAATAAATTTTGCAACCTTGTTATCTCTTGCATGCTTCATGGCCTTAACTTCTACCAATTTTGTCACATAATTAGTGCATACCAATATATAAGACTTACCATTTGATGGAGGATCAATTGGTCCCACAACATCCAATCCCCACTTGTCAAAGGGAGTGATGACTACCTAAGGGAATATTGGCATCTCATCAGACCTAGTTGGCTTTCCCATTCTTTGACATCTATCACATTTTATGGTATACCTTCCAACATCCTTATGGAGTGTTGGTCAATAATATCATGTGTTCAAAACCTTCATTATTGTCCTCTTGGCTACAAAGTGTCCTCCACATGGTTCGTTGTGACATGCATGCAAAATGTCACGTGTCTCATCTTCTCTCACACACCTCCTCATGACATGGTTAGGTCCAGTATAAAACAAACATCCAACAATCCAAGAGAAAGGAAAAGATTATTCAATGAGTTCCCTTTTCTCTTTTGGAGAGAAGTGAGAAGGAACTCTACCTATGACCAAGTAATTGGCTATGTTAGCATACCAGGGGGTTTGTACATTGAGGGAGAATAGATGATCATTAGGGAAAGAGTCATCTATGGGTTGATTATCTTTTGATGTAGTTATCCTTGAAAGAAAATCTGCAACAACATTGGCCTTCCCTGGTTTATCCACAATGGTTATATCAAACTCTTGCATCAACAATAACCATCTTTCCAATCTACCTGTGATCAAAGGTTTATTCATTAGATATCTAATGACTACATGATCAATGTGCACAAAGATTTGGTAGCCTGGTATGTAATGTCTGAATTTTTTCAGTGCATAGATTACTTCCAGCATTTATTTTTCTATCACTGTATAATTGAATTTAGCTCCTTGTAGATTTTTTCTAACAAAGTAAATGGCATTTTCAACAGCTCCCTCTTTCTGTCCTAAAACTACTCCTATGGCATAATTGGATGCATCGGTATGGATGTGGAAAGGAAGCTTCAAATTAGGCACTTTGAGTACAAGAGCATGAGTCAAAGCTACCTTCAAGTTAGAAAATGCCTTGTCATAGGCTGCAGTCCACTAAAATTTAACATCTTTAGTGAGAAGAGTGTACAATGGTGTTACTACCTTGCTGAAATCCTTGATGAAACTCCTATAATATCTTGCATGACCCAAGAAACTCCTAACATCTTTATGTTTTGTAGATGTGGGAATATTTGTGATTACCTCAATCTTTGCAGGATCTACTTGAATTCCCTTATGGGAGATGTAGTGGCCAAGAATTATACCTTCCCGCATCATCATGAAACACTTTTCACTATTTAAGGACAATTTTTGGTCTTTACATCTTTGTAGGACCCTCCTGAGATTTTCCAATGCTTAATTAAAATCAACACCATAAGTGGTGAATCCATCCATATAAATTTCTATGCAATCATGAGAAATGTCCAAGAAGATGCTAATGACTGCCCTCTGAAAAGTTGCAGGTGTGTTGCATAAGCCAAATGGGAGCACCGAATAGGAATAGGTCCCCCATGGACAAGTGAATGTAGTCTTCTCCTAGTCCTCTGGTGCAATTTGGATCTGGTTGTAGTTGCTGAATCCATCTAGAAAAGAAAAGTATTGATTTCCTGCAAGTGTGTCCAAAACTTGATCAATGAAGGGTAAAGGAAAGTGATCCTCCTTGGTCGCAGCATTAAGTTCCCTATATTCAAAACAAACTCACCATTTTCCTCCCTTCTTGGGCACATCACTAATGGAGAAACCCATTGACTATCTAAAATGGGGTAGATAAATCTTGCATCTAGTAATTTCTGCAGTTCTCCTTTCACAATCTCTCTTCGTGCAGGGTTAATTCTTCTTTGTGGTTGTCTTATTGGGGTGCAATCATCTCTGATGTAAATTTTGTGTGTACAAAGTTTAGGATCCATTCCCTTCATATCATGATAATCCCATGCAAATGCATGTTGATGGGTCCTTAATAGGTTTTTCAATAACAATTGTTGTTTTTCATTTAATTTACTATTAACATTCAAATATTTTCCTTCTATCACCTGTACTTGTGTAGTTAACTCTATCATGGCTGCTTCATTAACACTTGGTACCTTTAGTTCATATGGAAGCAATGCATAGGACATACCTGTTGCTATAGGAAGTCTTTCTGCAAGAATAGTGGGTGTAGGAAGAGTCGTTGTAGGAAGTCTATGCAGGAATAGTGGCTCTAGGAAGGGAATCTATAGGAAGAACGTCTACAGGAGTAGTGGCTGCAGGAAAAGCAGGAAGAAGTGTCTTCACTGGAGTAGCAGAATGAGAAGATGATGCTTCCTCTACTTCACATTAGTTCTAAATGATGTTATCCAATACTTAATCCTCATCTTGGAGCTGCATGAAGGAGCTTCTACCTAGCATCACAAGCCACACCACATATTTAACTTCCTCAGCCTCCTATAATGATCTTAATAACTAAGCCTTTACAGACATGATTTAGACATTGGACATCTAACCTAATTAGCCATTTCAACCATCATGAAGGTGCATTTAACTTGTCAACCTAGGGACGCGAACTTGAAATGGGTCAGCACAGTACATGTGCACTAGGAACTCAAAGTAGCCATTCTATTCTATAGCTAAGGAACACACAATATTGAAAGTAAATTGCTTGAAAAAAATGCTAAACATCAATCAATGACTATGCTAAGCTGAAATGCATAACAAGAATGAAAATATGAGCAATAGACATGATACTACTTTGTCTACTTTGGCTATAGGAACAGTCATAGAATGAAATTCTAGTGGCTGCAGGAATAGTCGATGCCAAATTTCTAACTAAGTACTAAACAACAAATAATGCTAAAATAATGCTAAGCTAATAAGATGAATTACTCACCAAGTGGGCCCCCTTGGATAAGTATCCTCTAAAACTAATGAAAACTCAGATGCTCAAACTCAAAACTTTATTTTATTCACTGTGAATCATGCTTACAAAATGGTAATGTATCTATATTACTAAAAACTAGAGAATGAGAGTACAATATCAAATCATGCAACCTCACGAAAAAGTAGCATTAGATCATTATTTATACTAACAACTAAACAAGGTAGTCAACTCCACGACTGGGAGGACACCATTTAGGGAAAACAAACAAAATTGAGTGATGGTGGTTACACATGCATGGAATCTAGTCAGACATGTAGGTCCAAATGCAAATCCAACACATTAGTAACGCCCATGCATACTCAATCATTAAAGTCCACTATAAGGTGGTTATGTTTAGTTGCATGAAGAATCTTCTATCGTCAACTATTTTTGACTTGGAGCGATTCCTTTGCTAGACGTTATGGTTCACACCAAGCTAGCAGTGTCTTCCTTAACTTGGCATATTAAATTTGCATGGAAAGGTTAGTACACATAATAACTGCACATCTATAATCAACTTTAAGGGACATTCATTAATGATCTAATTTAGGATCTATGAAAATTGCATTGAATGCATAACAATTACAATTTAAAAATCCAAATTACTAAAATGAAATCAACACCACAACATGATTAAACTAATGGAATTGATAGAAAGACAAAATTCAGAATGAGACACAAGCAAGAGAGAATGCAAATAGCTTGATAATGAAGTTCGTCATAAGAACAACTACGTCTCTGGGCCCCTCTCCAAAGAGGAGACCGATCCGATTGAAATCTTCAAAAATTTGGCATTACATCTATTTACAAGCTTTTCCCTTCAAGCACGATGGAATTCCAGCATTCTCCCGACGTACAGGATCAACAATTCGTCTCTCTAGAAATTATCTCAAGTCTTCAACACCTGAATCATGTATAATCTGGATGATCCCCTAAATCCTCTAACACCCCCCTTTTTATACAAAAAAATTACTCAATTGGGCTAATAACCAATTGATTTACAAATATCACCTTATCTCCCAATTTTACATAAAATATTCACTAATCTCCCTTATTTACATATTAGGATTTATTAATAATCCTAATTAATCTCTTAAAATTATTTAAGCCCTTCATTTTATCCTTTTCGGGCTTTTGTTGTTACAAGGATTTTCATTTAAATCCTTATAAGTTTGATTGTTTTATTTTTTTTAGAGGGATTTGTTTGTTTTAGGGGTATTCAATTTTGGAGCTTTAATAAAATCAACAGAGTTCCATTTACAGTTCAAAGCCATTGAATGGCTTATCGCTGCATATTAATTTTGTTAGCCAGATGGTTCGGGGTTCCAAACCCGTTGGCTCATTTTTTTCTACCAACTCCAACTATTTCCATAACAAAACATACCCGCCTCTATACATAGTTAAGCGTCGGTAGTTTGGTGCAACGGTTCAGCGGGAGTTTTGGCGATGAGTGGTGGGGGTCCGAATCCCCCCACATACTTCTTTTGTTCAAACAAACTAACTAACTTTAAACCTGCTAGAGGAGAAGAAAGAGGCCACATGGCATGCCAAGGAGGTGCCACGTTGTGAATCCTGATTCACTAACAAAGCTGACGTGTCCATTGCCATGGTGTCGATGTGTCCACCAACTATGCACTGACATGGATGATGACGTTCTTGATGCTGATGTGTCCACCAACTGTGAGCCGATGTGGACGATGACATGTCCGCCAACTGTGCATCGATGTGGATGATGGCATGCCTAATGCTGATGTGTCTACTGCCATGGTATTGATGTGTCCACCAATTGTGCGCCGACATGGATGATGGCATGCTTGATGCTAAGGTGTCTGCCAACTATGCGCCGACGTGGACGATGATGCACCTAATGCTAACGCGGATGCCGACTAGGATGCTGATGTGGACAATGACATGCTTGAGGCTGATGTGGATTCTGACTAGGATGTTGACATGGATGTTGACTGGACTATTGACTGTACCATGTTGACATCAGCAAAGTCAACCCCAGAACTTTGACTACTTATATCTTGTGCAAATGGACTCCATTTTTCATGAAATGAACATCATCAAAAAGCTTACAATGAGATCTTTGCATTGACACCAATTTTGACCACTTTTGATGATGTCAATTTTTGGCCCTTTTTTCTCTGACCTGACTCCAAGGTTGACCAAGGTTTGACTGAGCATATCTTGGGATCCGTAGCTCCGTTTGACTCCGTTTGAGTTGCATTAGAGTAAAAAAATTTCCCTCTTTCTAATGATGTCGATTCTGAAGATAAAAGAGAAACTTCAATTTTTGATGAAGATCCTCCGGATCAGTCCTCCCCACTAGAGAGCTTTTGGACCTCCAAAAGCTTGATTACTCAGAAATTAAGTGAGGGTAGAGTTCCATCACTTTACCAATCTCCATCCATTTTTCTTTGCTTGGATTCATCCCCTTCAATCCCACTCTGAGGTACTCAACTTCTCCTCTTCGTGAAGTCCTGGTTTTCTTGTCTAGGATGACATCTTCAGGAAACTCTGACATGTACTCTAGTGAAAGATCATCAACTGATGGAACCTGAATGTCAGTCTCCTCATCCAATATCATTGGAGGTTCATACAACTTCAAGTTCTCAACATTGACTAATGAATAGATCTACATGTATGGAGGAAGATTAAGGCAGAAGGTGATGGTTCTGATCTTTTCCAAGATCTCAAAGGGACCATACTGAATTGGCTTGAGCTTCCTTCCTTTGCCTTGCATTCTTTCCTTGCTGATATGTAACCAAACGCGGTCACCGACTTTAAAATGATGATTGGTGTGATGTTTATCATGTCGAGCCTTGTATTTGACTTGGCTCTTTTCCAACTATGCTTCTACTTCCTGATGGATGGCTTGGACTTTTTGGATGAACTTCAAAGCCTTCTTTGAATCATAGCGTCCATCTTCAACATCATCTTTCCTAAAAGAAAAATCCATCTGAATCTGAGGCACATAACTGAAACAAGTGTCAAAGGGAGACCTCTTTGTAGAAGAGTGTGTCGCATGGTTGTAAGCATGTTGCACATAATGAAGACTCTCATCCCACAACTTGGGATGCTTGTTGCAGTAGCCTCTGAGTAGATGCACAACTATCATGTTTACTACCTCTATATGTCCATCAGTCTATCGATGGAAGGTTGTACTCTTCTTCAGTCTGGTATCCATGAATCCCCACAAAGCTGACCAAAATTCTCCTAGGAATCAAGAATCTTGATCTGATACAATAGAAGTAGGTAACCCAAAATGAACCCATACAAATTGGAAGTACATTTGAGCTGTCAGTTCAACAGTGACTTGCTTTTTACATGGCATTAAGATACACATCTTGCTGAACCAATCAACTACTACATAAAGATAATCATGAGCCTTCCTAGACATAGGTAAACCCCCAACAAAATCCATAGACACACTTTCCCATGGATGGGATGGAACAGGTAATGGTGTGTACAACCCTAGTTTCCTGTTACTTGGTTTACTCGTTGCACACATAATACAACCCTTAATGTATTTGGTGATAGTTTCTTGCATTTTAGGCTAGTAACAATATTTCTACAACTGAGTAACTATTTTACTTACCCCAAAATGTCTTGCAATCAAAGCGGTATGAGCTTCCCAGATTACATGTGCTTGTTCATCTTTTGAAACACATAACTTTCCCAAATGATACAAAAGTTTATCTTTCACATAGTAATCTTTCTCTTCTATCTATTTGCCTGCAATTAAAGCTGAATAAATATCCTTAAAGTTTGCATCATTAGCATATTGTTCCTGAAAGCTTTCATGCACCATGGAACTACCTTTAAGGATAATCAATGCATTCATAGTGGGAGGCCTAGAAATCATATCTGTTACTTTGTTATTGGTACCTTTCTTGTACTTAATTACTAAGTGAAACTATTGCAAAAATCCCATCCATCTGAAATGCCTAGTTTGTTATAGTTTAGATTGCGAATGCAAGTATTGTAGTGGCTGGTGATCAGTGTGGATTATAGTTTCTTTCCCCATTATGTAATGTTTCCATTTCTTAACACTTTGAACTAATGCATAAAGTTCCTTATCATAAGTAGGATAGTTATTTACTACTCTTGGAAAGGTTTTAGAGTGGTAGTAAACTGGTTTACCTCCTTGCATAAGAATAAATCCCATGGCAAACCTACTTGCATCAGTCTCGATCTCAAATGGCTGATGTAGATCTAGTAAAGCCAGAACTGGTGCAATGCTTAACTTTTCCTTCAAAGTGTTGAAGGCCTTCTGCTGTGGACCTCCCCACTAAAAAGTTGTCTTCGTACTTGTCAATGCATGCAATGGTGATGCAATGTAGGAGAAGTTTGCAATGAACTTTCTCCAGTACTGGACTGCACCTAAGAAACTTCTAACTTTTGTTATAGTACTTGGCTTAGGCTGGTTTACAATAGCTTCAACCTTCACAGGGTCTACTTTCAATTGACCATTCACTACGACATAGCCTAGGTACACTAGAGATGTCTTTGAAAATTCACATTTAGACATATTTACATAAAGTTTTTCTTTTCTCAAAACATCAAAAAATTTCTTTACATGACTTACATGATCATCCCAAGACTTGCTAAATATAAGAATATCATCTAGATAGACAATGACAAAATCATCAATGAAAGGATGAAAGGCATCGTTCATGACTCTCATGAATGTGGCAGGTGCATTACAAAGCCTGAAGGGCATAACCAACCATTCATAAAGTCCTTGTTTTGTCTTGAAAGCAATTTTCCAAATCTCATCTTCTGCAATTCTAATATGATGATAACCACTTCGCAAATCTAATTTAGTGAAATAAAAAACATGTTTTAACTAATCAAGTAAATCATCAATTCTTGGAAGAGGATACCTATTTTTTACCATTATTTTGTTTAGGGCATGATAGTCAATGCACATTCTCCAAGATCCATCTTTCTTTGGAACCAACACAATTGGAGAACCACAAGGAGATGTACTAGGATAGATGACTCCTTTCTCCACTAACTCCTGAACCTATTTCTTGATTTCCTCATTCTGCATAACGGACAAATGGTACAAGCTGATGTTAGGCAATGGTACATCCTACTGCAACTGGATTTCATGTTGTATTTCCCTCTTGGGTGGCAACCCCTTTGGTTCTTGAAACAAGTCATTGTAAGCAGAATTTTTTTTGACCATTTCAAACTTATGTTTTGGGTCACACCCCTTAAATGCCTCAGAGTTATCTTCTTCTTTGGCTTTTACAAGCATTAACACAAAGTTCTTACTAGAGTTGACTAACCTTTTCATTTGACCAACATTAACTTGTGTGAGATTAGTCTTGACCTTGTGTGCATGTACAATATATTCTACCCCATCTTTAAAAATATGATACTTGTTCTCCCCTCTATAGAAGATTTCCTTTCTATCATACAAATAAGGACTCCCTAACACAAGCCCACAAATATACAGAGGTACAACGTCTACTTCTACTTCATCAATGAAATTAGCAGTGATGACAAAACGTAATTTGCATTATTTTGTCACCTACAACTGTGCATCATTACATACCCATCCAAGTGGATAGGGCTTAGGATAAAGAGTAGTAGTTAGATTCAATTTCTTAACAACCTCTTCATAAATCAAGTTGACTTCAGAGCCTGAATCAAATAGTGTATCAATCTTTGTGTGTTTAGTTACCACACGAATGTGAAACTGTTCATTCTGTTGTTTATCAACTTTAGGAGTGGATACTTTACTTGCATTACCTGTACTTGCATTACCTATACTTGCATTATAAATACTTGCATCAGAAGAGAGAATTATACCTTTCCCTTTACCTTGGATCCCGACAACAACGATCTTTGTCTCATCTCTGGAATCAGATCCAAGATCCTGTTGAATGATAGCAATAGTAGTCTTTTGTTTTCCTTTATTTCCTCCAAATCTTTTCGGCCTTGCCTCCAGATGCAATTTCTAGCACCTTGATTCATCATTCCCCTCTTTCTTACAATGTGAGCATGTGGGTTTTTCACCCTCTTTCTTCACCATAGCTATCTTCTTTCCTTTACCTTTATCTTTATCTTTATCTTTACCCTTAGACTTTCCCTCAGACTTAGATGGTTTTTTATCAAACTTATCAATGAATGATCCCTTAGCTCTAGACTCTAAGTGGGTAGCTTGGACACAAGCTTCGTCAAGGTTATTGGGATTCAAAACCAAAATTGAATGTCTAAGGTAGGAATGAAGACGTCCTATGTACTTCAACAAAGTATCCTAGGTGTACAAAGGAACATCTAATGCAATAGCCCTTTTACAAAATTCATGAGTGTACTCCTGAATGGACTGACCTTTCCCTTGCCTAAACATCTTCTAGTTCAAGTTGACTTTACCATGTTGGGAGATTTCTACCCTAGTCCTACTCTCCCACCAAGTTAGAGCTATACCCCCTAACTGAAGAGTAGCAAGCTGGATTCTATCAACATCATCTATGAGGTTTTGGACTCTACAATAGACTTCAACCTACTGAATCCAATCATCTATTTTTTCAGCATTTAATTCACCACAATACTTTGGTAAGTCAAATTTTACATCCAACTTAATTTTGGGCTTATGTGCACCCTTAAAAGGATAAAAAGGAATAGAATAAGTAGAAGAAGGAGAAGAAGGAGAAGGGAAAGAAGAGGGAGAAGAAGGAGAAGAGGGAGGTGTCTTCGGAGGCTCAAGATCATCTCCTGATTTCTTTCCTTTGCCTGCACGAGCTTCATGTCTCTATATCCTTTCTTGCCTCTCCTAGAATAAGACTTTCACCATGGCCTTCATGTCGAGAAAAGCCTTCTGAAATTCCTTCTCACCAAGCTTAGAACTTTGTACATCATTTGGATCTTCCATCTATGTTCCTAAATGAGCTCTTTGTCTTCCAATCTCTAGATTATACTCTTCAAGTTTTCCTTTGCCTTGTTCAAGTTGGGAGCGTGTAAGCATAAGAATTTGCAATTCTAGTCAAAACACAACTCTGATACCAATTGGATTTGATTTAGGATCTATGACATTTTCATTGAATGCATAACGATTACAATTTAAAAATCCAAATTACTAAAATGAAATCAACACAACATAATTAAACTAATGGAATTGATAGAAAGACAAAATTCAGAATGAGACACAAGCAAGAGAGAACACAAATAGCTTGATAACAGAGTTCGTCGTAAGAAAAACTATGTCTCTGGGCCCCTCTCCAAAGAGGAGACCAATCCGATTGAAATCTTCAAAAATTCGGCATTACATTTCTTTACAAGATTTTCCCTTCAAGCACGATGGAATTCTAGCATTCTCCTGACATACAGGATCAACAATTCATCTCTCTAGAAATTATCTCAAGTCTTCAACACCTGAATCATGTATAATATGGATGATCCCCTAAAGCTTCTAACCCCCCCCCCCTTTTTATAAAAAAAATTTACTCAATTTGGCTAATAACCAATTGATTTACAAATATCACCATATCTCCCAATTTTACATAAAATATTCACTAATCTCCCTTATTTACATATTAGGATTTATTAATAATCCTAATTAATCTCTTCAAATTATTTAAGCCCTTCATTTTTTGCTTTTCAGGCTTTTGTTGTTACAAGGATTTTCATTTAAATCCTTATAAGTTTTATTATTTTATTTTTTTTAGAGGGATTTTTTTGTTTTAGGGGTATTTGGGAGCTTTAACAAAATCAACTGAGCTCCATATGTTGTTCATAGCCATTGAATGGCTTATCGGTGCATATTGGTTTTGTTAGCCGGTTGGTTCGGGGTTCCAAACCCGTCGGCTCATTTTTTTCTACCAACTCCAACTGATTCTATAACAAAATATACCCGCCTCTATACATAGTTAGGCACTAGCAGTTTGGTGGAATGTTTCGTCGAGAGTTTTGGCAATGAGTGGTGGGGGGTTCCAATCCCCTCACATACTTCTTTTATTCAAACAAACTAACTTTGAACCCACCGGAGGAAAAAAAGAGGCCACGTGGCATACCAAGGAGGTGCCACATGGAAAAATTTGATTCGCTGATGAAGTCGACGTGTCTGATGCCGTGGTGTCAATGTGTCTGCTGACTAGGATGTTGATGTGGACGATGACGTGCCTGATTCTGATGTGTCTGTCGACTGTGATGTTGACATGCCTAATGCTGACATGGGTGTTGACTGTGATGTTGATGTGGCTGTTGACGTGCATGTTTACTGTACCATGTTGACATCAACAAAGTCAACCCAACTTTGACTGCTTATATCTCGTGCAAATAGACTATTTTTTGTGAAACAAACATCGTTAGAAAGATTTCCAATGAGATCATTGCATAGACACCGATTTTGACCACTTTTGATGATGTCGATTTTTGGCCCTTTTTTCTCTAACCTGGCTCCAAGGTTGACCAAGGTTTGACTAAGCATATCTTGGGCTCCGTAGCTCCGTTTGACTCCATTCGAGTTGCGTTGGAGTCAGAATTTTTCCCTCTTTTTGATGATGCAAATTCTAAAGATAAAAGAGAAACTTCACACTGATACATTTTGATCAATTTTTTGACGACGGCCTGTCAGAATTTCGACAACTATTTGTCGCTATTATTGCGTCAGAATTTTGACGACATTTGAAACGTCAAAATTTTGGCTCGACATCCAAAGCCATCAAAATTATGACATGCCGTCGTTGAAAAATTGATCAAAATGTATCAGTGTCAATTTTTGACGAAATACTTTGGATCAATTAACCACATGCAAAATCAATATAGATAATCCACATATTATGCCAAGTGTCATTAAAGCTTGTAGAGATAGGATTAAGTCCAATGTCGATGATTTGAGGGAAACATTATGAAAATACCAACATTTAACATTAAATTCCATGGAATCTATTGGAAAATAAGCTATAGATTCTACCCAAAATTGGACCAAAAACTAGGCTCATCACCATTTCTACTCTTGGGTAGTAATGAGAATGGGGAAAGGAAGCATCTAGTGTGCAACAATATTCAAATGGTTGACGGTCCGCACATATAGTAGCTTCCATCCCATTAAATGGGAATTTCAAACACTCATGGCACATGGATGGAATAACTTGCATGGCATGAATCCATGGGTGACCAAGGAGAAGGTTATAGGGAAGGTCCAGATCAAGGACATGACAGGTAGTGTACTACACAATGGGCCCAACCCGAATTGGAAGACAAATTGTCCCCTTAGAATCACATTCTGAATTATCATATGGCTTGATAGTGATGACCTAATTATTTAAGTCAATGTGGGTGTATCCCACCTATTTTATGAACTTTAACATGCAAAGATTTAGGGTAGAACCATTATCTATCAAGACCCTTTTTACTTTGTGGCAAGCTATAAGGACCTCAAGATGGAGGGGGCGGTTATGATTGGAATCAATACAAGACATGTCATTCTAACTAAAACCTAGCTAATATGTGGAAAAGAGATGTCCTACCAATGCCTGGAATTGTGTAGGATCTATGTCGTTGGGGACATGGGTATCCTACAAGGCCTTGGTTAAGATTTCTTGGTGCACAGGAGAAGACTTAAGCAAATCCAAAATGGATATCTGAGTAGGGGTGTTTCCTAGATGATTGAGAATATTATATTGGGAACTTATAGGTGCTAGCTATATGGACGCAAAGGCTCCAGGAACTGTGATGCAAGTGCAATGGATTGTAATAGCACACTGTGGGTCTTTACCTTTCATGCATATCATAGACACATGTAGTTCTGCTTGCTCAATGTGCATGATGATACCATCATAATTAAATTACACATTTTCGTAACTGATGTTATTTGTGTTGTTACCCTAATTATTATTGTTACTAGACCTGGGGTTGGCATTTGATGTGCTAGCTCCTTGGTTATGCTTAGGGAAAGCATTTTGATATATCTGTAGCTGAGCATTAGACAAGGGTTCCAAGTTGGCATCCACATGTATATCACCCCGATCTATGAGATCCTAGATATAGGTTTTCAAACCTTGACATTTATTTAATGAATTCCCTTTGATCTTATGGAAATCACAATACTCATTTTCTTTGTACCAAGCTAGCTTGGGTATGGATTCATCAAGAAGCTTAGTCATAGGATACATGATTGGGTAATTAGCCTAAAGAATCCTATTGAGCATGACACTTAAGGGTTCTCCTAGTTAAATGAATTGAAATTTGTTATTCCCTTGATTATTCTGATTGGACTACTGAGGAGGACGAGGTGCCCCCTATGGCACTGATATGGCATTAGGAATCAATGGCTCGGGAGGGACATACTATGGCTTTTGGGAAGCATTAGCTACTTGGACATGTTTGGTGAAACCATCATTGACAACATTCTTATTCTTGTTCCATTAGCAAGGTTTATCCCTAGACAACTTTCCTTCTCAGAATTAAAATTTTTGACCAACCCTTTGGCAATAAGTAATCTCTCAAGGATAGGACCCTTCTCCACTATCTCAGCAAAGGTTGTGATGTAGTGAAGCCTAAAATTATGTGCCAAATATAGATTATATTTTTTTATGAACATGTTGACCATGTCTTTTTCTCTAAGCAGAGATTTCAATTGATCGGCTAAAGCTCACCACCTTTGAAGATAACTTGCAAAATTTTCTCCCTCACATTGCTTCTCTTCTAGGAGATCCAAAGTATCAATGTCCTTCTCCAAATTAAAGGATAAATGGGAGACAAAATTTTCTGAAAGATCTACAAAACACTTGATGGATCCCTTCTTGAGACCCATAAACCACTCAAGAGCTATCCCCATTAAACTCCTTGGAAATAATCATAGGAGGTAATTTTCATAATGTTGGACTTCTTGAAAATGAGAATATAATTCCTAAAGATGAGCCTTGGGATCTTTAGTTCCTTTGTACTTATCAAATTTTGGCATCTCAAAATGATTCGGGAAAGGAACTAATGAAATTGAGGGATTGAATGGATAGGAACAAATGTCTTCAAACTTAAATGATTGTTTGCTAGTCCCTGCTTGCAAGTCTTTCAATGCAACTTTGACTTCTTCCCATTCTTTATTGGAAAGCGTTGGGGGAGTCAGATTGGTTGGATTAGATTGATTGTAGGGAGGATATTGTTGGTATGATGAAGATGAGGAGGATGTGGTTTGGTTATATGTTGGTGGAGGTGTATATGGAGGCATTTTATGATACTGATTGGTATAGATGGATTGCAGGGTCGGATTGACATAAGGTGGGTAGGAGGATGATAGATTTTGATAATAAGAAGTGGAGGCTACTTGTTGATAGGATGGATACTGTTTATAATACGAGGTGGAATAGGCACCCTACTTGTATTGCGAAGGATCTTGGTAGTATGACGATGTGGAAGCACCTTGTTGATATGATGGTGGTTGCTGATAATAGGAGGTGGAGGGCGCACCCTATTGATAGGGAGGTTGTTGTTGGATGTAATATGGATTGGACTGATAGTTATACCCAACGTTTGGCTATTGTGTGGTATATGGAGGTGGTTGCAGATTAGATGTCTGATTGTAAGGGTTTGAGTGTGATTACAGGGGGTTGGTGTAAAGTGGTGGTTGAGATTGTAGAGGATTTTGAGGAACTGGATTGGGATTGGGATTTGATGGATTAGCATAAACAACATATGTGCTTGATGGATGATAGAGGTATTACATGAGGGGATTGCATTGCGTTTGCGTGGGAATTTGCATGTGCTGGGTTGGTTGTTGCCATTGTGGTGGCTGTTGATAAAGAGGGTGAGATGGGATATGCTATTGTTGTGAGATAGGCACTGAGGTTCCATGGGGTAGTTGTTGAGGCTATGATGTAATCTATGTTACCTAATGAGGGGGTTGCATGGGAATAGTGGTATGTTCCTATGGAACTGAGATATTTTGTTGTAGAACTAGGATGTTTTGTTGTGGAACTGGGGTATTTTGTTGTGGAGGTTGTTGGTGAGGTAGTTGAGACAGGATAATAGTAGTGGTATGTTGTGGTGGAACTTTGGAGGGAACAATAGTGTGTTGTGGCGGTACTTGTGATGAAGTAGATTGCAAAGGATTAACAGGAAGCTACTGGAATGCAGGGATGTTGCCTTGGGGTGGTTGTTGATATGTGAACGGTGGCGGTGGTAAGCTAGTAGTGGGTGTAGATCCTAGAGGTGACATCAGTGCAAGGAAAGGGTTACCATAAATGTTGACAAGTGGTTGGCTTGGTTGATTAGGCGGTAGTGGTGGTGCAAATGGTACAGGGGCTGGACCCTGCTAGGCAAGCATCAGAGGTGGTGGAGGTAGAATATTATGTGGCATTCTATAAGAATGAGGATCATTTGGATTAGGTTGTACTCCTGCGATAGAAATCAGAATTTAGGGAACATTGCCAACTTGATAAAACACAACATTGTCAAACCCAGGTTGATACTCATTATCTATGGGTGGACCCTTGGGCATATATGAATTTCCTGGAATGTTCAATGAAGTATGTGGGTCCTGAGATGCTAGGAGATACTGGGTGTTGGCATACTACGACATGTCAAAGTTGGGTGGCGGTTTGATTCCTTTCATGAGTAAAGTGGCAAGAATTATATCCCCATGCTCGTTAAGGAGGTGATCTGTCATCTGAACATTGATGGGTTTTCTAAGGTACTTGTCAAGTGTGGCTTCAAGTCTGATGACCATGTTCTCATCACCAGGTGGTGAACTTTTTTGGACATCGATATTGGATTGTGATTAGGTACCTTTTTGGAATCCTAAGGGATATTAGGCTAGGAACCTTGACCTTGTTGCTTTGCCATTATCTTCTTTGCTTGTGATCAGGTTTGAACAGGCATGAAAGTGAAAACTACTTGTAACTGAGGATTTCTTTTTTGGTTCAATTAGGAGTATTAGCAGTAAATCAATAAAGACAATGAAACCCAAAGATCTATCGAGTACAAAGGAATTCAAATAATAAAGGAGTTATACCTGTTTCTCAAAACTTCCATGATTACCTCCATAGTACCTTCTTACTTGCTAGATGATGCTTTGCCCTCAGATTCATCGTGCGAGCAATCTGCAAATGTCTAAGTCCTACACCAAGCCTTGAAGGATTTGATAAATGCCTAAAGTCTATTCCTATGACTATGATTGATAATGCCTATGCCTAAACCATGTTTAAGATTTGATCAAATGAAAATAATAAATGCTATGAGAAATCTAAGAATGCAAGTGCAAGAGTGTAATGCCTATAATATGTGCGTGTGTCATCAAAAAAAGAGAGGAGAATGGCATTTTATAGAAAATTCCATTTTGAATGGATGGGTGAGATTAATTCATGACGAAAACCTAAAATGAGAGGTCCAGATTAAGTCTGAGAATCCCTAATTAGGGTTAGGGAAAATTCATTAATTGAACAGTCAAAATAATATCTTAGATTATTGGATCGACAGTGGAGAATAAATGAGATAAAATAATTAGAAAATAAAGATTTTTGAAAATCAAGAAGATAAAGATTGCCCGATTTGTGAGATTTGAAAAATAAAGAAAATAAGAGTTGGACTGAAGATCAGATTTGGAAAATCAAGAATCTGCCTGATTACTTGATTTTTGGAAGATTAGTTACCATTTTGAATTAAAATAATTCAAAATATGGATTTTATGAGACAATAAATAATCGATTTTAAGATTATTTACCAAAATGGACTGACAGTTAAGATTGTGATAACATTTTAAATAATTTCATTTTTTTAAAATGAGAGGAATATTAATTTTGACAATTAAATAATTGAAGATAATATTTAATTTAGCAGATAAGATTAATTAATTAAATAAATTAATCAATTCATTTAATTATGACAGTTAGTGACATATTAAATAAATAAATAAAACTTATTTATTTAATAATCAGGAAGAAATAAATGACGAAGGGTAATTAAATAAATTAACAAATTTATTTAATTAAGGGAAGACTTAGACAATTAATGACGTATTTAATAAATAAATAAAATTTATTTATTTAATAAACATGAAGAATAAAGGACATGAATTAATTAAATAATTATGAATTATTTAATCAATAGTCGAATGTGGACCAAGGACATAATTAAATTTCATAATTATGCTAGGATGAAAGTGGTAAAAATGAAGCTTGCAGGCCTAGGTAATTTTTAGGTGTCTACATTTTGCCCCTCTTCGTCATAATGTCACTTGTCGGATTGTGACAAAGAAGATAAGTTAGAGATATGCCCCAGTAAAGGTACAAAGTATCATTGCCCCCTCAGGAAATTTTTCAAATTTTGGGTCGGCGAAAGAAAAAATTTGTAAAGGGTCCTGATAAATGAATTATGACCAGAACAACAACGGCGCAGCCAATTTTGGATTCAGACATGTTTAAGATAGTCAACACGGTAGTCAAATGTGGTCAAATGAGCCTCGAGCAGTAACTCGCCTGAGAAAATGTCATTTTGACCTTATAAATAGATTGACAAAGGGGTAAAAGTCAATTTACTTTCACTATTTACCCTACGAATTTTGAGAGCTCATAGCGAAAAGGAGCGTAGTAAGGATGGTGATTCCAGTCACAGAGCATCGCGGGGAGATCGTACGAACATTCTGATGGCCAGAGGGCTCAGAGCCAGCGGTATGTACCCCTGTCCCACTTTGTAATTTTCTAGTTTTGCATGTCAATTTTAAGTTTCTAGGGCCAACAACAACTGCTCCGCGACACAACTGCGTTTGCGTTCGATGCATTCGCCTTCGCGTTCGACGCATATGATGCATCGCGACGCAAGTGTGAAAGGGATTTTAGGTAGACCGGTGGTTTGCGCTGCATTTGTTAATTACTGCGACGCAATTGTCATTTCAAGCTGCATTTGAATATTTGAATGCTGTATTCATTCATTTGCAACACATTCGCCATTTTTCTCGACGTAATTGTTATTACGTGACACAATCGCTTTTCTGCGACGCAAGTGTCAAAATTCATGACGCAAGTGTGAAAAAGTGACGCATTTGCGATCTTGGACCGCATTTGATGTATGAAATGACACAATTGACATTTTGAGACACAATTGCAGTAATGCTACGCATTTGCTTTTAACCTTGACTAAAGTTGATTTTGATATTTGCATAACCTTAGATACTTTTGATAATACTGATAGTTGCTGCAAAAGGTACTGATATATTGTTTGTCTTTTTGCAGAGGCAGCTTGCCCCTATCTATACGCGAGAGAGTAGACCGACGACATTTTGGTTTGCTGACAAGTTGAGGCCGCGAGAGCAGTGATGATTGATGTGACTGGGATTATTCTATGTTTCCTACATGCCCGCCATTCGAGCGAACAGGGGTTTATTGACTACATTGTGTGAGCGATGGCATTCAGAGACTTGTTCATTCCACCTGCCGATAGGTGAGGCTACCATTACTCTAGAGGATGTCTAGAGTACCTATCCGAGGGGAGCGGATCATCTATGATCCTCGGCATGGCGAGCAGACCTTTCGAGCTTACTACCGAGACTAGGGTACAAAACTGGGCATCCAGGGTTATGAGATTAGGTGGGCGTTCATGGCGGATCACTATAATCGCTTTGATGCATTCCTAGTGACTCTGATTGCTGGGATCTTGATTCCTGACCGTCGAGGACATGGATTTCCCATTGGCTGGGGAGACGTCCTGGTGGGCATGAGACGAGACAGGACCGTTTATGCTTGGGGTCCTTGCTTACTAGGGACACTCTACCATCAGCTTCATGATATCGCTTATAGGAGAGAAGAGAGCATCTCTTGTGGGACTACGCTGATGATGATATGGGCTTGAGAGCACATATCCATATTTCGTCCACTGATTGACAGACCAAAGTTGGCTGATGGTATGCCTTATGCCTATTACTACACCGGTGCTTTACAACAGACTCGAATGGGTGAGATAGGCTAGTGGTGACACAGGATTGACACGATGGTGTCTTTTATCTAGAGACCGTATCGAGACTGGGGACAGTGGGACGATGAGGATGAGTACCTTAGCCTTTGCAGACAGTTCAGGTATTTGATTGGTAGGATAGTGCAGACATCACTGATTATTGAGATGTATTTTCCACAATGTGTTCTAAGGCAGTTTGGAGAGCAGTAGGGTGTACCTGTAGGGACAGCCGAGTACGCCAGGTCCTTGAGAGAGTATTAATGGGGACAAACCATTCTAGTGGCCTTCGTAGAGCAACAGATTGACAGGCTAGGAGCCCAGACATGGGGGTGGAGGGGAGGAGCAACCGATCCTGGGACCACAGTGGACTATGACTTATGTTGGTAGGCACACAGACTAGTGCCATTGACAGATCCTGACGGGCCAACACCTGTGGACAGGCGGTCAGTGATACCTTGTGTGTCAAGGGCTAGACGGGGAGGTAGAGGTGGTGATAGGGGCAGAGGCCGGGGGAGGGATGGAGGCAGGGATAGAGGCAGGGGTAGAGATGGAGGCAGGGATGGAGATGGAGGCAGGGGTGGAGGCAGGGGGGAGATGATGGCGGAGACGGAGGCAGGGGGAGATGATGGTGGAGATGGCCGGAGGCAGAGGTGAGATGGTCAAAGATAGGGTTGGAGGGTGCGACAGCGCACGATGAGGGTAGCATTAGATGCTATCCCTAAGGTTGGTGAGGAGGGAGAGAGAGAGGAGTAGCCACAACAGGAGGGAGAGGGTGAGGAGAGACGGGAGGAGGAGAGGCATGAGGAGGAGGCAGAGGAGGAGAGGCATGAGGAGGTGGTGGAGGAGGAGAGGCATGAGGATGTGGAGGTGGGAGGACAGGAGGAGGAGGTGGAGGAGGAGAGGCATGAGGATGTGGAGGTGGAGGTGGGTGATGATGATGATGCTATGGATGAGGCCGAGAGACTCCTCAGATGGCAGATGGTAGAGGGAGAGGAGGAGATACCCTCCAACTCAGTGTTGCCTCAGGATGCCATGACTAATCAAAGGGTGGCCAACCTATAGCGGAGATTAGATGAGAGCATGGCACAGGTCAGGGAACTGTAGGGAGAGCTAGAGGTGGCTCGGGTAGAGCGAGATCAGGCAGTGATCCGCCAGCAGGACTCAGCTCAGTGGTGCACCTAGTTCATAGCATTATGCACAGGGCCTGTGGGGGACATGGCTTGGGAGTTGGCCAGAGTGAGCACTAGATTGGGGCAGTACAAGACTTTGTATGAGCAGGCAGTGCCACCTAAGCGACGGGATCCGACGTTGTCACAGTCACAGACGAGGACAAGCAATGGCCACAGATCAGGCAGTGCCAGTGGCAGCAGGAGTCATACCAGCATTGGAGGGTCTACCTCGACAGGGCACACATTAGGGCATAGGTCACATCACTCACACTGGCATACCCCGAGTCACCATTCGGGTCACAGCCATGGGTCGACTGGTTTAGTGCAGAGGTTGGTACAGGTATAGCCACCAGTGATCGATCCATCTACCTCTCAGAGTTCGGCCGCAGTGACATCACAAGTATCCATTGTCATTGAGATGACACCATCCTTCGTAGTTCCACTAGTGGCATAGGCAGAGGTTGCGACAGGTCCCCCTATCGGTTTAGTCCCAGCTTCAGGGTTGCAGCTGCCACATTCTTCACCACGAGGGGGTGATGAGAGTCTACCCTAGGGGAATTTTGTTATTATGACACACTATGTATAGATTATTGAGCCTACGAGCTCCATTTTTTGGATATCCTCTGACTTTATCTTGTGACATTGTACATTTTTGAGATGATACTATATGATGATGCAGTTTTGATGCGGCCTACATGTGTTATATAATGCTCTTTGATTTAATGCATTATGATATGTATGATGTATGATGTTGATTTATGATGTGGAATATATGTCCTATGATGTGTATTTATGATTTTGATGCCATGATGATGCAATGTTTACTTATGTGAGATGATAATGATAATGATGTGCATAATGTATTCAATAAATGGATGTCATGTTGTTGATTATGTTAATGCACTTGTTTGTGATTATGTATATTATTTAATGATTTGGATGATGTATGTGTGGACCTAATGCAATGTTTATATGATCATGTATGCACTTATGTTTTTGAATGTCACAGGATATCATCGTGAGATGGAGGAGAGAAGACGAAGAGACTGATGAGGGAAGATGGCTAGACCAAAGAAGAGAAGATGGCTAGACCGATGAAAGTGCATGTTAATTCCTAGACCAAATCCTTCAAAGCTTTACTATAGGACATTAGTATTTATTGCTCTTAATCATCATTGGGAAAACTATTGTAATGGCCAAGAAACACCATGATATGACATAGATCAAGGTGTGCAAGGTCGTACCATTACATAACACAAGCAGTCACATATGAGGATGATCATGACTCATACTAAGAGCGTGATTGCCCCAGTCTTTTTGTCATAATCAACCACAAGTAGAGAAAGATAAGGACAAATCATGAAACATTGTTGTTTCTCTAAATCCTGTTTCTAGGACATCCTTGAGGAACTAGTAGCATGATCGTCAAAATACAAAAATAGAGCCCTTACCATGATATGTCATTGTTTTTCTAAATCCCCCAAAATTAGGATCTCACTAAGAAACTAGTAGTCATGCATGTCAATCGTCATGATACATTGCTACTTCTCTAAATCTTGCTTAGTGGGATCTCGCTGAAAAACTAATATCATGATAAAAACTAAAAGACAATTGTCAAGTGTTTGCCAAGTGCGTCTGGATATCCATTGTTCTGATGCCAAGATGTCAGGTTTAATGATGATGAGATGCCCGAGTGTTAAAGATTTGATTCCACTCAAATGACAAATGTCCAAATTTGCCAAATTCAGGAAGGACACATCTTGAATAATATTAATGTCAAGAGAATTGATCTCCAAATGCCATGTGACGGTGATGATGACGATGCCTAGGAAGGACACATCCTGAGGCATGAATGACAGAGGTTATCTTTTAGAAGGACACATCTGAAGATTAACCTAAAGTTGACAGTGTGACAGGTTATGATGATTTGACCTGCTTTGACTGAGTTTGACTTGCGTTTGACTATATGACGATTTTGTCATAATGATATGATTGACCTATTGATGAGATTGTCATATTGAAATAACTGATTGTCATGATTTGTTCTTAGGAATTTACCCATTTGGGAGTGATTCGCTTTGTCTTGAAGATATTTTGACCTATGTGCTAGTGTAGTGTCATGAACCCTAATGGACTGACCTAGTGCGACCTCGGGGGCTCATCGATAGATGGCCTTGCCTACGTCATACACTCAGAGACCTCGTAGTTTGACACGACCAATGAATTTGTCCAAAGGACATAAGTTTGAATCATGATTTTATTCTGACAAACCTAAATGGACTGACCTAATGTCTTGGGGACTCAAATGTGAGTCTTGCCTATGTAGCAAGTGCGTAGAGACAATGTAGTTCAGACAATTGACAAAGACTGATTGATATGGCTACCTTTGACAAGAGATGACAATGTGTTTGCATTCTTTGAGTAGTTTGATGTTTTGTTTGTGGTTTTTTTTAGGACGTTTTATGATTTTTAGGTATTTCTTCAGGACATTTTATGATATTTTTATCTTTTTTTAGGACTTTTTATGATGTTTTTGATCTTTTTTTAGGACTTTTTATGATGTTTTTGGTCTTTTTTCAGGACTTTTTATGATGTTTTTGGTCTTTTTTAGGACTTTTTATGATGTTTTTGTCTTTTTTCAGGACTTTTTACCAATTTCCAAGATCATGTGTGACATCCACTACAGTTTCATGATAAAATTTTGCCCCCAGTCAAGTCCAAGACTTAGCCATTTTTAAGGGAACATGGACGAGATGCTGCTGGTTTACTAGATGGACAGTCGTCAGAACTTGATGTCAATCATTTATCCACTATGAGAGGTAGGGTAGAATGTGATGGCGATTTGCATAATAATGGCCATAATACCTTTCATCCTAAGCTAAGGTAGACAAAGTGACAGTAGATGGTAGAGCAATGATTGACTACACATGGCGCCTGTTTGCCAGGTTTTCACCATGGTACTTGTCCAAAGCGCCTATTTGCCAGGTTTTCACTATTGAACAAATCATTTTTCTCTTTGCTATTTTCTTGACTTTTTTATTTTTTTGGTGTCACCAAGATGCCTGTTTGCCAGGTTTTCATCAAGGCAACGATTTTTTATCATTTTTCAATTTTTATGTATTTTGTGGTTTTCAACTCAATCCTCTGATGCTATGCATAGAACCTGCGAAGATGTAAACTATTGATGGGCTTTGTCAGTTGTTCTCCATCTGGCGTGGCTAGCTAATAAACTCCAGAACCAAAAGAAGATATGATAATGTAGGGGCCCAACCAGTTTGGTTCAAACTTTCTTGGCTTTTCTTTGTCGGCTTGATTCTTGGGATTCTGCATGAGAACTAGGTCACCAATGTCAAAATTTCTGACCATAACCTTTTTATTGTAGCTGTGACAAAGCTAGTTCTGATATGCTTGGAGATGGTTCAGTGAGTTTTTCCTTCTTTCTCCCAGCATTTCTAGCTCGTGCAAGCGTGATTGTTGATACTTCTCTTCATTAGTTAGACCCTTCAAGGAGACTTGTAATGAAGGAATTTGCACCTCAATGGGAAAAATGGCCTCAGTGGCAAAGACTAGGGTGAATGGAGTGGACCCTGTAGGTGTACGAATGCTAGTTTGGTAAGCCCACAGAGTAGGGTTGAGTTGTATATGCCAGTCACGGCCAGCGTCATTGACAATCTTTTTGAGGATTTTGACAATGGTTTTATTGGACGCCTCAGCTTGACTGTTTCCTTGTGGGTAGTAGGGGGATGAAAAATGGTGTTGAATGTGAAATCGCCCACATAACTCCCTAACATCTTGGTTTTTAAATGGACGTCCATTGTTAGTGATAATGGATTGTGGAAGGCCATACCGGCAAATGATGTAGTTAAGGATGAACTTGGATATTTGCTTGCCGGTAATATATGTCAATGGGATGGCTTCAATCCACTTCGTAAAATAATCAGTGGCAGTGATAATGAATTTGTGACCATTGGAGGAGGTTGGATGAATTTTACCCACGAGGTCGAGTCTCCATTGAGCGAAGGGCCAAGGAGAAGTGATTGGTCAAAGTTCCTGTGCTGAAGCATGGATCAAATTGCTATGAATCTGACATTTGTGACAAGTCCTCACATATTCAATTGCATCCTTTTCAATTTTTGGCCAATAATACCCAAGTCTCATTACTTTCTTAGCTAGAGTAGGACCACTTGAATGAGATCCGCATGTACCGTCGTGCACTTCGTGTAAGGTCGTACACACTTCGTTGGTGTCAAGATATCTAAGGAGGGTGTCATCAAAACTACAATGGTATAAGGTGTCACTGACGATGGCATACTTTGCAGATTTTCAGATGAAGGACTTCCTTTGGTTATTGGACAGGTTCAGTGGAAGGGTTTGAGATTTTAGGTTGTCATAAATGTACTGATACCAGGGAGGGTTAGGACCAACAAGTTCACAAACCATTTCTAATTCTGGGATATCATATGCTGGGATTAAAAGTTGTTCTACCAATAACTCAAATTGTGACACATTTTGAGGGATATCCAAGAGAGAACCAATAGTAGCCATTGCATCAGCTGCCTTATTCTGTATCTTGGGGATTTGTTCAAAAGAAATCAATTGGAAGTATGTCAGGAAACTATCCACCATCCTCTTGTAGGGAAGCAACTTCTCATCCTTTGTTTCATAGTCATCATTCACTTGGTTGATAATGAGCTAGGAATCCCCGAATACAAGCAATGTTTGAATTTTCCATTTAATTGCCATTTTGAGACCTGTAACTAGTGCTTCATATTTGGCAATGTTATTTGTACAAGGGAAAGTGATTTGGAATGCCTTAGGAATTGAATCCCCTTGTGGTGTGATAAACAAGATTCCAACCCCTGAGCCATGACCAGTATGGGACCCATCAAAATATAGCTTCCATGGTACTGCCAGTTCCACATGAAAAATGGATTCATCAGGAAAATCAATTACTAGTGGATGAGTGACTTGAATCGGTGCATCTGCTAGTTGGTCTGCTATTACCTGTCTTTTTATTTCCTTACACTTGACATATTGTATGTCATACTCACTTAGTATCATGACCCATTTTGCCAACCAGCCTGTTAATGCTACTAGACTTAAGAGATACTTCAGTGGATCAATCTTGGCAACCAGCTGTGTCTGGTGACTGAGCATATAGTGTCTTAATTTCTAGGATGCAAAAACAACAGTAAGGCATGCACATTCAATGTGTGTATAGTTCAACTCATACCCTATCAGTGTGTGACTAATGTAATAGATGGCTTGTTCTTTTCCTTCATGAATATTTTGTGCCAGTAATGCCCCCAGTGCTGAACTAGTAGTCAAGATGTATAAGATCAATGAATTTCCATGAATTGGAGGCATGAGGACTAGTGTTGATAGTAGGTAATCTTTGATTTGCTGAAAGGATTCTTGACATTTATCTGTCCATACAAAAGGTATACCCTTGTGCAATAGATACTGGACTGGGTGACACTTATCTGCTAATTGGGCTATGAAACGCCGAATAAATTGTACTCTGCCTTGTAAAGTTCTTAGTTCACTGATTCCTCTAGGCAGAGGCATGTCTATGATGGCTTTGACCTTTGTTGGATCAACCTCTATTCCTCTTCGGGAAACTATGTATCTCAGAAGTTTTCCTGATGTGACCCCGAAAACACACTTCTTAGGAATTAGCCGGACTTTGTACTCCTCAAGTCTCTTGAAGATTATGTCGAGTACCTTCAGATGATGTTTCCTGGTTTCTGATTTGGCCAATAGGTCATCTACATAATCTTCCATTATTTTGTGCATCATGTCATGGAAGATTGTGGTCATAGCCCTTTGGTATGTGGCACCTGCATTTTTGAGACCGAATGGCATGACATTCCAACAATATGTACCCCGTGGGCAAGTAAATGTTGTTTTGTGCTAGTCCTTAGGAGCAATGCGAATCTGATTATAGCCAGAGAAACCATCCATGAGGGATAGCATTTCATATCCTGCGGTAAGATCAACTATGATGTCAATGTTTGGCAAAGGAAAGTCATCCTTTGGACATGCTTTATTTAAGTCTCGAAAGTCTGTACATACGCGGATCAGCCCATTTGGCTTTGTCACCAGCACCAGGTTAGAAATCCATTCAGCGTAATCAATTGACCATATGAATCCAGCGTCCAGTAATTTCTATAACTCGGCCTTGACCAATAGAGCAACTTGAGGGTGCATTTTGCGCAACTTCTGCTTGACTGGTTTAGCATTAGGTAATAGTGGCAGATGGTGCAAAACTAGTTTTGGGTCCAATCCTGGCATGTCAGCATAGGACCATGCGAAGTTGATTTTTTTTTCTGCAAAGAATTTATGAAATTCTGATCTCTTGTCTTCAGTTAATGATGCAGCAAAGAGGACCATCTTGGGATCTTGTGCCATTGATATGTTATCCTCTATTGTGTCTTCGATAAGCATAGCCGATTTCTCCTGTTGCACGAGGAGAAAGTCCAGTCCTCCATCTTTGGGTGCCTCAGAGAGGTTTTCACCCGTAGATACATCCTTTATTTTTACCATTTTATCGTCAAGAGGTGCCTTTCGGTTTTCACCTAGAGACGGTTCACTTTTTGTTTTATTCTTATTTTAACTTTTGCGACTAGAGGACGGAGTAGTCTCGCCGAAGTATGCTGTGCAGTCTAAATCAATGGAGAATCCTGATTTGTGGTCCCCACTGGGTATGCCTTCTCATAATCCCATAAATTTAGCAATTGCCTCATCATTCTAAAATGTGTCTAGGGTTGGTGGTCCTTATTGGTCCCAATCGACTAGCTCAGGGTAAACTAAGGTAATGCCATTGTCAATGTTGGTGAATTGAGGTGAGGATGCGGACAACATGGAGATTTATTCAATGATGTTGTAGATGAGGTTATCATCATCCAACTCGACATCAGACTCTATCCAATATTCTCCTTCACTAGTGTCATATTCGTTGTCAAAATAAGGGGTGAAGGTATTAGAGCCCTGTTTGTCAATGTCGTATGATACTTCAGATGGATTGGACTGAATGGGTTCAGATGATGGGTGTTGGACGTCATGGGAAGTGGTAATGGGACTTTGACTATTTGGTGCGTGTTCAATTTTGAATGTTTACCAAAATCATTGTTCATAGGTTAGTTCCCCTGGTTCGACAAACAAATCATCAAGACAACAGTCACTTAGGGATCGTTCTAAGCCAAATTCCCACTCTTGGGAGTCAGTTTCGGTGAGGGTTTCCTTAGTAGTCTCGACACTTTTCGAAGCATGTACTCACTCACTTGAAAGTCCAATGATACATCGATCATCATTGTCGGGTGATCCAAACCCTAATCCAAGATATTTCAGAATTTGAAAAGTTTCTATGGGTTCTCTTTGGCCAGTGTTACTTCTTCCTAGGCCACTAGTACCATCGTAGCCTTTAGCCTTCATTATGTCATAACCATTGCCATACTTTTGCATTGGTAATGGGGGTAGTGTGACAGTATCCTTATAGATCCATCCTGTAATGTCAGCAAGGTCTTCATTACTCATGTCTCCCCACTTGATAAAAACCGTTTTTGGTGGAACTTTGAAAGTTTCCCTAGGTTCCATTCTAAAACATGGCCGACCATATATCTTTGGAGACTTGGGTATTGTTGTTATGCTGTATGTTGTATTTAGTTTGAACTCTCCACAACCAAGGTCCTGAATTTTGACAGTGGATTCAGTCTTAGGGCTAGTGGAAGGTGGTGGTATGGCGGAAGACATGGATGGAGCGGTTGTGGAAGGTGGCATGAGTGTGGATGGGTCGATGTAGTTGGATGACAAGGAGCCAGGTGCTTCTCGATTAATAGGTACTTAGTTTTTAGAGATACCCCTTAAGTTTGTACAATATTGGAAAGGGTCGGGGTCTCCATATATGGTTATTTTCGTGCCGTCAAATGAAATATTTAGGCACTGGTGATATGTGGACGGAACAGATTTTAAGGAATGAATCCATGGACAGCCTAACAAGATGTTATATGGTAGTTCCAAATCTAGGACCTGGCAAGTTGTGTCCACAATGACCGGTCCCACTCTGATAGGGAGAGAGATAACGCCACGTGAAGAGTGTTCCTCGTCATCGTATGCTTTGATCACTATACTCTTTGTTGGGTCTATGCACACATCAAAGAACCCTAGAGCCTTAACTAGTTTGAGGGAGCATATATTCAATCCTGCTTTTCCATCTACTAAAACCCGTCTAACTTTGTGCTTGTGGACAAAAGTTTCTATGTGCAATGCATCATTGTGGTTGGTTTTAGGTGATGAGTAATCTTGCTCTAAGAAGGTGACATGGTGAGGCGTAGTGAGATATCCCACCATGGTTTCAAATTGATTAACATCGATGTCCTTGGGGATTGACGACTTGAGCAAAGTTTTATCTAGGATATCTTTGTGCGCGGGGGATATACGAAGCAGCTCAAGTATAGAGATTTGTGCGAGAGTCTTTCCTAGCTGGTCGATGAGGTTGAATTGACTTTTGGGTTTCCAATGCTTTGTGGTCGGGATAGGTTCTGAATTTTTAGTAGATGGGCCAAGTATGGTTATTTTAGGTTGTCTAGTGGGAGGCGGACTAGCTATAGTAACCTTGCCACTCCGAGTAGAAGCGTTACATTGGGGTGCTCTCCTGACCGTAATGGTATTGATATATTCATTGTCAGTTCGAACATTGTTTATAGTAGGTCCACTAGAATAGTCGTATTTGACTCAAGCAAAGTTGGCTTGATTATTGTGCATCTGTGGACCTGACGTGGAAGCCTTATGAGAACCATGGTCCTGCAGTGGATTCTTATGGATAGTATGATCCAAATTAGAGGAAAATTGAGATCCACCTACTTCAATGACGTGACTTTCGATAAGATCTTGTATTAGGTTTTTCAATTGTTGACAGTTAGAAGTTGTATGTCCTTTTCCTCGATGGTATTCAAAAAATGCATTGTCATTCCACCATGCTAGTTTGAATTGTCCTGGGTCATACGGTTTTGGTTCTTGGAGTGTAATGACCCCATTCTAGATACATTTCTTAAGGACTTCTTCAATGGGTTCACCCAAAGGAGTGTATGTGCAACCTTTAGGAAATTGTCTCATCTGACGGTATTGTCCTTAGTTATTTTGACTGTTTTGATTGTTGAAAGGGCCATTAGGAGGGGGTGTCGATGTCGTTGTTGGTTGGTGTTGTTGTTGAACCCCTTTTAGGGCCAGTACAGGACCCACAATGTTTGCAGTCTTGACGTCAACAACACCATCATTTGTAACGTGTTTATTTTTTATCTAGTATTTGTTCTTGTCAGTGGTTGGATTGACATTTGTGTTTTTGGAACCATATCATAATTCTCCCTTTGCGATAAGGGCTTTCTCAATCTGGACCTCTTTTTCAACTAAATCTGTGAAGTTTGTGCAACAATGTATTTGCAATGCATATTTTAGGGGCCCCAGAAGTGTTTGGACAAACATGTCGACTTTCTCCCTTTCGGGGATGTCAATATGACATCAACTAGCAAGGCTTCTCCATTTTTGAAAAAATGGGATAAATGTCTCTCTAGCATCCTCTTGCGTGAGAGTACACAAGCTAGTGATGGAGGTGTCCATGTCGATGTTGTAGGCATAGTTTTTGATGAATTTTTGTTTAAGATCATCCCATGTTTGGATATACTTTTGTGTGGAAAACCATTCAAGGGCTTGACCCACCAGACTTTTAGAAAAAAGTCTCATCAAGTATGTTTATTCATAAGCGATGTCCATACAATTGGTTGCAAATTCGCAAACATGTTCAATGGGGTTTGTCTTGCCTTTGTATTTTGTGAAATTGGGTGACACATATCCTGGAGGAAATGGAGGCATGTATATGCTCATGTTGAATGGGTATACATTTAGGTCATATGATATTTTTGATTTTTGACCTGAAATGTATATGTTTTGAATAGTTTTTTCTACCCCCATCAGTCTTGTTTGGAGGGCATCCATAACAGGATCATTTGTGTTTCCGTAGGTCGGATTGCTTGGTACACCATAGGTTCCCATTTGTTGTGCGTGAATATTGGTGTATTGTGGCGGTATGGATTGTTGTGGTATGTATGACATGTTCGGATTACCATGTTGTTGATATTGAAAGTTATGATTGGGTGTGTGTTGGTGAGTATGAACGTTAGATGAGTAGGTTGGGATGTGTCCCCCAACCATGTGTGTCGTTATTTGGGGAATGTGATGACCATGAATGTTATGATTTGTTAATGATGCCATGGGTTGTGTTACTTGGCCACCTTGTGCGAATTGTTGGGTTTGCACAAGGGGAATGTTTGCATTTGTACCTTGGGAGGCAATGACATGTGACTGTGTCATCGTGTTAACATTTGGTTGTTGTCCTTGGATAAAGATGTGTCCTTTGCTTCCTCCCATAGGATTTTGTGAAATACCACTGAGCAGATATGTCAAAGGTGTGCTCATGGTAGTAGATGTAGTTGTCAAGGGGGGTTGTTGTGACTTGATGATGCCCTTGTTGTATTTACTGTCGTGGTAGAGAGAGGGTTTGAATGATTTTCCCACATTGCTGGGGAACCAAAGGTGGTGCCAGCCGATTGTGACAGTGTTGTGGATGGTGTGGGCATTGTGGCCGATTGTGATCCTCCAATATATGTAGTATTTATTGTGTTGGATGTGTTTGGGATGTTGGAGGTAGCATGTATTATCGTTGCGGTGTCAAAGAAAGTATTGCTCGTAGTGCTTGGAAGTTGACCACTATGTGACATGTTATGTGCGTTGTTGTTATTAGGGTCAGAAGGTGTCCCATTTATCATGTTAATGTCAAATCCTTGAGGTAATTTGGCTCCTTCACTCAAGAGTATAGCCAAGTATCTGTCTCTGTCGTAATGGACCATTGTTTCAATGAATTGAGAGGCAGCTTGGTCTTGTGCTATTGCTTCTAAGTTTTCCTCAAGTATTTGACCATACTCATCTTTTTGCAAGAATTGTTCAAATGGACTGTTTGATGAGTGTGGTGTCATCATTAAAGGTTGATTGTTTGTTTTTCCAAATGGATCGTCAAAGGTCCAGTTTGGGTCATACGTTGGATTGTTGACAGTGGACGTGGGGTCTTGCCCAGAGTTTGCCATTTGTCTTTGTTGTTTTTGAAGTCTAGTTTCCACCATAAATGAGCTTGCTCAAATGAAAAGGAATGACGACTAAATGTAGTAATGATGCTATGCAAAGTTTAAATTTCAAATGATGACTAGGATGACTAATGTTTTTGGAATTTTGTGAATAGGATATGCAATGTGAAGACTTAAAATGCACTTTAAGACAAGGGTACCTAAGCACATCTAAGCTCAAACTTTGTTTTCAATTTTGGTTACTAGAGGACTTTGTTGAAAATGACAAGGTGACAAGGTCGATATGACTAGTGAATTTTCCTAACTAGAATTTTGAGTTGGAAAATTTCACAAAAGAGGACAATGACTAAAAAAGGGGTTTGATAACTTAGTCCAAAAGAGTCTAGTTTCGAAAACAATGATGTTGCAAATTGTCCTGAGATTTACCTAATCCTAAAGATGCAAAAATGTGAACCTAGGGACAACCTAATGTCAAATGTATGCAATTAAAAATAATGAAGGATGAAACCTATGGTGATGAATGCAAACTAATGGTCAAGACTTTGAGCAATTTCAGGTTTGGTTTCTGACAGAATCTTCTTGGAAACCATGTTTGACAAATTATTGATAAGATGAAGACTTTGGATTTGACTTTGTCTGAAGTTTTAAAATGTGATAGGCAAATGTGTCGTTTGAGCTGTCAGTTGCGTCGGGGTTTTGTGAATGCAGCTCAAGTTTAGCAAATGCAACTCAGAATCAGACAAATGTGACTTATTTTATCAGATGCGACTCAATGACAGTCAGTTGTGTCTCAATTTTGCATATGGGCTCTGCAGTGTTTAGATGCATCGCGATGCGTACAGATGCGGTGTTTTAAATGTCAACTATGGTTTAACAGAGCAATTGCGGTGCAAAAAATCGATTGCGGTTCAACAGGTGCGACACAGTTTTGTTTCAAATTGATTTTCTTGTCGTTTTGATTGCAAGTTTGATCTTTTTGGTGTTGAATGTTTTGTTTGGAGCTGTAAATGTGATAATCCCAGAAAGCACTTGACAAGCACAATGTTTTAAAAGTAACCAAACACACATCAGATAAGCACAATCCTAGGTTAGGCCAGGACAGTATTCACTAAATTCCACGCGGGTTTCCCCAACCGCATATTTGTAGCGTGTGAATTCAGAAGCTTGGCTGTAGGGGCTCCCCCTTATAGTGCACTCTCTTCTCAGGCCAACCAAGCTTCCAACCCCCATGAAACTCCCATTGCAAGCTGATCACCCCTACTACAAACTGCGAAAGTGTGGATGCCTTCACACCAACCGGTGCTACGCTAGCAAATAGAAGGTTTTTGGCTTTCTATACAAGAGTTTTTAGTTCGGGACCCCCGTTCAAGTGGCCATACATGGAGCAAGAGATTAATCACCAATAAGGTGGCATTCCAGCCTGAAGAGGTTAAGCTCAATAGGGTTTAAGGGAGTACAACTCTGTCTGTATGACACATCTGCACAAGCAATCTTAGGTTTTCCCTTAAGATTTACATTTATATACTGATCGGGGGTAGCTTGGCTTTAGCTCCGTTGCCAGTTTGAGTTGCATTGGGGTGATGAAATCCCTAGGCAGGCCCAATTTCTAGAGTTGGTAACCGTTTCTCTTACACCCAAGATCGCTCAAAAGCGCGAGGGGAGAGGATACTCCGATATACCAAATCGTGGGTAAGAACAGATAAAAACGGGTCTGGGTTTTTGATCACTGAGTTTTCACAAGGTGAGAGCATACTCCCCTACCGTTTTGCAAACACATTCAAACACATCAAACATAGGTTTGTTTTAATTGCACCAAAAATAAAATGTGAGTTACACTACTAAAAATGCAAACACATTGTTTTAGTATTTGGCCTTTGACAATCGAACCTACAAGACAATCTGTTAGTAGTTTTATCGTTTGTCTTCAACCCACAAAGAGTAACTGCCAACAAGCTGCAAATCCTGATTAGTAATAGAAACCCTATGCTAGGAAGAATGCAGGAAATAAATAGGATAAAATAAATGCAAAAAACAGCAAAAAACCAAATGCAAAATGATAGAAAATTTTACTAAACGATTGCGCCGCGACAGAGCGATTGCATCACTCTACGTATTAGATGTGTTCCAATGCTTCAAATGCGGCTTTCCCGAGGTCGATTGCGTCACGACAGAGCGATTTCAGCTTTTATGTTGTTGAATGCATCGCGACGCATCAGATGCATCATGATTTTTTTTTAAAAAGCGGTTGTGTCGCTCCGTACCTATACCTGCAAAACAACAGAAAACACAAAAAATCGTATGGAAATAACTAGAAAAAAAATGGAGTCAGGTTCACCAATGTAACTGAGGATTTCCTTTTTGGTTCAATTAGGAGTATTAGCAGTAAATCAATAAAGATAATGAAACCCAAAGATCTATCAAGTACAAAGGAATTCAAATAATAAAACAGTTATACCTGTTTCTCGAAACTTCCATGATTACCTCCATAGTACCTTCTTACTTGCTGGATGATGCTTTTCCCTTTGATTCATTGTGCAAGCGATCTGCAAATGTCTAAGTCCTACACCAAGCCTTGAAGGATTTGATAAATGCCTAAAGTCTATGCCTATGACTATGATTGACAATGCCTATGCCTAAACCATGTTTAAGATTTGATCAAATGAAAATAATAAATGCTATGAGAAATCTAAGAATGCAAGTGCAAGAGTGTAATGCCTATAATATGTTCGTGTGTCATCGAAAAGTGAGAGGAGAATGGCATTTTATAGAAAATGCCATTTTGAATGGAAGGGTGAGATTAATTCATGACGAAAACCTAAAATGAGAGGTCCAGATTAAGTCTGAGAATCCCTAATTAGGGTTAGGGAAAATTCATTAATCGAACGGTCAAAATAATATCTTAGATAATTGGATCGACGGTGGAGAATAAATGAGATAAAATAATTAGAAAATAAAGATTTTTGAAAATCAAGAAGATAAAGATTGCCTGATTTGTGAGATTCGAAAAATCAAGAAGATAAGAGTTGGACTAAAGATCAGAATTGGAAAATCAAGAATCTACCTGATTACTTGATTTTTGGAAGATTAGTTACCATTTTGAATTAAATTAATTCAAAATATGGATTTTATGAGACAATAAATAATTGATTTTAAGATTATTTACCAAAATGGACTGATAGTTAAGATTGTGATGACATTTTAAATAATTTCATTTTTTTAAAATGAGAGGAATATTAATTTTGACAATTAAATAATTAAAGATAATTATTTAATTTAGTAGATAAGATTAATTAATTAAATAAATTAATCAATTCATTTAATTATGACAATTAGTGACATATTAAATAAATAAATAAAACTTATTTATTTAATTATCAGGAAGAAATAAATGACGAAGGGTAATTAAATAAATTAACAAATTTATTTAATTAAGGGAAGACTTAGACAATTAATGACGTATTTAATAAATAAATAAAATTTATTTATTTAATAGTCATGAAGAATAAAGGACATAAATTAATTAAATAATTATGAATTATTTAATCAATAGTCGAATGTGGACCAAGGACATAATTAAATGTCATAATTATGCTAGGATGAAAGTGGTAAAAATGAAGCTTGCATGCCTAGGTCATTTTTAGGTGTCTACACTACTAGGTGATCTAAGATTAGACTACACTATAGGATGCAATGTAGGGATGACCTAAGTGATGATTGACGGATTGATTAGACTAGATGAAGGATCGATTGATTGAATGATTTGATAGTGATATGATTAGATTGGATTAGAATGATTGATGAGATGAAATGATTGATAGGATTAGATGAAGGAATTCTAAACCAAATTAAGAAATCACCCAAGGTGACTTAAGGTGTTGATTGATCAGATTGAAGGATGGATGGATGATTACAACACCGAATCCACCTTGAGATGGAAGTGAATTGATTGGGCCGAAGATGATGACTGACTCTGGACGAATGAAAATCCTAAGAAGATGTGAATGATGACGATCGAATTTAGACACCTAAGCCAATTTGGAAAAATCCTCTAAAATGAAGTTTCGGGGGTTTGGATCAAGGAAACGATGACAAATATGCAACCTAGAAATTCTCTAACACGTTCCTACATGATTTGGATGATGAATGGACGACTTTTGGAAAATACAGACAGACTAAAGTGATGATTATGGGCGAATGGAGGGTGATGAAATTTTTTGATCGTGGAAAATAATTGATGGATTGATTCAGATTGAAAGTGGGATCACCCCTGTGGATAGCGTGTTTGCCCCAAAAGGAAGCAAATTCACCTATTCTTAGAAAATAGGTGAATTTGACAAAAAATGATTGACAAATTTGCCTAAAAGCTAAATAGAATTGCATGTTTAAGAGATCGGGCGAAAACAGGATCGCCCAAAAAGTGACCCATAGGAAAATTCGCCTCTAGGGTATGTGCAAGATCATCATGGAAAAAAAAAGCCCTTAAGTGGTGAAAAATTTAGAAAAATTAGAGTTAGGCAACTTGACATAAAAATTTGAATAAGTATCTATATTATTTCAAAAATATGTAAGAATAGAATCTATAGAAAATTGAATGTAGTTTCTAAAGTACTAGGTTTTTTTTTTTAAATCTATTTGGTAAAAAATTGAAATTTCAATGCAATAGCACTTAAATTTCAGTGAAAAAATAAGAAGTAGGTGTCTATTTGACCACCTTAACCACAATAAAATGATAATATTTTTTTATAAGATTTTAGATATAAGTGGATGAATCATGTCCTGATGTGATGCATATTTTTTTGTAATTTTTTTTTAAATAAATAATTAATTATGATTTTTTTATTACAACTTCTAAAAAATATAAAAAATCGTATGTCTGACCACCTTAACTTGGTCAAAACTTCCTGAAATTCATTTTTTTCTTTTTTAATCCTATAGTATGTGAACTATAGAATGTGACACATGTTTTGGATTCAAAAAATGTGATACCGTTTAAAAGCTATAGATACTTTTTGATCAGCCTATCAATCAAGACTTTAGTCATAATACAAATAAAAATTGAATAATAAATATTTATTAAATTGAAAGTAAATCATAATTCATATTGGTGGAAGTTTGAGAATCTCCTTTTAAAGTGGCCCATCATGATCCTGCTCATACCCTCTATCAAAGATAAATTCGCTCAAAATGACTGACCTAAACTGAATTAGGATACAAAATAGTTGACTATGGCAAAGGACCAAAGCACAAAAAATAATAGATAGAAGGAAAGGCTGACTCAACTGAAAATAAAAGCACTGGTAGCGCCCAATGAAGAAACAACAAGCAACACAAACCTAAAATTAGTGATATGGTATTACAAACTCAATGTAGGCCCACCACCCTAAGTGGACAACCCAAGGTTAATACACTGTTCAATACAAGGGTGGTTCACTAGATCACCCTTTCTCACGAAAGCAGATAGCTAGCGTTCTAGTGGCACATGGTCATCAATAGACGCCACAAGCTCACCTTCACACTCTCACTCAAGGACTATCATAGTCCACCATGATGATTTCTATATTAACCCAAGGGAGTACGTGGTGAGTAACTTTGGGGTATGGTGTGCATTTCCTACACTACACCAAGCCACTGCTAAAACATGGGTCTCTATCTAGGCTAAACAAGGCTATCTTGTGAGTCCTTGATATATGCATGGTATATGGGGCACAACTATGAACACCAGCCCATCACAAGTGTGAGTTGGGTGCCCCAATGAGGTACTAGAAACTTGGACCAACTCTTCACATCTTATCTAGGTATCACCCTAGCTTTGATGCTATGCTAGACACAGCACAACTGGATTAGGGTATAGCTTTGGCTCTCCCCCCTTTATATACCTTGTCGGCAACACGTGGTTGGGATCGTCCCCCATGTGATGAAATCCTAGGCAGATCCCACTAAGGGAAGAAGATACTAGATGTTTTCAGCTAGTCCTCAAGCTCGCATGTAGCACAAGGGGAGAGCTTAGATGTACTAGTACCTCCCAGGTAGACACAACTAGACTAGAGTGAACTATGATTTTTTGTCACCTAGGATCACCAAATGACGCAAGGGGATTGGATACGTCAACATTCCACTCACTAGCATGGAAAACAATGTTAATTGACCCTATAATTAGGTCTACATGTGCCTAGCTAGTATGAAAAACAATAAGCAAACTAATCTAAAAGAGCTAGAATTGATTGTTCTATAGAAAACATTAGTAGTTTTGATCAGCTAGCCTTGGATGAACGAGAAGCAACAACACAAAACATTAGTTAAAACCTGACACACTCACAAATGGACAAGTTAGCAAGTCAATACCTAAAATGAACCAAATGGAAACTAAAAACTAAAAGTTTAGGTATTTGGTTTACCTTAGATTCACCTATGTTTGAGGAAAATTCACCTATTTTGAGAGGCAAGTTCACCCTTATGCTAAGAAAATTCACCCTTCTACTGCTCAAATTCACTTATTTGGGACCAGAGCAGGTTCGCCTATTTCTGAGTTGGCCTACAAATTCACCTATTTGTTAAAGCAGACTCACCTATTTACCAAATAGAGTGCAAATTTTCCTGATACCTACAAATTTACCTAAACTTTGAAAATGGGAAAATTTTCCAGATGAAAAATTGCCTTTGTTGTGAGTAGGTTCGCCTATTTCTATAGATTTGCCTATTTTCCAAAGCAACTTTTCCCCTGGAAGGTGCAAATTCACTCATTCAGGGTGGATTCGCCCTTGCATGTAAAACCTGAACCTGTAAAAGCTCAAACAATAGGAAACATGAAAGAAAAAACCCAGGACATGGGTCCCACTAGGCGTGTTAGAAATTTGTGCAATGTCTTCCTAGCCTAAAATAATGTAGAACAAACGAAATGTAAAGGAAGAAAAGCACAAAACAACACCTTAAGATTGGCCTAGTTGAACTTGAACAAAACAAAGAAAAATAGAACTAGTTACCTTGCCCAAGTTGATCAAATGGTTAGCCATGTTGATTTGATCACTTATGTGCTCCTTCAGATGGCAAACAACATGCAAGTGGATGCAAAATGATGTAGGTGATGTGAGGAATGCAATGGTGAAGATGGGTATGTCAGTTGATGCACAAAATGGATGCAAAATGAGCTCAAAGGTTACAACAATGGAGTATGGTGTGAGAGCTTGGAGGCTTGATGGCTTGATTGATTGAATGGTGAATATCTTGAAAATGAGGTCAAAATGCCCTAATTTTAGGGGAAAGGGCTCTAACGAATGAGGGCTAGGATTTAGCCACCATGGACACGATGAAGGACTATGGTGAGTTGAGGACTCACAAGCCCTTACATCTTGCCAAGTGTCAATGAGGTGTAAAGGGGAAAGGTGATATGGAGGTACTTTAGAGTACCTTGGGATTGGGAAAATATTTCATAAAGGAGGTCCTTTTCCCCATGTGGGAGATGTGACAAATAAGGAATTTAAAATTCCTCAATAATCCACATAGGGAAGAGAAAAGCCTTGGAGGAATAAATGTGAATTAAAATTCACGTGGGGAAGAGGTTACCTTGTCTAAATGGAGAAAGCATTAATGATGGTTGAATTAGGGGTATGCCATAAATGGCATGGGGATTAGGTTGATCTAATCATGTGATTAAAGTTGTGCAAACAAGTGATTAAGGAGGCTAATGAAGGATTAAGGGAAAGTTACAAGTTATGGAGGATGTGACATTAATCCTAATTAAAGGTATGCACATCTTAATCATGGATTAATTAAACTAATCTAGATTAAAGGGAGACTATGGAGGATGGGACAAGGAGAGAGAAAAAGATGAATTTAAAATTGATTTAAATTCAAAAGGCCAAATGACTAAATTAAATAAATTGAAGCATTTATTAAATTTAGAGAGGAAGGAGTCAAAAGGTAAAGTATTTAGTTATTAAAGTAAATACCTTAGGAACCTTAGGAACATAAGAGATATTAATTAAATAAATCATTAAATTAATGTCAATGGGGGATGTGAAATAGACAAAATAAAGGGATGAATTTGACCATACAGGAGTGGTCAAATTCAGATTTCTACAGTTTCAGCTTGGAATCCACGTTGCCCTACACAAAGATTGCTCATAATGCATCGTTGTTCTAAATAAAATTCATGCTTACTTTCCACGAGCTATATTCTTTCTAGTGATCCAATCATAGATTATGTAGAGTTTCTAAATATAGTTCAAAGGCACATGAAATGCTTTGAATATACTTGTTTAAGGAAAAAAGGAGAGCAATTACAATGTGGCTATAAAGCGCCTTAGTGGCAACAACTTACCTCTACATTGACATCTGATGCCGAGTCTAACAAATCCTACAAGCCTGGAAGAAATGATGATCGCCTAAATATTCATAGCCCACCCATGCTTGATCTAGCTTTCCAATGTTGACTACTAGCCAGTTGTTTCTAGGAAAATTGTATTAAATTATATCTCCAAATATGTAGCTAAATCTGAGAAGAAATCAGAAAATTACCTTGATATGTTGAAAAGTGCAAATAAAAATATAGTCAAGGATAAAGCACTGCTTGCATATCAAAAATTCATGATGAACATTCTTGTGGAGTGTGACATCTCTACACAAGAGGCGTGCCATATGTTACAGAAATTTCCCCTTGTCACTTCAAGTCGACAACATTTTTGCTTGAATGTTGGAAAAAAGGCATGGCTCCATATAAATAAATATGATGCTTATGAAGCCCTGCCAATAAATTATATTCATTGCTATATGCAAAGGCCTCTAGATCTGGGTGTTGTATTCCTAATTGAATCGGTCCACTTATACACACATTCAAACCAACACAAAAAGGAAAAATGGAAATTGAGACACCAGCCTGTAATTATTCTTGTTTATCCCTTGTTCAAGATTATTCCCCTTGAAGATATAAAAACATTTGACACATTTTTTTGGACTTAACTTATGTTATACAAACCTTTCTAAAACATACACACAGATATAGATCTTTCCAAACAAGACATAATACAAAATTGGAAAGTTTTTAAAATAGCTAGTTATCATCATTGGCATGTTAATAGAATTCTAGATGGATCCACGATTGAAGAAAAACATGGTAGTGATAGTGATGATTTGAACCATCAACCTTCTATGGATGAATATGAATGTGAAGTTTTGTGTTGACTTGGTGCTACTACTAAATTTAGTATAAATCAGCTCTAGTTGTTGAGTAGGTGAGACTTTGATATGAACCATTCACATAATACAAATCATGTGTTTGAACAACTTCATAATATTTCTTTGCAATTCATTCCATCGACCAAGGAATAGTGTGAGCAAGCTATGATACAATCCTTTCTTGTAAATACATCATCCTATTAGCTTTCACCAAAACAAAAAATAACTCTTCAAATCATCCAATCCCATCACATGCAGCCTCCCCCCAAAGCCCCTCTCCACACAATCATTCAAGGAAGAGCTGGCACTAGTAAATCCTTTTTGAAAAATTGTATAAGACAACAAATAAACACCTCTACTACTAGATGCAATAGCCCGCTGCTCACATTGGCCCCTATAGGTGTTGCTACCTACAACATATGCGCCTCCACAATCCAATAAAGGATATAAATCCTTTGCAAGGAAAACCATTGACAATATTCGAAGAACAATTTAAATATATTTAATACATTTTGATAGATGAAATGAGTTTTCTAGGCCTGAAGTTGTTGCTCAAAATAGATATTCAATTGCGCCAAGCATTCCTCAATAACAAAAAGAACCATTTGATGGTGTTTCTATCATCCTTGTTGGTGATCTTGCCCAGTTGCCACTAGTCATGGACACTCCTATTTATGCTTCACATTCATCAGCTATAGCCTTATGGCATACTTTCACAATCTTAATAATATTGGACACTATTTTCTACCAACAAGGAGGTAGTCCTGCCCAACAAAAGTTTTGGGCAATCCTTCTCCATATAAGAAATGGTGAGGCTCTCCACGATGAATGGGAAGAGCTTATGAAACAAACAAATAAAATGGTCTTGCCCATAGAAAGAGAACAAATTGATGTTGCAACACATTTGTTTGCCTCAAATGACTTAGTCACATTCCACAATAAAAAATGATCAAACAATTAAACCTACCCATAGCCATTAGCACTGCTCGAGTAGCACAACAAAAGACATCTGATTATGGAGATGATGACTAGCTTCTCCCATAACTACTACTTTGTGTTGGTAAATAGGTGATGCTAACAACAAATTGGTGGATTCAAGCTCGCCTAGTCAATGGATCCCTTGGTATTTTTATAGCTATTATGTACAATGCACATTGCAAACTGGCAAATCCACTTGACTATGTTGTTGTCTGCTTTCAAGATTATATTGGCCCGCCATGGGACTGACAAAACCTAAGAGACATCCCTATCCCAGCTATAATGCAAGGTAGTTGGACTCAAATTCCACTCACCATGGCATGGGCAATCACATTACATAAAGCACAAGGATTAACATTAGATAGAGCAACAATAAACATAGGCAACAAAAAAAGGATGGGGCTAACTTTTATAGCTATCTCTCGTGTTAAATCAATTGAAAGACTCCATATTGATCCAACATTCTCATTTGAGAGATACTCTAGACTAAGCAACAACAAATACACTGCTTGACATTGCAGTGAAGAGGCCCGATTGGAACAGCTACAACCCCCGCCAAATGCCTTTGTCCTCACCTCATGTTTCAGATTATGAAAAAGGTTTTGAAAGATTTATTTTCACACTAGCTCCACACCGTATACCATCCTCTTTTGAAGGATTTTAAGTTAAATTTTACAGAAACATACCAAGTATTAACCTATGCAAAATGGGTATAATGCCAAAGATGCACAAAGATACCAAGGAACAATAAGCATAGGGAAAAACTTGTACAAGTCATTGACATGTTATGATCATTCCAGTCTATTAAAATATAGATTCAACTATTCTAGAAACATTTTCAAGAATATTGTGTTGTATTTGACTGATTAGTTTTAAATTATGCACCTGTGCTCTATTTTCTATTTTTAGTGCCTATATACTCTAACTTTTTCTACCACATTAAGTTGCCCCTATTTATTCAATTCTTTCCATCCTCTTCAACCTTGCACACTAAAGATAATTTTCTTATTGTTTACTATCTTCTATATGTTCAACAATACAATTTTTGTTCAATTCACTATGCAAATATGCACCCATAAATATTAATCTGCCTATTTCTCCTTTCAACATTTCACTATTTCATACTTTTTGTATATGACATTCAAAAGAATACACTCTTCTGTATATTCCACCTATCTATGTTTGTCCAGGTGTCTTTAAATTCTATGATGTGAATTCTTTATCAAGATACACATTTTTATAAAATTACCACAACAAAGAATGCATTACAACATGAGAGATTGTATATGAAAACCCCAGATTTTCCCCAACTTTGAGCAAAAAACACTACAATATGAAAGATCATATATGAAAACACTAGATTTTTCCCAACTTTTTAATTGTATGATATATGATGAGACTCCATGAAATTACTCATGGGCATTTCATACTTTTCTTACTTGGAGGTTTGGCTAGAGCCCACAAGGCTTCATAATGCCAATATGGTAGGGAGGAGAATGAGCGTGGGTTTTGTGCCTTTTCCTTTTATGCCAAATATTTATTGTTGGATAGATAGATATGTACACAAATCCTTCCATACAGTTGGCTTCCAAAAACATACTCTGCTTTTCCCATTGCATTTCTCCATGTGTGTACAACTATCCTTTCAGCTTATCTGATTGATTTTTTATATAGAGTTCTTTACTAGTATACAACTTTCCCCTAAAATTATCTCAACATTTTCATTATGTTATTCTAAATGTATTTGTATAAAATATACCATTGCAATCTAAGGAATGATATATTAAAATCATCATTTTTTGCAATTTTAATACTGTATGATATATACAATACTCCATCAAATTCCCCATCAATCTTTTCTACTTTTCTTGCTTGGAAATTTTGCTTAAGCCCATGAGTCTTAATGATTTTCACATAGGGTTCACATTGCATACAATTCTCTTTCAACCAATTTTAACATGCAGTATTCTAAACATACAATTGCAGCTATTGCAAATTGATACATATGCACATACAAACAACATTAAGTGTCAAAGATGCATAGAGATACCAACCAACAATAAGTAGAGGTCGAAAGTTCTATAATTTAGTAACATGTTTTGAACATTCCAGTATGTTAAACTATATATGCACATACTCTAGAAACATTTTTAAAAAAATGTGTTGCATTTGACTAATAAGTTTAAAATTATGCAACTATGTTCTGCTTTCCATTTTCCATGCCTATATACCCTAAGTTTTCTCATTTTTCCTTCATGATTTGGTTGCACATATTCTTATGTGTTCTTTCTAGCTTTTCAATTAGTTTTATTTGATTCAAATAGCTAGAAAATGTTGATCTACAAAATTCTCTTTTGAGCATTTCACTACTTCACTCTTCCTGTATATTACATTCAAAAATATAGTCTTTTCTACATTGCATTTTTGTCTATTATATGATAAGCCTCCATCCAATTTGTGATGTGTTTCTCGGATCTATTTACAACAATAGTGGAGTTGGTTGTCTCGATCAATGGAAACAAAATGGTAAGTATTTGCTCGCATGAGGGTTAATGCATCCTGGCATTCTTGTACGATGGCATGGGGGTAAGTAAATGCAATATTCACTGTTGTAGTGTGAGGATGTATATTGTTTTGGTTGCATTGTGAAATGAGCCACTGTGGTGTTGCTTTGATAGTAGACTATTGGAAAATCCTTCCACCCACCTCCATTAGATAGCAGATTGGAGGGTTTTACAAGTGTTGTGCTCCACAATCTACAACATTTGGCCTCCTATTGTTGTTGTAACTTGTTTTGCAATGTTTTTTTTCCATTCCATACACATATAACCAGAGACATATATTTTGATATATTCAAATAAAATTTTTCTTTGTAGTAATATCATGTTTGGCTCAATGCAAGCATAGATGGACAAGGAGATATGAAGCCCATCTATGAGACAATTGGTACCTAAAAGATGACCATAGTTGTAAGCATAAACAAGGATTTTTTTATAAATTTATATTTTACTAAGTTATACATTCAACCCTTTTCTTCCTACATGGCTAGATAGGCTCCATATATTTGTTGCTATATATATACATGCATGCATGAATTCTTACATGCACTTGACTATAATAAACATAGTCTATTGTACGCATTACATTTTTCCATGTTCCTATAGTTATCTTTTCAGCTTATGGGAAAAATTATCTATAGGTAGCTCTTTATCAACATACCCATCTTTGTAAAGTTTTTACAGCAAAAAAAATACTGCAATATAAGAAATTATATATGAAAGCACCCAAATTTCCCCTGCTTCTCCATTTTGTGATATATGATATGAATCCATTAAATTTACAATGGGTCTTCCATACTTTTCTTGCTTGGGGGTTTGGATAGAGCACGTGAGGCTTCATGATGCCAATATGGTAGGGAGGAGAATGAGCATGGGTTTTGTGGTTTTTCTTTGCACCATCATATATTGATTGGTACAAATACACGGGTATGTGCAGGATTATCATGGAAAAAATAGGCCCTTAAGTGGTAAAAAATTAAGAAAAATCAGAGTTAGGGAACTTGACATAAAAATTTGAATAAGTTATCTATATTATTTCAAAAATATGTAAGAATAGAATCTGTAGAAAATCGAATGTAGTTTATAAACTATTTGGTGAAAATTTGAAATTTCAATGCAATGGTACTTAAATTTCAAGGAAAAAATAAGAAGTAGGTGTCTGTCTGACCACCCTAACCACAATAAAATGATAATATTTTTTTATAATATTTTAGATATAAGTAGAGAACTCATGCCCGACATGATGCATATTTTTTGTAATTTTTTTCTAAGTAAATAATTAATTATAATTTTTTATTACAATTTTTTAAAAATATTAAAACTTCGTATGTCGACCATCTTAACTTGGTCAAAACTTCATGAAATTCAATTTTGTTTATTTAATCCTATAGTATGCAAAGCATAGAATGTGACACATGTTTTGGATTCAAAAAATGTGATACTTTGAAAGCTATAGATGTTTTTCAATTAGCCTATCAATTAGGACTTTAGTCATAATTTGAATAGAAAATGAATAATAATTACTTATTAAATTCAAAGTAAAGCATAATTTATATCATGGAAAGCTGAGAATCTCCTTTAAAAACTCTTTTCGTTTCATCAATTTTGGGTAAAAAATAGTCATCAGCCACATACCCATCATATTGCCACTTTTTAGCCCATCATGATCCTGCACATACCCACACAATGTATTGTATTTTGTCGACTACATTTCTCCATGCTTATACAACTATCTTTTTAGCTTTCCAAATCAATTATTTAAACTTAGTTCTTTATGATGATACCTATTTTCTTTAGGTTATGACAACAATTATATGATGTGATCCTAAATGTTTTTTATGTAAAGAAAACCTTGCCCATTTTTTTAAACTTATACACAGATAGCAAAATTTAAAACATATTGATACAAGATTCAAACTATGTCCTTTGGTAGTATATATTGAAGACAAAGAAATTGTATAGGAGGTATTAGAATAACACTTATTTGCTATTAAATATTATAGACAAAAATGACATTAAGTAGAACTTTAAAATATGGAGTATAGAAGAGGCAAACTACGATAATGAATAGTTTGTTATGGTGAACTGAAAAAAGAATATCATGAAGAATAGTTTGTTATTAGGAACTTCAAATGGATGAGAAAAAAAGAATATCATAAAACATATAACATGTACCATCCAAACAAAATAACCACAACAATTAATAGTTTGTTATAAGGAGCTTCAAACAGATTAGGAAAAATAATATCATGAAACCTATTGGTACAAGACAAGAATTCTACGTAACAGTTATAAAAGGTATTAGAATAACACTAAAGAATCATGCGTAAATGACAGATGAACATAAACCTTTGCCCTTCTTTCAATCTTTTTGGTCTATGTATGTTTTCCTACCTCTCTTAAGGTTCTATTTAATGTGGGTTTTTTATCATCTTTCATTTACCTATGATTCTTAAGTGTTTTTCTAACAACTCTTTTACAATTTCTCAAATGACAGATGATGGGTATGTGTAGGATCATGATGGGCCAAAAAGTGGCGATATGATGGGCATGTGTAGGGTATGTGGCTGACGACTTTTTTTTACCCAAAATTGATGAAACAAAATCGGTTTTTAACGAAGATTCTCAGCTTTCCACCAATATAAATTATGTTTTACTTTGAATTTAATAAATAATTATTATTCATTTTCTATTTGAATTACCACTAAAGTCCTGATTGATAGGCTGATTGAAAAACATCTATATCTTTCAAACGATATCACATTTTTTGAATCTAAAACATGTGTCACATTCTATGCTTCACATACTATAGGATTAAAAAAATGAATTTTATGAAGTTTTGACCAAGTTAAGGTGGTTAGACATACAAGTTTTTATATTATTTAAAAGTTGTAATAAAAATTCATAATTAATTATTTACTTAGAAAAAAATTATAAAAAAATATGCATCACATCGAGACATGAGCCCTCTACTTATATCTAAAATCTTATAATAAAATATTATCATTTTATTGTGGTTAGGGTGGTCGGATAGACACCTACTTCTTATTTTTCTCTAAAATTTAAGTACTACTACATTGAAATTTCAAATTTTCACCAAATAATTTTATTTTTTAAATAAATCTAGTAGTTTAGAAACTATATTCAATTTGCTACAGATTCTATTCTTACATATTTTTGAAATAATATAGATAACTTATTCAAATTTTTACGTAAAGTTGTCTAACTCTGAATTTTTTAAATTTTTTGCCACTTAAGGGTCTATTTTTTCCATGATGATCCTGCACATACCCTGATCAAAAACCCATTTTAAATAGAACTTTAACTTATGGAGAATAGAAGGTGTAAACTACGACTATGAACAATTTGTTATATAGAGCTTCTACTGTACAAAATGTGTATAGCACCAAAGATGCATAGAGATAACAAAGAACAATAACCAGAGGCCGAAAAACATGCATAGACCAAAAAAGTTGAAAGTAGTCCAAAGGTACAGGTCAATGTTATGTTTGTAGTTTATACCAATCTACAAAATTTAATAATTTTGAAAGTTAAAAATAATTCTTGTCACAAGGACAATAGAATAAGAAACTCTTAAAGTGTCATGCCAAGCAAAAAATACATGGGGACACAATCCTTAATTAAATGCACAAAAACATTTACTTGGGTTAAGATATCAAGAATACAAGAGCTAAACTATGGAAATGAACAACTTGTTATAGGGAGCTTCAAACATATGAGAGAAAGAGAATATCATGAAACATATTGTTTTTTGTGAACAGTGTATTTTTTTGAATGTTATACTACATAAACATACACATACGATTGCCCCTGCATATGTATATTTTTTAAATGCACATTAAGATAGGAGCAATTGCATATATATATATATATAGGGTTAGTATGAAGGGGTATGTGTAGGATCATGATTCAAAGGGTATCACATTTTTTGAATCCAAAATATGTGTCACATTCTATGCTTCGTATACTATAGGATTAAAAAAAAAAAAATCATGGAAGTTTTGACCAAGTTAAGGTGTAAGACATACAAGTTTTTATATTTTTTAAAAGTTGTAATAAAAAATTTATAATTAATTATTTACTTGAAAAAAAATTATAAAAAAATATGCATCACATTAAGACGTGAGTCCTCTACTTATATCTAAAATCTTATAAAAAAATATTATCATTTTATTGTGGTTAGGGTGGTCAGGCAGACACCTACTTATTTTTTCCCTGAAATTTAAGTTCTACTGCATTGAAATTTCAAATTATCACCAAATAGATTTTTTTTTAAAATAAACCCAATAGTTTAGAAACTATATTCAATTTTATACAGATTATAGTCATACATATTTTTGAAATAATATAGATAGCTTATTCAAATTTTTATGTCAAGATTCCTAACTCTAATTTTTTTGAATTTTTCACCACTTAAGGGCCTATTTTTTCCATGATGATCCTGGACATACCTAAAAACATAAAGGTATTCAAGATAAAATTAGTGTAGTAGCTGTGAAGTTATGTTCAGTTTTACGTTTTGTATGAATATAACATGTTATATGTTCTTTGTGAACAATGTGTTTACAAATTATCATAGTTCACCTCTTCTATTCTCCCCACATTAAATAGAACTTAAGAGCATGGAGAATAAAAGAGCCGAACTATAATAATGAACAGTCTGTCATGGGGAAGTCAATATTAATACAACACAAGTAATTTATGTAACAGTTGGATTTTCAATTCAAAATTCAAGCTACATTATTTGGCACTTTAAATATTATAGGCAAAATAGAGAAATTGTAAAAGAACTATTAGAAAAACACTTAAGAATCATAGGTAAATGATAGATAATTGAAAACCCACATTAAACATTTTGATACAAGACAAGCAATCTATGTAAGAGTTGGCTTGTCAATTCAAAATTTGAGCTACATTCTATGGCAGTCAACCCACATTAAATAGAACTCGTAAACCCAATAGGTAGCAATAACCTATGCAAAATGGGTATAATGCCACAGACTTAATTGAAAATTTGAGCTACATTACTTGGCACTAAATATTATAGAAAAATAGAGAAATTGTAAAAGAGTTATTAGAATAACACTTAACAACCACTAAACTAATTTTATCTTGAATATCTTTATGGTTTTATACTAAGCCTCTGCATATATATATATATATATATGCAATTACTCCTATGTTAATCTACAATTGCTCATATGTTAATGCGTATAACGCCAAATGATGCAGGAGCATCTAGTGGTGTGAGGGAAACCTTGCATCACCCAAAAATATGATTTTCATTTATGTTCCTTTTGTTCCCTTTTTGTATATGTTTTTGCATTTCTGGATACCCTTTTCATCAAATAAGTGTTCCCAACTTTCATAACTACTTTTTTGTTTTTTCTGCTCAACTGCTATTTTTAGCAGGTGTGAATTTAAAGGTGTGGGAAGACATAAATTTATGGGAAGGTTTAAGATGAAGAAATAAGCACTTTGGTGAAAGAACCAGGTCAAGATCATTCATGGTCTGAAACTTATTCAAGTTTTAGTTTCTACTTTTTGCCCTGAAAAACCTTCTAAGTCCAATTTGAGACACTAAACGGTCCCGTATGGGCCTAGAAATCAATAGAACTAGTGGAGTGGGCTCTAGGCACATTCTTCATTCTGAGACCTTTCCAACGGTTCAAACGGTTTGAAAAACGGAGTCTTGGATCAAAAGTTATGGCTTCCGGAAGTTGGTTGATTTTTGGAAAATTGCCAATTTTTTAATTTTAAATTGTAATTTTTGGCACCAAATTGCCAAAAAATCATAACTCGAATGTTGTTTTAGGCTGCAAACCAAAAAGGGGCTATTTAGGGGCTAGTTTCTAATTTTTGGGTAGCTTTTTGGGGAAAAGAGTTCACATGCTGTGAAAGGGGAAAATTCTGTAGTTTCTAAAATTTATGTAGGTTGCATGTATTGCAGAGCTCGAGGATTTGAGATCCTTTGCATGTAAAATTTTTCCTTTCTGAACAATAATAAAATTTATTTGGTTGTTTGCATCATTTTTTGTCTCGGGTTTGCTCCCTTGTCACTAAAGATGCACAGAGATAACTAAAAATAATAAATGAAGGGCACAAAAATTACTATAACCATATTTTTTGACGAAAGAAAGAAGATTTAACTACAATTTCTCCATCCATATAGAGCCATAATCTCTTTGAAGTCTCCAAAATGGGTATAATGCCAAAGATACAAATATATAGCAAGGAACAATAAGCAGAGAGCGAAAGACATGAACAATAAATTAATCATTCTAACACCTATTATACAATTTATCTACTTGTCTTCAATATTTACTACCAAAGAACATAGCTTGAATCTTGTATCAATATATTTCATGATACTCTTTTTTTCCCATCTATTTGAACTAGAGACCCATCCACAAAGCTTGATTTCGTAGACTATAGAAGAGTGTATAATAACTAAAAAGGTGCATCTAACTTCACAAACATATATATCGGTATAGATTTTGTTTTGAAGTGCTTATATTCGCATTGCATGCCAACGAAAATTATTGATCTCTGGCGCCAAAAAATTCTATTCACGGCTGGGCTGATGAAAATCTCGATGAAAATTACCTAGGTTAAGATATGGAGAATACAAGAGCTAAACTATGAAAATGAATAGCTTGTTACAGGGAGCTTCAAACAAATGATAAAAATAGAATATCATGAAACATATTGATACAAGACAAGCAATCTATATAACAGTTGGCATTTACTTGTGATTCTTAAGTGTTTTTCTAATAGTTCTTTTACAATTTCACTATTTTTCCTATAATATTTAGTGTCAAATAATGTAGCTTGAATTTTGAATTGACAAACCAACTGTTACATAGATTTCTTGTGTTATATCAATATGTTTTATGATATTCTTTTTTCCAATTCTGTAAAACAAACTGTTCATTATGTAGTAGTTATTAGTCTATGTAACTGTTGGCTTGTCAATTCGATGACCATTTTCACTATATGCTTCCTTATATTGCAATTGTATTTTTTATATAAATACATTTAGAATTTCATAATATAAATGTTGTTATAACTTTAGGGAAAATTTCCATCTTGATAAACAACTGTATGTAAATAATCTTTTAGATAAGCTAGAAAGATAACTGTACAAACATGCAAAAATGCAATGGTTAGAGTAGAATATCTTTTTTGAAGTCAAATATATGATTATTTTCCCACAAAAAAAATTCCATTTAAGATTTCCCCTTTTATAGTCATTGTAGATTATGGTTTATGTGATTGTGGAGGGAAACCACACACCATTGTCATGTGCTTGTGAGAGGAAAAATAATTTGTTGATTGCATCACATTGTTTATCCCTACAAGCACATGACAATGGTGTATGTTTCTCCATTCAACTAAACCATTTACAATGTCATGGTTGGTCTAGTTTTCATTTTGTACATGACCACATTTTTTTCCTTTCTGGTTATTGGTTGTTATATGTGCCCATGTTTCACAAACACATTTTTGCATATACATCTTATCCATCCAATGCAAATATAAGCACTTGCACAACAAAATCTATATTGATATATGTGTTTGTGAAGTTAGATGCACCTTTTTAGTTATTATACACTCTTTTATATATTCCATCTATCCATGTTTCTGTAGCCATCTTCAAATCCCATTATGCCAATTCTTTATTGGGATACCTATTTTTTTCAAGTTATCACAACAAAAAAAAGACTACAATATTAGAGATCTTGTTTGACAACACCCATTTTTTTCCAACTTTGTTATTGTGTGATATATGATAAAATCCCATGATATTTTCCATAGACCTTACCTACCTTTCTTGGTCGAGGGTTTGGGTTTAGCCCGTGAGGCTTCATGATGCCAATATGGTAGGGAGGAGAATGAGCATGGGTTTAGTGCTTTTTCCTTCCATCATCATATATTTGTTGTTGCTTATACACATGGATAGAAAAATTCTCACATGCTCTTGTCTAGCAAAAACATACTCTATTATATCCATTACATTTTTCATTGTGTCCACAACTCTCTTTTCAAATTCTCCAATAGATTACTTATACACAATTCTTTACCAGGATGCCATGTATTCAAAATGTTGCATTTTATCTCTTTCTATTTACAATAGATAATGCTAACCTCTTTTATTGTATATCTATATTATTTCCTTTATAATGCTACATAGATACAATAGACATTCAAGAAAATTAGTGTATTGTAAATTGTCTATTTCAAATTCTTTCATCGTCCAACAACTTGATCCAATGCTGCTCGCCCTTGTCAAACACCATCAACAGTACATGTAAGTGCATAACTTTTCCATTATCAATAAATAGATTCGGTAAACCAATTGTAAATATTATTAATTATTTTTAGTTTCACATTGTCTATATTGATTTTACACATATACTTACTTTTTATGCTTCATTTTTTATTTTTCTTGCCCATCCATTAACATACCCTTGTATTCTATTTGTAGGAACTAGGCTAAAGCATGCAAAAGCTTTCAAAAATCAAGATACCTATTTTTTTTAAAGTTACCACAACAAGGAAAACACTATAATATGAGAGTTCATATATGAAAACACCATATTTTCCCCAACTTTGTTATTGTGTGATGTATGATGGAACTCCATGAAATTTCCTGTAGGTGTTTCATACTTTTGTTGCTTGAGGGTTTAGCTAGAGTACACAAAGCTCCATGATGCAAACATGGTAGGGAGGATAATGAGCATGGCTTTTGTGCTTTTTCTTATAACACCATATATTTCTTGTTACAGGTATGTGTAGGATCATGATGGGGAAAAAAGTGCCAATATGATGGGTATGTATAGGGCATGTGGCTGAGAGCTTTTTTTTACCCAAAATTGATGAAACGAAAAGGGTTTTTAAAGGAGATTCTCAACTTTCCACCAATATAAATTATGCTTTACTTTGAATTTAACAAATAATTATTATTCATTTTCTATTTGAATTACGACTAAAGTCCTAATTAATAGGTTAATTGAAAAACATCTATAGCTTTCAAATGGCATCACATTTTTTGAATCTGAAACATGTGTCACATTCTATGCTTCGCATACTATAGGATTGAAAAAAAATGAATTTCATGAAGTTTTGACCAAGTTAAGGTGGTCAGACATACGAGTTTTTATATTTTTTAAAAGTTGTAATAAAAAATCCATAATTAATTATTTAATTGGAAAAAAAATAGAAAAAAATATGCATCACATCGGGACATGAACCCTCTACTTATATATAAAATATAATAAAAAATAATTATCATTTTATTGTGGTTAGGGTGGTCAGACAGACACCTACTTGTTATTTTTCCCTAAAATTTAAGTACTACTACATTGAAATTTCAAATTTTCACCAAATATATATTTAAAAAAAAAAAAACCTAGTAGTTTAGAAGCTACATTCAATTTTCTATAGATTCTATTCTTACATATTTTTGAAATAATATAGATAACTTATTCAAATTTTTATGTCAAGTTGCCTAACTCTGTTTTTTTTTAATTTTTCACCACTTAAGGGCCTATTTTTTCCATGATGATCCTACACATACCCTTACATAGATACATGTGTACACAGATCCTTGTATACACTTGGATTCCAAAAACATAGTCTATAATAACATGTTTCTCATGTCATAGCAAGTGGTGGGGAAGCACTTGAGACTTTGGTCACGTCACCTCAAAACAAGGCATACCTTTTAATTCAATTATTTCATTCAATGCAAAATATGTGTATCGTGTCATTGCATTCTTCTTTTCATGAGATCTGTTTATTTATTTTGGATCAAAGATGGTGTGAGTGACTCTTCGATTGGACTATGACCATCTTAACTCTCAAAGTGATATTTGCCCCTATATAATCCTTTTTGTGTTGATCAAGTGGTATAAAATTTATCAATATAATATTTTTACTTTCTTCTTGAACAAATGCATTTACATATTTGTTTTTATTTGGAAAAAAAATCAAGTTTTTATTCTATTTTTTCATCCATTAATTATTATTTTTTATTTAAGTCCCTTTTTTACTTTTTTCTCAACTAATAAATTTTGATGTGGAAACACAAATATCATTTTTTTTGTTTTTTGCAAATGGTTCTTAATCTCGCATGCATTGCGTGTGAGATAAGAACAAACAAGTGGACTACAACATGAGGTCTAAAATTCTTTATAATGCACAAATTAAATGAAGACATATAAAATAATATTTGCACCAAAATTAAGTGATTTATAATATGTTCAAGTTAGGTGATTCAAATTGATATCTTTCAATGCACACATAGGTTGGCTTTAACTTTAATACATATGTATTCATCTACTTGATCTATCCATATAATTATCCATAATAATATATAATATTTTTTTTCCAACATCTCTCTTCATTACAATCTACTCCTATTTTATCCTAGGTAAAGTCCAAAATCATAAGCTTCACCTCATGTTATTTCATATTGGCTTATTAACACGCTTTCCCTTTCTCAACTCAATCAAACAATTGCAAATAATACTGATTATTTATATTTCACATTGCATTCCAAAAAAAAAATTCTTTCTTACTTCCCATTGAATATCCATTTGTGGTGGCCCCTATCGGCTAATTGTTGCATGCCTATGCATGCGGCTGCTAGTTTAAAGCTTTTGTTAATTATTTGAGAGATTCAAGTTAACTAATGATGTGCCTTTTTCAGCCTAACACTCCTAAGAGTCATGTGATGTTATAAACTTGGGCACCTTGATGTTTCTACATGAGAGAAAATTACCTTGATGAATGAGGAATTTACCATAAGGTCCTATAGAGAGATGTAGTGTTTATGGATAAGAGATAGATTTGTATGAACCTATTGTTGATGAGTTACTTCCCTGACATATAGGAACAACTTGGAAGAAACTCATCCTATTGCATGAGTGATTTTTACAAATTGGAGATGGGTACCTTGAGGAGTCTCTCTAGTGCCCCATGTTATACATCCATTCAAAAGCTAGTTGATATTAACATAAAGAACTTCTATGGGTCCCACTTGTTCTAGCTATTCTAATCACATGACCCCTTTGAGCACCAAGTAAAAGATAGTGATGATCATCAAAGGGTGAAGGTATAGCCTTGGAGGATGAGAAAGTAGTGTAAGCAGATGCCACACTTATACATTAGGTTGTCCCACTTATAAAGGTGACAAATGAGGATATAAGGATGGTTGATTTCTTATGGTAGTCTAGAGACTTACATGAGTACTATGATTTTCTACTCTTTTCATTCACTTTTTAAAATTTCTACTAAGAAATGACTATGCTCTAATGTTGGATTGACACTCTCTTTCTTTCTTTGCACTTGTGACATTAGCGCTACTAACAGATGAAGTGATAATTTCATAAATTCTTCTTTGCATGTCTTGATCCCTTCCATTGAACAAACTAGAGAGATAGTTTTGGTTTATGCAAGAGTGCTTGCACTAGTAGTTTAAAAAAAAAAAATTCTTGACTCTTACTTATCATGTTGGAAATTATTTCACATCCTATTAAACTAGAGGTTTTGTACTAAAGAAAGAGGTCACTCTTCTATGAGAGATATCCTTAGGGTTAGAAGACATACACCTACTTACTCATGGATCATGGCACTAATTCAATCACACTATTGAATTCATACACTAGTCCCATTGTAGGGACACTATAAGAGGACTAATATACACTCCAACATTATAAATAGAAAAAGGAGACGAGAGAGAAAGAACCTAAAAGTATCTATGGGCTAGAGGTAACCTTGATGTCTTTTAGCTTGACATAGTCTTATTTCTTGTAGATATTTTTTACTTACCCTCTTACATGGGGAGATTTACATTCCTATGTGCACCCTTTTTCTCTTTGGGATCCCTTGATGGAGAAACTTGTACTTAAACACTTCAAAGAAATATTTTACACTTACTGTGTAATGACAATGATTGGTATTAATATATACATAGTTAAAAATGATGATTTTTACTTTTCTTCACTCTTGTGCACATGGATTCTTTTAGATTTTTTTGTTTAATTTAGTTATATATATATTTATTCTTATACATGTATAATAGTATACTCACGTTGTTTGTTTTTCTTCTATAAATGAGATGTATGTAGTGTGAACATAAAGTGAATGTATGCATCTAATACATAGAGTAATGAAAGTGTAATGCATTTGTATGCTCCTTTTTGTTTTTATGGATGACATTCTACTATGATAAGAATTATTTCTTGTTTTGTACGATATGAGTATGGAACTAACAATACAATTTCTCTTTAATAATAACTTTTTGGTACAAGATTGTTGGTTGACTAGGATAGGATGACTCTAATTATGAGATAGGTTTTATTATGGAATCAAGTCGAAATGGGAAAGGTGATGTAAAATATTCTTTAGATTAAGCTTACCAAATTAGCTAAATATTGATCCTTATCTAGATTAAATACTTAGAGTAATTTTTGGCATAGATAAACTACAAATTTTACTGGTACCTTCTATAATTAGACCAAAAATATGACCAATAGGATAGGATTGAGGTAAATTATTATATCTTTGTTAGAATAGAGCTCTAGAAAATAATTCATACTTTTGGATTTACCTAACTTGTGCATGCATGCACATTGTTTCTTTGTTTCTTTTTTCCCTGATGGGATGCCACCCAAGTCATAAATTTGAGCTTAGATTATTATCCACCCAAGAATACATACATAAATAATTTCCTATTCTTTTTTTCCTTTCTCTTTCAATGGTTTTGCATATACATTGTTTTTTGTTTTTCTCCTCTTTTATTGCTTCATGTAGTTTTGATCCTCTTAATGTTTTTTTCTAGGTGATAAAAGGATTAGGTGCCACCAAAAATATAACTAACCATTTATATTTTCATCTAAGGAGTATTAAGGGAGACATATCTATTAGCTTCTATTAGGTACTATAGTTTTGAAAAATTGCTTGTTTTAGACTTGACTAAATAATAGATAAGACTAAGATCAATATAAGTCTTAAAGTTTATTTGATTTTGAACTATCAATAATCTAAAGGGGAAATGATAATAAAGATTTTCGGGAATCTATGGTTTAGTAAAGATAAATCTATACTAGCAACTTCTAAACTCTTAGTAGGATTGAATTCATACAAGATTAAAACAATAATAAATGCAATGATTGAACAATATGTAATAATTGATTTATTTTTAAAATATAGTTTTTTATTATTTTTTAGGTGCTTTGAACATTTCTCAAAATTATTTTTGAAAATACTCTTTCTTAAGATGGAATTCATTTACCATCTTGCTAAATTTCTCTTATTCTATCACACACAAAGATAGGCATAATTGCTAATATTTTATTTTACATTATAAAGACCTATCTAGTCCTCTTGGAATTTACACTTATTCTTATGCTTTTTATTTTCATGCTTCCCATTCTAAGAGTAATCTAACATATTCTATAAAGTCTTGTTGGATATTCTTCTTATATAACTCTTATGGTACTTTCCTATGAGGATGATAAGCTTGTGATATGAGCTGGAGAAAGGAAATTTTATGTATGGTATGGTTTCTATTAAAGTGTTCTACTAATGTAGATCTTAACCCCAATAATTTCTTCAGCTATTTCTAAAACTTTTGAGTAAATTGAAGTGAGTTTGTGGCTTCCTATGTAGAGAAACAAAACTTATGCTCATCTTACCATTAGTTTTAGGGCATAAATCCATTGAATATCTCACATGACTCTTTGATAATTCTAGAGCAATTAGAATCTATTTCTTAATTGTAACATATATCTTTTTCTCTTCCTTTAAATCTTCTATGCTTACCTCATCTCCATCTAGAAATCTCTTGATAGCCTCCTACAAGAATTGTAGAGCTTCCCACATGTCATTGGTCTATATTGAAGTGGTGAGGGGGAGGTGACTGGTTGGATCATTTTTTAATAATGTCATCAAATAATCATAAGCATAATTTTATCTCATTATCAATCAATAATACATGACTATAATCTTTATAATTGGAATTCCCTTATTCAATTGGTAAAGTTCAAGGAGTGTATGAATCACTAGTTTGAATTAGAGGAATATGAGATTCAATTTATGATTTTAAGGGAGTATATGAATCACTTGAATATGATTCTCTATAATTTGTTAGCAAAGTATAAACTTTTGACAAATTTTCCTTAGCATCAACAAAGGCATTGAGGTCCATCTCTTGAAAAATTTCCATTAGATCAATCATGCTTAATTTAATTTGATTTGAAGGGGTGAGCCATTTTAAAGTTAGGAATTTTATTTCATTCTAGATGTGTTTGAGTGGGCCTAATTGATTAATCCATTTAATCTTCTTCTATATTGATGAGCATGTCTATTTTTGGAACTACATTAATTATACAAATATCAAGGGGAAAACAATGTGAAGCATTATTTTCTAATAATTCCATAATATTTATAGTTTTCTAAGTTTTGTTAGAACATAATGATATAATGAGAGGGGAGGTGAATAAGTATATCCACAAAATCATCCAATTCAATTTTATCAACCAAAACTTCATACTTCCTTAAGTAGATAAAATATCAAACATAATTCAAAGGTACAAGCACACAACCATAACACTAGATTTGCATGGAAACCCCTAGAAGGGAAAAACCATGGTGAGCATTTTTCTTGGAGCTATTGTCAAAATCTAGCCTCACAAATGAAAGCATAATCTACAACAAGCTGTATGGCTTCAACCAAAGTCTACAAATCCCTACAAATAACAACACTTGCAAAATGAGGCTACAACCTTAGAACAAACTTGAAAATAACTGATGATCAATTTCAACTGCAATACCTCTACTCAACAAATTTTGTTGTCTTTGTCTCATTGCCTCCAATACACTTCTTTTGCTTAACACAAATATTGTTGCATTCAACTCATTTCCTCCCGTTAGGTCTCAAAAATGTTGGTTTGAAACCACAAGAGATTGCCAAGCTCTTGATACGTTTTTGGCTAACATACAAGGCCAAATGATGAATTTGAACCTTCTTCTCTTCAGGCTTTGCTAGACCTAGGTGGGTTTACCTATGTAAGTAGAGCACACTTAAACTGTGTGTTTCCTACTTAAGCAATCTTTCCACAATAGCAATTGGAAATGGAGAGATGTAGACCTATTTGGTATGGATTGTATAAGCAATATCAAGGTAAAATTTAATATGTTCAGTTAATAGATATGAGGTTTTGAAATGATTTTAATGAAACTATATAAGTAAAATGGGTGAGACCAGTGCCTTGTTAGGTATATGGAGTCAAGTGAAAGTTCTAGACGAGTGGCTTGTAATTAGCAGAAATTCTAATTGTTTGGAATACCAATATTAGTTTATAACTTGTATAAACATGCAAGAATATAATTACTAGGTTCTTCTTTAGTGATCCAAATAACACTTCTGGATTACTATGAATGACTAGAAGGATTTAATCTTTACTTCAAAGAACCAATTAATCATACCACACAAGTACAACAAATGTGTATCGATAAATTGAGTATATACTTGATATATCAATTTAAATAACAAAGAAATATCAACCTTGGAGACAACTTGATAATATTTTTCAATTAATTCAACAAAAAATTGACACTAGTATGATGCCACAAAATAAGAGCTCTTTCATTGATTTCTCCATAATTTCATACATGCATCATGGTCTTTTGAAATTTAGAAATTATCCCTATTCACTTGTTATTTTTTTTATCTCTCATCTAATCCTTCCTATTGGTCTTGGTCTCTCTTATTTATACGAGAGGCAACAAGCTTCAAACCAAAGGACTTGTCTTTTGTTAACAAAAAATAATTATGAAATTAAACATAACTGAAATAACTTAACAACATGTGTGCTAATTCGATAGTCTTTGAGTAAAAGCCTGTGGTCATCTAATACCTATGCAAAGCTTTTATTGTATGATTAATATCTATTTGCGATGATGATGATCAATCCTCATCGGAGCCCAAATACTTCTCCTACCACTTACTAATTGTCAGATCATTTAGCCATTTAAATTCTCATGCTGCTATGAGATTCGTGAGGTGGCTCTTCCATCTATTATCAAGCAGGTTCTTGACATCTACCACGAATTTTGTGTATTCATTGTCTAGTATCACAATCCCATTGAGCAAAGTATGAAATATATGAAGGCTGATATCCCCATCATTCTATATGTGTGTCAAGCACTAAGAAATCATTTGATAAAATTTATCCTTCCACTCATCTGCACCTTTCAATTGATTATCATTTTTGATGATCGAAGGGCTGAAAATGTACTTAATGGAATCCAATGCATTCCTCCTATTTTCCACCTTCTTCTTCATATCTATTAAGTACTTATGCTCCTCAATCACCCCCTTCACAATTTCTTGAGTAGGCTTGAGTGTCAAAGGGGCATATGGATCCATTTGTTTTTCCTTGCAGAGAGTAGTTAGAATGTGATAAGTAGGTTGCCACCTTTTCTGGAGTTCCTCAAGGATAGGGGAATTGGCATTTATCTATTCCAAGGCTTTAACTAGATTGCTAAAGCTTTCATGTACTCCACCTATTTTTTCCTTTAGTATCCCAATTCTATACTCCAATATCTTTCTCAGGGTATCCAGGATGTGACGCTTCAGACCTTCCATATTATGTTTCTTTAGCCTATCAATTTCATCTTTCATCTGTTGAATTTGTGGGTCTTCAAATTGGATAGGTGGGTGATAAAAAACTATCTCATCCCCCCTCACTATTGTTTCCTACTGTAATTATTGTTTCAACTTTACATTTTTAGTAAACAATTTATTTACTTCATCATTTGATAATTTTAGTCTTTTCTCATATTTAGTTATTTTCTTCTCCATAGTCTCCACCACATCTTTGGTGAACATTGTTGAATGCATGGTTATGGTTGCAACCTCTAGGATTTGTATATTTCATTGTCCTCACCATGGTTGACCCACTCATTTCTTGCACCGCATCTAAGAGTCTGAGATTCCTTGTGCTCTTTTGTTTTGTCCATAAGGCAAGAGTCTAAGTGATAGGGTCCTACCCTATTCCTGATATGCCTTGCTCTGAGTCAAACTCTGCAACTAACATTGGGTCATCTTGTGTTATAATTTGATATAGAAAAAACACCTTAGATAGTGCCATTCTTGGTATCATGAACATATCACTTTTTAATACTAAATCTCTTGCCTCTTGGGGGTAACATCGATATTATCAATATTTAATTCTACCAATGTTTGGGCTTGAACTTCAACCTACTTTGCATCATCAACTCCTATGAGATTGATCTTCAATATTTCATCAAATTGTTTCATTTTCATCTTGATCCAAAAATCTTTAAATTCATTAGTATGAATAAAATTACCATCCTCCATAAACCTTAGAGAGGCAACCACTCTCTCATCATCTTGAATTTCATTAACACTTTCTTCTGATATCCTAATTTTAGGGTCATGAGGCTCTTGAATTTTTTGTTGCTCTACCACTTCATCTTAGTCAGAGTCAAAACTGTTTCCTTTTCCTCATCATCACTAGAGCCATAATCAACTAATGACTCAGTCTTCTACTTCTTGGCCTAGGGTTCATGTGTGGGAGATGGAGGGGATGGATGTGCAGGTGATGGGGGTGATGTATGAGATGTGGTTGCTTCATGTGATGGTTGTTGGGGTGTGGGAAGTGGAATTAACCCCTCATCTTGGGCCTTTTTATAAAATTAAGGGTCATTTGCATCCTTTTGAGAAGATTGGGTTCATCTGCAAAAAAACCTTTAAAACTTTGGTTCTTTTCCTTCTTCTGATATTTCTACCTCATCATCATTATCCATCTCTTTCTAGTCTAAAATACATCATCAAAATATACCAAGTTCCTTATTACATCCTCCTCAGGGTCAAATACATGAGATATGGCCCTCTTTGTTAGCAAAGTCCTTCTAATCATATTAATATGACCCTTTGGGACACATACTCTCTCCTTTCTAGACTTGAGGGGATAATTCACCCTCATGAACCTTTGTAGCTCCTCCAACATGTCAGATTTAATAGAAAATTCTTCAAACACTGTCAAATCAAGAAAAAATGTGCCCATTCTCTGATTCTTGATCAAGTCATGCTTTGTCTAGAGCATTTGCCATATGAACTCTAAAAATCATATTCTTGTAGATAAATTTTTTGGTAAAATGTGTGGTGCTTGATCACAATCGTACACCCTGATAATAGTATGTTGTGGAATAAGGAACCAATAAACATAATTATGAGTATATCCTTGATCTGGATTATACTACATTGGCCTCATCACACTCATCAAATATTTAGGAAACATTGGTGTTGAAAAACCAAGGGAAGCAATTGTTCTAATAAAAAAATCATCTCTGAACACAAAAAAATCATATTCAGTGCACCTACTGTCCCAGACGTAGCACCAATTCTGTACAAGGAGTCTAACTCCATTCTCTTGTGTGTATAGCTTCATTCCTTTGGTCCATTTTGTTTCACTTTGATATAAAATTAAATGACATAGCAAAGAATATTTTCTAAAGGACATGGGAGCCTTAGCCTCCTTGACCCACAACAAACCCTCATGAATTTTCTCTTCAATCACAGATGCAAAATCAAATTCAACATTTGAATCCAGATGTTGAATGATCATAGCCATCCTCATCAATCCTACTGACATATTATCTTCTGCATCTATCCCAATAATTTGACACAATGCATGATATGTGTTCTTGAAGTAAACCTGAAAATTAGACATTGGGAAAGGCTCAACTTTTGAGAAGGGGATGGGAAGTATTCTATTATTATCACCCCTTTTTATATGTAGGGGAAGCTCATCACTTCTGTAATTTTGCTCTAGTTTCCCCAAATTCACCTCTGTAAGAGCTTGTTTGTTCAAGTTAAAGCATTTAATAATGGCTTCCCTTGAGACATAGACTAAACACCCACCATCTAGAAGCCTGAAAATTTTAGTTGGGGCATGATATCTATTAGCCAAGGCTTCAATTAGCTTGAAGTCAATGAAAACATTTGGAACTATTAATTTGGCTAAACCAAGGGTCCTCATGTTTGAATCTGGAACCTTATCATTTATGTTTTTGTAGAAATACCAATACAAATTCCACCCAAATTGAGGAATAAAAGGGTCCCTACATCCTTGAGACAAATATCTGAAAACCTTTTTGGCCCCTTATCTATTGACCCAGGTAGTAAAGAAAGCAATGGAAATTATAGAGAGGGTTTACTTGCTTTGGGTTCATCTTTTTTAGCTCCTACCTCTGCTTTCTTTGGTGTCATTTATAAATTCAAAGAGTAATGAACAAAGCTTACCAGGAAATATAATTCACCTTGGATAATTCCTTTCACTCTCACACCTTGAGCTCGTTTGCACTTGGTTTCTGCTACTATTAAAGAGAAATATCAATCTACTTCATTTACCTCCTCATCGAGACACATTAACTTTTGAATCATAAATTCACATAATTCAAATCTTTTGCCTCAAGCTCAATTTCATATTTTGAAATTGACTGATGTGACTAGCCTACTTTAAATGTCTCAACAACTACTTTACCACATTACCTCGTGTCACTTTTCACTCCCTTGTGATACTATGGTATGTTTTCTTACCCTTCTTTAGTATACCGCTCTACCACACATCACCTTTTCCTTCATTGTGGTATCACAGTGTATCCTTGGTTCATACATTACTGTACCGCTCTACTGTGGGCTACCTTTCTCCTTCCTATGGTACCACAGTGTCATCCCAATACTCCTACTTAGTACATCGCTTTACTGCAGGCTAAGTTATTACCCTCTGCAGTGTAGTGGTAAAGGGTGAAGATGATATAGTATATTGATAGCTTCTATCACCATGATATTGCGAGCTATTCTGCAAGGGGTTGCAATAAGGAGGTATGAGGTAAGGGCTATTTAGGGTGGCCAATGTGGTAGTGGTATAGCAGTATAAGGCTATTTTGGCTCCATGGATGGCAATAAAGTGATTTAAAAAAAAAATGAAAGCATGAATTTTGGATTTCAACTGATAAAATCCTTAGAATTTTTTTATGGAAATTCTGGTTCTAATAGTGGCTCTAGTTGGGGATGAGTATTTTCCAATCACTGCAAGAATCTAGAATATCTTTGGGTGCAGACTGAGATTTCAAAAAATATAAAAAATGGAAGGTGGTGAAGATGGGATGAGGAAGGATATGGAGGTGAAAAATAATGGAGATGGAAATGAGCCTACACTAATGTACATGGAAATAAAATTTGTTTTTAAATGAGGGAAATATAGGATTGTCCATGTACTAGCAGGTCCTAGTGCCTTTTTTGATTTCCTAAACTACTGTGCATGGAAAGAGATTATTTTAAGAGATTTTTTAAGAATTGTCCATGCACTGGCAATCCTTAATCCTCTGGTACTCAAGAAAATAAATGCTTTAGAAACTTCCCATGCACTGACAACTCTTGCTCTTCACTTGTCATATTTTGTAGATAATAAGAATCTTCTCCTCCCTTTCCAATGATTAAAAAGGGACCTAACCACAAGGCTTAAAATTTTCCATGCTTTCCCTTCTCCTGACATCTAGCATTCCACATCAACACCAAATCACTCACCTCAAATTTTCTATTATGGGATTTCTTATCAAAAAGGTACTTCATTTGAGATTGCAACTTTGCATTCTGCTTTTGAGCCATCCTCCTTATTTCATGAAGCTCTGCAAGTTGCTCCATTCTCTCCTCCATTGGTTCTGGAATGTCTAGATCTTCCTGAAGGATGAAATTGTAAACTGGTAAAAGGTTTTGCAAGGACATCCTAGCTTGTGTCCCATACACCAATTTAAATGGATACTTTCCAATTGCCTTTTTCATAGTAATTCTATCTACCCACACAACCATTCTTAATTTTGAATCCTAGGTCTTCTTATTTCCATCCAACATTCTTCTTATGATTTTAAAAATATTTGTATTGCTAGATTATGCCTAGCCATCTTCTTGTGGGTGGTAGGGGGCAGCATAATAAATAGTAATATCATATGTGTTGCAGAAGCTTATGAATTCATCAGATCTAAAACACATCCCATTGTCTATGATCAATCTTACTAGTGTACCAAATCTAGTTATGATATTTTCCATCAGGAAATTTATTACCACCTTACTTGTCTCTTGTTTTGTTGGGATTGCCTCTACCCATTTAGTGAAATAATCAATAGCTACAAGTATCCATTTATGCTCCATGGATGGCAATAAAGTGATTTTTTTAAAAAATGAAAGCATGAATTTTGGATTTCATGATGCAGGAGCATCCAGTGGTGTAAGGGCAATCTTGCATCACCCAAAAATAGTTAAATTTCAAGTTTCCTAGTTTTTAGATGTTTTTACATTTTTGGATACCCTTTTTGTCATAATGTAATTCCCAATTTATGGTTTTTATTTTCTATTCCTAGGTTGAAAGATATTGCAGTTTAGTTTACTAGATTTGCACCTGAAAATATTCCAAGTTATATTTGAGGCACTTAAAGTTCCCGGAACTGCCCCAAAACTTTCCAAAATCAGCATATCCAATTTTGTGTGCATTATTGACTTCAAGACCTTTCCAACGGTTCAAACGGTTCGCAAATCGGAGTCTTGGATCAAAAGTTATGGCCCCGAGAAGTTGGCGCACTTTCTAGAAGATACAATTGCAAATGTTCTTTTGAAATTTGAACTTCAAGTTGTAATTTTTCGACGCCAAACCGCCTAAACTCAAATTTGAATGTTGTTTTGGCTCCAAACTAAAGAGGAGCTCTATTTATGGGCAGGTTTCTAATTTTTGGGTAACTTTATGGAGACAACCTCACATATTGCGAAAGGGTGATTCTGTAGCTTTCTGTAACTTGCATGTGTTGTAGAACTTGGGGATTTGAGATCCTTTGCATGTAAGAAGCTCCATTTTCTGAATAAATAAATCATTCTCTTGTTTGTGGGTTATTTTCTAAGTCTCGGGCTGCACCCTCATCATTTCAACTAATAAAATTCTTAGAATTTTTTATGGAAATTCTGGTTCTAACAGTGGCTCTAGTTGGGGATGAGTGATTTTCCAATCACTGCAAGAATCCAGAATATCTCTGGGTGCAGACTGAGATTGCAAAAAATCTAAAAAATGGAAGGTGGTGAAGATGGGATGAGGAAGGATATGGAGGTGAAAAATAATGGAGATGTAAATGAACCTACAGTAATGTACATGGAAATAAAATTTGTTTTTAAATGAGGGAAATCTAGGATTGTCCATGTACTAGCAGGTCCTAGTCCCTTTTTTAATTTCCTAAACTACTGTGCATGGAAAGAGATTATTTTAAGAGGTTTGTTAAGAATTGTCCATGCACTGGAAATCCTTAATCCTCTAGTACTCCTCAAGAAAATAAATGCTTTAGAAACTTCCCATGCATTGACAACTCTTGCTCTTCACTTGTCATATTTTGTAGATAATAAGAATCTTCTCCTCCCTTTCCAATGATTAAAAAGGGACCTAACCACAAGGCTTCAAATTTTCCATGCTTTCCCTTCTCCTGACATCTAGCATTCCACATCAACACCAAATCACTCACCTCAAATTTTCTATTATGGGCTTTTTTATCAAAAAGGTACTTCATTTGAGATTGCAACTTTGCATTCTGCTTTTAAGCCATCCTCCTTATTTCATGAAGCTCTGCAAGTTGCTGCATTCTCTCCTCCATTGGTTCTGGAATGTTTAAATCTTCTTGAAGGATGAAATTGTAAACTGGTAAAAGGTTTTGCAAGGACATCCTAGCTTGTGTCCCATACACCAGTTTAAATGGATACTTTCCAATTGCCTTTTCATAGTAATTCTATCTGCCCACACAACCATTCTTAATTTTGAATCCTAGGTCTTCTTATTTCCATCCAACATTCTTCTTATGATTTTAAAAAGGATTTTATTGCTAGATTATGCCTAACCATTTTCTTGTGGGTGGTAGGGGGCAGCATAAGAAATAGTAATATCATATGTGTTGCAGAAGCTTATGAATTCATCAGATCTAAAACACATCCCATTGTCTATGATCAATCTTACCGGTGTACCAAATCTGGTTATGATATTTTCCATTAGGAAATTTATTACCACCTTACTTGTTTCTTGTTTTGTTGGGATTTCCTCTACCCATTTAGTGAAATATTCAATAGCTACAAGTATCCATTTATGCTCCATGGATGGAAATAAAGTGATTTAAAAAAAAAATGAAAGCATGAATTTTGGATTTCAACTGATAAAATCCTTAGAATTTTTTATGGAAATTCTGGTTCTAACAGTGGCTCCAATTGGGGATGAGTGATTTTCCAATCACTGTAAGAATCCAAAATATCTCTGGGTACAAACTGAGATTTCAAAAAATCTAAAAAATGGAAGGTGGTGAAGATGGGATGAGGAAGGATATGGAGGTGAAAAATAATGGAGATGGAAATGAACCTACACTAATGTACATGGAAATAAAATTTGTTTTTAAATGAGGGAAATCTAGGATTGTCCATGTACTAGCAGGTCCTATCCCTTGTTTAATTTCCTAAACTACTGTGCATGGAAAGAGATTATTTTAAGAGGTTTGTTATGAATTTTCTATGCACTGGAAATCCTTAATCCTCTAGTACTCCTCAAGAAAACAAATGCTTTAGAAACTTCCCATGCACTGACAACTATTGCTCTTCACTTGTCATATTTTGTAGATAATAATAATCTTCTCCCCCCTTTCCAATGATTAAAAAGGGACCTAACCACAAGGCTTCAAATTTTCCATGCTTTCCCTTCTCCTGACATCTAGCATTCCACATCAACACCAAATCACTCACCTCAAATTTTCTATTATGGGCTTTCTTATCAAAAAGGTACTTGATTTGAGATTGCAACTTTGCATTCTACTTTTGATCCATCCTCCTTATTTCATGAAGCTCTGCAAGTTGCCCCATTCTCTCCTCCATTGGTTCTAGAATGTCTAAATCTTCCTAAAGGATGAAATTGTAAACTGGTAAAAGGTTCTGCAAGGACATCCTAGCTTGTGTCCCATACACCAGTTTAAATGGATACTTTCCAATTGCCTTTTTCATAGTAATTCTATCTTCCCACACAACCATTCTTAATTTTGAATCCTAGGTCTTCTTATTTCCATCCAACATTCTTCTTATGATTTTAAAAAGACTTTTATTGCTAGATTATGCCTAACCATTTTCTTGTGGGTGGTAGGGGGCAGCATAAGAAATAGTAATATCATATGTGTTGCAGAAGCTTATGAATTCATCAGATCTAAATCGCATCCCATTTTCTATGATCAATCTTACTGGTGTACCAAATTTGGTTATGATATTTTCCATCAGGAAATTTATTACCACCTTACTTGTTTCTTGTTTTGTTGGGATTTCCTCTACCCATTTAGTGAAATAAACAATAGCTACAAGTATCCATTTATGTCCCCAACTTGAATTTTCCTGTATTTCCCCAATAAAATCAATTCCCCATTGATGGAAAGGGGCTTCTACTTGTAAAGGTGGAAGTGGTAGGGCTCCTTGTTATTTCATCTTTCCTAAGAATTTATAGCAAGCTTCACACCTCCTTACATATGAAAAAAAATCATTGAAGATCTTAGACCAATAATAGCCTACCCTGAGAATTTTATGCGTAGTTGTTTTGGAAAAATAATGACCTCCACACACTCTTTCATGGATCTCCCTCAAGACATGTTTTTCCTACGATTCATCTAGACACAATAACACTCCATCCCTGTTTTTCCAAAAAAAATCACCTTCTAAGAATACATACTTAGATTCCTATAATTTTAGTGTTCTCCTATGATTATCATCCAATCCTTCAGGGCACTTCATGTGTCTGAGATAAAACACTATGTTTGTATACCAAGAAGCGTGTTCAATGCTTGCAACTACACCATCCTTGTTTTCTACATTACAGATTTGGTTAGCTTCAATGTTTGTTTCTGCCATTAGTTTGGCCAAACCCTATCCCCTAACTAACTTGGTGATCTGAATTTCCATATTAAATTCTTGGATCTTATTGATCCATCTACATATTTTCCCTATCACTTATGTCTACACCAAGATATCCTTCACATTTGCATGTGGTACATATGTAATTACTTTGGCTCCAACTAGATATGGCATGAAATATTTTGTTGCTTTGAACAATGCATAATCTTTTTTTTCCATAATATAATACTTTAATTCTACTCCATGTAGTGACTTGCTAAAGAAGGATATAGGTTTCTCATGGCCTTCATCGTTCTTTTGTAACATAACGGCTGCTATAGTGTGAAATGAGGCAAAAGAGAATATTTGAAAAGGTTTGGTAAAATCAAGATATTTTAGAATGGGGGCTTCATTGATGGCCTTTTTGATGGATATAAAAGCTTCTAGGGCTTTTGTAGTCCAATCTATTTTTTCTCCCTTCTTCAACAATTGGATACGGGTTTAATGATTTCAGCAAAATTTGACACAAATCTCCTAAGAAAGTTAATTCTCCCATAAAATGATTGAATGGCTTTAACAATTTTGTGAATGGGGATTTTATCTATAGCTTCTACTCTTTTAGGGTCTATTCTAATCCCTTCTTATGATACAATATGTCCCAAAAGCTTACCCTCTGTGATAGAAAAATGACATTTTTTAGGGTTGAGATTGCTACCATACTCCAAGGCCTTGATGAATATTTTCTCCAAGTGTTCTACACGATGTTCTACCCTTTTGGAATAAGTAGTAAGGTCATCTTCGTACACTACCATTATAACATTAATTAAATCTGCAAATGCCACATCCATGGCCCTTTGGAAGGTTTCCCCTACATTTGTGAGACTGAATGGAATTCTCACATAAACATATGTCCCCCATGGCATAGTAAAAGTTGTCCTGTATTTCTTAGAATCTTTAACCTTGGTCTGATTATACCTAAAAAATCCATCCATCATTGACAATAACTCACATCCTGTTACTCTATGCAGTACGACTTCCATATTAGGGAGAGGGTAGTTATCTTTGAGGGAAGCAACATTTAAATTCCTAACGTTTATGCATAGTCTAATGTCCCCATTTTTCTTTCTTATTGGGACCAAGTTTGAGACCCATGTTGAATGTCTAATGGGCTTGATAATTCCTCCATCTCTGAGTTTTCCCAGCTCCTCTTGCATTTTAGGCTCCAAAGTTGAGTTGATGGGCCTTTTATTTTGCCTGAATGGTTTTGTATCTAGTTTTAATGGAATATCATGTTGGAATAATTCTTCCCTATAAGCCTAAATATCCTCATAAGACCAAGAAAAAACATGCTCGTACTTCCTTAACAACACAATTAGCATTTTTCTAATTGTTGGACTTATTTTCTTTCCAATATATACCTTTTTGGGTGCTAATTCAATCCCTATATTGATTTCTTCAACATCTTATCTTTTAACTGGTGTCTACTTAAGGAGAGAATGATCATTTCCATTATATACCATTTCTAGTGCCACAAGTCCTTTAGGAATTTTGTTGGTCTTAAGCTGCAAAACTTCATTTCCAAATACAATCTGTTTCCCATCTACTTCTTCTACAAAGGCATTGAAGTCAATTTCCTAAGCTTTATATTGGTCTATACAATGGATAAACTTCATGAGATCAGTGTCATCATTGAAAAATTGTTAGCTATATATATTGTTAGGGATGGCAGGCCTTGTTTTAAATTCAACTTGAGATATTCCTACCAAGGTAATATCATCTCTTTTTAGGGCTACATTAGCTAGGAAATCCACCATCAAGTTTTTGGACCTGTCTATCCATTCAATGGAGAAAGCATCAAACAATTAAATTGTATCCCATACAACATTCCTATAATGTTTTAACCTTTTTTTTGTAGCATATTTTGATCTAACTTGTGAAATAATCAATTTAGAATCTCCCAAAATAGTTAGTAGTTTGATCTTATGTTTGATGGCCATATTCAAACCAATTAGTAGGGCTTCATACTCTACTATATTAATTGTACATTCAAGTGTTAGTAGGAATGAATTTATTTGAATGCAGTACCTTCAGGTGAAATAAATACTATCCCTACTCCATTTCCTTCTTGGCTACATACTCCATCAAAATACATCTTCCATACACCATGCTGATTCTTGGAAAAATGTTTGTTAATTGGATTAGTATTCACTAATTCAGGTTGAGAAGGCTCTATTATGAAACTTACCAAATGTAAATCACAAAAGTAGTTTAACTAATCTTGAGGAAAATAATCCACATTTTGATTCATCCTTGGTTCTCTATATAATTTGACCTCTTCACCATTGACTGGTATTGTGGCATATGACAAGTCAAACTATACATTTCCTCTGACTACTGCAGTCCACTATCTTGATGAAAGCATCCCAAAATGTGGAGGCTTATCAATCATAGTTATGCCAATATTATAAGTTGCTTGTAAGTTGCGGGATAAGCAACCAATTTTACTTCCACATATTTCATGACTCCCACTATTGGGATATCCTTGCTATCCATAGCATAGCACTTACCATCATTGGTATCCACCCACGGGCCAAGTTGTTTCATAACTCCTATTGGCATGATATTGATAGAAACACCAAAATCTATTATACAGTTCCTCACCAATTTGTTATTTATAAGTAATGTAGTAAAGAATGGGTCAACTTGTGGAGGATTTATTAATGTATCCACTATACAAAATTTTGGAACATTTATGTTTTCCTGCTTATTGCTGACCTTATTGGTCCCTTTATTTTTAGAGCTTGTGCTTTTATCATTCCCACTAGATATTAATTGAATGGCACTATCCCTATACTCTTTAATTTTCATCATTTCAAGTAATGGGACAAACATTTTTACCTAGGATAAAGCTTGTGTGAAATCAAAAGAGGTACCTTCTATTTTTACTATCATCTTTTTCTCTAGTGAATCTCCTTTGTTTTCCTCTTTTTCTCCTTTGTTTGTGTCATCAAGATTTTGTTTATTTTTATGCAAATCTTTTCTTTCCTCCTTCTAAACATGCTTTTGCACATTATTATCAAGCTGCTTATTTTCTATTTTCTTCAGTGCTCCCTATGTCTTTTCTTTCACAAATATCCCTCTTGGAACACCCTCACCTTCATTTACTATTCTATTCCTCAACCAATATTTTATTTTTTCCTGTTCTACTGTAGCAATAGTCAATTTCTTAATTTCTTCCTCAATCAATCTTCTTATACTACATTTAATTGACTGAGGTGGTATACTAATAGAACATCATTCATCAATGCTTCCTTCATCATTAGAAAAAACTTGTTGTTCTGCCATATGGATGTTGTATCTCTGGTTATCAACATCATCCTCGTATCCCTTTTCTTCTAAAGATGAATGTTCCTACTCAATGGATGAAGAGTGTGGGAAGTTAAATAAATTGTGTGATCCCCTTCATTATTTTCTACTGGAATTTCATCTTCTTGTATTGATTGAGCTATAATGCAATGGTAAGGAGAATGTGGCAAGCCACTATGTATGCCCCTCTCTTCTTGAAAGGATCGGGGGTCTCCTTACTTTTAGGCCTATCCATCACAGGCTTTCCATCCTTCCAATTTTTATTATAAGGCATATCATGTAACCTGGGCCTTTCATTTCTGTATGTATTTTATTGGCTATGCTGAGGATTGTTGAATTGTTGGGGGACCCTAGGATTATCTCTCTTACTTATCATCCCAACAACCTTTCTATTATTTTCAATAGTCAATACTATTTTTTGAGCTTCAACTAGATTTCTGGGGCACCTATTTCTAATCTCATATCCTATCTTTGGATCAAATTCTTTTAGATAAATGCTTAATGTTGCATGGTCTACCAATTTGGATCCAGGTGGTATCTTATTATGAAGTTTGGAGAATCTTTGGTTGAAGTCATAGAATGACTCATTCTGATATTTCTAGATGCTAACCAATTCATGAAAGGAAAAATTTGGTGCACATTGGTTCCCATACTACTCTAGGACCTGATCATAAAACTCTTGAATTGAAGAAATAGAAGTCATTGGTAGATTGTTAAACCATTCTCTAGCTTCTTCAATTAATGACATCATAAATAGCCTCATTTGTACATCTTCATATTGCATATCTAAGTCTTGAATAAAATCATTAAAATTCCTTAAGTGTTCCTCAACTCTGACTGCACTACTTCCTATAAATTTTGGGACAAGACCTCTCCAACTACTATCCATAGGGTAAGGATATATTCAAAATCTGTTTAAGTCCAATTTCCAAATCATGGTTGTGTAATGTTGAGGAGGTGGGTTTTGAGGATGTTGATATTGGTATAATGGACTATTGTATTTTGCATGAGGTGGTGGCATATATTGTTGGCCATGGGGTGGCTGAGCATTTGGGTGTTGTGATGGATTTTTAGGGGGAATAGTTGGCCATCTATATTGATTTTGCAGTGCTTTTGGTGGATTTGAATGTCCTGCATTATTATTCCCTTGTCTGTGAGGTGGTATATATTTAGGAAGGTTAGCTATTTGGGCATCAAACTGGGCTCTTTGCAACTTCAAATCCTGGAGCTCTTTTATCACTTGGAGCCTTTGATCATACTCTACTTTTGATCAGTTAACAGATATGAGGTTTTGAAATAATTTTAATGAAACCAAACAAGTAAAATGGGTGAGAGGAGTGCCTTGTTGGGTATATGGAGTCAAGTGAAAGTTCTAGATGAGAGGCTTGTATTTGGAAAAAATTGTAATTGTTTGGCATACCAATATTAGTTTATAACTTGTATAAACATGCAAGAATATAATTACTAGGTTCTTCTTTAGTGATCCAAATGACACTTCTAAATTACAGTGAATGACTAGAAGGATTTAATCTTTACTTGAAAGAACCAATTAATCATACCACACAAGTACAACAAATGTGCATTGATAAATTGAGTATATACTTGATATATACATTTAAATAATAGAGAAATATCAACCTTGGAGAGAACCTGATAATATTTTTCAATTAATTCAACAAACAATTGACACCAATATGACACCACAAAATCAGTGCTCTTTCATTGATTTCTCCATAATTTCATACATGCATCATGGTCTTTTGAAATTTAGACATTATGCCTATTCGTTTATTACTTTTTTTTATCTCTCATATAATCCTTTATGTTGGTCTTGGTCTCTCTTATTTATATGAGAGGCAACAAGCTTCAGACCAAAGGACATGTCTTTTGGTAACAAAACATAATTACAAAATTAAACACAATTGAAATAACTTAACAACATGTGTGCTAATATGTTAATCTTCGATTAAAAGCCCATGGTCATCTAAGACCTATGCAAAGCTCTTATTGTATGATTAATCTCTCTTTGCAATGATGATGATCAATCGACATCAGAGCCCAAATACTTCTCCTGCCACTTACTGATGGTCAGATCATTTGGCCATTTGAATTCTTGTTCTACTGTTAGATTTTTGAGGTGGCTCTTCCATCTATTATCAAGCAAGTTCTTGACATCTACCATGAATTTTTTGTATTCATTGTCTAGTATCACAATCCCATCGAGAAAAGTATGAAATCTATGAAGGCTGATGTCCCCATCATTCTATATGTGTGTCAAGTACTGAGAAATAATTTGATCAAATTCATCCTTCCACTCATCCACACCTTTCAATTGATTATAATTTTTGATGATCGAAGGGTTGAAAATGTACTTAATGGAGTCCAATACATTCCTCCTATTTTCCACCTTCTTCTTCATATCTATTAAGTACTTATGCTCCTCAATCACCCCCTTCACCATTTACTGAGTAGGCTTGAATCTCAAAGGGGCATATGGATCCCTTTGTGTTGCCTTGTAGAGAGTAGGTAGAATGCGATAAGTAGGTTGCCACCTTTTCTAGAGTTCCTCAAGGATAGGGGAATTGGCATTTATCTGTTCCAAGGCTTTAACCAGATTGCTAAAGATTTCATGTACTCCATCTATTTTTTCCTTTAGTATCACAATTCTATGCTCCATTATCTTTCTCAGGGTATACAAGATGTGACGCTTGACATATTCCATATTATGTTTCTTTAGCCTATCAATTTCATCTTTCATCAATTGAATTTGTGGGTCTTCAGCTTGGATAGGTGGGTGATAAACAAGTATCTCATCCCCGCTCATTATTGTTGCATGTTGTAATTATTGTTTCAACTTTAAATTTTCAATAAACAATTTATTTACTTCATCATTTGATAATTTTAGTCTTTTCTCGTATTTAGTTATTTTATTCTCCACATTCTCTAAGAAATCTTTGGTGAACATTGTTGAATGCATGGTTATGGTTGCAACCTCTGTAGTAGTTGTATATTTCATTGTCCTCACCATGGCTGACCCCCTCATTTCTTGCACTACATCTAAGAGTCTGAGATTCCTTGTGCTCTTTTTTTTTTCCATAAGGCAAGAGTCTAAGTGATAGGGTCATACCCTATTCTTGATATGCCTTGCTCTGAGTCAAATTCTGCAACTAACATTGGGTCATCTTGTGTTATAATTTGATACAAAAAAAACACCTTAGATAGTGCCATTCTTGGTATCATGAACATATCGCTTTTCAGTACTAACTCTCTTGCCTCCTGGGGAGTAACATCAATATTATCAATATTTAATTTTGCCAATGTTTGGGCCTAAATTTCGGACTACTTTACATCATCAGTTCTTATGAGATTGATCTTCAATCTTTCATCAAATTGTTTCATTTTCATCTTGATCCAAAAATCTTTAAATTAATTAGTATGAATAAAATTATCATCATCCATAAACCTTAGATAGGCAACCAATCTATCATCATCCTAAATCTCATCAACACCTTCTTCGGATATCTTGATTTTAGGGTCATGAGGCTCTTGAATTTTTTATTGGTCTACCATATTGTTCATCTTAGTTAGAGTCAAAACTACTTCCTCTTCCTCATCATCACTAGAGCCATACTCAACTAATGACTCAATCTTCTACTTCTTGGCCTGGGGTTCATGTGTGGGAATGGAGGGGATGGATGTGCAAGTGATGAGGGTGATGTATGAGATGTGGATGCTTCATGTGATGGTTTTTGGGGTGTGGTAAGTGGAATTAACCCCTCATCTTGTGACCTTTTATTAAATTCATCAAATTTTCTAAGGATCATTTGCATCCATTTGAGAAGATTGGGTTCATCTGCAAAAAACCCTTAAATTTTTTTATTCTTCTCCTTCTTCTGATCTTCCCATCTCATCATCATTATCCATCTCTTTCTAGTGTAAAATATGTCATCAAAATATACTAAGTTCCTTATTACATCCTCCTCAGGGTCAAATACATGAGATATGGCCCTCTTTGTTAGCAAAGTCCTAATCATATTAATATGACCCTCTGGGTCACATACTCTCTCCTTTCCAAACTTGAGGGCATAATTGACCCTCATGAACCTTTGTAGCTCCTCCAACATGTGAGATCCAATAGAAAATTCTTCAAACACTGTCAAATCAGGAAAAATTGTTCCCTTACTCTGATTCTTTATCAAGTCGTGCTCCATCCAGAGCATGTGCCATATGAACTTTAAAATTATATTCTTGGAGATATAAATTTTGGTAAAATGTGTGGTGCTTGATCACAACCATACACCCTGATAATAGTATGTTTTGGCATAAGGAAGCAATCAAAAAAATTATGATTATAGCCTTGATCTAGCTTATACTACATTGGCCTCTACACACTCATCAAATATTTAGAAAACCTTGGTGTTGAAAACCAAGGGCATTAATTATTCTAACAACAAAATCATGTCTGAACACAACAAAATCACATTCAGTGCACCTACTATCCCAGACGTAGCACCAATTCTGTACAGGGAGTCTAACTCCATTCTCTTATGTGCATAGCTTCATTATTTTGGTCCATTTTGTTTCATTATGATATACAATTAAATTACATAGCAAAGAATATTTTCTAAACGACATGGGAGCATTAGCCTCCTTGACCTGCAACAAACCCTCATGAATTTTCTCTTCAATCACAGATGCAAAATAAAATTCAACATTTGACTATGAATGCTAAATGATCATAGCCATCCTCATCAATCCTACTAACATATTATATTTTGCATCTATCCCAAGAATTTGACACAATGCATGATATGTCTTCTTGAAGTAAACCTAAAAATTAGACACTGGGAAAGGCTCAACTTTTGACGAGGAGATGGGAAGTATCCTGTTATTACCACCCCTTTTTATATGCAAGGGTAGCTCATCACTTCTATAGGTTCTCCTTAGCCTCTTGTTCTCTTGTTCCAGTTTCCCCAAATTCACCTCTATAAGAGATTTTTTGTTCAAGTTAAAGCATTTAATAATGACTTCCCTTAAGACACCAACTAAACACCCACCATCTAGAAGCCTAACAATTTTGGTTGGGGCATGGTATCTATTGGCCAAGGCTTTAATCAGCTTGATGTCAATGAAAACAATTAGAACTTTTAATTTGGCTAAATCAAGAGTCCACAGATTTGAATCTGAAACCTTATCATTTCTATTTCTGTAGAAATACCAATACAAATTATACCTAGATTGAGGAATAAAAGGGTCCCTACATCTTTGAGGTAAATCTCTGAAACCTTTTTTGGCTCCTTATCTACTGACCCAGTTAGTAAAGCAAGCAATGGAGATTGTAAAGAGGGTTTACTAGTTTTGGGTTCATCTTTTGTAGTTCCTACCTTTCCTTTCTTTGGTGCCATTTATAAATTCAAAGAGTAATGAATAAAATGTACCTAGAAATATAATTCGCCTTGGAGAATTACTTTCACTCTTGCACCTTGAGCTCGTTTGCACTTGGTTTCTCTTGCTATGAACAAGAATTCTCAATCTGCTTCATTTACCTTCTCATTGAGATGCATTAACTCTCGAATCATAAATTCACATCATTCAAATCTTTTGCATTGAGGTCAATTTCATATTTCAAAGTTGACTGATGTGACTAGTTTGCTTTAAATGTCTCATGACTGCTTTGTCGCATTACCTCATGTCACTTTTGATTCCCCTGCAGTACTGCAATATGTTTTGTTACCCTTCTTTAGTATACCGTGAATCACCTTTTCCTTCATTGTGGTACTGCGGTGTATCGTTGGTTCATACATTACTATATTTCTCTATCTTGGGCTATCAAACTCCTTCCTGTGGTACCATAGTGTCATCCCTTTACTTCTTCTTAGTAGACTGCTTTACCATGGGCTATGTTCTAACCCTATGTGATATAGTGGTAAAGTGTGAAGATGATATAGTATAGTGCTAGCTTCTATCATCGTGATATTGTGAGCTATTTTGCAAGGGGTTGCGGTAAGGAGGTATGAGGTGAGGACTATATAGGATGGCCAATGTGGTAGCAGTATAGTGGTATAAGGCTATTTTGGCTCCATGGATGGCAATAAAGTGATTTTTTATGAAAATGAAAGCATGAATTTTGGATTTTAACTAATAAAATCCTTAGAATTTTTTATGGAAATTTTGGTTCCAACACATCCATCACACTTCTTCTTAACACAAATAATTTTTCCTTTAGATCATTGTGTTCAACACACTTCCTTACTTCTTCACTTGCACACTCACTCTATGTTGCCTTCAACACATTGCACATGTTACACTACCTTCATCTCACTACTTTCAACAAATTTCACACTTTTTCTTGTTGAACACCAAAAAATACACTTTACAACAAACTTGTGTAAGAGCTGAAGATTAGCTCAATACCCAAGACCACCTACAAAAAAATGAAAACCTTCTACAAGAAGGTATGCAAGAATATGAGCTTGCTTGATATTAAGACCTATCAAAATGATGAGGTATGAAGTATATTACATATGAGTGCAATGACCTTCCTTATATAGGAAAGGTGAGGAATAGGATTGAACATGATTGTGACATATGTCTTCATCCTATGATATGTGACAACTAACAACATAACTACCTAGGAATCAAGCATTACAAACTAGATAAGATAAGTTCTAGAAAAGCCAGCTAAGACTTCTTGAAAGAATCTTGTATCCTAAGTAAAATTAACATGTAAATAAGTCCCCTAAGTCCTTAGCAAGATAAATTACTAGGTACAAGACATATATTCACACCAACAACTCCCTAAGTGCAACATAGGGAGAATATTATTATGCAAATGATGCAAAAAAAGATGCAAAGATGGGTCCTGACTACCAGGCCATTTTAGGTACCCATGTACAAATGCAAATGTAGTCTCTCACAAACAAATAAAAGGAGAAAACCCAATGGGATAAAAATCTTCCCCAAAAGAGAGAAAAGAAACAATCAAGTGAGGAAGGTTGGAGGACTCCATAATACTCCCAAGTACACCATCCATCACATATATATATTACAATCAATAGCCCCCCCATAAGAGGGAAATAAAGGGACTATGTATCTCCCCCATAATGTGTAATCACCTGCAAAAAATGGTAAGTGCTTGAAGAAAAAATATGATGCAATGTTGAAAAACAACTTGTCTCCCTTTTGGAAGAAACAAAACCAAGTACAAAGGCAGGAATGCTTCCCATTCTGGATAGGAATTGAAAGAAAGAAGCATAAATATGTATGATGATGATGTCTTTAAAAAATGCTCATGTGTCTCCTTTTCCATATAAGATGAAGATGCCACAATCAATGAAGAAGGTGAAAAATATGAACTATATGGAAACTAATGTTGAACAAGATCTAAAGACAAAGATGGTTTGACAATAGTTGTGCAATGAATGTCATCAAAGATGAGATATAACCCTTTTTCTACCAAATGTGAAATGTGAGACCCCACAAACAATGATGCAGTGTTTAATAGATAGGAATCCCAATCAGAAAGACAATGAGATACTTGTAATAAATCATTGGAATTTCTCAATGAATCACCAACATAAGACGAATGGTCCTACTAAATAGGAATATTGGGAGCCTAAATCAATAACTCTACACAATGAATAATTGAAGGTGAAGGTACAAAAAATGTCTCTAATGGAGAAGAAGGAGCATTAGAAGAACCCTCATCATCCTCATCTAAATATGCAAATAATTCCAAAACTTCAAACTCCTAAAAAGTAGCATGACCATAGGCTATCCTATCTAAAGAAGGAAGAGGCACAAGGCATTCTAAAATAGGACCGGTTGGGAACGGTGGAGTATTAGGATCTCCATATATCTCCCAAATTTTACTCCAAAGAGTATGAGTACAATGAAAATGATCAATAGCTTTCGAATTTTCATCATCATCATGCATTGCAATAACCTCTAAGACATCATACCTTCTGCAAGTCCAAGAATTTTTCTTTTTTACCTTTATCTGGAGGGGGAACAATACCATACAAATGTGGCAACAAATGAAGCCCAAAAGGATGTTTTATGATGCCATCTCTCCATTGATTATAGTTTCCCCTTCGCAACATAATCAAAGAAGGATTAAATGAAAAATAATCAAAGAAGGATTAAATGAAAAACCCATAATGAACTATGATAAATCTCCAAGATTACAAATACATTGACCTCCAACATCAATTAGAAACTCCCAAATATGAGAATATAATTGAAAATGAAGTCTCCCCCACAAACAAAACTTCTCCAAGAGACAGGATGTTCAAGTTATGAACTAGAAAGAAAATATGCAAAAAATTGAATAAATCAACTTGGGGCTAAATCTGAAAAAAATTGCATGAACCAAATGAAAGAGCTCCTAAATACCTTCCAAATGCAACTTGAATCACCAAAATTGGAGAAACTAGTAGAAATTTGTGAGCTTGGAGGTCCAAAGGGGATATATGACTTTAGTTCCAATAAAATGTACCTACAAAAATATATATAAAAAAAAGACCTACACCACTACAAAGTACACAAAACTAGCTTTTTGTTAATATCTCATTTGTATAATTTCAATACTCTAGCAAAAAGTCATGGAAAAATGAAAAGTAGCTCAATACCCAAGACCACCTACAAAAACAATGAAAACCTTCTACAAGAGGGTATGCAAGAATATGAGCTTGCTTAGTATTAAGACATATCAAAATGATGACAAGGTATGAAGTATATTACATATGAGTACAATGACCTTCCTTATATAGGAAAGGTGAGGAATAGGAGTGAACATGATTGTGACATGTGTCTTAATCCTATGATATGTGAAAACTAATAACATAACTACATAGGGATCAAGCATTACAAGCTAGATAAGATAAGTTCTAAAAAATCCATTTAAGACTTCTAGAAATAATGTTATATCCTAAGTAAAATTAACATGTGAATAAGTCCCCTAAGTCCCTAACAAAATAAATTACTAGGTACAAGACATATATTCACACCAACTTGATCTTCCAATTATATCCTCCACAAGCTTCAAAAAGTTTCTCCTTGCCGGCCTAGATGAAATCTATAAACATGAAATGTGAAATGGGAACAATAAGTTGGCTCCAAAACATTTGTGACAAGAGGGAATCAAATGTAGTCTAAGCCAGGAGATAAGAAAGACCTGTTTTACCTTTGCACACAACCCCACATAGGTGCACACTACAAAAACTTGGCGCACACAATTCAACATTCCAAGTCATCCCAACAAACACTTAACCTTCCACACATTATCTCTAGACCAAATATGGTACTAGAGAGATCAAACAACAATATACATATCACTTTACAAGCATTATATATATTGAAATAAAGAAAAATAAGTGTATGTTTATCAAAATGAATTGATGAAAAATGTACCTATCTTCCTATATTTAATTCAATATGAGGGTTATGATGTATAAATGAGTATAAAAAATAAACCTAACTAATATAATAGTCAAAAGGAAAGTTTTAAAGAGTTAAATGTTGTGTACCTGTTGCAAAAAAAATAAATTGGCCTTATAGAGGACTTATTCACCCTATGGCAAATGGGTCCTGGCTAGGGCTCTAGAAAATCTATTTTTGGGTTTTGTTCCTCTCAACCTACACTCCCAGATTCTAGTCAGGAACTATCAAAAAGCCAAAAATAAATCTTGTAGCTCAGTTTCTATGATTTGACAACTTTCTTAGCAACTTTGATAACATTAATTTTTTTTTCATTTTTTCTCTCCATATGATCTTCAACCTTAAACCTACAATCACACATCAAGGGAGAGAAAAATGTTGTTTTGTTAGGGAATAGGGGTTTGCCTTGGTCAAACCCCATTTTGGTAATTAAACCTTGGAATGAAACAATGCATAAAGGAATGATGAATGAACAAATGCAATGTCACAACTCACCACACCTTATTTGAACCTTGGATTGTAGATATGCAAACTAGCATGAAGTGGCCTCAATGATTGTAAATATTTATCATGAGCTTGATGTGAAACAATGTTTTGAATATGCTTGAATGGATCTTGAATGCTACATCAACACATTAGCTCAACAACTTGCATGATACATTATGCCTTTGACATGATGAAAAGGATCTTGATTGCTGCAATATTCTTTAATAATTATTCCTTTTAATTCCTTGAAAATTCTCTTGAATGATCTTATAATGCTCTTGTGAAAGTAATCTTGATTGCTTATGAAAATATAGCTTGAAAACTAAAGGATTAACTTAGTGAAATAACCTTGTATTTATACTTACCTTAACATTAATTCTCAAAATTCAAATAACACAAGCGGACATCAAATCTTGGATTTTAAATCATTAAAATACTACCATAAACATATCCAAAAGAGGGGTCCTAGGTCTAAGTGAGGGCCCATTTTCCATAGGGTGAATGGGTCTGATCTCACTTAACTAGGAAACACTTTGGGGAATGTGAAATGTTATGTGAAAATAGGGTCCTAGGACCTAGGGAGGACCCATTTTCCATGTGATGAATGGGTCCTAGGTTACTAACCTTGGACACACACCTTAAAAAATTAAGTGTTGTGTAATGGAATTTATGAATGTTGGGTTTTATCCCTTGGAATTTGCAATTAATTAGGCTTGGATTTGAATTAAATGGGCCAATTAAAGCATAATTAACCTCAATTAATTAATAAATCCCTAGATTAGTGTGAAAGTGTAAAGATAAACCTTACAACACCTTGAATAAGGCACAATTAAGTCCATTTAGTTTAGAAGGGCCCTAAGCTTAATGTGAATGTGTAAAAAAAATTACAACACTAAATCGAGGCAACAATAAGCTCATTTTAATATTAATTATTCCCAAATTAAGGAAAAAGGAATACTTTTTTATTACTACATTTTTCCCCCACTTTAGTGAGAGTATGACCCCATGTCAAACTCACACTAAAGTAGACATTCAAGAAACTTATGTATGCATCAATGACAAAGATACACAATCATACAACATCAAAGACCAAGAAGAGACCAATCCTATATTGTCCAATGTGATGTGGAACATATCTAGACTATCAATTTGTGCTCACTCTGAGGGAGCAAAACTTCAAGCTATCCACTAGGTGAGTTTTCCAATAAAGTGGCTTAGTGAGAAAGTCATGCATATGTGTTGGCTCTCACCGTACAATGAGAAATCCATGCATATATGTCATCTCTCATCATACTAACCATATCAAATCTATTCCTCTAATAACTTCAATAAGGTGCCACAAGACAAAACAAAACAAGGGGGTGGAAAATGAGAGAATCATATTAGTTTCCCATACCATATCAAAGCTATCCTCTTTAAAACTTCAATAAGGCACCACAATGCAAGACAAGGCTCCACAAGAAAGCAAGGTGTGTTATGCTAGGTGGCCTTGAATTAGGGTTTTTGAGCTTCACAAGGTCAGCAAGTTGTATTATGCCAAACACTTATGAACATTATATATTGGTTTTTGTTAAAGAGGATCTTGTTTCATTTGTGTAAGGTCTTCTTCTTAGGGATCATCATGCCTAATGTCTCCAAGAGAGGAAAAGTCAAGAGTAAAAGATTCTTGGCATAGGGAATGTAGTGTGTCGCATCACCACTAAGAGGAAAGTCATACGCTAAGAAATATTGCACTCTCAGAAGACATAAAACCCTATGAAACTGCCAAGAATAGGACACATTGCAAGAAAAAAAATTGCAACATGAAACATGATTTTTTTAAAAAGATATTATCGATGTATGCCCCCACTTTAAAGCAGTTGCTAACACTATTCTTGTTATAAATTACTTTAAAGTTGCTAATGTTTTCTCCAAAGACATGAGAGCTTCCTTGGAAATCCCTATTACAAGTCATATGTTTTGAAAATAAATCTACGTCATGAAAAAGGATAGAGGGGTTTCCCCCAAGAATACATAAGGGATATATGTATTCAGGGTTAGTATGTTTTTGCTACAATGTTGTTATAGAGCTCAGAAATGTCATCATTCCCCAAATACTCATATAACTAGAAGAATGACACAAAGAGAGTGAAAAAATAAAAGAAAAATACTTTCGGGTCAACATGGAAGATACCTAAATGTCCCAATGCCTTACATCATCCCCAAAACAAAAACACAAGACAAGTGAAAAAGTATAAAATATTTATGACATAGAGAAGAATGTAGATACATATAGAGGAAAGCACAAAAAGAGAGAGAGATACATCAAATGAAACAGTACATAGGATCACATTACACACATGCCATCACATAAAGAAACACGAAAAACAAACAATGCAAAATACTAGTAAGGCATATGTGATTCAACCTATAGTAGGTTGTCTGCATCCCAATTTTGATCAATATATATGGGAGGTAAATGACTAGCCAAAGGGACATTAACAAATGCAAAAACTAGGACAAGGTTATCTAACCACTTGCACCCACTAAGTGTAGGACAAGGCTCAGCTGAGATAGGTGATGAGAATGAGCTCCTTATGATAAAGAGAATTATTTTCAATGAATGTATAACATGTAATAGTGAGCATACTAAGATCCTACAACTATTACATGGAAAGGAGCAAGATGCATGATTTTTTTAGTCAAGTTTGGTTATTAGAAGGTGAAAAATTCTTCAATACTATCTTTAAAGGATAAAAATTATCAATATAATGGCCAAAGAATCTATGATAAGCACATATGGTTCATTCTTATTAGTTTGTCTTTTGGTCAAGTTTACGTGTTTAGGTGGTAATTCAATCAATTGCTAACATAAAAGAGTATAGAATATTGTCTCATTTTTGGATAGTTGTAATGAGTTATAAAGAGATTTAGGAGGTTCATACAACTGTTGTAACTTCATCTTTTGATGATCATGCATTTGTGGTTTCTTCTTCTTTGGTATGATAACTGTGTTTTCATTAACTTCATTTTATAATTACCAGTCCTTTCCTTTTCCAAAAAAGGATGTGTTAGGGATAGTAAACTATTTGAAAGGTGTGGCTTATTTTCATTCATTCATAGGTAATGCATTGGAAGGGGGTTGAGGAGGAGGAAATTTTTTATTGATGAGATAAGCCAAGATACACATAAATTCTATTCCTTGTTCATATTTAAGTAGCTTTCATAAGTTTCCTATAAGGGTAACACCATGGATAGCAATAGATTCATCTCTCACAAATTCTTGTAAAGTTTTTAGTTATTCATACAAAAAACTTATGTTCTCTTGTGGGACATCAACAACATCATGCATATTGTTTGTAGGAAGTGAAGTCATGGGAAATGAGGTACACATATTATGATCCATAGGGGGTTGACACCTCATTAGGTTATCTTCACATTTCTAGAGTATTATGAATGGGGTTCCATCACACCTACTTTTGTTATCATTTCTCTCTAACTTTATTAGTGTGATCTCATTTTGATTAAACATGTAAAAAATATTGAGCATGCATAATCCACTATGACGGGTAGTGTAACCCTTAGTATCTAATTTTTGTAACAAGAAAATATTTTTTTATATTTTTTATGCCCATTTGTATATGTATATATGGGTGGGGATGAAAATCTTAGTAGTGTGAAGGAAAGAAATAAGAAAAAAATTATGGAGGTCATTTTGGGAAGAGCATATCTTTCTCATTTTGGCAATTATTTTCCATATTTTTAAAGGGTTTTTCAAGGATGAAGTTAGGCTACTATAGTCCATATTTGGATTAATTAAGATTAAAATTAAAATAGGCATTGTGAGATTGAAGTTAAATTAGGTTTTCCAATCAATTCACTCCCAAAGATGAAAATAAATGAATTATTTTATCTATAGAGGGGTATAAATATTATTCTTATCCTACTAACTTTAAATGTGTGTTCATTTGAAGCTAAACTCAAATAGTTATTAAAAAAATCAAGGCTTCCACTAAATTCACTCCCAAGACTAAAAATTGGTGAATTTATTTGAGATTTGTTCTACGAAGCGAGATAATAATCCTCATAAGTTATAATGAATAAGGAAAAGTGATAATGAAGGGAAATAAATAAAATGCATAAAGTAAATGAACAAAAAATGATATTATACCTTCATCATGCTCGTCTCCATAGATTGAACTCACAAGTTGCACCCAAGACTTACAAATTTTATCAAGTGTTTATGATATGTGGTTGCTCATAATTTTTGCAACATAAAGGTATGGTAGAGATGGCTTGTGAAGAATGAGAGACAATTCCTCAATATATAGAATTTTGATGAGTCAAACCAAGGGATAGGATGCTTTGACTTGATCAATGGCCAAGATTGAGTGGTGTGGTAGAGGATTGGCCTTGTGACAGGTGTCACAAGAGGGAAAGGGGTGTAAGAGAGAGGTGTGCTCACACATGTGTGAGCACACATTGGGAAGAGTTAGTGGGATTGTGTAAGAGGTTACTGGATTTTTCTAAAAGGTTAGGTAGGATTCACAAATGTGTGAGAGGAGGGTAGGATGGGTAGGATAGGACACTTTTCACAAGGTGACAAGTTTGAGGGAGGTGGAGAGAAATAAAAATTAAGAAATATGGTTAATGACGGTTAGGCCTATGGGTAAAATTAATTAATCATTGATTAGTTAATTTAATAGGGATGGGTTAATTAGTATGTAGAATTTCTCAAAAAAACTATGTACGATTTTTTGGATCAATGTTTCGGATCATGCTCCATGATTCATCTGCTTTTCATCCTGATGATGGATCATGGAGTATGATCCAAAATGTTGATCCAAAAATTTGTACATAGTTTTCTCCAGAAATTCTACATACTAACTATCATGGACTGTGGAAACAAAATGTTATTAAGGGATGGGTTAAGTTAACAAACCATGGGTTCATTAACTTGGCTAGGGTTAAAAGTTGGAGAATGGGCTAATAATGATTAGGATGGAATTAAATAATAAGAAAAAGGTAATGAAGGTTAGTTATTTGATCTGAAATGAATAAAGAGATTTTGATAACAATATATGATGTAAAAAAACACTTGTGATATTGTATTAATTGGTCAAATGGAAAAAATCGTGAAAGGAGTTGCATGCCTTAAAATTCATTGTTATATTCAAAGTAACATGAATATATACAAACTAAAGAATTCCAAAAGTCATCACAACCTCAAAAATTTGAAATGAATAGTTGGCTATAATAAAATACATACAAAATTACAAATTTTCAAAAAAAGCTAGGAAAATATTTACCCCAACTTGGTGGGGTCATAACTTTCTAATTGATGCTTGGAATTCAAATCCATTTACGCCATTGGAGAGGTCTCTAAGAGAACTAATTTCAGTCCCTTATGATCAATGCTCCACTATTCATTGTAAGGAATTGAAGAAAGTTTTGAACCCAAATTCCACTCCGAAGACCTCCAAAAATGCAATTTACTAGAACCTAGAAAATACCAAAAAAAATTGTAAAATTATATTTTTGGTTTTTCATAGTGTTGTCACCTCCAAAATACCCTAGAACATCCTCAGATTGCTTTGGATCATTCCTCCCCCTAGAGAGGCAGTGAGCCCCATTGCATCAACACTCTATAGAAGATGAAGAAAATGTGTGCCAATTTGGTCTTTGGTAGATCACTTGATTTGGTGAGGTAGGTGTCTTGCCTAAACTCTCTCATGAACATAAAAATATAATCATGCACCACTAGAACAATAGCCTCAAGATTGAATTTAGTAGCCTGAATTTTATCACCAACCTATTGTAGAATAGTGTATGGCCTATACAAAAGAAGATGAAGCTTTCTATGTAGCCACACTTTTTCACTAACTTGAAAATGATGAGGTAGATGATGCTTGTCATGGTGGTCCATGATGCTTGTCATGCCATGGTTGGAATAGAAACATCTAAAGGAACCAATGGATGGTATCCCAAGAAAACCCCAAATGCATTGTTTCCTATAGAACTATGCATTGAATGATTGCAACTATGTTGTACATATGAAAGACTCTCATCCCATGTTCGAGGATATTGAGATGTGGTGGTAGTCACTATTGTTGCATGGGTATTACCTATGGATGATTTTGTTTCCTTAGCTCGAATCACTAGTAATACAAAATCCTGAATTTGAGCAATCAAATGCCTACACTTCCTGGTAGTAATTAAAGATGTGGTTTTTAATGGACATACCTCAAGTATTCGATATTTTTGTTCTTCCAACTTAACAATAAAACTCCTTGGTCAAGACTCATAGATTCCATGTCTCTGGTACATGTAAGGCTGCCATAACAATAAAACACACACATCCAATGGTGCAACATCACAAATGACCTCATCTTTGAATGATTTAATTGAATAAGACAAACAACACTGTCTAGTTACCTGGATATTTCATCCCTAAATCACCCAACCCATTGAGTATGGTTGTGGATGAGGTGTTGTTTTCAGATTCATCCTCTTAACTACCCCAACATATATCATTTTTTTCTAGCATCCACTATCAACTATGAAGTGTAAGGTTGTTCTATTTACCTACATTTGTAAATGAAACAAGCATTTCTCATTGACAAGGGGCACAATTCTAGTTATGGCTATAGTGGCATGAGGGTCTGCTTCAATAATTTCTTCTTCTTCCTTCTACTCACTAGGGTTTATAGGGAGTGACCCAAACTCATTTTTCAATCCATGGGTTTCTACCATCAATGTTCTAGTAGCTCTATAGTCTTTTGTGCTATATCAGGGGATTTTATGAATCTCACACCATGTTCCAATTTCCTTGCTATCACTATTTAGTTTATTCTCCTTCTTTTGATTTTGTTTGAATTTTTCTTTAATTTTTGTTACATATTTTTTTGCGGTTCCCAATGTTTCAATATTCAAAAAAGACATCTTTGTTTAGATATAACAATGTGGCCCACAACAATATTTCAATACTCAATGTTTCTTTGTATCTTGGATGCCAAGTTTTGCATATAGAGCATGAAACTACTTGGTATAATCTTGCACTATTTGGTCTTTCTTTTTTTTAAGCACTTGCCACTCCACTTATTTTTCCTCATATGTATCTTTAGGATAATACTCTTCTGTGACAAGTTCCATGAAATCCTCCCAAGAAATCTTCTCATGTAGGTTCTTCTATCACAAATTCATTCCTTCTTCAGGTAAGTTTACAATCCCATGCTAGCTTCACATGATCTTCAATTTTGAGATCAAATGTTATCTTCTTAGCACTAGAAAAATTATTCACAAAGAAGTATCTTTCAAACTTGGTTAACTAGTCATCCACAACATCTACATCAATTTTTCTTTCAAAATTTGGAATATCAAAATTCACCTGCACTTTGAATGTGGTGTGGCTGCTGAATAGTTTAGGTCCAACATTTGATTGCTAGGTACCTTGAAGGATTTGAGAGAATTGACTCATCATTTATTCCCTCTTTTTTTTTAGGGCTTCTTCCACTATGGTTTTAATAGGATTTGATTTTTTGGATTCTGACATCTTTGGGTGGTTGTGTCTCAAATGGAGGTAATTAGATGGATTATGTATCTCTAACCCCAACCTTCGATAACCAAACCATGTACGATGTGACATACAGTCTAGTTTACACACTCTGATACCACTAATTTGAATTGAACTAAGAGATTCAAATAACAATATCTGGTGTAAAAGAAAACCTATGATATTGTATTAATTGGGAAAAATTGCAAAACTCGTGAAAGGTGTTGTATGCCTTCAAAGTCAATTTATTCAAAGTAACATGAATATATAAAAAATGAAGAATTCCAACAGTCATCATAGACTCAGGCATTAAAAAAAATAGCTAGCTATGATAAAATACATGTACAAAATCACAAAATTTCAAAAAAACTATGAAAATATTTACCCCAACTTGGTGTGGTCATAACTTTTTACTCGGTGCTTGGAATTCAATTCTTTTTACATGGTTGGAAAGGTCTCCAAGACGAAAAAATTTAGTCCATTATGACTAATTATATGCTATTCAACATAAGGGACTAATGAATTTTTTGAACCTAAATTCCACTATGAATACCTCTAAAAATGTGATTTACTAGAACCTAGAAAATATCAAAAAATCTAAAAAATTAGGATTTTCAATTTTTCATAGTTCTACAACCTCCAATTTGGCCTAGAACATCCTTGTACTACTCTAGATCATTCCTCCTCCATTGAGAGGAAATAGTCCCCATTGCAACAACACTCTACAGAAGATGAAGAGAATGTGCGGAAATTTGATCTTTGGTAGACCACTTGCTTTGGTGAGGTAGGTGTCCTGCCTGAACTCTATCATGAACATCAACAATCTGATCATGCACCACTAGAACAATAGTCTTTGGATTGAATTTAGTAGCCTAAATTTTCTCACCAACCTATTGTAGAATAGTGTATGGCCCATACAGAGGAAGATGGAGCTTCCTATGTAGCCACACTTTGTCACTAACTTGAAAAAGATGAGGTACATAATGCTTGTCATGGCAGTCCTTGTATTTCCTATTGGTTTGCTACAATTTTTCATGAAGTTGTTGAATATGGCAAATATTTTCAACAAACTTATAGACTCTTTCCCTCTCTTTTTCCTTATATGTTGATGATTCAGTTGCCATGGCTAGAATAGCAACATCCAAAGGAACCAATGGTTGGTATCCCAAGCAAACACCAAATGTTTTGTCTTGTAGAACTATGCATCAAATGATTGCAACTATGTCATACATATTAAATAATCTCACCCCATGTTCGAGGATGTTGAGATGTGGTGGAAATTGATATTTCTACATGGGTGTTACCTATGACTGACCTTGTTTCCTTAGGTTGAATCACTACTAATACAAAATCCCCAGTTTGAGCAATTAAACGCCTACAATTCTTGGTAGTAATTAAAGATGTTTTTAATGAACATACCTCAACTATGTAATATTTTTCTTCTCCCAGCTTGGCAATAACACTCCATGGTCAAGATTCATATATGTGATGTCTCTAATACATGTAAGGTTGTCCCAATAATACATCACACACATCCAATGGTGCAACATCACAAATGACCTCATCTTTGAATGGTTTAATTGAATAAGAAAAATAACACTATCTAGTTACCTAGATATCTCATCCCTGACTCACCCAACCCATTGAGTATGGTTGTAGATGAGGTGTTGTTTTTAGATTCATCCTCTTAACTACCTCAACAACTATCAAAATTTTCTGACTTCCACTATCAACTATGAAGTGCAAGGTTGTTCCATTTACCCACATCTTTGAATGAAAAAAGTGTTCCTCATCATCACAGGGCACAATTTTGGTTGTGGCTAAAGTGGCGTAAGGGTCTAATTCATTAATTTTCTTTTCTTCCTTTTGCTCACTATGGTTTGTAGGGAGTGACTCAAATTATTTTTTTAATTCATGGTTTTCTTCCATCAATGTTTGGGCATATCTATAGTCCTTTGTGCTATGTCAAGGGATTTTATGAATCTCACACCATATGCCAGTGTCCTTGCTATCATCATTTAGTTCATTCTCCTTCCCTCGTTTGAATTTTTCTTCAATTTTAGTAGCATATTTGTATGAAGTTCCAAATGTTTCAATATTCAAAAAATGCATCATTGTTTGGATATAATGATGCATCCCACTATGATATTTCAATACTCAATATTTCTCCATATCTTGGATGCCAAGTTTTGTTGATAGATCATGAAAATGATTGGTATATTCTTGCACTGTTTGGTCTTTCTTTTGTCAAAGCAATTGCCACTGCATATATTTTTCCTCATATGTATCTTGAGGATAATACTCTTCTATGATGAATTCCACCAAATCCCCCCATGTAGGTTCTTCTATTGCAGATTCCTTCCTTCTCGAGGTAAGTTTACCATCCCATGCTAGCTTCACATGAGCTTCAACTTTGAGGAGAGAAAATGTTATCTTCTCGGGATTGAAAAAATTATTCATAGAGATGTATCATTCCAACTTGCTTAACCAATCATCCACAATGTCTACATCAATTTTTCCTTCAAAATTTGGAATATAAAAATTCACTTGCACTTTGAATTGGGTGTGGATATTGAATGGTTTAGGGCCTATATTTAATTTTTGGTTATCTTAAACGATTTGAGAGAATTGACTCATCATTTCTTCCCTCTATTTGTTTAGGGATTCTTCCACTATTATTTTCATAGGGTCTAATGTTTCTGATTCTGACATCTTGGGTTGGTTGCATCTCAAAGGGAGGTAATTAGATGGATTATGTGTCTCTAACCCTAACCTTTGATAACTAGATTTTGTACAATGTGACATACAAGAGCATACCCACTCTGATACCATTGATCTAAATTGAACTAAGAAATGTAGATAACAACATTTGGTGTAAAAGAAAACCTATGATATTGTATTAATTGGACAATATGGAAAAACTTGCGAAAGGAGTTGTCTTCCTTCAAAGTCATTTTTTTATTCAAAGTAAGATGGATATATAAATAATAAAGAATGTCAATAGTCATCATAGCCTCAATAATTTGAAATGAATAGCTAGCTATGAGAAAATACATAGAAAATTACAAAATTTCAAAACAAAAGGAAAATATTTAGCCCAACTTGGTGGGGTCATAACTTTCTACTCGATGCTCAGAATTCAAATCTATTTACATTGTTAGAAAGGTCTCCAAGAGTAATAATTTTAGTCCCTTATGACCAATGCTATGCTCTTCATCATAAAGGACCAATGAAATCTTTGAACCCAAATTCTACTCTGAAGACCTTTGAAAATACGATTTACTAGAACCTAGAAAATACCAAAAAATCAAAAAAATTGGATTTTTGTTTTCTCAAAGTTCTGTCACCTCCGAACTATCCTAAAAAATCCTTATAATTCTTTGGATCATTCCTTCCCCCTTGAGAGGAAATGAGTCCCATTGCATCAACACTCTATATAAGATGAAAAGAATGTGTGGCAATTTGGCCTTTGGTAGATCACTTGCTTTGGTGGGGTAGGTGTCCTTCCTGAACTCTCTCATGAACATCAACAATCTGATCATGCACCATTAGAACAATAGTCTCAAGATTGAATTCAGCAGCCTAAATTTTCTCACCAACCTATTGTAGGATAGTGTATGGTCCATATGGAGGAAGATGAAGCTTTCTATGCAGCCACACTTTGTCAATAACTTGAAAATGATGAGATACACGATGCTTGTCATTGAGGTCCTTGTATTTCCTATTGGTCTACTACAAATTTTCATGAACTTGTTGAATATGGTAGATATTTTCAACAAACGTAGAGAATTTTTTCCTCTCTTTTTCTTTATGTGCTAATGGTTTGGTTGCCATGGCTGAAATAACAACATCCAAAAGAACTGATGGTTGGTATCCCAAGCAAACCCCAAATGAGTTGTGTCTTGTAGAACTATGCATTGAATGATTGCAACTGTCATACATATGCAAGAATCTCATCCCATGTTTGAGGATGTTGAGATGTGGTGGTAGTCACTGCTACTACATGGGATTTTCCTATGACTAACCTTGTTTCCTTGGGTTGAATCACCAGTAATACAAAAGCCTCAGTTTGAGCAATCAAATGCCCATTTTTCTTGGTAGTAACTAAAGATGCAATTTTTAATGAACATACCTCAAGTATCTAATATTTTGTTCTCCTAGCTTGATAATAACACTCCTTGTTCAAGACTCATAGATTCCATGTATCTGATACATGTAAGGCTTCCCCAACAATACATAACACACATCCAATGGTGCAACATTGCAAATGACCTTGTCTTTGAATGGTTTAATTTAATAAGATAAAAAACGTTGTATGGTTACTCGGATATCTCATCCTTGACTCACCCAACCCATTGATTATGGTTGTGGATGATATGTTTTTTTCAAATTCATCCTCTTAACTACCTTAGTAGATATCAAATTTTTATTTCATTGTCAACTATGAAGTGAAAGGTTGTTCCATTTACCCACATATATGAATGAAATAAGTATTCCTCATCATCACGTGACACACTTTTTGTTATGGCTATAGTGGTGTAAGGGTCTACAATAATTTGATCTTCTTCCTACTGCTCTAATGTAGGAGCACCTAGTCAACTTTTGTTAATATGGTCACATGTTAGGTTTTTGGGTGTTTAGAGTCATGTTGGATGTAATAAGGTCACAATAGACCATTTTCAATGTAATAAGTCATGTGGGGTTAGTAATAGATGGGGTTGTCAAGTTTTTGGCATGTTTTGTAAATGTTGTCAAAAGTTGCTTTGCAACTTTGCAAATTTTGTCATGTACGGAAGATGAACGGTCACCAATTCAAAACTTGGTTAGGAACCATTGACATTGGGTTGTATAGGTTTAAATATTCCTCACAAACTTTGAGGAAATCTTCTAAAGTCATTTGTGGTGCACAAGCAATAAGAAACTTCAATTTTTTGTGTGTTTTCTTTAAAATATGCTACTACAGGAAGTTTGTATGGCATGTACATCCTAGTAATGATGTGAATATTAATGGAATTTATGTAGGAATGTGTTAAGAATATTTTGGTTTTTATTTGAATTATTTTCACAAGATTTAAAGTATTTTGTAAGAAAATTTCTAGAAACAGATTAGAAACCTTGAATTTTGAGGGTTTGTAGACAAAACATGGAATAAAAGACCATTCCACTAGTGGAATTCTTAGTAACTCAATGGAGTGGATTTAGATAGGGTGTTATTTTTGTTTAGTAGGATTTTAGGTGTAGGGGATGGAGCTATGGCCCTGTTTGTGCAAACCCTAGCCTGATATCTTGATGTATTAGGCTAGTTTTGATAGGTAGAGGTAGGGTTTTGTTGTTAAACAAGTTGGTGGATGTTTCAAGTGCTAAGACCTATTGTTTCAAGCCCCATGTGATCTTTATAATATTTAGGAATGAATATTGGTGATCTGTGAAAAGAATATCACACACTTGCTTTGTAAAAAAGGCCAAATTGGGCTTAAGGGTAGCATAATAGTCCATTTTTGGAGCTTGGAATGTTCTAAAACAAGCCCATGCACCAATTTGGTAGGTTCAATAAGGGAATAAAAGGTATTCTAAAAGGTATTCCTTTCATGGGTTTGAGGCCTTCTCTAAAAGATATGCCCAATTTACACTGTTTGATGTGCTACAAGGGAATATGAGTGAATTGTAAGTTAGACACCAAGTTGGGGTTTTTAATGTTGAAGGATTGTTCAAAATTGATTGAATTTTGGTTGATAAGAGATATCTACCGCTGCTCTACATTAATTGGTATCAAATCATAGGTTTTGATCTTTTGAAGGACAAAGGTTGAAGTTTGAAGAATGAAAAGTTATGATTTGAAAGGACAAGATGCCTCCTAAAGGTAGTGAAGTAATTGCTAGAGAGATAAGGATGATGAAGGAGTCTCAACAAGTTGTATTAGCTAGAATTGCAACATTGGAAACAAATCAAAGAAGAGGTAAGGCCACTAAAGAGGAAAGTGACTGAGAGGAAGAGGAAGAGGGTGAGAATGAAAACCCTCAAGGAGGAGTCCAAGGTGATGATGAGTTGGACCTTGATGAAAGAAGGATGGTGAAGATGCTGAAGGTTGTCAGAGGAGAGGCCACTGAAGTGAAAATGGAATTTCCCATGTATAATGGGAAAATGGATAGTGAAGAAGTGTTGGATTGGATTGATGCACTAGACAACTACTTTGAGTACAAGGAGGTAGCAGAAGAGCAAAAGGTGAAGTTTACAAAGACTAAGTTGAAAGGCCCTGCCCTAAAATGGTGGAACTATGTACAGGAGGAGAGAGTGAAAAAGGGAAAATAAAAAATAAATTCATGGGATAGGATGGTGTCTAAGGTGAAGAGTCAATTCTTGCCCAGTGATCATGCAATTCAAACATTCAGGAGGTTGCAAAACTTAAAGCAAAAGGAAATGGATGTCATGGAATATACAGAGGAATTTCACAAATTGAGTCTTAGAGAAGGTCATGTTGAAGATGAAGTTGAGAAGATAGCAAGATATATGAATGGACTAAGGTTCAACATTTAGGATGAATTGAGTCTTGCCACCCATAGATCAATGGAAGAGTGCTTCCAATTGGCTATTAGGGAAGAAGAGAAATTGAAAAGAAGGTAGGAAAAACAAAGTAGAGAAAGAGGAAAGAACTTTAGGGGCAGAGGGTCCCTTGGTGGAAGAGGACAAATAAAAAAATCACAAGGTGATTCAAGTAGCAATCAAGAACAGGGCTCAGAGTCAAGAGGTGGATTTAGAAGTAGAAGACCTAATGGTAGAGGTAGATTTGGAGGACATAGTAGAGGTTCAAACACCTTTTCAGGGAGATTTTATAAATGTAACCAATTTGGCCATCAAGCATGGAAGTTCCTGGAGAAACAACCTTCAACATCTCATGGTGGTGAAAGGAGAACATAGTTGGTGCAAGAAGAAGATTGTGAGAGTGTTAACTCTCCTTCTCAACATGTTGCTTTAGAGGTTGGGGAAAATATGATGATGAGAAGAACACTCCTCAAGGTTCCTCTGGTGAAGGAGCCTCCACAAAGAAATTCCATGTTTAGAACTTTCAAATCTCAAGGCAAGGTATGTAAGGTTGTTGTAGATTCTAGTTCAACTGATATTTAGTTTCTTTGGAGATGGTTGAAAAACTAAATATGGAAAGGATTCCACACCGCACACCTTATAAGGTTTCTTGGATAAAGAAGGGTCAACAAGTCTTGGTCAATGAGAAAAAATGGGTAGAGTTTAACTTTAGGGGTTATAAAGACAATATTTTATGTGACATCATCCCCATGGGTGTTTGTCACTTGCTGCTAGGAAGACCTTGGCAGCACGATAGAAAAGAAAATCACAATGAGCAGAAAAACACATATGTGATTAAAAAAGATGGTGTGTCCTTTACCCTCAATCCCTTGCAAGATGAAAATGTAGATACTCAAGTTGGGTCAAGTGTTATGTTAGGTGGGGAGAAATAATTGTTAAAAACCATGAAGGAGGAAGGTGGTTAGGGGTATGCAATCATACTCAAACCCAAATCTATTTTGATAGCAGCACCCATGGAGAATGTGTCCAAGGAAGTGCAAACTTTGTTGAAAAAGTATCAAGACATAGTTGTTGATGAACTCCCTAGTTCTTTGCCACCCATCAGAGATGTGAGCCACCACATAGAATTTATACTAGGTGAAAACTTACCTAATAAGGTTTCATACAAGATGACCCCTCAACAAAATGAAGAAATAAGGAAACAAATTCAAGAATTGCTAGATAAGGGTCTCATACGGGAAATTTTAGTTCCATGTGTTGTCCCTATAGTGTTGACACCTAAAAAAGGTGTAGACTGGAGAATGTGCACCAATTCAAGGGAAATCAAAAAAATCACTATAATATATAGGTTCCCAATACCTAGAATGGAGGATTTGATGGATTGCTTAGGAGGAGCTTGTTTTAAAAAATTGAACTTAAAAGTGGCTATCATCATATTAGGATAAGAGAAGGGGATGAGTGGAAAAATTTCTTTAAAGCCAATGATGGGTTGTATGAATGGATGGTAATTCCATTTGGATTGTTTAATGCTCCAAGCACTTTTATGAGGTTAATGAATGTGGTTTCAAAGCATTTCATAGGGAAATTTGTTGTTGTATACTTGGATGACATTCTTTTCTTTAGTAAGACCAAGGAAGAAGTCTTGCAACATCTTGACATGATTTTCCAAAAGTTAAATGCAGAGAAGTTGATCATAAATCTAAAAAATATGAATTCATGAAAGAGGAAATAGTGTACCTTGGTTTTTTCATCCCTAAAGTTTCATTGAAGATGGATCCCACCAAAGTAGAAGGAATTCTCAGTTGGCCAACTCCAAAATTAGTTGGTCTTGCTAGTTTCTATAGGAAATTTATAAAGAATTTTAGTCATATCTTCTCTCCAATTATTGACACAATCAAAGGGGACAAAAGGAAAAGGTTTCAATGGACTGATGAGGCAAGGAAAAGATTTCAATATTTGAAAAATAGAGTGGCACAACAACCCATCCTTGCATTGCTTGATTTTAACAAAGTCTTCACAATAGAGTGTGATGCAAGTGGGTTTGCAATTGGTGCAGTCTTGAGTCAAGAGGGTAGATTTGTAGCATTTTTCAGTGAAAATATTAATGAGGCCAAGAAAAAGTACTCTTCTTATGATTTAGAATTGTATGCAATGGTTCAAGCACTGAAAAAATGGAGACACTATCTCCTTCCCAAGGAATTTATTATTTTTATTGACAATCATGCTTTTAGTTTCTTGACCATCTAGGACAAGTTGAGCCACAAACATATGAAGTGGGTGGAGTACCTATAAAGCTATACTTTAAGCATAAAGCATAAAAAAGGACAATCCAACAAGGAAGTAGATTCCTTGAACAAAAGGTCAATGTTGGTGCAAGAAATTCGACTTCAAAGTGTGGGAATAGATGCCTTGAAAGGTATGTATAAAGGAGATGAGGACTTTAAAGAGGTATATTCTATTTTTGATCAGCTTAGGGGTGCTTTTCATGATGAGTATTTTGATTTTCTATTACAAGATGGATTATTGTTCAAGGGTGCTCAGTTATGTATTCCAAAGTGCTCCATGAGAACTAAATTTATAAAAGATAAACATTGTGGTAGCTTAGGAGGTCATTTTGGGGTGGATAAAACATTGGAATAGGTAAGGAGATTTTACTATTGGTGAAAGAAGCAAGTAGATGTTAGGAAATTTGTGGAAAATTGTGTAATTTTCCAAAGAGCCAAGGGTTCTAGTTCACATGCAGGTCTTTACCAGCCCTTACCAGTACCTAATAGACCATGGGAGTCTCTCAGTATGGATTTTTTGTTCCATTTTCCAAAACATCAAAGGGGTTGTTATGACAGTGTGTTTGCTGTTGTTGATAGATTTAGTAAAATGGGTCATTTTATTCAATGCAAGCGTACAAGTGATGCTTCTTATATTGCAGGGTTATTTTTCAAAGAGATAGTTACAATTCATGGGCTACCATTGACTATTGTGTTAGATAGGGATTCAAATTTTGTAGGTCACTTTTGGAGGATCCTTTGGAGGAAACTTAGAAAAAACTTGACCTTTAGTACTACCTATCATCCAAAAATAGATGGGTAGACAAAAGTAGTCAATAGGTCACTTGGAAATCTTCTTAGATGTCTCACAAAGGAACATGGACAATAATGGGACTTGGTTCTTCCACAAGTTGAGTATGCCTATAATGACTCTATCAATAGAAGCATTGGGAAAAGCCAATTTGAGGTGGTGTATGGACTGAAACCTAGAGGCATGTTTGAGCTCAGGGATTTGAGTGGAATGGAGAAGAGGAGTGCCAAGGGAGAAGAATTTGCAAAGGCCATGAGGGAAATACACTAGCAAGTTAGAGGAAACCTTCAAAAAGTGTTAAAAAATACAAGAACATGCAGATTTGAAGAGAAGAGATGTTCAATTCAAGGTGGGAGATTTAGTACTTGCACATTTGAGGAAGAAAAGGTTGCCAAAAGGAAAGTACACAAAGCTACGGATGAAGAAAATTGGGCCATTCAAGGTCGTCCACAAATTTGGTGAAAATTCCTATGAGATAGAACTCCCTCCTAGAGTTGCTACCACTCCAATCTTTAATTGTTTTTAGCTTTATCCTTTCAAAGGATGGGTATGTGTAGGATCATGATGGGCCAAAAAGTGGCGATATGATGGGTATGTGTAGGGTATGTGGCTGATGAATTTTTTTTACCCAAAATTGATGAAATGAAAAGGGTTTTTAAAGGAGATTCTCATATTTCCACCAATATAAATTATGCTTTACTTTGAATTTAATAAACAATTATTATTCATTTTCTATTTGAATTACTAAAGTCCTAATTGATAGGCTGATTGAAAAACATCTATAGCTTTCAAATTCTATCATATTTTTTGAATCTGAAACATGCATCACATTCTATGCTTCACATACTATAGGATTAAAAAAAATAAAAATTCATGAAGTTTTGACCAAGTTAAGTTGGTTAGACATACAATTTTTCATATTTTTTAAAAGTTGTAATAAAAAAATCATAATTAATTATTTACTTGGAAAAAATATACAAAAAAATATGCAGCACATCAGGACATGAGTCCTATACTTATATCTAGAATCTTATAAAACAATATTATCATTTTATTATGGTTAGGCTGGTTATGCAAACACCTACTTCTTATTTTTTCCCTCAAATTTAAGTACTACTGCATTGAAATTTCAAATTTTCACCAAATAGATTATTATTTTTTTAAATAAACCTAGTATTTTTGAAACTACATTTAATTTGCTACAGATTCTATTCTTACATATTTTTGAAATAATATAGATAACTTATTCAAATTTTTACGTCAAGTTTCCTAACTTTGATTTTTCTAAATTTTTCACCACTTAAGGGCCTATTTTTCCCATGATGATCTTGCACATACCCGGATCTATCTTTGCAAGTGAAGAAGTAGGTACATTTGAAGTTCAAGATGAAAATTGGGTCAAATACCTACCACCAAGTCATCCTTTAAAGCTTGAAAGCATTTTGAACACAAAGGAGGTGAAAAGAACATGGCAGAAAGTGTATAATGAACATCTTGTGAAAAAAAAAGGTCTCCCACATGAAGATACAACATGGATGACAAAGGAGGACATTAAAAGGCATTAAAAAACTATTCAAGATCTGATCTCAGGTGGAGCCTGAGATTATTTTCTCCTCGGGTGTATGGTGTAGGGGCACTTAGTCAGCTTTTGTCAATATGGTCACATATTAGGTTTTTGGGTGTTTAGAGTCATATTGGATGTAATAAGGTCACAATAGAGCATTTTCAATGCAATAAGTCATGTGGGATCGGTAATAGATAGTGTTGTCAAGTTTTGGGCATGTTTTGGGCATGTTATCAAAAGTTGCTTTGCAACTTTGCAAAATTTTCCATGTAAGGAAGATGAATGGTCACCAATTCAAAATTTGGTTAGGAACCATTGATATTTGGTTGTACAAGTTTAAATATTCCTCAAAAACTTAAATCCAATCTTTTGAAGTCATTTTTGGTGCACAAGCAATAAAAAACTTTAATTTTCTACGTGTTTTCTTTAAAATCTACTGCTATAGGAAGTTCGTTTACAGCTTGGTAATGATGTGAATCTGATTTGGATTGATGTAGGAATGTGTTGATCATCTTTTGGTTTTTATTTGAGTTTTTTTCGTAGGATTTGAAGCATTTTTGTAAGAAAATTTCTGGAAATGTGTTAGAAACCATGAATTTTGAGGGTTTGTAGACAAAACATGGAATAAAAGACCATTCCACCATTGGAATTCTCTATAACTTTATGGAATGGATTTAGATAGGGTTTTATTTTTGTTTAGTAGGATTATAGGTGTAGGGGATGGAGTTAGGGCCCTATTTGTGCAAGCCCTAGCCTAATATCTCAATGTATTAGGCTAGTTTTGATAGGTAGAGGTAGGGTTTTGTTGTTAGACAAGTTAGTGGATGTTTCAAGTGCTAAGTGTGGACACGAAAAAATTAACCCTTTTACTTTTTCTTTTTTTGTCCCTCCTTGTGCTCATTTGGATTTATTTTTCTTTAATTTAATGTTGTAATGTGGCCCACATATTCACATTAGGTTTTGAACCTTTATGAATCATTAACACTTTATGATGCCTTCTAAAGGTGTTGTGAAGTGTTGTGATACATTTTCACACTTTTCTAGACTCTTCTTATCATAATTCATCTACATACCTCCTTTTTATCACTTAACAAGTCTTATTCTAAAGTGTTGTAAAGTCTTGTAACAAACTTTCATGCTTTCTAGGCTTGTCATCAACATATACACCTTTCTTATGCTTATTTGACCCCTTTATGCACTTACAAGCCTTAATTAAGTGTATTTTTGAAGTAAAATCTTAACAAACATCATTTTAGACAACCTAATTTTTTACACCCATTCACTTGCCTTGAGTGGTACCCATTCAACACTAGGGGTGAAAGAGTACTTGAAATAAAAATCAAAATTAGTTCAAATTATTTGTGGGTTTTTATTCTTAAAGACCTAAGGTCAGCCTGTGATGTATTTTCAAGAAATTATGGCATAATTGTGTATAAATACATGATTTTCTATTAATTTTAACCCCCATTCCATACATTCCATTCATGCATCATAACATTCAAGTGTTCTAGAATTCTCATCACTCAATCAAGCATTCAAGCATCTTGGAGCAACATATCTTCAGACTTCGTCATCAAGGGTTTGGTAAGTTTATGACATTGCATGTTGTTTATTTATCATTTTCTGCTTATTTCATTTCATTATCAAGGGTTTGATTACCAAATTGGGGTTTGACCAAGGAAAAACCCTATACTCTAACCCTTAACCCTTTTTTCTCCCTCTTTGCATGTGTATTTTCAGGTCTTGTAGGAAGATTTGTCAAGGAGAAAGGTGTATAAAAGGATTTGTAAATTCATCAATGTCATCAAAGTCAACATAACCCTATTTAGAGCTTGGAGATCACTTTCCTGTCAAATTTTCCAGATTCAAATCCAGTAAGTTGTCAGGCAGAAAAGTGCAGCTCAGGAGCCATAGATTTGACCTTTGACTTTTCAGAAATCTATAGGTGGACTGATTTTCCATTAGTGGTGAATGATTCCCACTGTTAGGCTTGAAAATTTATTTTTTGAAGATTTGTGTTCCCAACATCCCGAAACCTGTTCCGACAAATTTTACCAAAAATAGGACTAATTCACCATCTGTGGTGAATGAGTCCCGGTGGGCTTCAACAATGAATTTTTTAGCATTCCAAAACCTTCCCATATTTTCTTTCAGTTTCCAGGTGCACCCCATTCAATTTCATTCAACTATGTTTTCATTTGTTTATGTTTCTAGTTCATGTTTGCATACATCACTGTGTTTTCAAACACTTTGCATTCCTTAGTTTGGATTCAACAATTGATCTATTTCATTATTTTTCTATATTTATTTTATCTCATCTAGGAACATTACACCCACATCACATCAATATTTGAATGTTTACATTTCATTTCAGCCCCAATCCTATCTCCTTTTGGGTGAAAAACCCTAGAAGGACCATAAACCATTTGAGTGCCAAAATTTTGTTTACATTTTGGTGAACTTGAATTTAAAGCATTTTTACTTCTAATTTCAAGTGCATTTTCATCCTAGGTTTAGCTTACATGAACATTGCATTAGGTTTTGCATTGTTTTGCATCCTAGGGTTTTCAAAATTGCATTAGTGAAAATATCATATAGCTTTCATTTTTGCATTTCAAATCATTTAAAAACACCGAAACTCTACATCTACATCATAGTTCTGCATAAGACAATCTAAAAAACATCAAATTGCATTAAAAATTTATGAAAAAACTTAAACAAACTCATCCCTAGACTCATTCACCACCCTAGGTGAATTAGTCCAGTTGCACATTTTGCAATGCATTTTTTGGCATTTTCTGGGCATTTTCTGCATTTTTGTTTTCTGATATTACATCTCTATTACAGTTTCCTGAATTTTTGCTATTAGCATTTTATTACTCCTACTTTTCATTTCATTTGAATCTACCCTGCCTTTAGTAGCCCTTGTATGAGTGTTTGGTGACCTATTGATAATACTTTAGTGAGAAGAAGTTCATGACTCATGGCATCCCATGATAACACACTTGTTGTGGACCTTGGGTTGTCTCAAACTACTACTTCTGGTGTTGACAGTAGTGCATTAGGCATGGATCCCACCTTTATCACTACTTCTCCTTCCAATAACATGCAAGTTGACACACAAAACAATCACGTTTTGCAAGAAAAAATCATTAAAATTCATGAGGATCTAGCACATTTACAACAAAACATGTGTCTTGAAAAATTTTCAACCACCGCAATTCCTGCTATAGACAAAATCCATCATCTGCTTAAGTGTAACAAAGGGTTAGATGTTATGAAACAAAGTTGAGATATACCATAAAAACATTCCTTCTACCTCTAGTACATCTCAACTAACAAACATTGTGGTTAGTCATGGAGGACCTTACATTCCCCCCCCTTCGATCGTAGCATCCATACCTACCTATACCAGCCCCCAAGTCACAACCACAATAAAAATATATTAGCAATGTGATTCCTTCCTCGACTATTCCTACTAGCATTCCTCATTCTTCTATGGCATCAAATGTTTTCTACTCTTCCACCATACCATCTATTAGCATTCCATTCACTTTCCCTACCACTACATACACTCTATCACCACTATCTCTTCCACCTCATACCACTTACACTGACCCTCTCATCACACAACTTTTCCAAACCATTTCCTCCATGCAACAACAACTATCCACCATAAGTCAAAGTCAAAAAGCTCCACCCACCTATTATGTCCATAGCAGCCCATTATCTTTGGAAATATTAAGACGTCGATGCCACAAGGAATTGAGATACCTAGATTTGATAAGTACGAAGGGAAGGTTGATCCTACTAATCATGTTAATGCTTAAACAACCCTATGTAGTGACTTTTTTCTTAATGATAAATAGTTGGCCAAACTATTTCCTAGGACCTTAAAGGACACTGCCTTGGAGCGGTTTTCATCCTTACCAAACAATTCAATTCATTCATTCAATGAACTAGTTGATGCATTCATAAATCATTTTCAATTGCACGTGACTCCCAAAAATACATTGTCTAATCTAATGAGATGTAAACAAAGTGTAGATGAAAAGGTAACCAATTTCATCTCACGCTATCAGTCACTCTATGCCCAAATCGATGTCAAGGTTCTTGATCCACATCTTCAAAAGATGCTCATTAAAAATTTACAAAGTCACATCCAAGATAAATTGACCATGATAAAATTTCCCTCTTTCATGCATTTATGTACAACCATTTGTGACTATCACAATTCAATTAGTAGTCATGATGCCAAGTCCACTACAAACCGAATTGAAAAATTTGAACCTAGCACTTCAAACAATTCACAACCATTTCAAAAACCAAACAAATTATTTTTACAATTCAACCCCCCTCCTCAACAACCACCTCCCCCATCAATAACCAAGTAACAATTGTTAAAGTTGCGATACCTTTTACTTATGGAGATCCAAAGAGACATTTTATACCTTTACTAGACACTCTTCATAACACCATGACCCAACTATTGCAACAATAGGTGATTACTTTAGCTACTATTAAACCATTGGATCCAACTAAACCTTTACCTCCAACCTTTCAACCAAACACTTATTGCCATTATCATAGACAAAATGGACATGACAAAGAATAGTGTAAGCATCTTAAACACATAGTGCAAGACCTCATTGATTTCAGTCATCAATCCATTTCAAATATTAATGTTAAAGGCAATACGTCTGTTGCACCACCCAATTAAAATTTACAAATTTTTACCAATCCGATGCCCAAACATGATGTGTAGTTCAACAAATCCAGTGAAACTCAAAACACTGATGCGATGACTATTCATAAAACTATTGAAAATCCTGATCCTATTCCACATACCACTTCTATTAATCCTATCAATGATATGGTAGGAGCGATAGACATTATCCCTTGTAAGGGAGAACCTAATAAATCTCTTGATATTACTTTCTCTTCTAAGGAAATTCTTTTTAATCTTACCAATGGTCCTCTTTACATACCTGACCATATTTATGATAATACCACTCATGGGATACTCGTAGATCCTTCCTATGGCAAGAATGTGATCACTAAGGAACTTTTGGTCTTACATGATCTTTATCAAGATGTTTATGACAAACCAAGACCATGCATCAAAACACACAATGGTTTTGCACGCCCTACGATAGGATCAATTGTCCTTCCATTACAAATAGGACCTAAGATAGTGGACTTAACTTTCTCCATCATCTCACAGTTAGATCAGTTTCATTTGTGGCTAGGCCATCCATGGCTTCGCTCGATGAAAGTTGTCCATTTAGTCATACATAAATGTTTAAAGTTTCTACATAATAATGACATATTCACTATTCACCATAGTGGCTTTAACCCTTTGTCTTCTAAAGGAAACTTCTCCTTAGAAACCTTTTTGCTAGAGCCCATGGAACCCATAGGACCTCACAAAAAATTCCTTTTCATTGCATATCAAAAGTTTAAAGAAAAGAATTTTTTTGAATTTTCCCTCCATAAAAAATCCCTATCCACCTCCAACATTCCTATCCTCGATGGGATAATGCTTCAACCTAAACCTAAACCAACAACTCAAGATCAACAAACAATAAACACCTCACCTTCCTCATCCAAACACCTAAGAGATAATGAAACCAACTCCATCATTCCCCATCACATAAAACAAGTCTATAAAGTAAAGTAGAAAGTGATTGACCCACCTCCCATGGTTTCTTCTGTTCCTCCCCTTAGGGAAGAAAAGGAGCCTATGGTGGATCAACCCACTCTTACACCCACACAACTTCAAAATAGAATCAAAAGAAACTAAGGTGCTAGGGAGCATAGGCGTTGATGTCGTCTCCTTTCTTGTTAATTACAAACTAAAGAAAATAAAGAAAATCAGCATTTGCATTTGACATAAGCACTACCTAATGACCCTCCCCCCAAATCACAACAAAATGATCCAATACAACAACCACAATTCCTGATACACCCTTCAATGGAAATTACCATTCATCCCTATCGTGATTATTCTGGATGATGATGATGAGATCTCTAAAATAGACAAAGAGGTGCATAATGATCTAGATAGATTATTTTCCTCTTCCATGAGCTTAAATTAGAAATATCCTACAAGTGTAGAACCTGGTACTTCCCCTAGTGCAGCACTTGCACTAGTCCCTTTGGATAGTCAACTACCCTCGACATATCCTAAACATGATTGGGAGGTGGATGACTTTCTCATCGGCTAACTTGCATCTGCCTTACTAGTCTTTTGCATTTTATTTTCCTTTTCTTGCATGTGTGTATTGTGTTCCCTAGTGACATAAAGTTTAATTTTATCTCTGTCTTTGTGCAATTTCTCTATTTGTACCTTCATTCTTCTATATGTCATACATCTCTCTTGCCTTTCATTTTTTTTTTGTGTTTTACTTTTTGGGATGACACAAAGTGTTAGATGCCCTATGTCTCTTTTATGTTGACCCAAAAGGTCCTTTTCTATTTTTCTTTTGTTTTGTGTTTTCCTTTTTGGGGATGACGCAAAGCATTGAGATGCCCTATGTCTCTTCCATGTTGACCCAAAAGGTCCCTTTATTTTTCCTTTGTTTTGTGTTTTCCTTTTGGGGATGACACAAAGCATTGAGACGCACCATGTCTCTTCCATGTTGACCCAAATCATCCTTTTATTTTCTTTTTCACCTTTGTTTTTTGTTTTCCTTTTGGGGATGATGTAAGGCATTGAGACTGCAATGTCTCTTTCATGTTGACCCACAATATTTTTCATTTTCATTTTCCTTTGCTTGTGTTTTCCTTTTGTGGACGATACAAAGGGTTGAGACATCCTTTGTCTCTTCCATGTTGACTCAAAATGGACTTTATTTTTCTTTTGTTTTCGCTCTCTTTGTGTCATTCTTCCAATTCTATGTGTATTTGGGGAATGATGACAATTTCAATCTCTTTATTAAAAACATTGCAACAACGGACATACTAACCCCAAATCCATAGATCCCTTATGTGTTTGGTGTGTTCCTTTTTGGGGGCAACCCCTTTTTCTTTAGTTCCTTTTCCTTTGCATGACACAACCTTACTAAAAAAATATGACTTGGCATGGGGGATTTCCAAGTTGGCTCTCATGTCTTCTTTTTTGTATGTTTTCATTTTGCTACTTTAAATTAATTTCTCACAATACGGTGTGTAGAAATTCCTTTAAAGTGGGGGCATACATTGGAATTATTCATTTGCATTTTTATTTTTCTTAGTTCTTAGTGCAGCCTTGTTACTTCATACAATGTGTTTGTCACTTTATGGATGACATTGGATGTGATTTCCTTGATAAGCATGATCTATCTTAGTATATTGCATTCCTCCTAGTGGCTTGATGTAATGCACAACATCCCCTAAGTTGCAAATATTATATTCTTTGATTGGTCCTCTCTCAGAGACATTAGACACAATGTTCCCTAAGTTATAGACCTCACATGAACTAAGCAAGACTCATTTGAACATTCTTTTGCATGTTGAATTTTACATTTACATAGCCACCTTGCATAACATAGCTTGCATGCCTATGGTGCCATTGTATTTATTCATGAGTTCTAAGCATACAAAGCTTTGCTTGTCTCATGAAGCATGAAATGAAATTTTTCTTTGTGGCGCCTTATTAAAGTTATTAGGAGGTATAACTTTAGTATGGTTGAGTGGGAAAGCCCATTCTGAGGCATGACTTTTCCCCATAGCCACCTTGTGGATTTCTCACCCCTTGAACAACTAGAAGTTTCGTGTCCCCAGAGTGAGTATACTTGGGCCTTCTCACCTGGTGGACAACCATGAGTTCAATTTCCCTAGGGTGAGTATGCATTTAATTTCTAAATAAATAAGCCTAGATCTAATCCACAAGCAGTTGAACAAACGATTGAATCTTGATCCAACTTTCAACTTCCCTTTCATAATTTTTCATGTGTGTTCCTTTGTGTTTATGATTGGTTTTCCATGGGATCTTGATCTTGTGGGCTTGATCATCCCTCTTGATTGTTTTTGTCCCATCCTACCAAGCATTAGTGCATTTAGACCCCTCTTGAGATGCATTTCTCTACTTTAGTGTGACTTTGAAGCAATTTCATCCTCTCACTAAAGTGGGGGCTAACTGTGGAGAGGGAAAAATTTATCCCTTTTAATTTTTCGTGTTTTATCCCTCCTTGTGCTTGTTTGGCTTGATTTTGTTTTTATTTAATGTTGTAATGTGGCCTACATATTCACATTAGGTCTTGAATATTTATGAATCATTAATACTTTATGATGTCTTGTAAAGGTGTTATGATACATTTTTAGACTTTTCTAGACTCTTTTCATAATTCATCTACATACCCCCTTTTATCACTTACCAAGTCTTATTCTAAAGTGTTGTAAAGTCTTGTAACAAACTTTCATGATTTACTAGGCTTGTCATCAACAAATACACCTTTCTTATGCTTTATTTTCCCCCTTTATGCACTTACATGCCTTAATTAAGTGTAATTTTGAAGTACAAACCTGAAAAACATCATTTAAGACAACTTAATTTTTGACACCCATTCACTTGCCTTGAGTGGGACCCATTCACCACTAGGGGTGAATGAGTCCCTCTTGGCATAAAAAATAAAAATTAGTTCAAATTATTGGCAGGTTTTTATTCTTAAAGACCTAAGGTCAGCCTATGATGTATTTTCAAGAAATTAGGGCATAATTGTGTATAAATACATGATTTTCTATTCATTTTAACCCCCATTCCATACATTCCATTCATGCATCATAACATTCAAGTATTCTAGCATTCTCTTCACTCAATCAAGCATTCAAGCATCTTGGAGCAGCATATCTTTAGACTTCATCATCAAGGGTTTGGTAAGTTTATGACATTGCATGTTGTTTATTTATCATTCTCTTTTTATTTCATTTCATTATCAAGGGTTTCATTACCAGATTGAGGTTTGACCAAGGCAAACCCTTATACTCTAACCCTTGACCCATTTTCCCCCTCTTTGCATGTGTGTTTTTAGGTCTTGTAGATATTTTTTCAAGGAGAAAGGTGTCAAAAAGGTGTTGTAAAGTAATCAAAGTCAACATAACCCTATTTGGAGCTTGGAGATCACTTTCCTGTTAGATTTTCTAGATTTAGATCCAACAAGCTTTCAGGTCGAAAAGTGCAAACCAAGACCCACAAATTTGACCTTTGAATTTTCAAAAATCTGTAGGTGGATCGATTCACCATCAGTGGTGAATGAGTCCCACTGTCAGGCTTGAAAATGTTTTTTCTAAAGATCTATGTTCTCGACATCCTGAAACTTGTTTTGACAGATTTTACCAGAAACATGACTAATTCACCATCTGTGGCAAATAAGTCCTAGTGGCTTCAACAATGAATTCTTTAGTATTCCAGAACCTTCCCAGAACTACTTTCAATTTCTAGGTGTACCCATTCATTTTCATTCAACTCTTTTTTCATTTTTTTATGTTTCTAGTTTATGTTTGCATACATCACTATGTTTTCAAACACTTTTCATTCCTTAGTTTGCATTCAATAATTGATTTATTTCATTAGTTTTCTATGTTTAGTTTATCTCATCTAGGAACATTAAACCCACATCACATCAATCTTTGAATTTTTACATTGCATTTGGCCCCAATCCTATCTCTTTTTAGGTGAAAAAACCTAGAAGGACCATAAACCATTCGGGTGCTAAAATCTTGGTTTACACTAAGACTTGTTGTTTCAGGCCCCATGTGATTTTTCAAAGGTTTGGGAATGAATATTGGTGATCTAAGAGAAGAATATCACACACTTGCTTTGCAAAAGAGGCCTAATTAGTTTTAAGGGAAGCATAGTAGTCCATTTTTGGAGGGAATGTTTTGAAACAAGACCATGCACCAATTTGGTATGTTTAAGAAGGGAAAAAAGGGTATTCTAGAAGGTATTCCTTTCATGGGTTTGAGGCCTTCTCCAAAAGATATGCCCAATTTACACCGTTTGATGTGTTATAAGGGAATATGAGTGAATTGAAAACTAGACACCAAGTTGGGGTTTTTAAGGTTGAAGGATTGTTCAAAATTGATTGAATTGTGATTGGTAAGAGATCTCCACCTCTGGTCTGCATCATGCTCACTAGGGTGTGTAGAGTATGACTCAAATTCCTTTTTCAATTCATGGGTTTTTGCCATCAATGTTGGTAGCTCTATAGTCCTTTGTGTTGTGCAAGGGGATTTTATGAATCTCACAGCATGTCCTAGTGTCCTTACTATCACTATTTAGTTTGTTCTCCTTCTTCCCTCTTTGCTATATCTTGGATGTCAGGTTTTATAGAGAGAGCGTGAAACTAATTGGTCTAATCTTCCACTATTTAATATTTCTTTTGTCAAAGTAGTTGAAACTACATATATTTTTCCTCATATGTATCTTTAGGATAATACTCTTCTATGATGAATTCCACAAAATTCCCCCATGTAGGTTCTTCTATTGTAGATCCATTCCTTCTTGAGGTAAGTTTACCATCCCATGCTAGCTTCACATGAGCAACTTTGAGGAGAGAAAATTTTATCTTCTCAATACTAGAAAAATTATTCACAAAGAAGTATCTTTACAACTTGGTTAATCATTCATTTATAGCTTCTACATCAATTTTTCCTTTGAAATATGGAATATCAAAATTCACCTACACTTTGAATAGGGTGTGGTTGCTAAGTGGTTTAGGGCTTGGATTTTATTATTGGGTACTTGAAGGATTTGAGATAATTGACTCATCATTTATTCCCTCTATTTATTCAGTGCTTCTTCCACTATGGTTGTAATAGGATCTTTTTTTTTATTTTGACATATTTTGTTGGTTGTGTCTGAAAGGGAGGTAGTCAGATGGATTATTTGTCTCTAACCCCAACCTTTGATAGCTAGACTATGTACAATGTGACATATAGGAGCATACCCACTCTGATACCACTGATCTGAATTGAACTAAGAGATTTAGATAAGAATATTTGGTGTAAAAGAAAACCTATGATATTGTATTAATTGGACAAAATGGAAAAATTTGTGAAAGGATTTGTATGCCTTCAAAGTCATTGTTTTATTTAAAGTAGCATGAATATATAAAAACCAAAGAATTCCAATAGTCATCATAGCCTTATGAATTCTAGAGAAATAGCTAGCTATGAGAAAATACATACAAAATTTCAAATTTTCAAAAAAAATCTAGCAAAATATTTACTCCAACTTGGTGGGGTCATAACATTCTACTCAATGCTCTCAATGCAAATCTATTTACACTATTGGAAAGGTTTCCAAGAGGAATAATTTCATTCCCTTATGATGAATGCTATACTATTCATCGTAAGGGACCGACGAAAGTTTTGAACCCAAATTTCGATTCAAAGACCTCCGAAAATGTGATTTACTAGAACCTATAAAATACTGAAAAAATCCAAAAACTTGGATTTTTGTCTTTTCACAATTTTGTCACCTCCAAAGTGTCCTGAAACATCCTCAAACTACTTTGGATCATTCCTCCCCCCTTGAGAGGAAATGGGCCCCATTGCATCAACACTCTATAGAAGATGAAGAGAATGCATGGCAATTTGGTTTTTGGTAGACCACTTGATTTGGTGAGGTAGTTTTTTTTCCTAAACTCTATGATGAACATCAACAATCTAATCATGCACCACTAGATCTAGTATCATGATTGAATTATGTAGCTTGAATTTCCTCACCAATCTATTGTAGAATAGTGTATGGCCCATATGGAGGGAGATGAAGCTTTCTATGTATTCACACTTTGTCACTAACTTGAAAACAGTGAGGTACACAATGCTTGTCATGGTGAAAATCCCTATTGGTCTACAACAAATTTTCATGAAATTGTTGTTGAATATGGTAGATCTTTTCAAAAAAATTAGAGACTCTATCCCTCTCTTTTAATTCATGTTCTAATGATTCAATTTCCATTGCTAGAATAACAACATCCAAAGGAACCAATGGTTAGTATCCCAAGAAAACTCCAAATGGGTTGTGTCCTATAGAAATATGCATTAAATGATTGCAACTATGTCATACATATGAAAGACTCTCATCTGATATTTGAGGATGTTTAGATGTGGTGGCAGTCACTGCTGCCACATGGGTATTACCTATGATTGACCTTGTTTCCTCAACTCAAATCACTAGTAATACAAAAGCCCCAGTTTGAGCAATCAAATGCCTACACTTCTTGGTAGTAATTAAAGATGTTTTTGATGAACATACCTTAGGTATCCGATATTTTTTCTCCTAGAATTAAAATAACACTACTTAGTCAAGAATCATAGATTCCATGTCTCTGGTACATGTAATGCTACCCCAAAAATATATCACACACATCCAATGGTGCAACATCGCAAATGACCTCATCTTTTAATGGTTTAATTGAATAAGACAAGAAACACTATCTAGTTACTTGGATATCTCATCCCTGACTCACCCAACCCATTGAGTATGGTTGTGGATGAGGTGTTGTTTTCATATTCATCCTCTTAACTACCTTAATAGATATCAATTTTTTTTGGCTTCCACTATCAACTTTGAAGTGCAAGGTTGTTCTATTTACCCAAATTTGTGAAAGAAACAATCATTCCTCATCATTATGAGGCATAATTCTAGGAGTGGCTAGAGTGGTGTAAGGTTCTAATTCAATAATTTGTGCTTCCTTTTTCTCACTACGGTCTGTAGGGAGTGACTCAAATTCATTTTTTAATTCATGGGTTTCTACCATCAATGTTTTGGTAACTCTACAATCCTTTGTGCTATTTTGGGGGATTTTATGAATCTCACACCATGTTTGAATTTCCATTCTATCACCATTTAGTTTTTTCTACTTCTTCCCTCTTTGCTTGAATTTTTATTCATTTGTAGTTGCATATTTGTATGCAATTTCTAATGTTTCAATATTCATAAAAGACATCTCTATTTGGATATAACGATGCAACCCATTGCAATATTTCAATACTCGATGTTTCTATATATTTTGGATTTCAATTTTTGTAGATAGAGAATGAGACTGATTGGTTTTATCTTGCACTATTTGGTCTTTCTTTTGTCAAAGGAGTTGTCACTCCATATATTTTTCCTCATATGTATCTTCAGGATAATACTCTTCTGTGATGAATCCACAAAATCACCCCATGTAGGTTGTTCTTCTATTGAAGATTCATTCCTTCTTAAGGTAATATCATCCCATGCTAGCTTCACATGAGATTTAGCTTTGAGGATGGAAAATGTTATCTTCTCAACACTGGAAAAATTATTCATAGAGAAGAATCTTTCCAACTTGGTTAACCAATCACCCACACCATCTACATCAATTTTTCCTTCAAAATTTGGAATATCAAAATTCACCTGCACTTTGAATGGGGTGTGGTTGTTGAGTGGTTTAGGGCCTACCTTCAATTTCCACGTATCTTGAAGGATTTGAGAGAACTGAATCATCATTTTTTCTCTCTATTAGTTCAGGTCTTCTTCCACTATGGTTTTAATAGGATCTTTTTTTTTTGTTTGACATCTTTGGTTAGTTGTATCTCAAAGGGAGATAATTAGATGGATTATGTGTCTCTAACCCCAATCTTTGATAACCAGAGCATGTACGATGTGACATAAAAGAGTGTACCCACTCAAATACCACTTATTTGAATTGAACTAAGAGATTCAGATAAAAATATCAATTGTAAAAGAAAACCTATGATATTGTATTAATTACAAAAAATGGAAAAACTCATTAAAGGAGTTGTATGCCTTCAAAGTCATTATTTTATTTAAAGTAACATGAATATATAAAAACTGAAGAATACTAATAGTCATCACTTCCGTAGGAATTTGAAAGGAATGGTCGGCTATGAGAAAATACATACAAAATTACAAAATTTCAAAAAAATAGGAAAATATTTACCCCAACTTGGTGGGGTCATAACTTTCTACTCGGTGCTTGGAATTCAAATCTATTTACACTGTTTGAAAGGTAATTCAAATATATTTACATTGTTGGCAAGGTCTCCAAGAGGAATAATTTCAATCCCTTATGAAAAATTCTATGCTATTCATCATAAGAGACTGACGAAAGTTTTAAACCCAAATTCTGCTCTGAAGACCTTAAAAAATGCAATTCACTAGAACCTAAAAAATATAAAAAAATCCAAAAAATTGGATTTTCAAATTTTCATAGTTTTGTCACCTCTAAACTACCCTAGAACATCCTCAAAATGCTCTAGATCATTATCCTAAATAATTTTATTTTTTTGATACGTAAGTTGTATATTAATTTGAAAAATATAGTAAAATTCATTAACTATGCAGGTATGCCAGATTCATAAACTACAGTAAAAACCTTTTGCCATCACTCTGACCACACCAAAATTTTCTTGCCACAAACCCATCAACTACCAAAATTCACAAGCACTCAGATGCACCTAACTACTAGAATTTGCAAAAGAACCCAATAGAACTACCTATATTGTAAAGGAAGAAAATGCACCCACATTGAACCATAAATTAGCCACCATATTCAAACATAAATAGCAAGAAAAATTAAGAAATTCCCCATATACAAAACCCAAGCCCCAAAAAACACCTACCCTGATTCCCTAGATATCAAAAACCCATTTGCACAGGAAAAGGCCCTAAAGTCCGACACCTAGTGACCGACCTGAGAGGGGGGGAGTTTGAGTGCCCTTAACAGATAGTCCACCCTGACCACCATGAGCTCTCTATGTTTGACCAAATCCATCTCTTTCAAGTCAAGTAAAAAGGGGTAATATTTTATTACCTCACCAGGAATGTACAATAGATGCATGTCACATTGGCATGGAATGCCCATTGTAGGGGAAGCCACATATATCACTTCTTCCATGCCCACTAACAATTCCACATAAAAGATCCTCCTTGTCACCAGTTCCACCTCCTACTTAGCCATCTTGATGTCCAACAAAGGCACCAAAAACTTGGATGCAATGTTAGATCCAACTCTATAATTCTCCTCACCCTCCATATATCCCTTACCCAACACCATCTTAATTGCCACCAATATGAGGGTGTCATATTTCTTGAGAATGCATTTGAGGTGTTGGTCTATAATTGGTCCACAAAACACAATTTTCCTGCTCATGCTTTGTAGTATAATTGGCATGGTAGCCTTAATGCTTATTAGGGTTTCTGAAGACATCTTGAGAAAAAAAATTGGCTTATCCTCTATACCATGCTAAAAACACAAGCCAGATATGGGATTACACAACCTTGAGATGAAATTCCAACACACCCCTCCAAAATATAACAAGTTGTTTGTTAGAGGATCATGCAAGCCATCTTGTGTATAAGGCATAATCTTGGTCCTTCCTAAAGTGTGGGATATCACTTCACTGATTATGGAAGGACAAGCCAACTAGCCACTTTTAGCCTTCATAACACACCATGCCTCACCATAATGACAAGACGTGACCACTGAAGTAATGGGAAATGATGTTGATGCCATCATGCTCATCTAATCCCATGACATAAATGTTAATCACAAAAATGTATTATTGTCTCCTTCCAAATCAGTACCATTGCCAACCCAACAAGGACCCCCACATGCCAACTAAGAAATTCCACCTTGATTCCCTTCATCCAAGTGCACCATCCAAGTGTTCGCAATCAGACCTCAACACTTCCCAAAAACTATCATACCTTCCCTAACCATCCAAAAAATGACCCAAATTATCTATTGATAGTAGCGAACTCTCCAAAATATTTCACATGGAGAGTCACCCTCCCTACTACCCATTATCATCTCCTGTCAGGATCAAATTTTCACTTCTTTGATTGATATACCATCAGCCCCCATGTTGGATAGTTGATCCACTTCAACATTTCCTTCTCTAAAAATGTGATTAAACATTACCAAATCTAATCCATCAACAAGACTCAAGGAAAACTCAATTTTCACCCTAATTTTGTTGGATGTTGTGGTTGTGTTGCTAATATGTGGTTATCATTGATGTCAACACTATTAGCATTGATGTATTGAAGGTTGTATATGTTGAGGATATTGAGAAAATTGTTAAAGAAAATGTGGGAGGTTGCCAGTGGAATAGTGAAGGTCATGAAGGTGTCTTATTCAGTACATTGAAGATCAGTTGTTGTGGACTAAAAGGGTTATTGTTGAGAGTATCTAGTTTATCCACCAAAAGTTTCAGAGGTCCGCACGTTGATTTGATCATGTTACGAATAAATGTGTTCTAACAATATTTCTATGGTTTCAGTTTGTGTTCCTAATTGAAGTTTATGTGATTCTGGTAATTTCAGTTGTTGTGGATGCTTCTCTGTTAGTTCTTGTTGCTTGTGGATGCTTCTAGAACATTCTCTATCTTTGTTGCACATCCCCGTTGATCGGTGTGCTTGTGGTTAGAGGATTTTCTCGCGTATGTTCAGGTTTTCATGTTCTTGGCTGACATGATGGTTGTAGCATGTTGTAGATCCTTGAAGATTAAAATTTGAATGTTTGGAACACTTGAGGATATCATTTTAAGTCTTCATTATGTTGTAGTTAACGGTGTATAATTCACATTGAAAATTTATTTATAAATTTGGGCCGACATTGTAAATATGTTTTATATTTTGGTCAACAAATTGTTGATGTAAATCTAGGTTGTGGATATATAAGAGTGGTTTTTTGTGCGAAGTTAGTGAGTGTGAAGTGAGGAAGAGCTAGAGAAAGTGCAAGTGTGCAAATAGTGATCTACTCATTTGATTGCAGAACAAAATGTGAAGAAGTTTGAGCGTAGTGTGAAGAAGTATTTTTGTGCTTAACTAGAATTGTAATCAGGCTTGTCTAGAAGCTATTTTCTTAGTTCATACCCTATAGATCTAATCTGAATTACTATGTATTCATTGGGCAGTGAGACCTCTTGTAATTGAGCTGTGAGCTCTAGGCAGTGTGCCTGAATGCATGTGCATTCCCATTATTCTTCTCTATACTTTTAATAGTGTATAATATTGTGGACTAACATCCACCGTGTTTTTTCCCCTAACAGGGTTTCCACATAAAATTCTTGGTGTTCTCTGTGTTTTTGATGTGTTGATTGCTTATGGTTTATTGTTCAGCATTAGATCTGAAATTAAGTTAAGTTTGAAAATTCTAAGTATTCTGTGACAATTGATTCACCCCCCTCTCAGTTGTTTGTCCTTTTTTTTCCAACAATTGGTATCAGAGCAGGTTCCTTTGAATAAGTTTAAAAGCCTTAGGTGACCTAAGATGGCATCATACAAGAAGGAGAGTCCTAGATTTGATGGAACATACGACTCTCTGTGGAAATTTAGAATGGACTGTCATTTGAGATGTATTAGTGAACCCTTTTGGAAGATTACAAAGAAAAAATATACTATTCCTCAGAATGGTCCTTCCATTCCAGATGAGATGAAAGAAGTTGAGACTAATATCAGGGCTATTGTAGCTTTGATGAGTGCTCTGATGGATTCAAAAATGAAAAATGTGATAGGTCTAAAGAAAAATCATGAGATTTGGACGAAGCTAAAGAATTTGTATGAAGGAGATGTACATGTGAAGGTCACTAAGCTATAGAGTTTGAAAGGAAAGTATGAAAATCTGAAGATGGGTGAAGATGAAAATATTTCTTCTTTCTTGCAAAGAGTAAATGAAATTGTGATGGGTATTAGATGTGTTGGCCGTATTCTGGATGAACAAGAAATTATAGCTAAAGTGCTCATATCATTGCCTCCCTCCTACGATTCAAAGGCTCATGCTATTGAAGAATTCAGATTAGTAACAAATGTGACAAGAGATATGTTGATTGGTAAAATTGTTGCCTTTGAGTTGAGTGAATTTGGTGATTCTGCCCCCAAGACTAAATCTACATTTAAGGCTTCTATATCTAGAAGAAAAAAGTAAAGATATGATTCAAGAGAGATTTCTAGAAATACATTGACGTATGAGGAAGAAATGAAACAACTTGAAGATGAAGAAAGAGAAGTAGAAGAGTTGGAAGCACTGATTATGAAGAAAGAAGGTAGAGGACAAGGTAAGTATAAAGGAAAGTTCCCTATTAAATGTTTCTCTTGTAGTAAAATAGGTCATTTTTCTTTAAGGTGTCTTGAAAGAGTTCCTAGGTATAAACCTAATAAACCTAGATTTCAAAAGAAGTGCTATTTTGTTGAAGAAGGTGTGACTGATGAAGAATCTAATAAAGAAAATGGAAATGAAGATGAATGGGTTTTGATTGCTACCATTGAAAATGGTCTAGTGGCTACTGAATCTGCTAAAGTTGAGAAAGGTCTTGCAACCCAAATTGAAGAAAAGGATGAATGGGTTATTGACAGCAAATGCTCACATCATATAAATGGTGATAAAATTAAATTTGTAAGTCTAGAGAAGTATGACAGAGGGGTTGTAAGATTCAGAGATAACAATCCTGGCGTGATTCATGGCAAAGGATCTATTTGTTTTGGTGGTAAACATAACACTGATGATGTCCTTTATGTTGAAGGCTTAAATAAAAATCTATTGAGTGTTGGACAGATGGTGGACAAGGGTTATGATCTTCAGTTCAAAGATGGAAGATGCAGAATACTTGGAAGATCTGGAAATATGATTGCTTCAGGTACAAAGACAAGAGGTAATATTTTTCACCTAAGTGTTGCTAAAGTAAGTTGTTTAATTGCTCAAGTAGATGAAAGCTAGTTATGGCATAGAAGGTTGTGTCATGTGAATTTGTATAACATTGTCAAGGTAAGCTCCACTCAAGCAGCAAGAGATCTACCTAAGCTAGTGAAGCCTACTAACAAAATATGCAAGGAATGTCAGATGGGAAAGCATACTAGAGTTTCTTTTTGGAGAAAACAACATCATTCTAATAGAGTACTGGAGCTAGTGGATACTGATCTATGTGGTCCCTCCAAAATCAAAAGTTTACAAGGAGAAAGGTATTTTATGCTGCTTATTGATGATTACTATAGGATGATATGGGTCATTTTCTTAAGAGAAAAATGTGAAGCATTAGAGAAGTTGAAAAGTTTCAAATCTATGGCAGAAAATGAGAAAGGTCTGAAGACTAAATGCCTAAGGTTAGATAGAGGTGGTGAGTTCACCTCTATGGATTTTGATTCTTTTTGTGAAGAACATGAAATCAAGAGATAGTTTTATGCTCCCCGAACCCCTCAATAGAATGGAGTTGTAGAAAGAAAGAACATAAAAATTCTAGATGTTGCTAGAACAATGATGATTGAAGGAAATGTTCCTCACATCTATTGGAGAGAAGTTGTAAACACTATTGTGTACACTTTAAATCGGGTAAATGTCAATGGTAATTCTGGTAAGACTCCTTTTGAACTATGGTTTGGTTATAAGCCTACTGTTAAATATTTCAAGATCTGTGGAATCAAGTGCTACATAAAGAGAGATGAGGACACAGGAAAGTTTGATGCAAGAATCAATGAAGGAATCTTTCTAGGATACTCTACTAAAATCAAGGCTTACCAATGCTATAATATAAGATTGAGAAAAATGGTTGAAAGTGCAAATGTCAGAGTTGATGAGGACTCTGATAGATCATCTAGATACTGTGGATATGATTTAGATGACCAGAAAGACAATACAAACAAAGGGAAGAATGCTCAGACACAGAATCGACTTCAAATTGTTCTGGTAAATCAAGAAAGTCAGGAAGGAGAGACAAGTGCAAGTACAAAAGAAAGAACAGAAGGACCAGAAGTGGAAGTGAATCCTAAAACTCTGAGGTATGTGAGATTGAATCATTCCAAAAATCAAATTAAGGAGACAAGAATAAAGGTGTGCAGACCAAAAGAAGGATTACATAAGAGTATTGCCTAATTCCCAAGATTGAGCCTAAAGATGTCAATGAATCTTGCAATGATGAACACTGGATGGAAGCTATGAAGGAAGAATTGATGTAGATTGAAAAGAATGATACATGGATTCTTGTTCCCAGACCTAAAGATAAAAATGTGATTGGTACTAAATGGGTCTTTTTGAATAAGCTAAATGAACAAGGTGAAGTGGTCCAGAATAAAGCAAGATTGGTATGCAAATGGTATTCACAAATGGGAAGTATTTATTTTCAAGAAACCTTTGCCCCTATTGCTAGAATTGAAGTTGTAAGACTATTTCTTGCTTATGTTGCATATAAGAACTATAAATTCTATCAAATGGATGTGAAGTCAACTTTTTCTGAACGGTGAACTAGAAGAAGTATATGTTGAATAGCCGGATGGATTTCAGCTGACTGACAAAGAGGACATGGTTTTTCGATTGAAGAAAGCTCTATATGGACTCAAGCAAGCACCTAGAGCCTGGTATGCTAGATTGGATAAATACTTACTAAATCTTGGATTCAATAAAGGTACTACTGACAACAACTTATATTTTAAGTTGGATCATGATAAAGAATTGATTATTGAAGTCTTTTTTGATGACATCATTTTTTGAGGAGATGATCTATGTATGAAGTTTACTGATGAAATGAAGAGTGAATTTGAAATGAGTATGATTGGAGAGATGAATTTATTTTTGGGATTGCAAGTCACTCAGTTAGACAATGGGATTTTCATATCTTAGTCCAAATATGTGAGAGAGCTACTAGAGAAGTTTGGCATGGAAGACTCAAAGCTTGTTGGTACACCCATGGTAACTGGATAAAAGTTAACATAGAATGATGATTCTCCAAAGGAAAATAAAACAAGATATAGGTCAATGATTAGTGGATTGCTTTACTTAACTCAAACTAGACCAGACATCATGAATGTTGTATGTATGGTTGCTAGATTTTAGGTTGATCCAAAAGAATCTCATGTGACTACATTGTAAAGAGAATTTTTAGATTTTTTAAAGGAATAGTTGATTTTGGGCTTTGGTATCCTAAAGATGATGATCTTACTCTGAGTGCATATATTGATGTGGATTGGGAAGGAGATGTAGATGACAGGAAAAGTACTAGTGGTGGTGTCTTCTTCCTAGGGAGGAAGTTGGTGTCTTGGTTGAGTAAAAAGAAGAATTCCATTTCCCTATCTACCATTGAGGTAGAATATATTGTTGCAAATAATTTTACTAAAGTGATGTGGATGAAATAGATGTTGAAAGATATCAAAGTTGTATATGATGAACCCATTGCCATATACTATGACAATTCAAGTGCAATTAATATATTGAAGTATCCAGTGATACACTCTAAGACTAAGAATATATCAATCAAGTTTCACTTCTTGAGGGAGAAAGTGAGTGAGAAAGAAGTCACATTGAGGTATGTGCCTACCAAAGAACAGATTGCCAACATTTTCACTAAGCCATTTCCAAAGGATAATTTTGAGTATCTCTGAGGGATACTAGGGGTGATTACCCCTCCTGATATGAACTAGAGATGCATTTACTTGCATCATTTTATATGATTCAAAGCTATATTCTAATCCAGATTGATGTTTTTGTGGCTACTACTCAGGGGGAGTACTCAGATGTGTAGATATGTGGTTCAGAGCTTGTATGTGGGAACATATTTTTTATCTTTGCCATTGATGTCAAAGGGGGAGAACAGTCATGTGAAAAACTATTGCTTATCTAGGGAGAAGAGCCTTGTGGGGTGAAGATCTTGTAGAAGAGGTTAAGGAAGAAGAGTCAGAATCTAAGGGGGAGTAAGTGTTGATTGAGAGTTTTGTTGATGGTTTTTTTCACATCATGTGTTTCCATCAATGCCAAAGGGGGATATTTTTGGATGTTGTGGTTGTGTTGCTAATATGTGGTTGTCATTGATGTCAACACTATTAGCATTGATGTATTGAAGGCTGTATATGTCAAGGATATTGAGAAAATTGTTAAAGAAAATGTTGCAGGTTGCTAGTGGAACAATTAAGGTCATGAAGGTGTCTTGCTCAGTACGCTGAAGATCAGTTGTTACAGAATAAAGGGTTTATTGCTGAGAGTATCTAGTTTAGCCACCAAAAGTTTTAGAGGTCTAAGTGTAGATTTGATCATGTTACGAATAGATGTGTTATGACAATATTTCTATGGTTTCAATTTGTGTTCCTGATTGAAGTTTATGTGATTTTGGTAATTTTAGTTTTTGTGGATGCTTCTCTATTAGTTCTTGTTTCTTTTGGATGCTTCTAGACTATTCACTATCTTTTTTGCACGTATGTGTTGATCAGTATGCTCATGGTCGAAGATTTTTCCTGTGTATGTTTGGGTTTTCATGTTCTTGGCCGACATGATGGTTGTAGCATGTTGCAGATCCTTGGAGATTAAAATTTGAATGTTTGGCATGCTCAGGGACATCATTTTAAGTCTTCATTATGTTGTAGCCGATGATGTATAATTCACATTGAAAATTTATTTATAAATTTGGGATGACATTGTAAATATGCTTTATGTTTTGGCCGACAAAGTTGTTCATGTAAATCCAGGTTGTAGATATATAAGAGTGGTTGTTTGTGTGAAATTAGTGAGTGTGAAGTGAGGAAGAGCTAGAGAAAGTGCAAGTGTGCAAATAGTGATCTAATCATTCAATTGCAGAGCAGAATGTGAAGAAGTTTGAGCAAATTGTGAAGAAGCATTTATGTGCTTAATCAGAATTGTAATCAGGCTTGTGTAGAGGCTATTTTCTCAGTTCATACCCTATGGATCTAATCCAAATGGTTTTGTATTCTTTGGGTAGTGATCCCTCTTGTAATTGAGCAGTGAGCTCTAGGTAGTGTGCTTGAATGCATGTGCATTCCCATTATTCTTCTCTATACTTTTAATAGGGTATAATATTGTGGACTAACATCCATTGTGGTTTTTCTCCTAACAGGGCTTCCACGTAAACATCTTGGTGTTCTTTGTGTTTATGATGTGTTGATTGCTTATGGTTTATTGTTCATCATCAAATCTAAAATTAAGTTAAGATAATTTTGAAAATTCTAAGTATTTTGTGACAACTGATTCACCGCCCCCCTCTTAGTTGTTTGTCCTTGTTTTTCCAACAAAGCTTCTAACTCATAGCCTTCTTAGAACACAATGAATTGATTATAATTAATATATTTATTTTTTTGGAAGGTTTTGGGGCTAAGGTTAGATTTAATTAAATAAATGTAAATTTATTTAATTAAAGGTGGGTATGTGCAGGATCATGGAAAAAATAGGCCCTTAAGTGGTGAAAAATTCAGAAAAATCAAAGTTAGGAAACTTGACATAAAAATTTGAATGTTATCTATATTATTTCAAAAATATGTTAGAATAGAATCTGTAGAAAATTGAATGTGGTTTCTAAACTACTAGGTTTATTTTTTATTTTTTAAATCTATTTGGTGAAAAATTGAAATTTCAATGCAGTAGTACTTAAATTCTAGGGAAAAAATAAGAAGTAGGTGTCTGTCTAACCACCCTCACCACAATAAAATGATTATATTTTTTTATAATATTTTTAGATATAAGTAGATGACTCATGTCCCGATGTGATGCATATTTTTTGTAATTTTTTTCCAAGTAAATGATTAATTATGAATTTTTTATTACAACTTTTTAAAATATAAAAATTGTATGTCCGACCACCTTAACTTGGTCAAAACTTCATGAAATTTAATATTTTTTTAATCCTATAGTATGTGAAGCATAGAATGTGACGCATGTTTCAGATTCAAAAAATGTGATATTGTTTGAAAGCTATAGATTTTTTTCAATCAGCCTATCAATCAGGACTTTAGTCATAATTCAAATAGAAAATGAATAATAATTATTTATTAAATTCAAACTAAATCATAATTTATATTGGTGGAAAGCTGAGAATCTCCTTTAAAAACCCTTTTTTTTCATCAATTTTGGGTAAAAAAAAGTCTTCAGCCACATACCCTACACATACCCATCATATCGCCACATTTGGCCCATCATGATCTTGCACATACCCAAGCGGTGGATAAAGGTAATGAGAAAATTAATTAAATAAATAATAAATGTTTATTTAATTAAATACTAAGATCGATTAAGTGTGGTTAGGTCAAATTTCAAGTGCCTAAAATATAAAATTTTCATATTAAATTGATTTAATTTTTCATTGATTGTAAAACTATTTTTTGTGACATGGTGATTCTATAAGAGAAAAAATAATAAATTTACTCTTAATAGGACTCATGATAAAGACAATCCATTAATGGAAGAGATGGTGACCACACCAAGGAAGAAGACACCAACAAGATAAAGGTTGATATTGAAAACATGCATGAAATATTGGATACCATACAAGGAGATATATCAAGCATGTGTAATGTATTGGCCTTAGATTAAGGGGCCTTACTATATTTATAGAACCCTTCAAAAGATATTGATCAAGATATAATTTATTTTTACTCATCTATGAGAAAGAAATATTTAGTTGGCATTGAAAACCCAATTCTATCTTTTTTTTGCAAGGATAGTAGCTTTTTGGATGATATTTTGAACCACATATTTGTTATGCGATGTTTTTATCTTGTAATTTACTATTATAATTTTAATATATCATTTAAAATATTTTTAAGGAGGCTAATTAAATGAATAATTAATATGAAACATTAGTTATTTTTATAAACTAGAGCCTTGTGTTATGTTAAGATTCAATCCATAGATTTATTTGAAGAAGAATGCTCAAATCTCATGTTTGTTAGATCAATTATCCTTTATGCATGTAATGTGATTGATTTTATTTATGATCTTGGTCATATGAATGAATTAAATTTGGTTATTTCTCAATGTAACTTAAGGTTGAGAACTTTATCCTTGTTACTTTAGATACCTCTTATGTGTTGGAAGATGATGGTGTCCAGCAACACAAGCATGATATGTACATTTTGCATGATCCAATGTTGTCATTGATGTCAACATTAAAGTGGATCATCCTAGCATGATTTAGAAATGTTTTTTAAGATATCTATTTAGGATAATTTGGTCTGGGAAGTATAGCTACTCAAAATTTGTCTAAGTATCAAATCTACCAGTAGAGTGGTTCAGTGTGTCAGTTTTTGGGTTCACACTCCATCATAAATAGAGATATCACTTTGCAACTCTAACAATAATTTGGAGAAAATTAGATGCATCTAAATCCAAGAGATGTTGTTTGCTAAAGTATCTTGGAAGATATGAATGACATAGGATAGTTCTATATATTATAGTTATTTCATGTACAAAGTGTCGGTGTGGGAGATTTTGCATTCCTTCACAAATGATTATTTTATGTTGTGATGTTGAAGATAAGATTCTATATGTTACATGAGTAGGAATTCTACATGAGATCGAGTTTTGAGTTCCACATATGGTGAATTGGGTAAACAAATGGAGTTTTTTGTGTTTAGGTCTTATTTGGGTCTGACCTAACATGTTTGATGCATTGACAATGATTAATGTGTTGTAATATTATGTAAGACCTATATTAGGTCCATCACAACTTATCTTGAGGTGATTTTAATTTTTAATTAAGGTGCGAAGGTTAGATTAAATGTTTTCATAACAAGGTCAATTTTATTTCTTACTTCCAATTAGGCTGACCTAATTGAAAGTTATACTTTATATGGATATATATAATGAATTGATTTTAGTGTTTTGAGGAAGAGGTGTGAGTAATTAGAAATAGATGACATGTATGGTGTTCCACCTACATATTTATGATGTGAATGTGATCAAAGTTCTATGAATTGTGTGAATTCAAAGAAGAGAAGAGCATTGATCTAGATCAATGCAAAGATTGTTTTGTACTTTATTGGAATTGTAATCTAGCATACTTTAGATGCAATTGTAATAGTTCAATAGGTTGTGAGCCACCTTGTAACACCCCGTCTTGCAAACCCCAAAGGAACAACTAAAAAAAAAATGCAACAATTTTTTTTTTTAAACATAAGGAATGTACTTTAAGTTTTCCAACATAACCAATGTTTCAAGTTGCACAACAAGTCCCTTGCGGTACATGAGGTGACATTACCAAACTATCCCATGAAAAAGTTAAAAAATGAACATTAAATTACCAACTACGTAATTCATTCATTTACACATCATCATCTAAACATTTATTCATGATAATCAAAATGAAAATAATAAACCATATAAAACCATGCATGCAAATATAATAAATTAATCATGAAAACATTAAGTACATATTTCCACAAATACAACATAACATTATCAGTATTTACAAATGGTAGTTCAAGAATTATTTACATGGTATGATAATGCATTACATCAGTCTGATAGTACATCTCAAAGAACACATATACAAAATTACATCATAAGTCTTCCCAACGCACGTGGGAGTGATACATCAATACATATAAAAAAATACATCTGGAGTACAAATATACATTTGATAACATGTGAATCCTGGATCAAACTACATCAGTAAAACTCTGCACTAAAAGGTACAACTGCATCATGAGAGGACCCAAAGGGGTGCATAGCACATTCCACCTGACCACCCCCGTGTTGTGAGTAAACAAGGAAGGATCCCCAACCAAGCACATCCAAACAGTAAGACAAGACTAAACTCCAGACACAAAAAGAAAGAGAACACAAGAATAACATCACATAACAACATTAAGTCACCAACAACATAACAATAGACCACTTATAGAGGATTTCAATAAAACAACTCAAAAGGAATGTTAGAGGAGAGTGTCATCGTATTGCCTTACATGGATTATCTAGACAACCTATCACAAGGTGCCACCTTCATATATGGTTATCATGATAGCCTATCTCAAGGTGCCACTCCATAGGGTTACTCATGTGGAACTGTTAACCTCTCGTAAATACGAGGCAACAATCTTTCCAACCACGGCCTTCTCGGCCCACCTTTAGTCTATGAAAGCCCTAACAGGTGAATGAGACATCCATAATTATCTTATTAATGTTTTACTACCCACCCCCTAATTAATTAATTAGGTTATCACTTATTACTCTAACTCTAACATGGGTTACCCTGACAACCCCTTTGTGCACCAGCCCCCACATAGAGCCACTCTCCCTAGAAAACCCAAAACATAAAAATCCAACACCAAGGAGTTGTACCAACAAGAACATTGAACCAAAAATGGAACATCCCCAAGGAAAAACCATCTCACCAAAATCATACGAAACAACATCCATAAAATGGTACAACCCATGTGTAAACTCAAGTCACAACTATATCCAAAATGGGTACAAATATCAAATTAAAAGATCAAATATGAAACATCAATCTCCCCACCTTTGGAAGTCCCTAACAATAACTTAAGCTCCTACAGAAGGATAAACTAACTCAAGGGCTTTCCCACATGGCATAAATCCAATAAAGAGAAAACCACAATTGATTCAACAAATAATCTCGAGTGTGCACAATTGTGTTAAACAACGCCATATAACACATTTCAAAACATAATAATTTCACCAAATAATTAATTTAATTTCTCAAGAATATTCAATTTAATTTAAATCACATAGTTTATTTCTAATTTCATCGATTAAACTATAACATTTCAAATTTAAAAATTATCAAATTAACTCATAATCATAGCATATATATAACCATATATATATTAGTTTTTTGCATATAATCATATTATAAAATTAATAAAATAACATACTGTAAATTAATAGCAATACATATATATTAATATATATTAATATTAATATTAATATTAATATTAATATTAATATTAATATATATATATATATATATATATATTTGTATATATATATATTTAAATAATAAAAAACATAAGCATAAAAATTGAATTGAAGTAACAACGAATTCAAAAGGAACTTTCACCAAACCCGTGCGTATAGCATTTACATTATATATATGTGTGGAGGTCGCAGCCCCCACACGACTACTTATAGTAGCCCTCGGCTGTTGTGCGCAGTCGGTGGTGGCTATGTACAGCCTGCCATAGGGGGCCATGGGTGGTACGACTTTGGCTGACCTCCCACCCCTAATGCAAAATAATTTTTTTTATTATATTAAATTTCATTCAAAACAAAACACCATATGTATATTTTTAATATATATTATTTCTTCCTCCAAAACACAAACTCAAAATCCGTACTGTATCAAAAAGAATATATATATTTTTTTAAAAGGACAGTACATGACATATGTACAGATATAAATATATATATATAGGTGTATGTATAATTATATTTGTCCAAATAATACAAAATAAATAAACAAAGAGGATGAAAACTAGTCCAATTCATTTTCCTTCAATCACAGAATAAATATGGGTATACAATTTTAATACCCTAATAAATTGATTTTCTTTCAAATCAAGAATTTTAGCAACAAGATTTATTGAAGAAATTCAAAATATTTTTCGATAGATTTCTACAAAAGATCTAAAAGTTGACACAAACAAATTTTCAACAACATAATTTATTTTCAAACATAGATATCAATTTCAAATGTTGCTGGCATGATTTCCATTTCCCTTACAAAACTATCAAAACAAAAGAATTAATAAATTTAAAAGAACCTGAATTCCTTCATTTGATGATTAATCCAAACACGTTAACCCTTCTTCCTCTTTCGAAAATAGATTTCCTCTACAGTTCCTTCTCCAATTCCTTTTTCAGGTAACTTCTGGATCAATATTACATTTTTCCTTCCAAGAACAATTTTTTTTCTTAATAGAGAAGCACAAACACCTATCTTTTCCTTTTCCAAACACAACCAAAAACCATTCCTCTATGTGTGTAGAAACTTCTCTTTTCTCACAATAAAATAAGGAAAAATAAATAAAGATCTTCTTTCTTAAAAAAAAAAAAAAATCCAACCCATCCATTGGTTCTTTTTATTGCTTTAAAAGCTCACACTTATCTCACAAATTTTAATTAAAAATTCATTAATTTCACATTTATCCTCACATGATATTATCCTTAGATTTTATAATATTAATATTTTGAAAAAGACAATTACAATTATCACAAACATTATTCATTTAAATTAATTACTCTATCCTTTTTAATTAATTAAATATCTTTTAATTTAAAATATTTTAAATCCAACATTTAACTAAATTACAATTACATACAATTAATCATATCAACAAGATAACATTAATTCATCCCATATAAAATAAGGATAAATTAAATAACAACTATCCACAAATAAAATAAATAAACATTAACAATACTGAGACAAAGACAAGGTCAAGACCATGACACTGAAAGACTCACAACGAGGTGACAGAATTGGGACAAGGACACTTCCTTATCAATTCCCTTTTTCAACATCATACCCATTGGGTTAATTTAATGCTCACCCTGTCTTGCCGAAGCAGGTGGAATCGAGACTTTGTTCCTGCAATTCCTGCATGCAAACAAATGTCAAATAGCATGTAAATATCCATTGTAGACACACCGTGAAAGGTAATCGCGGGGTAGCAGGGCGCTCACAAGTGAGTGATGCTAATTCGCCCTTTCACCAAGACTCACTAACAAATACATCAGAAACCATAGCAACATAGAATCACAACATCACCACATATAATATTAAAGAAAACCATAGGATAACCAAATAATATAACCACCACATAATGTATCATCAATCATCATAGTAATGTCAAGTGCAACAAACCAACCAAACTATGAATCCACACACAACCAATTCAGTGAACTAATCACCATCACAAACCAAGTATCAAACCAACACATAGGAGTATCAACGAGCATCAAAGAGTATCAACAAAATGAGGGGTATTACACACCCCTTCTATCTTCTATCTTATTCTTTGTGGGTAGTGAGTCCACTTGCAATGGGAATTTCTATAATATACATATCTAGATATAATATATTCTGAGCTAACACTCATCATGGTTTTTCCCATTTTGGGTTTTCCATGTAAAAATCTTGGTGTTCATGTGTTATGTGATGTTGTGGATGTTTCATGCTTTCTTTGCTTATATTAGTTGAATGTTCCTTGATAATTGGATGGATAATGTTTGAATGGTTTAATAGAATACTAATTCACCCCCCTCTCAATATTTCAAGCGTTCAACAAGTGGTATCAAAGCCTGGATCCCTAGAAGGAGATTGACCACTTTGGGAAGATCTTGGAGGTTGAACACGTGGATGATAGAAAGTTTCCTATTAGTGTGGAAGAGATTACTACTATTAAATACACTGAGGAAGATTGCATGACTGAAAAATATGGAGAACTCAAAGTTGCTCTTGAAGATCTGAACAAAGTTAAAAATGAAAACAAAGATCTAAAGGAAAATATTAAAGAGGAAAATGAGTGCATCAAAAAATTGAGAAAGAAAATGAAGTTTAGAGAAAGGCATAAGGGAGTCAATGAACAATTGAAGGTATCACCAGATTGAAAGTACAAGTGGAAGAAAATAAAAGAGATGAGGAATGTCTAAATGAAATGGTGGAAATAAATCTAATGAATGTATGTGGCTTGAACAAGAAGTGGTAAATCTAAGATCAGATCTAGAGAAAGCAAGAATTCATGAAGAAAAAATCAAGAAAAGTTCTACAATGCTTGATGAGTTGATTGCAGGTCAGAAAGAATCTCAAGACAAAGGTGGTTTAGAACTTGAAAAAGGAGAAAGCTCGAAATAAAATTAGACACCTAATGCAGAGAAGAATATTAATGAACTAGAGAATTCTAAAGATAAGAAGAATAACAGAAAGATCTAGAATCAAAGAAACAATGCTAGAAGACCTCCGGTCAGACAACCAAATGCTTAAAGTTACCCATCTTTCAATGGTATTTGTTATTCTTGCAATAAATTTGGACATCTAGAGCAATGGAATGTAGAAGTAGAATGAATCAAAATGTTCCATCCATTTCTGGTTAATGCTTTACATGCAAAAGATCTAGACATAGAGAAAATGAAAGTGGAAGTCAAATGATGAATGGATATAACAATGGTAGAATTTTTCAATCCTTCAAAGGTTACTGTTGTACATGCTATGGATTTGGACACAAAGCTAATCAATGTAAATCCATAATGAATTGAAGGAACAATGCTTAGATAAATGTCATATGCATCAATTGCAGTAGGCCTGGACATATTCCTAAGTTTTGCAAAATCATAAACACAAGGAAGGATAATCCAATAAAGAAGAATGAACCAATCAAGAAGGTTGATCTAGTTTAAGTAAAGAAGGAAATGGAAAAAATATGGAGAAAGAAAGAGGAGACTAAGAACAAGACAGATTCTATACCACCCTCCATTGCAGATGTTTCCTCTGGTAACTAAACTTGTAGCTATGGATTACGGGGAGTTTTAATGGATATCTTATGTCCCCTACCAGAAAAGAGGAGTTAAAGCTACAACATGAGGATATGCCATAAACAATGGAATACTTAATCTATTGGAGAATATTACAAAAGTAAATATGCTATTGCAGAGATTTGTAGAGCTTGAGAAGGTGACTGTGGATACAGTCTTTAGGGTTACCAAATTTTATGATTTAAAGCATTTATTGTAGAATTAGGTCAAATTAGAGAGTTAAAAGGAAATTTTCTAAGGAAAATTCATTTCATCAAAGTTAATTGAAGGAGAATAGAGTGGTGAGAAGAAAATTTTAAGTGCAAAGGAAATTCAGAGCTCAAAGCATCAAAACCCTAGTTCGACAAAGTGAAGTAAAAGGTATTTAGAAATTATTGCATACCCTAGTTTTCTAGAATTTCAATTTTAAAGAAGTTTGAATACAATTTACAATGGCGACATTGAGGGTTGTATATGTTTCACAAAATCCAGAACCTTAGTTCAAAAGATACCCCGCTAGAGAAATAGAAGATGACCCTCTAGGTGCATTCTCGTGCATACCTTATGGGGCCTTACCAATTGAAGACATTAGGGCATACATTCATGGAAGTATATATGAGCACTCTCACTGCAAGTTATTAGACCTATGAATGTATGAGTTAACTAGAGATGATTTTTCCCTTAAGCCAGAATATCAAACCCTAGCTAAGAAGTTGGATCTATGACAATGGTTTCCAAGTTTTAGCTATGATGAGAAGCATATTAGAATAGCCCTAAGAAAAATTAACTACCAATTTGTGTCGATTGATGGCGCTCATATGATTACTAAGGAGGTAATTAAAGAGATAATTGGTTTATGGTGTACCGAACTAGTTCCAATCTTGAAATCCATAAAAAAAAAGGATGTAATGGAGAGATTAGGTGCTACATTTTATAAAATATCCCTCACAGTAAATCCTATCAAGAGCCTGACAGTTAGACATGTAGCTATGCTTATTAGATATGAGATTTACTATACCAATAAAGATAATTCAGTCTCTTCCACCGCAATTCATGTGGCACAAGAGATGGCTGAGAAAAATGTTGATTATGACCTGTGTGAGTTTCTCTGGAAAAAATTGATGGAGAACTTGAAAGAAATTAAGAAGATGAAGTATGTATTCGTATGACACATTGGTAATGTGTTTACTCTTTTACTTCTTGAGGGAAGTTTCTATGGTTGGAAAGGTCAACTAGTCAAATGCAAGGCCCATTGCACACCCAATAGGATATTACATGAGATGTCTTGGAGATATGAATCCTTAGGATGATGCCCTTGTATTCTTCATTGTAGTATTCCAAAGAATAATGAATGAGAGATATATGATACCAAAGATTAATGTGGAAAAATACAGAAATGACATAAATTTCCTAGTTTCCAAAATTTTTTGTATGATGGAAGCAATGGAGCCTAGGACCATTTGGGTTTCAGAACTAGGTTATGAAGTTTCAGAAGTAGACCTTGTTGGTTGTGCAGAGGTGTTACTAAACAGTCCTAAAGATCCTAAGGGTATGTGCGGGATCACCATGGAAAAAACAGACCCTTAAGTGGCAAAAAATTCAAAAAAATCAAAGTTAGGAAAGTTGATGTAAAAATTTGAATAAGTTATCTATATTATTTAAAAAATATGTAAGAATAGAATCTATAGCAAATTGAATGCAATTTCTAAACTACTAGGTTTATTTATTTTTTAAAATCTATTTGGTAATTTGAAATTTCAATGTAGTAGTACTTAAATTTTAGGGAAAAAATAAGAAGTAGGTGTTTGTCTAACCACCCTAACCACAATAAAATGATAATTATTTTTAATATTTTAGATATAAGTAGAGGACTCATGTCCCATGTGATGCATATTATTTTGTAATTTTTCCAAGTAAATAATTAATTATGAACTTTTTATTACAATTTTTAAAAAATATAAAAACTCGTATGTCTAACCACCTTAGTCAAAATTTCATGAAATTCATTTTTTTTAAATCATATAGTATGCGAAGCATAGAATGCGACACATGTTTCAGATTCAAAAAATGTGATACCATTTGAAAGCTATAGATGTTTTTCAATTAGCCTATCAATCAGGACTTTAGTCATAATTCAAATAGAAAATGAGTAATAATTATTTATTAAATTCAAAGTAAAGCATAATTTATATTGGTGGAAAGCTGAGAATCTCCTTTAAAAATCCTTTTCGTTTCATCAATTTTGGGTAAAAAAAATGTCGTTAGCCACATACCCATCATATTGCCACTTTTTGGCCCATCATGATCCTACAAATACCCCTAACAAACCTCGATATGGAGCATATGAATAAAAGTCAATGGACATTCACCTAGAATTTGAGAAACCAAAAATGAGGAAAAATGTTGATGTAGTAGACATATATGCCAAAGAGCTTGGCATTTCAAAAGAAAGAGTTAGGTATGCTAGAGATAGAGCTAGAGCTTATATGAGTGCAACAAAATCCTCCAATAGCTCAAGGAGATTAGGAAGATTAGATACCACATCTCTACCTACAACTAGTGAAAAGAGGAAATCCATAGATAATCCTTAGATAAGGGAGAAATCCCTTCTGATATTTCATGCCACTAGGGAAGAAGAAAATAAAATCACCACCATAGTACCCCTTGTTTCTATAAGGAGAGTGAAGCAAAAGGAAACAAGACAAAAGAAAATTGGCATCAATGTTGTTGAGGAAAAAGAATTGGAAGAGGATGAGGCCCCTCTAATCAGGAAAAGAAAGAGAATTTATATTGTAGATACAAAGAGTGAGGAGGAAGATGATAAAGAGAAAGAAGGATTCAAAATTTAGAAGAGGTAAAAAGTGAAGGAAGCCAAGAAGGCTTCTCTGAAGAAGAAGTAGAAGAAAAATAAGAAACCTCACACTCCTATGAAGCTTGAGGCACTATTCAATAGTATAGTGCAAAATAAGATGTTAAAGGAGACAAAAAAAATGTATAAAGAAGTTGGTGAGCTAGATAAAGCTACAATAATTGAGGCTATAGTCAAATACATTGTTGTATTTAAAGTTGATATGCATACTATCCTAAAGGATATACCTAATGATTTTTGGTTTACTTTGTTTAAAAGAAGAGAAGATTAAATAATGGAGCATGAAAAGATGAAAGATGAAGCTCTTGAGAGAGTTAGTACTCCCTTGTTTGAATTAGAACAAGCCACATTGGCTAACATCTACAAGAAGGAGCTAAGGAAAAAATAGAAGGTAAATATTCTTATAGGAATGGATAAAAATGATCATGATATGATCTATAAAGAATGTAATGAAAGGGCTAGGGAACTTGTATAAAAGTTAGGTCTGCTCTTAAAAATTGAAGACGGTTTAAGTAATGATTCTAGTGCCCCAAAAATTAATGAAGAATATATGGACATAGATGATGCTCAACATGAGTGTGAGATTATTGATGAAGTTACTAATGTAAAGGAAAATCTTGATAGTACTCCCCCAAACACAAAGAACTAGTGCAAGGAAATGATGAAGTTTAAAAGGTTGCAGATGAAGAGGCAGTGATCGGAGAAGAAAATTATAAGGATAACACTTTTATTCCTCTGGTTACTCATTATACTACAGAGGACAAGTCCTATCTCCCATCGGTAAGTAATGATCAAGGCAACCCAAAGATATGTAGTCCTCTAGAACACACAAAACCTACCACCAATGAAGGTGAAAAGCATGTTGAGGATAGAGAACAAGAGAAAAAGAAAGAAGAAAACATGGAGAGATAAAATGAAGGTGAGAAGGAAGGAGGAGAAGACAAGAACGAGGAGAATGAGAAAGGAAAGGACAAGGATAAAGGAGATGCAGAGAAAAAGGATGAAGAAGATAAAGACAAGGATAATCCCCCAAGGAAGAGGAGAACATTGAGTTTGAGATGGATGATGAAACTTGGAGTTACCTAAACCTTCCAGTGAAGCCTCCTCTAGTAATCATATGAAAAGTATTTTACCTAAGAAAGTAAGATTCCAACTAGTAGTTTCATCTCAATTATTGCAGTTGCCCATGCAACAAGGAAGTGTAGTCTTGGACAAAATTTCTCCTACTCACAAGTTGCAGCTAAGTAATGTGTTTCACACATTAGCAAGAAAAGAGACTATTGAAACATATCAAAAGAGTTCTAAATTAATGGATGAAGTTGTAAAGGCATTGCAAGAGATAACCCCTAGTACAAACATTGATAAATCATTATCTACAATGGAGAATTTCAAGTACTTGAATGATTCCTTCAAGGAATATGCCTCTATATTGAAAGGTCAAATTGAAATAGAAGTTGAGGTGAGGATTTTAGAAAAAAATTATTGGATATTACATAGCTGTGTGCATCTATACACAACAAAGTTGATTTTTTTTTTAGGAATGTACAAGCTCGTGAGGAAGAAGCAAATACTTTATTTTTGTATTCTATGAAGTGGTTGGATGCCACACAAAGCATAAAGGATGTCATGGATGCTATTGAGACACAAATAAGTAATTCATCAAATTCCTATGATCTAGTACAAGATATATATGATCAAACCTAGACTACTATAGTGCATCTAAATGACAAATTCTTTACTTTGTAGAGCGAGAAAGAAGAAATAATTAGGAAGTTTGAAAAGATAAAGGACTTGGTGAAGATGAAGTATATTCCTATCTCAAATTCCCTTGCTAGTACAAATGAGATTTCAAATCTAAATCCAACTTAATATAGAATGCTTGTAGTAGAAAAGAAAGAATGGGAAGAAGGTAAATCTACTTGGTAATTCGTTTTACAAAATCTTTAGAGGTCAACATCTTTGGGTCAAGAAATTTTCTATTTCTTATGCATCTTTCAAGGTTTTTAAGTTTCTTTATAATTCTTTTGTAAATATGTGGATGATATAAAAGTTTTGGGCTAACTTCCTAAGGGGGAGTTAGCATATTCATTTTTTTTGTACATATGTATGAGGGAGAGTATACAAGCATTGGTATGAGCACACCCTTTTCCATTGATGGGGAGAGTTACTTGGTGAGATATTTGGAGAGAGCAAGTTTTTGAAGAATGTTTTTGGATAGAATCTTCCATCAATGACAAAGGGGGAGATTTTCAGAAGATGATGTTGTCCGACAACATGAGCATGATATGTACATTTTGAATGATCCAATGTTTTCATTGATTTTAACATTAATCTGGATCATACTAGCATGATTTAGAAATTTTTTGAAGATATTTGTATAGGATAAGCTGGTTTAGGAAGTATATCTACTCAAAATTTATCTAAGTATCAAATCTTCTAGTACATTGGTTTAGTTTGTCAATTTTTTGATCCACACTCCACCACAAATAGAGATATCACTCTATGAATCTAATATTAGTTTGGTGAAAATTAGATGCATCTAAATCCAAGAGATTTTGTTGATTGGTGAAGTATCCTAGAAGATATGAATGAGTTTAGTTCTATATATTGTAGTTATTTATTGTACAAAGTGTCGGTGTGGGAGATTTCACATTCCTTTGCAAATCATTATTTTGTGTTGCAATGTTGAAGATAAGATTCCAAATTTTGGTTGAGTAGAAATTCTAGATGGGATCAAGTTTTGAGTTCCATGTATGGAAAATTGGGAAAATAGATGAAGGTTTTTGTGTTTAGGTCTTATTTGGGGCTGACCTAACACATTTGATGTGTTGTGAAGGATTAATATGTGTTGCAATGTTATGTAAGACCTATATTAGGTCCATATTGACCTATCTTGAGGTGATTTTAATTTTGAATTAAGGCGTGAAGGTTAGATGAAATATTTTGAGGACAACAAGTTCAATTTTGTGTGTTACTTCCAATTAGGCCAACCTAATTGAAAGTTACAGTTGATATGGATATATATATATATATAATGAATTTATTTTTATGTTTGGAGGAAGAGGTGTGAGTAATAAGCAATAGATGACATGCATAGTGTTCCACCTACATATGTATGATGTGAATGTGATCAGATTTGTGTGAATTGTGTGAATTTAGAGCAGAGCAGAGCATTGATCCAAATTAGTGCAAAGATTGTTTTGTACTTCATTCAAACTATAATCAAACATATTGTAGATGCAATTGTAACAATTCAATAGGATATAAGTCATCCCTTCTATCTTCTATCTTATTCTCTGTGGGAAATGAGTCCACCTACAATGAGAATTTTTGTAATATACTATATCTAGATATAATATATTGTGAGCTAACATTCACCATGGTTTTTCCCATTTTTGGTTTTCCACAAAAAGATCTTGGTGCTCATGTGTTATGTGATGTTTTGAATGTTTCATGATTTCTTTGCTTATATTAGTTGAATGAAACTTGACAATTGGATGGATAATGTTTGGATGGTTCAATAGAATACTTATTCACCCCCCCTCAGTATTTGAGTGTTCAACATTATGTAGTTTTACATAGGTTATGTTGGGTTTGACCTTGGATTTGTGAGTAGTATGTAGCTTGTGGTTATTCTTCATTATATCGTACATACGATTGTTCTTTGGTGTATCTTCCATGTGGTTGTACCTTGGACAATACCATTTGTGGGGGATACTCACACCCTTGTAATATTTTTGTAGTTTCTTTATCCCTTATGTGTGATAGATCTTTATGATCCTTAACATTTTATTAAAATCATTCTAGAAAGTTAATATGTTAAATCTACTCTATGCATTAAAATGATTTTGGTGTACCCTCTTGGTGAATGGTAGATTTATTTATTTTCTAAAAGGATTGTGATAAAACTATATGCATGGAATTCATGAAAAATGAGATGTGTTTTAGGATGTTATAATAGTGAATCATGTTTGTTTTGAAATATTCTATATGTATGTTATTTCATTTAGAGTGCATGCTTCCATGTAAATAAAATAAAATTATTGTATTGAATGAGTCACTTATTATTTTAGGATGGAAATACTCAATCTTATTTCTCCTTATGTATGTTATGCTCTTATTTGTGTTCATGGTGCTATCCATGTGAATATTCTCTTCCATGATGTAAATTTTTCATTTTATACTCTTCATAGTGTGTGGATCTTACTACAACTTATGTACACCATCATGTGAAAGGAGTGTATCAATATAGAATGATAAAGTAAATAAAAATGACCCCAATTAAATTATTCCTAATACATACTATTATATAATAATTAAATTTATCATACTTGGTGTATCCTTTGTACAATGTTCAATGATAAAGACTCCATGTGTGTGTGTTGTGGCAAACCGCCTTGTGAGTTGGATTACTATTGTTTTGATTTAATTTTCATATTATGTGAATTCTATCATGTTGAATTATTGTTAGGTTACATTTATATATTCAAAATGTTGGTTTTAAGTGATGATTGAGTAAACTTACTAGAAAACCTTGTGATTTTGTTTTAGCATGATTTTCTATAATAAGGTTGTTTTGAACACTAATTAATGAAATTTAAAAAGAAACTTTGTGGAATTGATTACCCTATTTTGAGTATGAATTTTATATCTTGTGAACACCCTATGGATGATTGGTGTGTCCTTTGTTTCTATACTAGGTATCAATTTTGATGGAGTCATAATGGTATGGTTGTGTGTTTGTATTCCTTTTTGAGTTCTATCCTTTGTGTTGATGACCTCAACATGTGTGGAGTTAAGTAGTGACATGAGAAACTTGGAAGCTTTAGTGCTATGTTGTAGTTTGATTGTGGGGTTGCCCTTGATGACCATATTTTTCCACATAATTGTACCTCCTACATCCTCCTATTGTTTGAGCATTAAATCACCCATAGTTCTAGACTATCTTGAATTTTTATTTTGATGGCATTATTTACATATAATATATGAATTTTGTTATAGCTTGGTATGTGATTGAGGTTTCATATGAGACAATGCTACTTGGTGTAATTTTATCTTACTTTTGGTATCTCATATTCAAATTATAGGTATTGCATTAGGAAATGTTGGCATTATGATATAATTATAAATTATAATTTTTTTAAATTATTTTGGCATGCTATAAATAGTAATTACATGGTGATTTTACTTATGTTATGTTATGAATTCTTTTATTTTTGTTAATTATCATAGCCAACACGCTTCAACATGGTACATGGTGTTGGATGTTGTGGATATGGTTTCTGATATGTGGTTGTCATTGATGTCAACATTATTACCATTTGGTGTTGTATATGTTGAGGATATTGAGAAAATTGTAAAAGAAAGTATTCTTGGTTCCCAATGGAACTGTACAAGTCAAGAAGGCATTGTGTTTTGTATGTTGAAGATTAGTTGATGTGGATTTAAGGGTCTAATGTTGAATTTTTCTAGATCATCTAATAGAAGTTTCAGAGGTCAGCGTGAAGTTTTGAGTATGATGAGGTCAGATAGTGTTTTGCTAGTCTATGTTAGTGTTCTTGAATGACTTTTGTGTAATTCTTGTTTTCTCAATTATTTCGGATGCTTCTCTATTGTGTCTTGGTGTTATTACATGTCTCTAGATCATTCTCTATCTTTGTGGTATGTCCACATTATTCGGAAGAGTTTGTGGTTGAAGATCTTTGTGCGCATGTTCGGTTTTTTTGTTCCTAGCCAACATGTCATTGGTAGCATGTTGTGGATCTTCTAGGTGTAATTAATCAAAGTATTCTTGTGTTGGAGATATTAATTTGGGTCTCCACTATGTTGTGTCTGACCTTGGTGGATATGCATTAAAAGTTTATTTGTAAATTTGGGCCGACATTACAAATATATATTTTTTTCTTTGGCCGACGAAGAGGTGATGGAATTTCATGTAGCGGATATATAAGAGAAATTAGTTCATTGTTGGTGAAGATGCTTCATGTGCTCCTATGTGTGTATGTGTGAATATCATTCGATTGCTAAGAAAAGATATGAAGGTAGATGTGTGAGTGTGTGAAAGAGAGCATGTAAGAATAAGGGAAGGAGTGAAAAAGAGCATATCAGTTTTGTATGTTAAGCAATGTAGTGCAGAGCAGAACAAAGTAGAAGTTTTGTCCAGTCAAGTGATCCAAAATCTGATATTTGGGCTTCATTGGAACTAAATTCAAGCATTTTTTGATGGTATATTCTCAGTTCAAGTTTTGTTGTAAACTTTATTTTATCTATAAGTAGTGAGGCTCTTTCTTTTGAGTAGTGAGCTCTAGGTAGTGTGCTTGAATGCAAGTGAATTCCCTCTTTTATTTACTTTTAACAAAGTAAAACATTGTGGATTAATCTCCACCATGTTTTTTCCCCTAATAGGGTTTCCACGTAAAAATATCTGGTGTTATGATATTCATTAATGTACCTGAATGCTTTAATTTGTTATATACTAAATGAAGTCATATTATTACTATTAATGGTTTTAGATCTATTTTGATTATTGAAATTATTGAAAACTAATTCACCCCCCCTCTGTGTTCCCAGTGTCCAATAATTGGTATCAGAGATCTGGTTCCTCTTTAGAAGTTTAACAGCTTGAGGTGATTATTGAATCTCAATGGACGCTAGTGGTATTCAAAAACAACTTATGGTGGCACTTGATGATCTTGATCAATCTAAAGCATAAGTCATGGAACTGAAAGAAAATCTTGTAGACACCAAAAAATTCATCTAATCTCTGAAGGATAAGATAAATGGGTCAAGGGAAAAGAGGAAAGAGTTGTGTGATTAGTTGAAGAAAAAATAAAGCAAAGGTTTGGATGATATCCATCTGAATCAAACCCTAAAAGAAATAACAAAAGAATGTTAAAAGCTAGCCAAAGACAATGCAGCTCTAAAAATTGAGATGAAGCCTATGACAAAGAAGTTTATCAAAGAGATTGAACAAAGAAAGAAGAATGAGGAGAATCCTTCACAATCTCTGAAAGAAAAATCTGAAGAATGCAACAGAATTAACAGTAGAACCATTCAGTTGGAGGTAGAACTACAACAAGCTAGAAACTATGAACATGAGATTGAAAGACAAATAGTTACTCTTGGAAATGAGATTGCTACTACAAATGAATTTAAGGATAATTTCTACTAAGCTTGATGAGATAACCAAAAGTCAGAAGAATATGAGTGACAAGTGAGGTCTTGGCTATGAGAAGGGTGAAACCTCTGGATATGAATAGAAGAACTTTGAAAAGAAGAAAAAAGGTAGAAGACGTCTGGTAAGGCAACCCAATTCTCAAAGATTTAATGGATATTGGTTTACTTGTAATAAATTTTCCCATATAGCTTCTCAGTGCAAAAGTAGGATAAATCCTAGTACTCCATCATTTTCTAGTCAATGCTTTAATTGCAAGAAGTTTAGGCATACAACATTAAAATGTAGAAGCATGCCTATCAATACAAGTAACATTAAATGCTACACTTGTGGAAGATTTGGACATGTTGCTAATCAATGCAGGTCAAGAGGAAATCAATGGAATGGCTGGTATAGGAAAAATGGTCTAGTATGTTTCAATTGTAACAATCTTGGACACCTTACAAAATTTTGTAGGAACAAAAATATGAATAAAAGAGGTCTATATTATCAAGGAAGAAGTTCACAGAAAGAAAATAAAGGAAAAGAAAGGGCTTATGTGGAAGATATAAGAGATTAGATGAAGAAAAGATGGGTGAAGAAAAGTGAATACTTTTGAGTATCTCAGAGGGATGCTAGGGGTAATCACCCCTCATGATAAGAACTAAAGATGTATTTATTTGCATCAATCTAAGAGCTTCATTGCTATATTCTGATCCAGATTGATGTTTTCATGGCTACTACTCAAGGGGAGTAGTCAGATATGCGGATATATGGTTCAGAGCATGTGCATGGAAAGGTCAAGGTTACCTTTTCCATTGATGTCAAAGGGGGAGAAGTCTATTGTGAAAAATTCTTGAGAAGAGAAGTTCAGTTGAGAGGAGAAGTACAGAAGAAGTCATTGTGTTGGGTTGATGGTATTTTTGACATTATGTGTTTCCATCAATGCCAAAGGGGGAGATTGTTTTATGTTGTGGATATGGTTGTTGATATGTGGTTTTCATTGATGTCAACACTATTAGCATTTGGTATTGTATGTGTCAAGGATATTGAGAAAATTGTAAACAAAAGTATTCCTAGTTCCTAGTGGAACTACGTAGGTCAAGAAGGCAATGTGTTTTGTACGTTGAAGATTAGCTGATGTGGATTTAAGGGTCTAATTTTGAATGTTTCTAGGTCATCTATCAGAAGTTTTAGAGGTCCGCGTGAATTTTTGAGTATGATGAGGTCTGAGAATGTGTTGCTAGTCTCTATCAGTGTTCTTGAATGAAGTTTGTGTAATTCTTGTTTTCTCAGTTGTTTCAGATGTTTCTCTGTTGTTTCTTGGTGTTATTTGGTGTCTCTAGATCATTCTCCACCTTTGTGGTATGTCCACATTATTTGGAAGAGTTCATGGTTGAAGATTTTTGTGTGCATGTTCAATTTTTTTTGTTCGTGGCCAACATGTCATTAGTAGTTTGTTGTGGATCTTTGAGGTGTAATTATTCAAATTTTTCTTGTGTTGGAGATATTAATTTGGGTCTCCACTATGTTGTGGTCAACCTTGGTGGATACGCATTAAAATTTTATTTATAAATTTGGGCCAACATTAAAAATATATATATTTTTCTTTAGCCCACGAAGAGGTGATGGAATTTCATGTAGTAGATATATAAGGGCTATTAGTTCATTGTTGGTGAAGATTATTTGTGTGCTCCTATGTGTGTATGTGTGAATATCATTCGATTGTTGAGTAGAGATATGAAGGTAGATGTGCAAGTGTGCAAAAGAGAGTATGTAAGCATAAGGGAAGGAGTGAAAAAGAGCATATCAGTTTTGTATGTTAAGAAGTGTTGTCCAATCAAGTGATCTAGAATCTAATATTTTGGCTTCATTGGAACTAAATTCAAGCATTTGTTGATTCTATATTCTCAATTCAAGTTTTTTTTTAACTTTATTTTATCTGTAGGTAGTGAGCCTCTTTCTTTTGAGTAGTGAGCTCTAGGTAGTGTGCCTGAATGCAAGTGCATTCCCTCTTTTATTTACTTTTAACAAAGTAAAACATTGTGGATTAATCTCCACCATGGTTTTTCCCTTAACAGGGTTTCCACGTAAAAATATCTGGTGTTATGGTGTTCATTAATGTACCTGAATGCTTTAATCTGTTATATGCTAAATGAAGTCATATTATTACTATTAATGGTTGTAGATCTGTTTTGATTATTGAAATTATTGAACACTAATTCACCCCCCCTAGTGTTTCTAGTGTCCAACACATGGGTATGTGCAGGATCATCATGGAAAAAATAGGCCCTTAAGTGGCGAAAAATTTAGAAAAATCAAAGTTAGGAAACTTGATGTAAAATTTTGAGAAAGTTATCTATGTTTTTTCAAAAATATGTAAGAATAGAATTTGTAGAAATTTGAATGTAGTTTCTAAACTACTAGGTTTATTTTAAAAAAAATCTATTTGGTGAAAATTTAAAATTTCAATGTAGTAGTACTTAAATTTAAAGGAAAAAATAAGAAGTGGGTGTTTGTCTGACCACCCTAACAACAATAAAATGATAATATTTTTTTATAATATTTTAGAAATATGTAGAGGACTCATGTCTCAATGTGATGCATATTTTTTTGTAATTTTTTTCTAAGTAAATAATTAATTATAATTTTTTTATTATAAATTTAAAAAAATATAAAAGCTCATATGTCAAACCACCTTAACTTGGTCAAAACTTCATGAAATTCATTTTTTTTTTAATCCTATAGTATATGAATCATAGAATGTGATGCATATTTTAGATTCAAAAAATGTGATACTGTTTGAAAGCTATAGATATTTTTAAATCAACCTATCAATCAGGACTTTAGTCGTAATTCAAATAGAAAATGAATAATAATTATTTATTAAATTTAAAGTAAAGAATAATTTATATTGGTGGAAAGTTGAGAATCTCCTTTGAAAACCCTTTTTTTTTCATCAATTTTGGGTAAAAAGAAAGTCGTCAGCCACATACACTACACATACCCATCATATCACCACCTTTTGGGCGATGATGATCCTACACATACCCACATATGGATATGATTCCACACCATACTTATGCTTTGACATCATGAAGTTTTTAATTGAAAGGAAGTAGAGGTGTAGATTATACTTTCTACATTAATCTTCGAGAGGAGGTATGTGAAAATAAATTATCTTTATAACTAGAAGGAAAAATACATAAAAACATAATATATCATGAGATAGTGACTTACATTAAGAAAACCTTTTTAAGTGATAAACATCACACTCTAAAGAACATAAATCTATTATTTATTAATCAAAAGTTACAATACATTTGAAAATTATAAGCCTTTTATAGGAGTATCACCAACCAAATATTTGGAGTAATTCTAGTAGCATAAAAATAACTACAAAACTCAGTAGCAAAGCCTCCATCTCAAGTACGAAATATATAGAAGAATAAATACTCAAAATCATCAATTGGTAGTTACAAAACCACAAGATTAAATTATCTAAAATTTTATTCCCAAATCCCATGATGAGTATGTTGCATAGATGGTTGTTGTTGCACCAAAAGATCAACCTTTTAATGCTTGATACAATTTCTAGAGTTAATGAATCCACGGGAGGCGGTTAATCCATGTCATGAACCTGAGCATTGTGTTACACAAAATAAGGAGACCAATGGTGCACACCTTGCAACAATCCCCCCAGCACAAGCAAGGGGTTCGAACCTGTGACCCAGGCGCTAACACCAATTGTTGCATAGATAGTTGTGATTGCACCAAAAGATTGACTTGTTAATGCTTGATATAACCACTAGAGTTAATAAATCCATAGGAGGTGGTTAAGCAATGTCACAAACCTGAGTGTTGCATTGCATAGCACAAGGAGACCAAGGGCGCACACCTTGCAACAAAGTCCACAAGATAAAATGACATATTCCTTCCACTTTCCATAAGCTCGTCATAATCCACTCACAAAATTGGGAATTTTGTTTAGGATCTATTATATCCATTAAAATATATATTATGGCATGTCATAACATGCATCATAAGTTGTTCAACAAGTGTAAATCCCTCTTACAACTCTTTTATGTGTTATAGATAATTTTTATATTTTTAATATGGGAGGCACAAATTTTTGAGGCCATTGTTTTATATTTTAGATATCATTGGGGTCCATTTTTAAAAAATTATACATATCCAAGAGATATGTGTACCAAGTATTCTTATAAATGATGTTGAACAATCTAGAGTATTTATTTTAGCCAAAAGCAAACTCTATAGCCTAGAACTTGACTTTTCTATTTAACATTTGAAATTTACACTATTTATAATCTTAATGTTAGGAAAAAAATTGAGAAATATTTCCTAACGTTCTCCCACCTTTTGAACACTTTAAAATTTAAATTTATACTAACACTATCAACTAATTGTTAGGGGCCAAGAGGCCCATAAAATCATAACACCACCAAAAAAAAAATCTTGCTAGATTCATCAATATATTTACAATATTTTGCAAAGTATCTTGACTTTTGTCCAAAATCACCCTCCCATCCTCTACCATGTCATGAAAAAATTATACTATACATATATATCATTTTTCCTTATATGAAAGTTTGGTATATTTGCTAGAAATATGACATTCCAACTATCACATTCAACTATAATATCTTATGCAAGAGCATCCAATGGTGTAGGGATAATCTTGCATCACCCAAAAAAAATGGTTTTCCTTATTTTATTTAGTTGTTTTTAGTCCCATTATGGAACTTAATGGGTGTAAGATAGTCAAAATTTTGAAAAGGTAAAAATGGTCACTTACAATATTTTGTAAGTTGGTCTAAATGGGCATGTATGGACCTAAAAAAATTACCCCAAGAAGAGAAATTGAAAAATGTATAGATGGAAAAAGAATTGTCTTATTATCTTGTACTATTTGGGAGAGGGGTATGTGCAGGATCATCATGGAAAAAGCAGGCCCTTAAGTGGCAAAAAATTCAAAAAAATCAGAGTTAGGAAACTTGACATAAAAATTTAAATAAGTTATCTATATTATTTCAAAAATATGTAAGAATAGAATCTGTAGCAAATTGAATGTAGATTCTAAACTACTAGTTTTTTTTAAAAATCTATTTAATGGAAATTTAAAATTTCAATGCAAGTACTTAACTTTGGGGAAAAAATAAGAAGTAGGTGTCTGTCTAACCATCCTAACCAAAATAAAATGATAATATTTTTTATAAGATTTTAGATATAAGTAGAGGACTCATGCCCTGATGTGATGCATATTTTTTTGTAATTTTTTCAAAGTAAATAATTAATTATGATTTTTTATTACAACTTTTAAAAAAATATAAAATCTCGTATGTCTGACCATCTTAACTTGGTCAAAACTTAATGAAATTCATTTTTCTTTTTTTAATCCTATAGTATGTGAACATAGAATGTGACACATTTTGGATTCAAAAAATGTGATATCGTTTGAAAGCTATAGATGTTTTTCAATCAGCCTATCAATCAGGACTTTAGTCATAATTTCAATAGAAAATGAATAATAATTACTTACGAAATTCAAAGTAAAGCATAATTTATATTGGTGGAATGTTGAGAATCTCCTTTAAAAACCCTTTTCGTTTAATCAATTTTGGGTAAAAAGATAGTCGTCAGCCACATACCCATCATATTGGCACTTTTTGGCCCATCATGATCCTGCACATACCCAGAGATTAAATTTTTCATCCTAGGAAATTTCTCCAATATAGGTTCAAACTCAAATTTGAAGTCCTTAGAAGCCATGAAAAATATCAAAAGTGGATCAAATGATATTATAATAGCAAATTGAATGCTAGAATCAAAATTTATGGCTCCAAGAAGTTGTGCCACCAAAAAGTGAATTTCAATAAAATATCTTCTTGGGTAGGAAAAGGAATGGCTAGAATTTTGATGCAAAAAAATAGGTAGTTACACTTTTCATAATATTCTAACGTGGTTATTGGTGCCAACTAAAGGGTTGAACAAAGGTTATGGAAGGTCGCTCTATTAGTGTAGATTGTGGCTTTGAATACAATTTTTTTAGAGTTGATTTTACTTGTAGTGAATCAAGCCCATGTGCTTGTAGCATTGTAATTTATAAATCTATAATTTCATTTTTTCAAAGTAATCTAAAGTGGGTTGTTTTTTGTCCTGCATTTTTTGTGTTGATATTTGTTGTTGTGTTCTATAAGGGTGTTGGGTGGAGTAGCCCCTCATCAATATCTCTTAATTTTAGGCCCACATATTAACACAAATATTTAACATAGATATACTCCTTTAAATCATAAGTAGCTATCATATAATTTATTTTTGTATTATACAAAGAAACTATATCATATTGTTTACTTGTCCAACTAATTGTTCCACCAAATATAGTGACAAAAAGTCTATGTGTGGATCTCTTACTATCACCATTCTTAACCCAATTTGAATCCAAAAATCCATGAATAGTCACAAAATTTTATTTTCCTATATAATTATCATGATAAAAAATGTATTCTTTATAGGTACCTTGAAAATATCTAAAGACCCTCCATATTACATCCCAATACACCCATCCATGATTAATCATGAAATGAATAATGACTCTCACTACTTGGGTACTATTTAATTTTATACAAGCCATATAATAAATTAAGCTCCCAATAGCACTAACATAAAGTAATCTATCCATATCCTCCATATCACTAGGAGAAGTTATACATTTCTCTATATATAATTTCATCCACACTAAAACAGGAACACAATGGTTTGCAAGTTGTCATGTTGAATGTCTATAACATAGAGTTCACATTATTGCTCCAACCAAACCAAAACAATTTGGTAGCTCTATCTCTTCTAATATCCATCCCTAAGATGAAATTTGTATACCATAATTCTTTCATCTCAAACTATGCTAAAATTTAATATTTCAATTCATAAATCATTTCCTTTCCATTACTTAAAATAAAACATAATGTGACAAGAAGGAAACAATCACTATCCATCTTATAATATATGTAATATTCAAATTTGGACCTTAAAAATACTAATCCTAACATAAAAGAATCAAAATTTTGGTACCACATCTTAGGAGATAGCTTAAAATAATATATAAATATTTATTAGCCTACAAACCAAAATTTTTAGAAAGTAGTTTATGTTCAAAACTAAGGATATGCAATACACCGTTGATCCCCTTCACTTGTCAACGAAGGAACTAAATTAGGAAACTTCAAAAACTAGGAAAAAATTTAAAATAATCCTCTCTAAAGTACACCTTCCCACCATCATATTCTTCATATTTTGATAACTAACTCTAATGTGACGTCATGTGCAAAGAGGATTTGAATTCTATCAATAAATTTGCACATCCAATATATGTGTAACCAACATCACAAAAAGGTCACACCATCATCTTGGGGGTGGGGGGGGGGGGTGGGGGGCGGGAAGGGGGGTATACTAATAATTAGAGCATTATTCATGTTATTATTATCTTTGAAATCTCTTCTAAAACAAGTAGACCCACAGTAGTATTTTCCACTTGTGGCATATTATAAATTTGTACGATTGAGGAGAAAAAATTTAGTGAACACCTTCATTTGAATGTATTTATTTGAATGAAGAATTACATAAATAATTTGATTTAGCATTACATAAATTTTCTTACAATATTATTTATTTCATGGTTACTATGAGTACATTTATAATAGGATGGCATATGTAAGGTATGAGCTCATATTTTCTATAAATACCTAAGAAAGTAGGGGTAATACCATATTACAAAACCTTAGACCATGTTGACCCCTAGTTAGTGGTCTATGCATTTTGTATGCCTTTTTTGAAAAACAACATGTCATGCTATGTGGGGGTTATGTATTCATTTTAATACAAAGAAAACATAAAGGAATATGTAATAGTCATGAACGCTAATTCCCTCCTTATTTTTAAATTATTTTAGTCATATAGTGGAGTTATGTGTAAGTTTGAGGATAGTGAACATTTTTTCTATTGCTGGTAATCATTTTATCTTTCTTGTGAGGAAAAACTATGTTATCTTTATCTTGTATGAAAGTATTCTAACAATGAAATTTTTCATTCCCTTATTCATGTGATTCTGGTGGTCATATTTGATGTATTATTTAAATTACTAGCATTTAATAACATTTTGTTTCCACGGTCCATGATAGATTGTAATCAAGATTTATGGAAATAACTATGTGCATATTTTTACATCAAATAACATTTAATAACATTTTGTTTCTATAGTCCATAATAGATTGTAATCAAGATGTAAAAATATGCACACAGTTATTTCCAGAAATCTTGATTACAATTGCTAGCATTTATCTAACTTATTATTGGAATTTATATTTCCTTTTTCTTTAAAGAAAATTATGATTATTAAGCTATATTCTTTTTATTTATAAGTGTTGGGCTTGTGTTGCAATGTTTTTCCTAGCATGTTGGTGAGAATGTCTTTTGGTAGAGTTTATAAGGAAATAGTTACGAGAAACTTTTGAGGATAGAAATGAATGTAGTTTGATACAAGATGGTCATAATCCATTTGTATGCCAATAAATTTATATTCTCCTAGTGATTATCTCTTGGAGGGTAAACCCCTTCCAAAAACAAGAGGTAAGCTAGATATGGAAATGTATGACGGGCACCATGTATGTGTTTCTCTAAGATTGTCTGTCCATTTGGTTCTTAGATTTTTCTTACTTGGCACTAGTTCTTGGTTACTTGGTACTATTATTTACCAATGGATTTCTTGTGATCCTATATATTTAAACTATATCTTTTTATCCTTGCGATGAAGATGACTTAAAATATTTATTTTAATGGAAATCTACAAAGAGTGTATTTGTGTATGAGTTGTTGACTTTGCATTAACATGCATTAGAATGTATGGATTCAAGTGTGCATATGAAAATTAATTATGACTATTTAATTCTCTTATATAATGAATTTAAATCATGGGTATATTACTATGAAAATTATAATTCTCTACTAGCATCCATTTTTCTATACTTTAGATTCTAGTGAGTAGCTCTATAATGTATGTTTTTTCTTGTGATGGTTCCATATATGATTTTATGTTATTATACTTCAATTCTATGGTGTGAAGTAAGTTTTTTGTTGTTATTTTTTCCTACCCTTGGTGAAATCCAAGAGTAATTATGTCTCTATGGAGGGGGATGTAATGCCCACCTATGTTACATCTTGCTTCATCTTTGTGATGTGATATCTGAACTGTTTGTACCTCATTTTATTTCTCACTTGATATTTGTTACTAATATCATACTTGTTAATGATAATTTATATTCCCATCAAGGTGTGTGGATATTATGTTTTAGATTCATATGTGTGAAATTATATTTTTAACCCATAAATTATTTTAGTTTCACTATTTTCTCTAGTTTATGCGATTATGCTATATGGCTAAGTTCAATGTTATGATGATCATTACATAAATTCATATCCAAATAATGATAGTTTTATCTCATTATTAGTTAGATGTGGATATTTATATCATCCATTGGATATGATCAAGTTGGTTTCTCTACAAAATTATGTGTCTATCTTATATTTTGTAAATATGTTTGATGTTTCATTGAGTTTGTAAACACAAGTTTCTCCTATGGCGATATAATTGGATATAATCAACTTGGGTAAAAGAATTGTGTAAATTATTTTCATCTTGATCAATTTCAATAAATGAGTGCATATTGTGTTCCTATGAACCTAAATCCAAAATGGTCGATTTTAAATTCAGAGTCATGTAGAAACCCATAAAATACATTTGTGTGTATTCTAAAGATTGTTCAACTCCTTTGATTATTTCAATCATCTGGTTTACATATTTTGTTATGCTCTTAAAAAGTGGGCTTATTTTAGAAGTAGATTAAGTCTATAGTTTTCTACACCTCATGATATAGTTAATATTTTTGAATAGAAAGATGAAATATATGATTTGAATGAAAATTTGAATTATCATGTGCAAATATATTTTTATAGATGTCTTCATTGAAAAAATAAATTAGAAAAATATAAACTATTGAAAAAGTGTATTAGAAAATTAGTAATACTCATTTTAATAAATTTATGTAAATATTTATTCGAAGGAAAAAGAAAAATGGTGAATAGAGTGAGAAAGAAATTTAAAAAATTCATATTATTTTTAAAATTATTATATTATGTGGCTTGCAATGTGAAGTAGATTTTTATAAAGTGAAATTTGTATATAGAGAAATGGAATTTCACTTTGAAGGAAATATATTTTTACCTCTTTCCTTGCATTTTGTTCTCTAAATTTTCCTTGTGTGCTTGGATTGGAAAATTTCTTGGAGATTTTTTTTTCTTGGATAGTGAGCTTGAATTGAAAGGAGGATTTCTTGCATGGTTGGAAGGTGGACCATTTTCAATAAAACTCTCTCCATTCTTATTTTATTCCATGCAAAGCATGAAGGTAAGGATTCTATCTATATTATTTGAAATTGAATTCTATTTATTTTTTCTATGTCTACCTTAAGCGGATGCATTTGAAATTTAATTTCATAGGAAAGAATGCTTTAAAAAATGAGACTCTTGATATTTAATGTGTTGGAAATTTGGTACCCTTATGTGAAAATTTGAAGGGTTTGAATTTTATACTATTGAATTTTTGAATTTTTGGAAATTCTAATAGGAAATAAATTTTTTAAATTTTACATTTTTTATGATTTGTATTTTATGAGAATAAAAATTTATAATGAAGAAGTGATTGGGAATAATTTTGGTCAATGTGTGTCATATTCATTTAGATCATTTTCCATTTCATGTGTTTTTGTTTGTTTGACTATGTAACCATAAGATATGAGGGCTCTAGGTTAGGATTGAGTGAACTCTCATACCCATCTTATTATGAATTAATGACAACTTACTACATTAAATTAATTAAAATTAATGAGAAATTACACAATAAAAAATTAGCAATAGTTATTCATGAGAAACATTTTGTGTGTATTTTACTATGTAACCATAGGATATGAGGGATCTAGGTTAGGATGGATTGAATGCCATTCCCATCTTCTTGTATGGTAATATATGATGAACTAGTGATATTTTAAGATATAGAATTAATTAAAATGAATTGGAATTACACAATTAAATGTTAACAATAGCTATTCATGAGAAACTTCCACATAAAATTGAGCTAACTCTACTCTTTTCATTGTTTTGATTATGGATCCCCACTAGATGAAATTATAATCCTCAACCCTCATGTTCTTCTTCAAACTCATTATGACACTCCATCTATAAATCCTATGATAATCATCTCCTCGTTTTTTTATTGATTTGTGATCCAATGTATGCATGTGATCCTTTTGTATATACTTTGATTGGGTTTTCTTCCTAATATTGTATTTACTTGTATGATTTTTTTGAATATACCATGCGAATGAATTTGTAACGCCTGCCGTGCAAGCCCCAAAGAACAAACAACTAAAGAATGCAAATATATTTTTTTTAAAAGAAAAACAAATAATCGACATACTAAATATTAAATGATCATAAACATACACATATACTTCATTTCATTCTAATACAAACAACATAATCAACTATGTCTTTTGGGGCCCACGAGGTCACATCGAAATAGACATTACTAGACATCAACTCATAAGATATCAAAAGGAACTATAAATGACAACATTAGATATATATATATACATAAATTCCATCACAAGATAAAACCATGAGAAATTACATAGCCAAATAAAGTTACAAAGTAGATAACTACATTACAACATCTTTCAAATTTTACATCATATCAATATAGTTACATCATGATTCCCAAACATGTGGGAAGAATACAATATACAAGATTATCAAAAATACAAGGAGATCATCTGGAATAGATCTTCAACTGGATGAGACTGAAGCCAACGAACACTGATGGGGAACCCAACGGTGTACGGAGCACGTTCCACCCGACCACCCCCGTGCTAAGAGGTGATAGAGAAGTAACTCCGACCAAGAATGACAACTGACCAAGACTGACGAACAAGTATACAAAAAGTACCAACATAACCATAACACAATACTCCAAATTGCAAGAAAACAAACAATAACATCATGTGATAATACCATGAGAGTACAAGATCATGAATAACAGTGAGATCATATAAAACCGCAAAGTACATCAAGATGTATTAAGACAATAATTCATAAATCAATATAAATCCAATTAACCACAATCCAATCCAACTCCCATAACCCCCTTCTAGAGGAACACAATAAAATAAAACACATGGGCAACTAGGGGAGAGTGTCATCGCATAGTCCTACATGGGTTATCCTGGCTCTTCCTCCCAACTGGAGGTGTCAGCCCCCATCTATGGCTATCTTGTGCCCTTCCTCCCAACTGGAGGCGCTGGCCCATAGGGTGACTCATGCGAAGCCATAGACCTCTCGTGAAGACGAGGTCACGACCTTGCCAACCATGGCCTTCTCAGCCTTCCATTAGTCTGCGGAAGCACTAATGAAGATGAGGCATCCATTTTTAAATCTTGTAATGATATTACTACCCAACCCTCCTAAGTTAATTATTAGGTTTTCACTTGTTTACTAACTCACTCGTGGGTTATCCTGAGCCCTTCCCCTTAAACGGGGCGCCGACCCCCACGAGGAGCCACTCTCCCTAGAGACCCAACCAATACAAAAAAAGAAACAGGGGTTGTACCATTCCAATATTAACATCGAAATGTAACAACAAAGTATGACACGAGGCATAACTCATCTCGCAAATTAAACACCATAACATAATCTCAAAATTCGGTACACCCCACATATAACACATAACTTAACAGAACTCAAGATGAAAAGATATCAATTCAATAAAATTTTGATCCTCTGGAAGACTAAAGTGTTAACACAAACGGGTTCCCACATCAATGAACTAACAATGTCCCGAACCCAAAAATTCAACAAGACTCAATTTCAATTTCAATAAAAGAAATAACTTATTTAATTCCAAAATAGATTCCATAATAAATTTCATTCCTAAAATATATTCACTCTTAAAAACCAGAAATAAATAATCAATGCTATCATATAATCATAAATTGATTTTCTTACTAAATTAACCTCCTAAAGTTTGTAATTTAACAAATCAATTATAAGGATAAACAAAAGATTTCTTTCTATTTTATTGTTTCCACTTTAACTAAATTTTGTTTTATTTTAACTAGGAAAAGAAACAGAATATTGACTAACAAAAATCAAATGGTTACAGCAACAGTTGAATCGGTACAATCAGAATAAAGGAATTAATAATTAAATATATATAAGAATATAAATATATATATATGTACATATATATATTTATTTATTTATAAAAGAAAATTTTGCAATGCATAAATGAAATATATTTATAAAAGTAAATTTTGCATAGTGAATAAAAGAAAATCAAAATTCGCGTTTTCCAAAATTAAATATTTATAATTTTTGAATGGAAAGTTTAAACCATAAAGAAATACGGGGATAAATGCCCTGGCCCTGGGTAGTCTACGGACTTCTCACGGCAGTCCTTCGGACTGCCATGGATAGTCCGCAAACTGTCACAATACTGGTCAGCGCTGTGGTGGGTACGGCCGAGGCCGAACCACCACACAGCCCAATAAATATAATACCCAAAACATGCGAACAATGCCGATGAAATTGAATTCACGGGTTTCAATAAATTCTAATTTTCATTCAAAATTTTAACATATAAATAAATATATGTGTATATATATATATATATAGATATCTAATATATATATTTATATATATACATATATACAGTGATCTGAACATTTCGAAAGCAGGGAAAAATAATCACTGTTCTCTGAACAGGAGAAATATTTTGCAACATACAGGCATATCGAGAATATCATCATAATCCCAGAAATTAATTGGAAGGAATTTTCTCTTTAACAATATATATATATATATTTTAAACGAAACAACAGAAACAGTGCTCATTTCCAGATTTCAAGCAAAACCCCCTTTGAATAAACAATAGCCCAGAACCCCACAGAAATTCTATTTTGACAAATAACCATCCCCATCCCTGATTACATTTTCATTGATGAAATAATAACCCCCAATAAATTTTCTTTCACAATATTTGATTTCCAACCCCAGATGAACATTTCATACACAGAAAATAATTTCCATTTTATTTGAGGTTGCAAGAAATGAATAAAAATGAAAAGAACCTTGCGTCCTGCGTTTGAAGAAGATCTGTAGAAGCTTAATTCCTCGCTGCCGATTGTTCCCAGTAACAGATCCCCCAAATTCTCCTTCAAATCCAACCTTCTTCTTTTATGATATTTCCAGAAAGCAGAACAAAAATACAGTGTTGAAAATAATTTTTTTCTCCAGAATTCCAACAACTCTCCACAACCAAAGAAAATCCCATATTAAAATCCATGCCCAGGAAACCCTTTCAATTTCCTCTTCTCATGAATACCAGAGGTCACAATTCAAGAAATAAATCCACTAATTATTAATCCATTATTCTTTTTGTTATCTCTTCATGTATTTACATTTCATTTTCATTTTTCATGCGTTTGATTAAAACTAAATAAATTTAAATCCAAAAGAATGGACTTTTAATTATATATATATATACATTGTCTCCACATTACTTTATTTAATAATTAATTTCATATTAAAATAATTAAAATCAACCATTGTAGGATACAAAATAAATGTAATATTTTTATTACTACTAATATTTATCCATTGCTTTAATTTATTTATTATTCTATGGTTTTATTTTATTAATTGCTTAATTATTTAAATCACAACATAAAACCATTCACCACTTTAGACAAATCATAAAATCACAATAACATACAAAGACCAATGCAACCACACAAATGAATGTGACCAAGACACACAAACCAAGAAGGTACAAGACTGTTGACACCTTGGAACGAAGTTACTTTTCATGTCACCTTTATTCAACTTCCTGCCATTGGGTTGGTTCAATGCTCGCCCAGACCTATCGAAATAGGTGGAATCGAGTCTTATTCCTGCAAAGCCTGCATCCAATAAGGTGATATACAATATACATACATATAATCAATTACAAAGCATTGTGAGAAGGATTCACAGTGTAGCAGGGCGCTCGTGAACGAGTGATGCTACCTGTCCTCTCATCAAAAAATATCATCATATAAAGCATTATAAATTTACATTAATTTGCATTAATATCATCAATTACTATTTTCTAGTCTACTGAATTCCAAATAATTTCATCAAACGATCATAATAAAGTATCATCATAATATCCATGGCATCATAAGAGTATAGTAACAGTCTAAGCTACCACAACAGTATCAACCAAAATCACAATGTACCAAACAAAACCACAGAGAATGTCACAAATCAAACAGTAGCATGAGGGGTATTACATCCTCCCCCCCTAGAATTCGGCTTACTCCTAGAAGCGAGTAAAAAGATAAGGATAAGAATCCCTGATACAAGAGACATCCTCCCAAGTAGCTAAAGCCTCATCATTCGGGTCCCACTGAACCCGCACCTAATCAATCTCTCTGCCTCTGAGGGTAAGTCATCAACGCTGAAGCACGGCCACGGGCTCGAGTGCTAGCTGCCCGTCCTCGACTTGAAGAGCATTCCAATCCAAAACATGAGTAACATCAAGAAAATAAGGTCTAAGAACAGAAACATGAAATACATCGTGGATCCTCGACAAACTGGGTGGCAAAGCTAAATGGTAAGCAATAGGTCCAATCCACTCCAACACCTCAAAAGGTCCAACAAAGCGAGGCACAAGCTTCGAACCCTTTCCGTAACAAATTTGGCTCTTCTGCGGGCGCACTCGAAGGAATACCTGATCGCCAACTACAAACTGCCGATCAACTCTATGAGCGTCAGCATACTTCTTTTGTCTATCCTGGGCAGCTACAAGATGCTCCTTAATGCGAGACACCTGCTACTCCATATCTCTAATCATTTCAGGCCCAAGAAGCACCCTGTCCTCTAATCAATCCCAACTCAGAGGAGTATGACAAGGATGACCATACAAAGCCTAAAAAGGAGCCATACCAATAGAACTATGGTACCCATTGTTATATGCAAACTCAACCAAGTACAGATATTCCTCCCAACGTGATTGCTGATCCATGACATACATGCGAAACATATCCTTGAGCACCTGGTTAACTCTCTCAGTTTGACCATTAGTCTCAGGATGATAGGCAGAACTGAAATTCAAATTAGTTCCCAATGATTGCTGCAAAGATGTCCACAATGCAGACATGAATATAGGATCTCTATCAGAAATGATCCTTCGTGGTATCCCATGCAATCTAACTATATCATTCATGAACACCTTAGTAACATAAGATGTCGTATACGAAGATTGAACAGGAGAAAAATGAGCTACCTTAGTCAATTTGTCAACTGTGACCATAATAGCATCATGTCGTCTAGATGACATAGGCAACCCAACAATGAAATCCATGGAAATAACATCCCATTTCCATTCCGGAACAAGGTGAGGCTATAGCAATCCTGCTGGATGATGATGTTCAGCCTTCACTCTCTGACATTCAAGACATCAAGCCACAAAGTTAGCGATATCCCACTTCATTCCTGACCAAAAGTAGAGCGAACACAAATCCGCATACATTTTCTTGACCCCAGGATGTGCCGCGTAAGGTGCCTGATGGCCTTCTGTCAAAATCAAGGTACGAAGACCCTCTGAAGAAGGTACATACAACCATCCAGAGAAATGCAAAGCACCATTTGAATCCAATGAATAACCAGCAAATTTCCCTTCCAAAGCTCTACTTGATTCTACCTCTGTATACCAACTATCTGAAGGAAGGGCTACAAGAATCTGACTCTTCAAATCCACCTCAAGAGACATTGCAGAAACCTCATGCCTACGTCGACTTAGAGCGTCAGCCACCACGTTTTCCTAACCTTGAATATACTTAACCTCAAAATCATACTCACACAAAAATTCCATCCACCTTCTTTGCCTTGCATTCAAATTTGGCTACGTGAAGATGTATTGCAAACTCTGATGATCTATATGCAACTCAAATCGGTGCCCTAACAAAAAGTGCCTCCATCTCACAAGAGCATGAACAACTGCGGCCAATTCAAGGTCATGCGTGGGATAATTGAGTTCATGATCTTTTAGTTTCTGAGATTCATAGTCAATCACTCTCCCATCCTGCATCAACACAGCTCCAAGACCCTCCAACGAGGCATTAATACAAACCACGAAATCACCTGAAGGATCCAGTACTGCCAAAATTGGAGCACTAGTTAGTTTCTCCTTAAGGGTTTGGAAAGCTAACTGACACTGCTCTGTCCAAAGAAATTTCTTTCCTTTCCTCTGAAGTGATGTGATAGGATGCGCAATCCTCGAAAATCCCTATACGAACCTCCAGTAATACCCAGCTAAACCCATGAAACTATGAACTTCTGAGACATTAGTGGGCACGGGCCACTCCATGATAGCCTGGATTTCAGCAGGATCAACAGAAATTCCCTCACCAGAAATCACATGACCCAAATACTGAACTTCAGTCTTATAAAAGTCACACTTTGCCAGATTGGCATATAACTGGTTATCTCTTAAGCACTACAAAACTTGTTTTAGGAGCACCTCATGTTCCTCCATAGACTTAGAATAAATCAAAATATCATCAAGAAACACGAGGACGAACCTATCCAAGTAAGTTCGAAACACCCCATTCATTAGACTCATAAAGACTGAAGGTGCATTCGTTAACCCGAACGACATCACTATGAACTCGTAATGTCCGTACCGAGTACAAAATGCAGTTTTATGAATATCAGCCTCTACTATCCGCAACTGATGATACCTTGATTTAAGGTCGATCTTGCAAAATACCTTTGCCCCTTTTAATTGATCAAAGAGGTCATCAATCTTGGGAAGGGGATAACAATTCTTTACTGTTACCTTGTTCAATTGACAGTAATCGATACAAAGGTGGAGAGACCCATCCTTCTTTTTGACAAAGATCACTGGTGCTCCCCAAGGAGATACACTAGGGTGGATAAACCCCTTAGCTAACAATTCTTCTAACTACAGACGAAGCTCTTGGAGCTCTTGCGTGGTCATCCTATAAGGAGCACGAGAGATAGGCTCAGCCCTAGGCACCAAATCTATCCTGAAATCCACCTCTCGCTTAGGAGGCATACTTGGTATCTCACTAGGGAAAACATCAGAAAACTTAGCAAGGAGAGGATAATCATTCAATGACACCTCACGACTATCCTCCGACTCAAGGTCACTAACCGATACTACAAAGAGCTGACAACCCTGACGAAAACACCTTTTTAATTGCATAGCTGAAATCATTCTGAAAGAAACAGGCCTCTGAACACCCACAATTTCCACCTCTTTACCAAAATCATCCACACACCACACTGTTTTACGGCGACAATCTAACAAGGCACGATGCGAGCTTAGCCAATCCATGCCCAAGACTACATCATATGAACCAAGTGGAAGAATTCTAAGATCCACCTTAGTTGACATTGCCCAGAATCTAAGGTTGAGTTAGCTTCAGGATCTAAGGTTGAGTCTAACCCCAGATGAACATTTCATACATAGAAAACAATTTCCATTTTATTTGAGGCTGCAAGAAATGAATAAAAATGAAAAGAACTTGGCATCCTGCATTTGAAGAAGATCTGTAGAAGCTTAATTCCTCTCGCAGAGCCAATTCCTTGCTGCCGATTGTTCCCAGTAACAGATCCCCCAAATTCTCCTTCAAATCCAACCTTCTTCTTTTATGATATTTCCAGAAAGCAGAACAAAAATACAGTGTTGAAAATATTTTTTTTCTCCAGAATTCCAACAACTCTCCACAACCAAAGAAAATCCCATATTAAAATCCATGCCCAGGAAACCCTTTCAATTTCCTCTTCCCGTGAATACCAGAGGTCACAATTCAAGAAATAAATCCACTTATTATTAATCCATTATTCTTTTTGTTATCTCTTCATGTATTTACATTTCATTTTCATTTTTCATGCATTTGATTAAAACTAAATAAATTTAAATCCACAAGAATGGACTTTTAATTATATATATATATATATACATTGTCTCCACATTACTTTATTTAATAATTACTTTCATATTAAAATAATTAAAATCAACCATTGTAGGATACAAAATAAATGTAATATTTTCATTACTACTAATATTTATCCATTGCTTTAATTTATTTATTATTCTATGGTTTTATTTTATTAATTGCTTAATTATTTAAATCACAACATAAAACCATTCACCACTTTAGACAAATCATAAAATCACAATAACATACAAAGACCAATGCAACCACACAAATGAATGTGACCAAGACACACAAACCAAGAAGGTACAAGACTGTTGACACCTTGGAACGGAGTTACTTTTCATGTCACCTTTATTCAACTTCCTGCCATTGGGTTGGTTCAATGCTCGCCCAGACCTATCGAAATAGGTGGAATCGAGTCTTATTCCTGCAAAGCCTGCATCCAACAAGGTGATATACAATATACATACATATAATCAATTACAAAGCATTGTGAGAAGGATTCATAGTGTAGCAGGGCGCTCGTGAACGAGTGATGTTACCTGTCCTCTCATCAAAACATATCATCATATAAAGCATTATAAATTTACATTAATTTGCATTAATATCATCAATTACTATTTTCTAGTCTACTGAATTCCAAATAATTTCATCAAACGATCATAATAAAGTATCATCATAATATCCATGGCATCATAAGAGTATAGTAACAGTCTAAGCTACCACAACAGTATCAACCAAAATCACAATGTGCCAAACAAAACCACAGAGAATGTCACAAATCAAACAATAGCATGAGGGGTATTACAGAATTGATAGTTTTGGTAGAAAAATCATATATAATTACTTATTATTCCATGTTATAATTTTGAATAACATGAGACATGGGATCAAACAAAAAAAAAACCTTCCATTTGAGAGAGCTACAAGCAATAATTTGCTATATCCTCAACTAGAAAAACTTATAGAATAAACCTCAAGAGTCTTTTTTTGAGATAATATAATGAGGGTGAGTGATTTATAAGTGCAACCATAAATGATAAAGTTATTAGATAATGGAAAGTGTTGTCATCATGTGTGATGAGATATAATGATCTAATAATAGCTCTCTAGTTAATAGAAAAAAGAACCCCCAAGTTTAGCTTAAGTGCATGAGAAGAAATTAGAGTAATAATCAATTAAATATTAATTAATTATTATATAATGCATGATTACTCTAACATCCCCCTTAAGATGAACTTAAGGAGTAGCCAAAAACCTTAAAAATACAATACATAAAAAGTAAAGAATGCATGATGGGTCCTAACAAACAAAGCCTGATGAGTCACCCATGTACAAAAAATCTAATCTTTCACAATTGGAGAAAAGGAGAAAACCTTATGGGAAAAAATACTCTCTAAGAGAGAAAGATGAATAAAGAAATAAAAAATCCTCCAAACCAATGTCCCAAAAAGAATAGGAACATGAAGAACACCACTTAAGTACAAATAAGCTATAGGCAACCATTGAATGATGACTGCTATAGTACTAAAATGAAGAACCTCCTCTGAAAAAAATGATGATCATGAACAAGAAGAAAAGAATCTCCATGAGTTCCCCCAATGAAACTGCTTGAATTAGATGGAAAAAAGGAAAACATCCATAACTCAAAGATATAAATGGCACATGAATCTACACAATTGAACTCAATGAAACTACTCAACATGAAATATGCAAGTCAAAATATAGGTACCAATATTCTAAAGAAAACTAATCAATTGAAAATAGAAGGTTGCCTCTAGAAATAGGAATCCAAGAGTGTCCGTATGGTAAATTCTTCATCTCACCGAATGCATGGGTAACTAGTCATTGCATCCACTTAGTACATAGAAACAAAAACTAGATACATAGATCACTCCAAAACAAAACCAAGGAAGCATTAGCACCAATAGTAGAAACCCCCCATAATGTGGAAAGGGAGAGCCATGATAGATCCACTGATACTATATCACCAAGAAGTGTATGTAGGAGAACAAATAACATCTAAACATGCACATGATATTACCTATAAATAAAAAGGGTGTGCAAACCAGGACACACACGCATGAGGCAAGAATCACTAGGATTCAATGATATTATGGAAGGAACACCCACTTTACAAAGGTGTGTGAAAACAGACACTCATAATCCCCCCATGGCACTTTATAACGTGTAGTGTGAGTACAATAGGAACAACCAAATGTGCAAAAAATATTCAAAAGCAAGTAAAATAGTGGTGATTTATCTCAATGGGTCTACAAAAAAGAATTACATGAAAAGTATGCTCAAAATTCCCAAATAGGATAGAAAGCTATAAATACATGTAGAATAGTCTAAAACAAGTCATCTCATACAAATAGAAAGTTTCTAGGAGCCAAAACGTCTAATTAATTCACCGAAATGTGAACACAAAAAATTGAATAAAATGTACCAATAAAAATATGTATAAAGTGCATGGATAGTTATCAATAGCTCTGAAAGACCTTTCCAATGTTGCTATAATCATAAAAAGTGGAGAAATTAGTCAAAAGTTGTGAGTTCAAAAGTGAAAACAACACATCTGACTTTGACAGGTGATAAAATGTACCAGCATAAAGAATGGTGATGATATTTGCACCACTGTAAATGTCATAGCCCAATTTTATTACATATTTATTATAATATGAAAAATTGAATTATTCAAGAAATTCAATATATATTAAATGGAAATTTTGGAATTTTTGGAAATTGAATGAAATAAGTTGACTGATGTTGACTATGCAAACTTTTGGAAATTATCTTATATCTTGTCAAGAATTGAACGTTACTGATAAATTTGTAAGTGCAAGTGTGTGTAGTTGCAGGGTTAAAAGATGAAAGATGAGAACACGGTTGAAGTGGGATTTTTTAGCTAGATCAAATGGTAAGCCAGTTGGAATCTAGGTGCAAACACCACAAATAGCATGATGACTTGCATTTCAACTATTTTGCATATATACAAGAATGTAATTTCATCACTTGAATTGTTTCAATGATTGAAAATGAATGGCTTGTAGATTAAATTGTCTACTCAAACTCTATGTTTTCAAGAAAATGAAAGTAAGTATTGTAGAGAATAATTAAAAATGATAAGAGATTTCATTATGTGAAAATTAAGTGAAAATAAATTCCATTTAGTTTATATATATGGATGCTTGAGATGAAATTAAAGTTCCTTAATTTAAATGATAGCATATGGAACTTATAAGCTCTCTCAAGCAAACAATTTACACATGAATGTATATATATAAGTGTATGTAAATAAATGTGAATACACACACACATATATATATGTATGTATGTATGTATATATATATTTGAAATGAAGAATGGAAATGGTAAATATGAATAAAATCATATAAATACATATAGATATATGTATATATTTATATATACTATATATATACATATACATATTCTTATCGAATTCAAATTCGATAAATGGTATATTCTAAATTGGACTATTTAAAATCAATGAAAAAATCAAGAAGGCATCCCACGAAGGATGCGGTCTACCACAAGTTTAATGAAAATATTCAAACCAACTAGTGGTCGGTGACAAGGCAATAATGTCATCACTAGTAACATGCAAAATACATTATTGTTTCAATTTTTTATGGATACCCTAGTGAGAAAACAAAGAGAAGGGAAGAAATTGGGGGGCTTGAAGGAAAAAATCAGAAGAAGAACCCGAGACAAGGGAAAAATTTGAGGGAAAATTCACAAAAGCTCGAATTGGAGGTAAATCGATCTCTTTTAGAAATAGACTTGGTTTTATTCTCATTAATGAAACATGCTAAGAATTTTTCCTTCATTTTATTGAATGTTTTCATAGCATAGTAAAAATGTGAGTCACTGCCTATGTTTGAATCGACCTTGAACGGAATGCATGAGTATTGTCAACCACCTTGTGGGGGTCACATTTCCTATGACCTACTTAGTATGGAACCCATTAAAGTTTAGAGCCTTCGTGGCTATTTGAAAAGCTAGGCTGAGGCTCAAGAGCCTTAAATAGCTCGACCTTGATTTTGTTATTTTGCATGATGGTGCTAGCCTTATAGTGGCTATTTAACTTATTTTGGTCAACTATGTTATTTTGCATAGATTATCCTTGAAAATGATTGACTAATGATCCAGTGGGAGGGGCATGATTCCCAGTATTTCATTTTTATAATTACTTATGCTCATTATCAAATGGGTTGACAATGGTAAAATGGGATTTAATAGATGCTTTTAGAACTTTGCATATGTATGTGTATTGTTGTTTTTTGTGAAGCCAACCTCGTTTGATAGGAATGATGGAATGATTCTAGTTTGAAAATTGCCAAGCCTTGCTTGGGTCAATCTAAAAGATCGATGGGTTGATTCTTGAATATGTAAATGATACAGAAAAAAGTTTGCATGTTGAATATAACTGTATGCATGGTATAAACTAGCAAGTCCATATGGGAATTTTAGAATATAACTCTTGTTGCTAAGAAAGAAAACACTTGACCTATAAGAATGGTCAATTCTAGAGCAACCTATGATTGTTTTGCTTGTAGCCTGAATAGGCATGAGTTCTGCTTAGAACTTGAAACTTCTATGTTGTCTTTTTATCAAAATATTTGCTCAAGTTTTACATCAAAAAGCATGTTGAACTTAGATTCTTCATATTATTAAGTTGCACATCAAATTTCAGTAATGAAAGTGTTCAAGATCTAAATATTAGGCATTTTTTTTTCTTGCATGAAACTGAGCTAATTGATTTGTTAGAGAAATATTTTGGCTTGCTTGAAATTGGAAAATGAGAAGTTGTAGACAATAATTGTTACTGGAAAACGACATCAAGTTTATTTTTTGTTCATTGTGGATAAACCCCATTCTATCTAAAACAATGAACATTTAATTGTAATGTTATCATTTTAGCATCTAAACAACTTTAAACAGCAATGAGTAATTGCAAATAGTGAGTGTTCTATTGAAAAATGACATTTTTTCTCATTAAATGTAATTGTTTAGTTTGAAACAACATTGTATTGATGTAAATAGTGAATAACCTATTGCAAACGATACTATTTTGTTGTTAAGTTATCTTTGTAGCTTTAAAAAACCCTGCTCATTAAACTATTTAGCTGGAATAGCATTGAATAGTTGTAAACAGTGAACGATCTTTAAGAAACAACTTGTCTTTTAACTATTTAGTAGGAAATAGTACAAGTTTTGTTTAAATCGATGAATGTTCATATGTAAATAGTAATGTCAGAGTATCATAGTTTTGTGAGAATGCAAAAGAAACAATAGTATGTGTGAAACTATTAGTATAGACTTGTTCTAATTCTTTTTTACTTTTACAATAGAAACATCAAATGGAATATTATTTATTGATTGCAATTTGATTTAATGATTTTTTTCAAAATGTATGCACAAATCTAAGTAGGCACATATATGTGTATGCACATAGACTTCATCTATGTACATACACATACTTGTGACATGCCTTCTTTTGTTATTAGTTCATTTTGAAATGGAAAATGCTTATGATGAAAAGTATGCAATAGTCATAAGAATGATATGACTGATTGTTGAAAATTACTCTATTGAATCATAAATCTGATTTATGCTTAGAGACTAAATTAGTAATCTAATCCTTCTTTCAAAGACATGTGAAAGAATATTCTATACTTGAAAAAAATAGTGATACCTTAGTAGACTAGAGCACCTCAGGGTAGATGCTACTAGAGGGTAGATAGCTATTATGAGAGGTTGTATATGTAGAAAGTTACCTTCCGGGATGAGTGCCAAAATGAAGTCCAGAGAGTATAGGTTTTCTTTACCAGAACCTATTGTTTGTTGTTGTTACAACACATTTATTATGTTTGGCTAAGCAATATAGTTCATTTTGTATGTATGAACTCTATGATATCACTATTTTCCATTCCTAGCATAGATTTTCCATTTTCTTTTCTAACTTGTAGATAGAAATTGCATGTTGATGTATGAGCACACACCAAATTCCACCTTGTAGATTGTTCTCTTGCTAAAATTTTCATGTAGGGTCGAGCGTTCTTCAAGTCGAAAGAATTCCAGGGAAGCATAAGCTTTGTGGTTGGGTGGCAAAGAACTTCAACCATGTTCTCATCTACCAGTGGAGGTAAGCGTCAAAGACGAACCTTAGTTGTTCACAAGACTATTTTAGTCTAAGATGTAACTTGATGTAATACATTCATGTATTTGATGTAAAGTGTACAATGTAATGACATTGTGGCCTTAAGAGCCAAGTCAATCCTAATATTGTAATTTGACTTTTGAAGTGAATATATGAATCATTGAATCATTTTAAATGGACATGTATAGCTATGATTGACTTTAGCCACTAGTTATGTCTTTTAAATTTGGAATATATTCATGTGTCAAATACAATAATTTTAATTAAGTAATAATGTAGAATGGGTTATTACATTTGGTATCAGAGCTTAGGATTCAACTCTAGGTCTTTTGAGTCTACCATAGTTGACTAGGAGTAGTTGACCCTTGACCCAAAATTTGGTTGTTCTAAGAATTGACCAAACTTGGATTGAATGCAAGAGAATGGGAAGGTCAAAGGTGGGATGAAGGAAAGAGAACTATTAGAACCTCAAGTAATAATGACATAAAGGAAGGAAACACCAAGATGGAAGTTCAATAAAAAATTCTCGATGATGAAAGTCTAGCTCAGACCCTTACATGACTGAAGCTAGAGAGAGGCTTGAAGATTGAGGAGAAGAAAACACCTAAGATCAAAAGGCTTTCTGCAATTTGGGATTGGCCTCTAGGGTGTGGAATCAATGCACCCTTATTAACTAAAGAGGAAAAGGAGAGCCTGTGTGCTCAACCATCCTCTTCTATAAAGTTTGATGTAAATTAACATGAGGACCCAAAGGAATGTCCTCTTTCTAACGTCGAGAAATCAGAATGGTGTAACAAGAACCCTAGTGTAAATAAGGGTCTATCAACTCACCTTTAACATAAATAAAATTAGATAATATTTTTTTGGTGTGTTGAAAGAAGGACTCTAAAATGTGTGTATTATGCATGAACCTCAAACCATGAATGAAGTCTTCCAAAAAGCCACCAAACATGAACAAAAACTACAGCTATCCAGTCTTCATAGAAACTCAAATTCTAAGTCACAGTACGAGAAAAATAAATTTCATAAAGGAGACAAGAGCCATTAGATCCATAATATCAATAGGGGAAGTGAGTCACAAGAGAAGGGTGAAGATGGTAATGGTGGAAAGAACAAGAAAGCAAACAAAGGCAAGGGTAAATACAACCCTAAGCAGAAAGGATTTAGAGAGGACAAGCCAAGAGGTCACAAGGGGCCCCATGATGGACGTTATACTTGTGGAGGTGATCATTATGCCTTGAAATTTCCTCAACGGTAAAAGCCACATAAGAAAGGAAGTTATCAGCATACTAGCATCACTAGATCCATGCTACAGTGGATAACAGATAGGCAGATTATCAGGCTTCACCAATTCAGCTGATGGGTAAGCTCTATGGCCAATCTATCTCTATCTTAATTGATACTAGAGCTATTGAATGTTTTATAGGTCTTAGAATAATATCCAAGATACCCATTAGACCTGGATACATGGAAAATTCATGGACAGTCCAGTATGGTAATCTAGTAGAGTGAAGGGTAGATATTTGTCTCTTTTGTAGTGAATTAGAGCTTCCAACCTTTCAAACTCAGGTCAACTTGTATGTGGCACCTTTAGGATCATATGATATAATTTTGGGAATAAATTGGTTAACTGAGCATAAGGCCATGGTGAACTATGAGGATAAGGTGGTCAACTATCTAGATGATTATGGAAACCCAATTGAGGTTTGTGGAATGCAAAGACCCTTAGAGCTTAGACAGATTTCTACGATGTAGCTCAAGAAGGATCGTCCAAAGGGGTGTGCAATTTATGCAGTTGCATCTCAGTAATCCTGGCATCAAGGAACTATATTTAGATGACTATCTTATTCTCAAGGAGTTCCAAGATGTATTCCCTGATGATCTTACAGAGCTGCCTCTGAAGCAGGAATTTGAATTTTCTATCGACCTTGTTCTAAGAGCTGAGCCTCAATCCAAGGTACCTTATCAGATGACCACCATAGAACTCTATAAGTTGAAGGCCCAGTTAATGAAATTTATAGATAAAGGACTATAAGAACCATTGTCTCTCCTTGGGGAGCACCAACTATTTTTGTGAAAAAGAAGGATGGAACTTTGTGTCTGTGTATAGATTATCAGATGTTGAACAAGGTGACCATCAAGAACTAGTATCCACTCCTGAGGATTGATGATCTATTTGACCAAATGAAAGGAGCAATGGTGTTCTCCAAAATTGATCTCAGGTCAAGGTACCATCAATTGAGAATTAAGGAATAAGATATTTTGAAGACTACATTTAGAACTCGATATGGACATTACGAGTTCACAGTGATACCTTTTGGTTTAAATAATTCTCCAGGAGCCTTTATGAACCTCATGAATAGTGTGTTTAGAGACTGCTTGGATAACTTTGTTCTAATCTTCATTGACAACATTCTAGCCTACTCAGAGACTGTTGAAGAGCATGATAGACATTTGAGGATAACTTTTCAGTGATTGAGAGAAAGGAAACTCTTTGGGAAGTTGTTCAAGTGTTCATTCTATCAAGACAAAGTGCACTATTTAGGCCATATCATTTCAGCTGAAGGAGTCTCCGTAGACCCTGAGAAGATCAAGGTGATCATGGAATGGAAGTTCCTTAGAATGTGTTCGAAGTGCATAGCTTCATGGGCCTCACAGGACACTATAGGAAGTTGGTGTAAGGGTTCTCATAGATTGCATCTCCTATTACCTCACTCTAGAGGAAGGGAACACAATTTGAATGGACCAAGAAATACAAGAAGGCATTCCAACTCTTGAAGGAGAGGCTCACGACAACACCAATGCTAACCATCCATGAAACTAATGGGAGATTCATAGTAATCACAAATTCTTCAGGAGAGGGATTGGGAGTAGTATTAATGCAATATAGACAACTAGTAGCATATGAATCAAGGAAGCTCAAGCAACACAAAGTGAACTGTGTGCCTCATGGTTTAGAATTGGTGGCCATAGTTCATTCCTTACAAATATGGAGGCATTATCTTTTGGGAAAGTCATTTGAACTCAAGACAAACCACTTAGGATTGAGATACATATTTACCTAGCCAAACCTTAATGTGTGACAAAGAAGGTGGTTGGAATTCCTTAGAGAATATGACTTTTGAATCGAATATATAAAGGGAAAAGAGAATAGAGTGGCTAATGCTCTTAGTAGATGAAGACATTTGGCATCCATGATCTCAACAAGGTCTAACTTGAGACAACAGGTGATTCTGAATCTGCTAGAGGATGAGCACTATGAGAGAGTGAAAAGTGCCCTAGTAGTAAATCCTTTAGATAATTGTTTCAATGGGCATGAGGTCAAACCATATGGTATTTTAAGATATCAAAGAAGAATGTACATTCTTGACTCTGGAGAGCTAAGAAAGTTGGTATTAGAAGAGGTTCACAATGAACCTTATTCAAGACACCTCAGAGTATCCAAGATGATCACGAAGTGGGAGACTTTGTATTTTTGGCCTAAACTCAAGAAGGATGTAGTGGAGTATGTAGCGAGATGCTTAAAGTGCTAGTGAGTCAAGGTTGGGCATGCACATCTAGCCAGGTTACTATATCCTTATGACATACCTAAGTATAAATGGTAGGTGATCAATATGGATTTTGTACAGGGGTTGTCGTTGAACAAGAAAAAACATGATTATCTTGGTCATGATTGATAAGTTGACTAAGGTTGTGCACTTCATTCTAGGAAACCTTAAGGATGGATCGTTGAACCTAGCTAAGAAATTTTTCTAGGAGATCTTCCACTTGCATGGAGTGCTAGAGACTATTATTTCTTATAGGGACACATAGATGACCTTAAGGTTTGTGATGACCCTAAATGCGGCTTTGGGGACCAAACTGAATTTCATCTTAGTGTATCATCCTTAGACTAACGAGCAGACAAAGAGGGTGAATCAGGTAGTCAAAGAGCTCCCCTGAATATATTGTATGTACCAACAATATAGGTGGGAAGAGTATTTTCCTTTGCTAGAGTTTTCTTACAACAACTCTCATCATACATCCTTAGGCATGGTACTGTTTGAGGCTTTGTATGGGTGGAAGTTTTGTACCCCCATTAGTTGGAATAAATTGGAGGACAAGATCATAGTAGGACTTAAAATTCCTAAGGAAATGTAAGAACAAATGAGGGTCATTAAGATGAGATTGAAGGAGGTGACAGACTGATAGAAGAGTTATGCTGACAAGAATAAAACTCTTAGATAGTTCGCAATTAGGGATAATTTTTTCTTGAGAGTTAAACCTCATAAAAGTTCTATTTTTTTTGTAAAGTCTTCCAAGTTGGCCCCAAGATATGTGGGACTGTTTGAAGTCTTAGAAGTGATTAACCTAGTTCCTTAAAGGCTAGCTCTACCACCTGCTCTAGGTCGACTTCATAATGTATTTCATGTTTCCTTGCTTAAGCCATATCATCTTGATGTGACTCATGTGCTTGATTAGAAATCCTTGCAAGTATAGGATCCAAGAGTGGTGCTAGTGGAGCCCATTAGAATCCTAGATAGACACAATGTTAAGTTGCAAAGTGGAGATATTGCTCAGTTTAAGGTCCAATGGGACCAATATTTAGAGGACAGTGCTACTTGGGAGGATGCGGAAGAAATAGAACACTCCTTTCCACATTTGCTTTCTTGAGAAAGAGGCTTCAATAGTTTTGCTTGAAATTTTTGGATTGAGATGCTATGATATTTCATACAATAATTTGATGTGATGTTGAAATAGACATATATAATTTGATGAGATCTTGAAATAGACATATATAATTTTGTTGTGATGTTAAAATAGACACATATAATATTGTTGTGATGTTGAAATAGACATGTATAATTTGATGTGATGTTGAAATAGACATGTATGCTCCAATTTGACACGATTTTCCTTCCTTTTCTATTTACTAGACATCAAGACAATGTCTCTTCCAAGAGGAGAAGGATGTCATAACCCAATTTTATTGTATATTTATTATAATATGGAAAATTGAATTATTGAAGAAATTCAATATATATTAAATGGAAATTTTGGAAGTTTCAAAAATTGAATGAAAGAAGTTGACTTATGTTGACTATGCGAACTTTTGGAAATTATCTTATATGTTATCAATAATTGAATGTTGCTAGTAAATTTGCAAGTGCAAGTGTGTGCATTTGCAGGGTGATAGGATGAAGGATGAGAACACTGTTGAAGTAGGATTGTTTAGTTGGATTCAATGGTAAGAAAGTTGGAATTTGGGTGCATACACCACAAATGGCATGATGACTTGCATTTGAACTATTTTTCATAGATAGAAGAACATAATTTCATGACTTGAATTGTTTCAGTGATTGAAAATGAATGGCTTGTAGATTAAATTATCTACTCAAACTCTATGTTTTGAAGAAAATGAAAGTAAGTATTGTAAAGAATGATTAAAAATGATAAGATATTTCATTATGTGAAAATTAATTGAAAAGAAATTCCTTTTATTTTATATATATGGATGCTCAAGATGAAATTAAAGTTCCTTAATTTAAATGATAGCATATGAAACTTATAAGCTCTCCCAAGAAAATAGTTTACACACGAATGTATATATATGTATGTATGTATATACATATATACTTTTATGTAAATAAATGTGAATACATACATATATATATATATATATATGAAATGAAGAACAAACATGGTAAATATGAATGAAATCATATAAATATATATAGATATATGTATATATATATATGTATATATATATATTATATATACATATACATATATGTATACATATTCATATTCTTGTAGAATTCAAATTTGATGACCGATATATTCTAAATCGAACTATTTAAAATCAATGAAAAAATCACGAAGGCATCCCACGAAGGACGTGGTCTACCACAAGTTTAATGAAAATATTCAAACCAATTAGTGGATGACAACAAGGAAATAATGCCATCCCAAATAACATGCAGAAGACATTATTGTTTCCATTTTTTATGGATACATTGGCAAAGAAACAAAGAGAAGGGAAGAAATTGGGGGGCTTGAAGGAAAGAAGCAGGAGAAGAACTCGAGATAGAGGAAAAACCTGAGGGAAACTTCACAAAAGCTCTAATTGGAGGTAAATCAATCTTTTTTAGAAATAGACTTGGTTTATTCCATTAATGAAACATGCTAATAATTTTTCCTTCATTTTATCAAATGTTTTCATAGCATAGTAAAAATGTGAGTTGTTGTGTGTTTGAATCAGCCTTTAGGCGAATGCGTCAGTATTTTCAACCACCTTGTGGGGGTCGCATGGCCTACAACTTGCTTAGTATGGAAAATATTAAAGTTTAGAGCCTTCACGACTATTTGTAGTACTAGGATGAGGCTCGAGTGCCTTAAATAGCTCAGCCTTCATTTTTATTTTGCATGATGGTGATAGCCTTATAATGGCTATTAGAATTTATTCCAATTGACTATGTTATTTGAATAGAGTATCCTTGAAAAGGATCGACTAACAATCCTATGGGAGGGGCATGATTCCTAGTATTTCATTTTTATAATTACTAATTCTCATTATCAAATGGGCTGACAATGGTGAAAGGAGCTTTAATAGATTCTTTTAGAACTTTGCATATGTATGTGTATTGTTGTTTTGTGTGACTCTGACCTCATTCGATAGGAATGATGAAATGATTCTATTTTGAGAATCGCCAAGCCTTGCTTGGGTCTATCTAAAAGATTTATAGGTTGATTACTGAATATGTAAATGATACAAACAAAAGTCTACATGTTGAGTATAACTGTATGCATGGTATAAACCAGTAAGCCCATACGAGCATTTTTGAATATAACTCTTGTTGCTAAGAAAGAAAATACCCAACCTATAAGAATGATCAATTCCAGAGCAACCTATGATTGTTTTTCTTGTATCCTGAATAGAAATGAGTTTTGTTTAGAACCTGAAACTTATATGTTGTCTTTTGATAAAAAATATTTGCTTAAGTTTTACATCGACAAGCATGTTGAACTTAGATTCTTCATATTATTAAGTTGCACATTAAATTTTAGTAATAAAAGTGTTCAAGATCTAAATATTAGGCATTTTGTTTTCATGTATGAAACTAGGCTAATTGATTTGTTAGAGAAATATTTTGGCTTGCTTGAAATTAGAAAATGAGAAGCTGTAGACAATAATTGTTACTAGAAAACAACATTGTTTATTTTTTGTTCATTGTGGATAAACCTCGTTATTTTTAAAATAGTGAACATTTAATTGTAATGTTATCAGTTAGCATCTAAACAACTTCAAACAAAAATGAGTAATTGCAAATTGTTTTGTTGCAACAACATTGAATAGTTGTAAATAGTGAATGTTCTTTAAGAAACAACTTGTCTTTTAATTGTTTAGTAGTTAATAGTACAGGTTCTATTTAAACGATCAATGTTCATATGTAAAAAAAAATGTTAGAGTATCACAATTTTGTGAGAATGCAAAAGAAACATCAGTATGTGTGAAACTGTTAGTATAGACTTGTTCTGATTCCTTTTTTTTTACAATAGAAATGTCAAATGGAATATTATTTATTGATTGCAATCTGATTTAATGATTTTTTTTTTGGAATGTATGCACAAATCTAAAACTTAAGTAGGCACATATATGTGTATACACATGACTTCATCTATGTACATACACATACTTGTGACATACCTTCTTTTTTTATTAGTTCATTTTTAAATGGAAAATGCTTATGATGAAAAGTATGTAATAGTCATAAGAATGATATGACTGATTGTTGAATTATTCTATTGAATCATAAATCTAATTTTTTCTTAGAGAGTAAATTATTAATCTAATCCTTCTTTTGAAGAAATATGTGAAAGAATATTTTGTACTTGAGCAGAACAGTGATATGCACCTTAGGGTAGATGCTACTAGAGGGTAGATAGCTATTATGAGAGGTTGTATATGTAGAAAGTTACCTTCCAAGATGGGTGCCAAAATGGAGTTCAGAGAGTATAGGTTTTTTTTACTAGAACCTATTGTTTGTTGTTGTTGCAACACATTTATTATGCTTGGCTAAGAAATATAGTTCATTTTGTTTGTATGAAATCTATGATATAACTCTCTACCATTCCTAGCATAGATCTTGCATTTTCTTTTCTAACATGTAGATGGAAATTGAATGTTGATGTATGGGAAGGCACCAGATTCCACCTTGCAGATTGTTCTCTTGCTAAACTTTCCATGTAGGGTTGGGAATTATTCAAGTTAGAAGAATTTTGAGGAAGCGTAAGCTTCGTGGTTGGGCAGTAAAGTGCTTCAACCATGTTCTCGTCCACCAATGGAGGCAAGTGTCAAAGAAGAACCTTAGTTGTTCACAAGACTATTTTAGTCTAAGATGTAACTTGATGTAATACATTCATGTATTTGATGTAAAGTGTACAATGTAATGAATTTGTTGCCTTAGGAGCCAAGTCAAACCTAATATTGTAATTTGACTTGTGAAGTGAATATTTGAATTATTGACTCATTTTAAATGGACGTGTAGCTATGATTGACTTTAGCCACTATTTATGTCTCTTAAATATGGAATATATTCATGTGTCAAATACAATAATGTTAATTAAGTAATAATTTGGTATGGGTTATTACAATAAAATATGTAGAACTAGCTTTGTTATTATATCTCATTTACCCAATTTTGATACCATACACCCAAGTTATGACCAAAAGAAAAGCTGCTCTTTCAGAGCCATAGGGGGCTGGGTGGTTTTCTACTAGGTGGTTGTATTGTTGACATCATGCTGATGTGAATATTCCCCTCTCTTCAACAAAAAGATTGATTGCAAAAACCATTCATAATCGTTAGAATATTCTGGAAGTTCACCGAAATGTTCGATCCGATGCATTATTGTCAGTTGAAGAATATTCTTTAAAACCTTAAAATATTATGTTGCAAGGTTTGAACTCTACATCACAAAAAAAAATTGGTTTTTTAAATAAAAAAACCTAAAAAAATCAATTTTGAAAACTTTTTTTTGGAAAATTCATAGGGTATGTGCAGGATCATCATGGAAAAAATAGGCCCTTAAGTGGCAAAAAATTCAAAAAAATCAGAGTTAGGCAACTTGAAATAAAAATTTGAATAAGTTATCTTTATTATTTCAAAAATATGTAAGAATAGAATCTCTAGAAAATTGAATGTAGTTTATAAACTACTAGGTTTGTTTAAAAAATCTATTTGCTGAAAATTTGAAATTTCAAGGAAAAATAAGAAGTAGGTGTCTGTCTAACCACCCTAACCACAATAAATGATAATATTTTTTTATAAGATTCTAGATATAAGTAGAGGACTCATGTCCCGATGTGATGCATATTTTTTTGTAATTTTTTTCCAAGTAAGTAATTAATTATGAATTTTTAATTACAACTTTAAAAAATATAAAAACTCATATGTCTAACAACCTTAACTCGGTAAAAAATTTATGAAATTCAATTTTTCTTTTTTAAATCCTATAATATGCAAAGCATAGAATGTGATGCATGTTTTGGATTCAAAAAATGTGATACCGTTTTAAAGCTATAGATGTTTTTGAATTAGCCTATCAATTAGGACTTTAGTCATAATTCGAATAGAAAATGAATAATAACTACTTATTAAATTCAAAATAAGGCATAATTTATATTGGTGGAAATATGAGAATCTCCTTTAAAAACCCTTTTCGTTTCATCAATTTTGGGTAAAAAAAAGTCATTAGCCACATACCCATCATATTGCCACTTTTTGGCCCATCATGATCCTACACATACCCCATATAGAGCCATAGAGTGTCCATGCAAGCCTTTATGGAAAAAAAATTATGCCTCAGATACTCCCAACACTAAAATAGGGTGAATTTTTATATCAAAATTTATCTGTTCAGCCTCTTGAATGCAATGGTGAGGTCCTTCTTGTCCTAAAATGAATTGAAAATTCACCTAGCTCCAAAATTGCCAAAAAAGTAATGAAGATTTTAGATTTGCTCATATAAACCTAGTTGAGAAAATAACTCAAAAATGGAGAAGTGGTTTGTTGAATCCACACTTTGATACCATATTAAAATTGTGAATAATACAAGACATGGGATCAAATAATGAACAAAAACACTATCCATGCAAGAGAGATGCAAATAATAATTTTCTATATCATCAACTAGAAAAACTTACAGAATAAATCTCAAGTTTTTCTAAGATAATACAATGACAGTTTTCATAAGAGAAACCCTAAATGGTAAATGGATTAGATCATGGAAAGTGTCATCATCCTATGTGATGAGACAAAATCATCTAATAAAAGCTCTATAGTTAAAAAAAAAATAACTCATAAGTTTAGCTTAAGTGCATGAGAAGAAATTAGACTAATAATCAATTAAAGATTAATTATTACCTAATGCATGATTACTCTTCTTGGATATTTTTGCACTATGTTATCTTTATTGTTTTCATTGATGTCTACCTATGTCAACCTCTAGTGTGCTCATGATGAGAAGGTGTTTGTGGTGTTGAGCAGGTTTTGCCGATGCAACTAGTTCACTTGATTTCCAAGTGCTTTTGCAAAAAATTGAATAGAGAGCGTACAAGGTGATAAATTTGTGTTCTGCATTGCGCTCTGAATTTCTTCATGGTAAAATATATTCTTGTGTGGTTTGGATGAGATGGTTAGAGTTGTTTAGAGTTGTGATATCCAAAGTTTCAAGTTATAGATCATGCGGTAGTGGAAGATGTGTCTAACATTGTGTTGCATATGAAGAAGGTTGTCTAGGAGAACTGGAATTGATCTACATTTCTCTACGTTGAGGTTTCTTCTCTTGTGGATTTGGGAACATTCTTATATTGCTTGTATCTGTTGGAAGTTTGTCTTTTCATTGATGTCAACCTATAGAGATACTTTGATTGGTTGTATTATGTTGTCATTAGTAGTATCATTGATGTCAACATCTAGAGTTGCTTTGATGAGCATGTGTTGGTGATTTTCAACCTCTTATGTGGTTGAGTTGTTGAGAAATTTCTATAGATGTCAAGTTTGAGTTTATGGTACTTGGTTTCCAATTGCTTTTGAGAAAATTTGAATAAAAGAGGAAATAGTGTGGTGGAGAGTGTTCAGTGTAGTAGAGTGGTGTTCAATATTTTTCTCTGCATTTCTTCATGGTTGAAGGCCTATCTATGTGGTTTGGATATTTTTATCAAAGGTGTTCAGAGTTGTTATATCCAAATTTTTAGGTTTTTGAATCATTATGCAGAGAAATTTGTGTTCACCAATGTGTGAACTATGTAAGCAATGTTGTCTAGGAGAAATGGTTTTGCTCAGTATTTCTCTGCAATTTGGTTTCTGGTCTTGCAAATTTGGAAGTGTGCTTATATTTCTAGTATCTATCACTAGTATAATTTGTTAATGTCTTGGTGCTCTGTAAGGTTGGATTCAATTGTTGCAGTGTGTGGAAGGTTAGCTAGTTGTGCAAAATGAATATGTTATCCTGGTGTATGATGTTGTGAAGGATTTGTTGGATTTTAGAGTGTTGATGGAATATTTTAGATTGTGTTTGAGTGTTGTGTGTGGTTTTCAAGTTTTCCTTGATAAAAGAAAGCATGCACTTAATTTTTTAATGGTGTTAACACATGTTCGACTGACCTTGGATGTTTACACTAATAATGGATGTGCTTTAGTGTTTGTGAAAGCATGGTGTGGTGTGTATGTGTGTATTTGGGTCCGAATTAAGGTGTGTTGTGGTCTTCCTTCACTACTTTTGTAGTGTATAAAAATGTACATCTTTACATTTTCACACTATGTTTGGGTCCCTTAATTTAATTGGACTTAATTAAGCCTCTAATTGACCCAATCATGCATTTAAAAGCCTAATTAATCCCATTTTCTAAAAAGGAAACTTTTATTAAACAATTGCAAACATTAATTAAATTGCCTTGGAATTGGAGTGTCCTAGATTTAGGTCCTAGGACCCATTCGCCCAAGGGAGAATGGGTCCTCCTTAAGTTTAGGACCCCAATTTTTAATATGTTTTTGGCAGCATTTTTATATTCAAATTCAAGTTGCAATTGTCGACTTTTGAATTTCAATTGTCAAGAAATTCAAAAATCATCTATAAATACATAGTTATTTTATCTATTTAACATCAAAAAAAAGAGAAGGAAACTTTCACATGACAAAATATTATTGTCAAGAGCATTGAAAGAGTAGATTTATCAAGCATCTACATTAGCAATCAAGATCAAGATCATCATGTCAAAGTTATTTGCATTCATGCATGTTTTTGGAGCTAATATTGTGATGTAGGTTTCAAGTTTTCAAGTCAAGATTCAAGCTATCAAATCAAGCATTTGATCAAGCCATTCACGCAAGATCAAGACCTTGGAGATATGCATTATATTTTAGTCTTTCAAGGATCTCAACTCAAGGGTTTGGTGAGTTGCAACATAGAAAGTGTTCATTCATCATTCCTTTCATGTTTCATTTCATTTCAAGGTTTAATTACCAAAATGAGGTTTTACTAGGGAAAAACCCCATTCACCAAAAACAAACAATTTTTCCCTCTTGTGTGTTTTTTAGAGCTTATGTTGATGAAGGATTGAAGATCTCAAAAGTGCAAAATTGTAAAAGTTATCAAAGTTGTCAAAGATGCAATGTTTTCAAGATCACAGAAACTCAGATCTTAGATTTATTTCTGACATTTTTGTAGTGAAACCTATGGAAAAAGGCATCTTAGATCCATCTCTAGAGGCTCCTGAAAATTGAGGAAAAGTTCTATATAAAGACACATTCACCATTTCAGAATTCCTTGTGACACTTTTGGTGACAGGTTTTTAGTATCTTACTTTTTCAAATCTATCATAACTTTTTTGTTTCTATTAGTATTATGCTTCATCTACACGATTCAAGTCTTACATTGCATATTTGAGTTCATTTACTATTTTATTTTTGAAAAGGTGAAAAATGGGGGCAAGTTCACCATAATGAGATTGATGAACTCAATTAGGGGACCTATCTTTCAGTATTTCATTTGGAAATGAGATCCACACAATGAAAGGTCTATCAACCTTAGGGTGAGTCAAGTCAAAATGTGAATCTAATGATTTCCTTTCTTTGCAAGGATGGGGGTCTTGATTGAACAATACTTTGGGAAGAAAGATTAAAAATGGATAACTAACTCCAAAATGCAACCTAAAACTTGAATCTTGAAGATTAAGCTCAATACTGATGGAACAAGAAATAAAATTGTAGCTATAAGAGAGGTAAGAAGGTATGTACCAGTCACCAAAAGTTATTTTTTAAAGCTAACTAAGGACTCATTCACCCTATGGTGAATGGGTCCTAGTTAGGGCTTTGTAAAAATGGTTTATGGGTTCCCTGCTCCTATGTCTACACTCGCATTTTCTAAATTTTCATAATTAGGTAGTCAAAAAGAAATCCTATAGGTGAGTTTCCATGAAATTGCAACAATGGTGACAAAAAATGAAACTTTGACAACTAAATGCAATTTATCTCTTCAAGATTTCTTCCACCTAAATTTGCAAACATAAATCAAGAGGGAAAAATGTTTTGTTTTTGGTGAATGGGGGTTTGGCTTGGTCAAAACACATTTTTCTAATTAAACCTTGAATTGAAACATGAAACATGAAGGAATGATGAATGAACAAAGCAATGTCACAAGTGATCAAACCCTTGGATGAACCCTGGAATGCACATCTACAACTAGCATGAAATGGCTTCAATGTATGTGGATCTTGATCTTGATACTTGATTTGAAATAATGCCTTGAATTCTTGAATGGATCTTGAACACTACATCCACATATTAGCTCTAATAACATGCATGATGCAGGAAGAATTTGACATGACAATAGGATCTTGATTTTTGCAGTAATTCTTCACTAAATTTGCTCTTGAAATGCTCTTTATCTCATAAACTTGCTATAGGAATGCTCTCTTCAAAATTTCTAGGTGAAACATAGTGAAATGACCTTATATTTATAGATATGTAACATTAATTTACTAAAATTCAAATAACACAAGATGACATGTGAATATGGATTTGAAATCATTAAAATGCTGCCAAAAAAATAATTAATGTTAAGGCATTAATGAATGTTAGGTTTCCTCTTTGGAAATTGCAATTAATTAGGCTTGGATTTGAATTAAAGGGGCCAATTAAGACAAATTAACATCAATTAATTAATGAAGCCCTAAATAAGTGTGAAAGTGTAAAGATGTACACTCTACAACACTAAAAAAATAAGGCACAATTAAGTCTATTTTATTAATAGGTCCCCAAACATAATGTGAATATGTAAAATACATATTACAACACTAAATTAAGGCATAATTTAGTTTATTTTAATATTTCATTGCCAAATTAATTGTGGAAAAGGGACACTTTTTCCTACACTAAAATTAGCCCCCAAAATGAAAACACATAAGGGATCAATGGATTTGGGGTCAGTATATTCTTTGCTACAATGTGATTATAGGGATAAAAAATGTCATCATTCCCCAAATACTCATAGAATAGTAAGAATGACACATATAGAGAAAAAAAAAAGAAAAAGCTTTCGGGTCAACATGGAAGAGACCTAAGTGTCTCAACACCTTGTTTCATCCCCAAAAGGAAAACACAAGACAAATAAAAGGATAAATGTTTATGACACAAAAGAATGTAGATACAAATAGAGGAATGAACATGAAGAGAGAGAGAGATACATCAAATAGAATAGTACAGGGGATCACATTACGCACATTCAATCACACAAAGAAACATGCAAAAGAAAATAAAGAAAAATACTAGTAAGGTGCATGTGAGTTAACCTATAGTAGGTCATCTACATCCCAAACTTGTTCAGTATATGCAGAAGGAGGACGACTAGCCAAAGGGACAACATCAAGTCCCAAACTAGGAAAAACAACAATTTTAACACTAGGAGGATCATCTTCTAAGCTCATAGAGATATTTAGCTCATTATGCACTTCCTCTTTAGTCTTAGCAATTTCAATGTCATCATCTAGATTAATCACAATGGGAGGTCTAATGACAATATCCATAGAAGCTTGTTGTTGTTTATGTTGCAACGAGGGTGGAGAGGCATCATTCCTTGCTGGAGACAAGTTTGGATTTTGATTTTCTATATCACTCTTTTCTTCTTTCACTTGTAACAAACAAGCAATAGCATGAATTCTACACCTACACTCGCTAGCATTTCAATTTTTTATTTTTATTTTCAAGTTGTGTCTGTCTAGGAGTGGGTTTATCAACCATATGTTTCTTTTCTTACCTTAAGGGAGGAACGAAAGCAACCATGGGAGGTTGTTCAGCCAATTTCTCTTTAGCTTTGTAAACTTGTTTGACTTTTGGAAGCACAACGAGATTTGTTTGGTTATCTCATGGTCTCTTACAGAAAATAGGTAAAGGGTGATACCACAATACTGGTTTACAATTTTGGCCAAATTGGACACTAAAATATTTTTTTCTAACTAAATCTTCACTTTCAGGCACCTATAGTGGCTAAATTGTGAGGAATTTGAAGATGGTGCAAACTAGTAATTTATGACATTTTTTCTATAGATTCTAAATATATATTTTTCAAAATTTTTGGAATCAGATTGCAGTTCTTTTTCCATCTCCTTTGAAAAATAGTTTTTTTAGTAAATACCATTTTTAAGGAGTGACGCTCACTGTATATTGTTGTTCTTTGTTCCATGGTTTTGGTTGTCCTTATTGACAATGGTTGCAGTTCTTTTTGGATAGATGAAGATCATAGTTTGATTAGTGGAATTTATAGTGGACAAGTTCAGGATGGTCTCAGATCTTTATCATGCTTGCCTTCATGCTTATCCTACATATCTTATTATGCCCTTATTTTATGATTCTAAGAGGCTTCAATTAAAGGTTTTAGGCTTTACAAGATGTTCATGCTTAATCCTATGTCAAGAGTTGAGTTATGAAATTTGAGTTGTCTTTATCAATTAGGAGGTCTTAAGTTCTGTTGATTGATTGCTTGTTCAAGAGGTTGATAGCTCCATCATGCAAAGAGTCAAATTGTTGTTCTTTATGCAAAGAAGGTCTTCATGTTTGATACATTGAAGAGGTTTGTTTTTCTATCACAAGAGCTTGCTTGATATCAAATGAAGGAGTAAAAGTGCTTGATGTTTGGTAATATGCCTTAGAAGTACATTAGGGTTTAATATATGTGTATTTTGAAAAACCCAATCTCTAATACCTTAATTGTCACTAAGGGTTTTATTATGAAGTGTTACATTTTTTTTTTAAAGTGCAGTTGACTTGCTATACCAAGTCAACCACTTAAAGTGACCTTTTGGAGGGCTATTTAGACATATTTTTTGATCGACCCTCTGTTAAGGATATCGTCTCTTCAAGTCACTTGTATGCTCAAAAATGATTAAAGGTTATCGAAGACACACATCAATAATATGTATTCAATTGGTTTAGAATCATTGTAAGAGGTGCTCGATTAGGGAACAAGAAACTTAGGGTTTACAGTGGAAATCATGATTTTGATGGACTTGTGACAAAACAATGCTGGAAAATGGTTTCACAGTTTAGTCAACTCAAACTCCCTAGCAAAAGGATGTAGTTTTTTAGTAAGCATGAAAGTTATCTTTTTGAAATATGGGTAACATTTTTTCTTAACCACTTTTTTTTGCTTCAAAACATAAGTTTTAGTTATGGTATTCGTTAAAGCTAGTTACCTATTAACAAATGGTCAAGCATTGGATACAATCCTTTTAGGGTTGTAGTTTGTTTCATGATTATCCTGTATAATGAAGTGTTTGTTTTATGAGGTTTTCTAGGTTTAATTTCAGTTGCTTTGTAACCCTTGGTTGAGTAAGTCAAGCAAATAATTTGGTTTTTTAGTCTCAAGCAATGTTTTGTTAGCCATTTAGCTTATTGTTAAGGGAAGTTGTATTTTAGGTATGCAGTTGAAGACAATTGGTGTGCAGTACAAAAACTATGCACATTATTTATGCTATGTTGAACATATTCACGATGTTGTTGATTACAAAGAAATGCTGATAGTTGTTGATCTTATAATTTCTTAAGATTTTTTTTTCTAATGATGTTGTATGTATGTTGAAGAAGTAATTCATTTGATGGATTGTATAGTAACAGGGTAACCCCCTGAAGTTATGTTTTTCTTTATTGGAGATTGGTCAATAAGACCATAGAAAGTATGCCAATGAGGCAGATGCTTGTATGACAGTGAGGCAGATGTGTGTATGCCAGTGATGCATTCTTGTAACTAGTGAGGTTCTTTGGTCAGTGAGGCCATTTTTTCCAATAAAAATTTGTGTTATTTCTAGTGAGGCATTTGAAATATATTAGTGAGATAGTGTTGCCAGTGAAGCATTTGAAATCTATCGGTGAGATAGTATTGCCAGTGAGGCATTGTAAACAATTTTTTTTTCAAATTAAGCCAGTGAGGCATCATTTTTGGAGTGGTTTTTCTACCCCTAGAGGGTTTTCCACTCGTCAAATTCTTTGTTTCATGGTCTCATTGCTTTGATATGATAATATTTCAAGACTGTGATGATCTTTGGTTTTCTTTAATATTTCTTATTTCAGTTCTTTAATGATTGCATTCAATTCATGAATGTATTTATCATTGAAATATTAAAAGCATAAATTATTCAATTCTTTTTAAGGAAAAATTTAAAATTTGTTTAAGACACTGATTCACCCCCCTCTCAGTGTCTTCTTCACTCCAACAAGTGGTATCAAAGCCAAACCCTTGATTTAACAAGCCTAATCGGATTGAGGGTCCCTAGTATTGGAGTGTTGTGTCTAATATGGCAAAAAGTAGAAGAAATAGGAATAAGAAAGAAAATCCATAGCCTATAGTAGAAAAGATGTCTAATATAGAACTTGGTGAATTTATGTTAGACATGAATGATTCAAATATTGAAGGAGAAATTGATTTTTAGGAAAAACTTATTTTTGCACTTGATGGTCGATTAAGAGTCTTAGAAAGGTGAACAAGGAAGTAAGATCTCAGTTAGAGGAAAAGAATGAAGATTGCAAAAAGTTAGAAACCAAAATTATTTCTTTGGAAGAAAAACTTGAAAAATAAAATGAGCCAATTATCTATCTCAAAGTAGAAAATGAAGAGAATAAGAGACTAGAAGACAAAATTTGACAAGAAAAAGATTCAAGACACAAGGTATGTTCAAATTTTACAAAATTTTTGTTAGAATTTGATGAGGCAAGAAATCAACTTGTTAACTTAAAGAGTCAAGTTAATGAATCTAACAAACTTATTATTAGTCTAAAGACAAAAATACAAGAAGCCAAAAGGATAGTTGAGTTTACAAAATTTGACCTTGAAGTCAAAACCAATGAATGTCAAAAACTTGAAAGTAAAATAGTCACTTTGAGGAAAGATCTTAAAAAATTCAAGTTTCAAAAATTTGAGAAAGGTGTTGATGTGTTAAATAACATGTTGAGTAGTCAAAAGAATCACAAAAACTATTTTGGTTTGGGATATGAAAAATGACAATGCTCTAAAGTTAGAAGAACCCCTAAGCAGAAAATATATCTATATGATTACTTTAGAAGATCAAATGAAGAGAAAGAAGCATCAACTAATGAATCTACTGAAGATGGTAAAAATAATAATAGTCAAGGACAACATGCTTAAAAAAGTGAAGACAATAAGAAATCAAAAGAGAAAGTTTCTAATGTTAGAAGTAGAAGAACCAAAAAATACTCACAACCTCTATCTATCAAGCATAATCATTCAATAAGGTATAATTATTCCCAATTTCATGGTTATTGTTATTTGTGTCATAAATATGGTCATAGAGTAAGAGATTGTGGATTTCATACAAGAAATGTTTCTTGATGGACTAATGATAATTCTTATAGCCTATCAAATCAAGGTTATAACAATGTTTGTTATAACTATAATAAAATTGGCCATCTAGCAAGAAATTATTGGATGCATGGAAGATATGATTATAGAAATTCAAGAAACATATATCATTATTCTTCTAGCAATATCATATGTTATAAGTGCAACAGTGTTGGACATAAAGCCAAGTTTTGTAGAAGTAAATTGTTGAAATCACCTAAGCAAGAAGATATTTTAAACAAGCAAAAGAAAGAACCTAGGAAAGTTTGGAGAAGCAAGCAAGTTCAAGAGCAAGGGAAGGATGAGTCTAAGCTTGTGCATGTTGCACAAGAGGAATCACTGAGTGCTTAAGGAGAAGCATGAGTCTAGGAGTATAGTTTGTAGTTCTTGTGATGATGTCAATTTAAGATGCCAAGATGGCAGTGATTGAAGCTTTGTGATCTCTTATTGAATTATGGACAATGATTTATCTTCATAAGTAATGGATGCATGATTATCATATAATATGAATAGGCCGTATCCCTGATTGGTTTTAGAGCTTGTTGTTAGGGGAAGTTTTTCATGCTTATTCTAATCAATGTTGGCATTGTTGGTATTGATTCAGTGTTGGTATTACAGTGGCAGTTCATACTTTGCAATCGAGTTGTGGAAGTATAGTGACATCTCATTTTAGTACATTCTAGTGTTATACATTGCATTCACCAGTGGTAGGTTTTTTATAGAATAGTGACATGTCTTGTAGTTACAGTAGTCTTCATTTCTTTTCATGACACAATGCTCTCCATGTTTTGCATGACTATCTTTCACAGCTTGTATATACTGAAAGGATTAATGTATCTACATTTTTTTCATGATATTCATGATGTTTGTGGAATTTGATAACATGAAATTAGCACTACAGTGGCATTTCAAATCTAGTAGTAGAGTGGTATGGTGTAGTGGTTATCTTGAAGGTACATGAAGTTATATGACAATGTTAGAAGATGTGATAGTGGTAATGTATAGTGTGATAACAGTTTCAGGTTGATAGTGGAAAATATCTTGGTAATAACATAAATGAAGTACATGGAAGGATTTGCAACTTGCATGACAAGTACTCGAACAGGTTTGAAGTTTTTGCTTCATCTTATATATTTAGTCATGGGGAGAATGTGGTTTTCTAACTTACTTCTTCCAAGGATTTTCAGATTTTCATGTTACAAGGTTTAACAACCATCAATACATTGATAATTACATGGTTGATACTGACATATATTTCAGTGATATCACTTTGCAGCATTTGGTCTTTCTAATTTGTTTGATCGCAGATGGTATTGGCATATCTTCTTTACATGACTACTTGATTGGTATCTTGGTTAATAACTTTCCTTCATTGTTGTAGTTAACATGGCTTGTGATATGGTACCATTCTTGGCACATTGACATGATATGTTTTTAGTGCTTCTTATCATTTGAAAGTGTACAAAATGCTCATTAGTGTTAAGATTTTATGCATTCTTATCATTTGTTTGGCTATGAGGTATTAATATTACATTGATGAAAAATTTTACAAAGTCGAATAATAGTTTTTTTGAACTCATTCTCTTGGACAAATGATTTATATCTTATTAAAAATGCAAGTGTGATAAAATTTATGACAATGATGCTCACCTTTATCTCCATCATGAATCTTGTGTAGTTGGGATTGAAAGTATACTCAGTTTGTTTTGTGAATACTAATATACATTATTATAGTGATGTTCAGAGTGAAAGGTAATTTCAAGGGTTTGTCATTCTACAATAACTTCATGGTATTTGTATATTATATTGAATAATAATGTGGAAGAAATAAGATCTATAAATTTCAGTCTATTTCAAGGCAATCTTTGAGGCAGTGATAATGTCTCATGTCAATTAAAAGCAGATAAGGGGCAGTGAGAAAGTATGAAGTTATGGAGGAATATTATAGTCATGGATTCTTGACCAATGTCATAAAGAATTGGTATATTTTCATAAGAGGACAACTAATTACAATAGTATCCAAGATTTGTGGATATGTAAAAGGTAAATCCAGCTGTGACAATAAAAGTCATGCACTATATTAGTGTTCTTTGTCAGTATTTATGCCACTGTGATCTCAGCCTTAAGGAATACAATAGTGTGAAATTACTTTGTCTTAAGGAGGAGTAATGCTAATATCTATTTGCAGCGGGTTCATCTTCGTTGCTTGGTAGTGCGCAATAGAAAATATGTGGTGGATAAAGTATTTTTTGTCAATGATAGTTTACTGAGTCTACTTGTTAGATCAATCTCATCTTGCATATAACTAGTGGAGTACTACACTTAGTGACTGGTGATTTTGTACTCTAATATCTTTCTTCTTTTATTTCACACTATAGTTGGATTAATGCAGCCCACAAAATAGTGCTTTAAACTTGACTTAAGATAGTGAAAATTTGGTGAAAAGTTTCCTGAGCTTTGCTTCCCTCGTAGTGAAACTTGTGAATTTTGAGGCTTGTCTTAATGACTTTGGATGAAGATTATTGTGACATTGTGACAAATCTATGTATTCATGATGCATACATGTTTTAGAAAGGACAAACTATTGTGAGCCTTTCAATGTCTTAGTTTATTATTCCTTGTGATACCTTGCACCATGAGGGTTCAATGGAATTTTTTCTTTGCTAAGCAACTATTTTGACATACCTTGAGGCATGGATACTTTCAAATTATTTGGTGATAGTGATACTTGGTGGCATGAAGGAAAATCTTGTTCTATGTTGGTGTTGTGCAATCCATATGCTTAGTTCATTGCTCCACCTAGTTTATATTTGGTGTTTTTACTTCTATTCAGTCCAATATATTCTTGGTTTACTGATGGTGCTTTTATTTTTTTGAAGGAGCAGGCCTAATCTTTGTTCTGTTGCAAATTTTCACCTGTTCCTTTGGCATTGTTTTCAAAGGGGAAGCAATTATTTTTTTTTGTGGCATGGGTTGTCATTCATTTCTTGTGGTAAGTTATGGCTCATTTTATGTGGCTGAGATAATGGTGTTCATTCTATATTTTTTGGTGATAATCTTCAGTTTTGGCTTTCAATTGCATTGAAATAGGGTTTGAGACAAGGTAGTATAGTGGACATTTCATAAGTTATAGAGAAGGGTGGTAAGTGATACTTGGTGTGATAGTTTGACTGTTGAAAATAGTTGCACTTCATGGTTTCTATCCTTATGTTGAAAATGGGTACCCGATTTGTGCTATTTCATATGATTTTATCATCTCACAATATTCATGTTCAGATTATACACGATTCTTTTCTTCTAGTGTGTTTAGGATGTTTTTTTAGGAGGAGAAACTTGGTGTGTGTTGATCTTTCTTTTGTCTTGGATGTCAAAAATAGGGGGAGAGATTTGTGTTTTTGTCACCAAGGACAAAAGGGGAGTTTGTTGTTCCTTGTTCTATGATTTTGGTTGTCCTTGTTGACAATGGTTGCAGTTCTTTTTTGGACAGATGAAGATCACAATTTGATCAATGGAATTTATAGTGGACAGGTTTAGGATGGTCTCAGATCTTTATCATGCTTTCCTTCATGCTTATCCTGCATATGTTATTATGCCCTTATTTTATGATTCTAAGAGGCTTCACTTAAAGATTTTAGTCTTTACAAGATGTTCATGCTTAATCCTATGTTAGGAGTTGAGTTATGGAATTTGAGTTGTATTTATCAATCAAGATGTCTTAAGTTTTGTTGATTGATTTCTTGTTCAAGAGGTTGATAGCTACATCATGCAAAGAGTCAATTTTTTGTTCTTTATGCAAAGAAGGTCTTCATGTTGGATAAATTGCAGAGGTTTTTTTTCTATCACAAGAGCTTGCTTGATATCAAATGAAGGAGTAAAAGTGCTTGATGTTCAGTACTATGCCTTAGAAGTACATTAGGGTTTAATAAATGTGTATTTTGAAAAACCCAATCTCTAATACCTTAATTGTCACTAAGGGTTTTATTATGAAGTGTTACCATTTTTTTTGTTTTAAAGTGTAGTTGACTTGCTATACCAAGTCTGTCACTTAAAGTGGCCTTTTGGAGGGCTATTTAAACATGTATGTTGATCAACCCTCTGTTAAGGATACTGGCTCTTCAAGTCACTTGGATGCTCAAAAATGATTAAATGTTATTGAAGACACACATCAATAATATTTATTCAATTGGTTTAGAATCATTGTAAGAGGTGCTCAATTAGGGAACAAGCAACTTAGGGTTTACAGTGGCAATCATGATTTTGATGGATTTGTGACAAAACAATGTTGGAAAATGGTTTCACAATTCAATCAACTCAGACTTAGGAAAAAGGATGTAGTTTTTGAGTAAGCATGAAAGTTATCTTTTTGACATACAGGTAACATTGTTTCTTAACCACTTTGTTTTGCTTCAAAACATAATTTTTAGTTATGGCATTCATTAAAGTTGGTTGCCTATTAACAAATGGTCGAGCATTAGATACAATCTTTTTAGGGTTGTAGTTTGTTTCATGATTACCCTATATAATGAAGTGTTTTTTTTATGAGGCTATCTGGGTTTTATTTTAGTTACTCTGTAACCATTGGTTGAGTAAGCTAAGTGAATAATCTAGTTTTTCAATCCCAAGCAATGTTTTTTTAGCCATTCAGTTTATTGTTAAGGGAAGTTGTATTTCAGGTATGTGATTGAAGATAGTTGGTGTGCAGTATAGAAACTATGCACATTATTTATGCTATGTTGAACATATTCACGATGTTGTTGATTACAAAGAAATGTTGACAGTTGTTGATCTTATACTCTGTTAAGAGTTATTTTTTCTAATGTTGTATGTATGTTGAAGAAGTAATTCATTTGATGGATTGTATAGAAACATGGTAACCCCCTGAAGTTATGTTTTTATTTATTGGAGATTGGTTAGTAAGACCATAGAAAGTATACCAATGAGGTAGATGTTTGTATGCCAGTGAGGTAAATGTGTGTATGCTAGTGAGGCATTCTTGTAACCAATGAGGTTCTTTGGTCAGTGAGGCCATTTTTGCTAGTAAGACATTGTGTTATTTCTAGTGAGGCGTTTGAAATCTATCAATGAGATAGTGTTGGCAGTGAGGCATTTGAAATCTATCAATGAGATAGTATTGTGAGTGAGGCATTGTAACCAATTTTTTTTTTAGATTAATCCATTGAGGCATCATTTCTGGAGTGGTTTTTCTACCCCTAGAGGATTTTCCACTCGTCAAATTCTTTGTTTTATGGTCTCATTGGTTTGATGTGATAATATTTCAAGACTATGATGATCTTTGGTTTTCTTTAATATTTCTTATTTTACTTCTTTAATGATTGCATTCAATTCATGAGTGTATTTATCATTGAAATATTAAAAGCATAAATTATTCAATTCTTTTTAAGGAAAAAGTTAAAATTTGTTTAAGACACTGATTCACCCCCCCTCTCTCAGTGTCTTCTTCACTCCAACATATTCAACATAATTTTTTTTCCATGAAGGATAAAACTCTATTTTTTTTTGAATTTAGATTTGTAACTATGATATCTAGTGCTTCCAATTGGTTTCATAGTGTTTTATTGAATTTTTTTTCCTTAATCAAGTTTCGAAGTCAAAACAATTACAATTCAGACATAGGTGTACTGTATACAATGTAACTTTTTTTTATTTATCGAAATTCATTTTTTTTTCTTGGATCATGGACTTCAATATTTGGTGTACTCATATTTTTCAATTTTTTTTTTGATAATCTACTATTTTTCCACATGTGCATAATAGAGAGTTTTATTTTTGGTGAAAAACCCATGTTTAATAAAACTAAAAAAACAAATACATAATAAAACCAAAACATATTAAAATTATATTCATTGGATAGCTTGTTCTGAGGACTACCGTCATCCAATTGGGTCTATGAATTTTCCTCCATTTTCATCCTCAACTCAAGCTTCAAAGGGAAAAATTTTGAACATTTTTGGTGCTAGGGGGAGAAGAGGGGAAAAGGGTTCTATCAAACCCTAGGTTGATTGAACCACTTCAAAATAATATAAAAAAATGATTGTTAGGTTGGTCTGAGCATACTCTATGTCGATGTTCACTCGAACCCCCTACCAATGAATCTGTTTAATTTTAATTTTTTCTCCATGTTTCCAACATAATAGTGTTATTTAATAATATATAATATATCAATATAATAGTTATTAATGATATATGTGAAGAGAAAGGGAGAGATAGGTAGAGATAGAGAGCTAGATAAGGGGATAGGGAGGGAGTGACGGAGGGAGAGATGGGGAGAGATAGAGAGAGGGGAGAGATAGAGAGAGAGAGGGAGAGCGTTTCGGCGAAATCAGATCAGAATCGCGTCGACCTGAACAAAATCAAGATCAGATCGAACGGATCGACTTGGATCGAACAAAATTTTCGAGCAGATCGCTGGCGAATCGGCAAAGATCGGCGAAATCTCAGGAATCAATCGAGACGATCAAAGAAATAGATCAAAATCGCCGATCACATCCAAGATCGGAAAAGAAAAATCGGAAAAATCCATCGAGTCCCGCATGGATTCAAGAAAAATCAAAAGTTCATCAGATCAAAGATCGAAGTCGATCAAAAAATCAGATCAAAATTCAGGTCGATCGAAAATCAGGGATTCAGGTCAGGGTCCGAATCAGTCCAGAGATCAAAGTCCATCGAAAGAAGATCCGAAAAATCAAAGACTCGAGGAAATCAAAAAGTGGCCGGGGATCAAATAAAATCCCGTCCAGGGTCCGTCAGGAAAAAATCGAAAAATCAAACGTCAAATATCCGGATCGAAAAAAGTCAATTCAGGATTCAGAGTCAAGTCCAGGATCAAAAATCAATAAAATCCTCTCAAAATCGTCATCAAGAACTAGAAATCGAGAAGAACAAGTCAAGAAAGAAAAGGAAGATGAGAGTCAAAATCCGAATGGGATCCGGTCGAAAAGTTCAAAGGATTCAAAAATCAAATATAGTTCCGATCCCGAAAAATCAGTTCCGATCTCGAATAAAGTTAAATCAGGATTCGAAGTCCGAAATCCCGAAAATGAAATCAAAAGTCCGGCCGAGATTCAATCCCGAAATCAAAATCGAAAAATCGATCGTCCGGTCGAAAGAATCAAATTCAATCCGAGGTCAAGTTCGGGATCCAGAAAAAGGAAATAAATCGAAAATCGAAATCAGGTCGATGTCAGAAATCAAAAGACTGAAAATCAGAGTCCGGTCATAAATAATCAAAAATCAAATAAAATCAGGGTCCGTCAAAGAAAGGTCAGAAGAAAAATCGAAAAATCAGAATCCGATGGAAAATCAAATACGTCCGAAATCATCAAAGGTCCAGTCTCGAAAAGAATCTTGAGAGTCAATCATCAGGCGTGAAAGAGAAATCAGAAGAGAAAATGAAAAAAGAATCAAAAAAGGAGAATTCATTGGGTTGAGGGTATAGGGTTTAAGGGTTGAGGGTTGAGAGTTTAAGATAGAGGGTAGAGGGTTGAGGGTTTAAGGGTAGAGGGATTATGGTTGAGGGTAGAGGGTAGAGGGTAGAGGGTTTAAGGGTAGATGGTTAAGGGTTTAGAGTTAAGGGTTAAGGGTAGAGGGTAGAGGGTTTAAGGGTTTAGGGTAGAGGGGAGAGAGATATTAATGGTAATTTTTTAAAAATATTAGGTAAATTCCTTCAAAATCTCACTTTTCACATAGAAGTTATATAAATATTGTTTTGGAAATTGGATGGGAACATTTTATTTCCATTTGCAGTAATTTTTTTCAATTTGATGGAAACTTTCTTTTTGTATTGATTTATGTTTTAAATTTGTGTACAATTTTTTTAATAATTAGATAATACTTAATTTCTTTAAAGTACTTGATGCCTCAACACACTTTAATTATTTATTATAACTAGCATTTTTGTAATTATTGATGTCTCCATTTGTAATCCTTATATATATATATATATATACCAATATTTGGATCACATTGTTGAAAAAAGTATTTAGAACATTATTAATAAAAACATGGTTAATACTTATTTTTTCTTTAGATGATTTTGATTTCTAAGAGTGTTGAACAATGTGTGATAGAATAGAAATTATTAGGGGTCATTCCTTTAAAAAATGTATATTGTTTTAGCATAAATTCATATCGCTTTATGCCTTGTATATGATGATTTTTAAAAATAATTAATTTAATAAATATTGGATTGGCATGTAAGGGATGGAGGCTCATTTTAAAAGTAATTTTCAAATGGAAGTGAAAAGTTAAAAATACCTTCATTCAAATTTATTTTTTCGAATGAAGATTCCTTCGTTTGAAGATGAGTAAAAAAGTACCAAATCTTTGAATGTGTAAAACCTTTGAACAACTTGGTAATTTCTAAAAATCAAAAAATGACCTTTGTTTAAAGGTCTGTTTCTATTCCTTTTATGGAAATTACCATAAAACAAATAGAAAGGACCTCCAAAGGAAGGTCCCTTTTTTTCATTTTCAATAATTATCTTCATTCAAAGATTTAAAAAAAAAAATCATGGAAGTGCAATACCTTTGAGCAATTATTTATTTAGCTTACAATATAATTTTTTGTATATACATTTATTTATAATTATATCTTACTTTTAGATACTTTTTTTTGTTTTTCTTATGTGATTTAGTGGGAGATCTTCATTTTAGTGTTTGGCACTTCTTCTCCTATGCCTATCCTTTACTCACCCTACACACCCCTAGATTTTCCTTACAATTACCTCTTCCCAAACACTTCAAATATGATTTTAAACTAATTATATACTTTCACTTTTGTGCTAGTTTAATCATCCCTTTAGGTTGGTTATGATTTTATTGTATATCCTTGTAAACCCTAGATCGTTAGAGCCTTACTTTCATGCTATGGATTCTCATGGTCCTTTATCTTTAGCCTCTCTTAATGCTTCCATCACTAATTTTGACATGTTCAAATATTTTATAACATATAATTTTGTTGTTCTTGATTCACTTATGACATTCTATCATACTAATGAGACCACATTGTTTATGGAAGCTTTAAATGAAAACATACAATATCCTTTTCATTTATTTAGGTATTTGATTATCACCTTTCACACTTTGTTGGACATTCTTATTTCACCACTCCATGGTCATAACATGTTAAATATCTCTTATATGAAGTGATAGTACATTTTTTTTTGTCTCTAATGATACATTGACTATAAGCACATTTCCTTCATAAGATCTATTTATAGATGGTGACATTATGTTTGCTTATAATTATAATTTTGCATGGCATATAGATTATGTTTCTTTATGCTTTATATCTTATAATAAACCTAATTATGATCATGTAGAACAAACATCAATGATATAATCATGCTTCTTACTAATGAAAATATTGCATTTCATGATGGTTTTTCTTTCCCATATAAAATCTAGATGTCTAAATTTATTTCATTCAATTATTGAACACTTATTAATAATTGTTTAATTAAACCACATGCAACTAGATTTTTCGGCACATCCAAAACACATACTCTCTAGCATATTAACATACATTTAGTTTTCTATCAGCATATTTCTTGAACCTCCTTTAGGTGCAAGTGCTAGTATATATACCTCTCTATAGAATTGTCTCCCCCTCTATAATAACTTTTATAGCTATAAGGGGAGTTGAAATTTCAAATGAAATCAAAGATTCTTGAACTTAAGAATTCCATGGAACAAATATAAGTTGTATATAATTGTAATTTAGGCAAAATGATTTTAAAAAACTTCACTAGGTTTCAAACAAGTATTGAAAGCATATATATGAGCTTACATGCAAGAAAAAAAAGTGAGAGATGATGCTATAAGTGTAGTTGAACTTTCAAATGAAATCAAAGATTCTTGAACTTAAGAATTCCATGGAAAAAATATGTACATATAATTGGAATTTATGCAAAATGATTTACAACTATGTACAAGTTACTATAAGTTCTCACTTGAACATGTATACATGTACAAGTGAACTTGAAAATCAAGGATAAAATCTAACTCAAACATTTTGGTTCAACCTGCTCTTCAATAACATGTAGATGTTTTTGATGATCATCACTATCTAGTTTCCATTTTTTCTTCCACGTGCATGTGGAACTGCATGAAGATGTAGGGCAGTAGCAATTATTAGGTGACTATATTGATATACATTGTTATTAGGTTGATAGTCAACAACATGAATCCCATGTTGAACAACTTTGACTTGTTTTAGATATATCACTTGCACTACAACAGAACCTGCATGGTAAACATGAACATGAGGTAAGACATGTGAACATGTACAACATTTTCATGCTCAAGGTTTGTACAATATATATTTAATTTTTTAATGTAATGGACACATGTGAACACAATGTATATGTGTATTTTTAAATTCAACCTCATCTATGGGAAATAACATTCAATCGCTTGTTTTAGGTTGTGTTAGCTTATTCCTCTCTTATGTGCAACACAATAAATAATAGCTAACACCTTCTATGTTTCTAGGCTCTGCTATGAGTTCAAAAACATCTCCTGTACACCAAATGTACACAAAAAAATTATAAATGTCTCTAGACTTTAAAGATAATTAACTATATATATAATATTTAAATTATTGAAAACTTACACATGTAGCTTTTCTAACCAATCCTAAAATATGGTCATAATCAATTGAAATCAAAGGAATGTCTTCAAATATTTCTTCCTCATTTTCATCGCATGTTTTTGAAACAACTAGTACCACCATATCCCATTTACCAACATATCCAAGTTATTGGTTGTTGCATGCATGATCAGAGTTTCACACAATTCACTCAGTGCAAAAACAAGAGTAATCCCTTGTGTATAATGTCCATCTAGGGTGACTACCCGAACTCATAACACAATGCAAAGATATTGTTTTTTCTACCCTTTTGCATCCATGCATAGATCTTTTGTCCACACCTAGATACATGTAAACAACAAACTTATGTGAACAAACATATATATATATATTAAATTTAAATAAATTCAATTTTTTGAAAATGTAATTTATACATACCCGATATCTCCCAAAACACTCTATGTGGAATGTTTCAGTTTGTTCTTGAAGATGTGCCAACCTCATTTGATGCAAAATGTTTCTTACACCATTCAACAACATCATGTGCATTGTCTATACAATCTCTTGAATAACTCATTTGATGCTTTCTTAAAGCACATTTGATGCAAGCTCCTGCTCCATCATGCTCACCCTTCCCATGCCCACTCTAAAAAAAACTCCAAACATGTGGTATTTTGTAAATTTTATGATATCTAGATAGTGCATAAAATGTCCATGATGATTTGAATTGTGTTGCACATCCATCTGACCATACAAAATGATTTCAAATTGTACACCCTTACTTCTCAAATTCTCAAAAAAAATTGTAAAGCAATGTTGTACAAAAAGTGTGTCATGCTCTTTATCATCACTAATATAAAAGTGATATTCTTTCTTAATGTCTCATTGTTCATATGTACTCTCAACACCATCCAAATTTGATTGTGCATTTTGATAACATACATGAACCATAATAGTGATCTTCTTTGAAAAGTAATATTCTGATTGAATCTCCTTTTGATGTACAAAAGAGTAATTTTTTGCATAGTCAACTGCTGATAGAACTATTCCAAGTGGGAAAGTATCTCTCAATCTTTGAAATTTTTGTGCTTTCCACTTAGAAAAAAATGAATTTTTTGTGTATGGTTGTATCAATTTTTGAAAATCTTCCATAAATTTTTGAATAATAATCTCCTCTTCTACATAGTTTAACCTTGTGGATTCTTTCCCACAATTTGTTTGAAACTTTACATACTTGTAGGAGAGAGGGGCCCATAGTAGGGCAAGGACTAGTAGTAGGGATAGAAGTAAATATATATGGGCCCCACAGTAGAGCATTTAATATCTTCTTGTAAAACACTTTTTTTTCCAAAAAGTACATAACCTAACAAATCCTATGATGCCACATCAGCCAAACATGTTCAAGGTACCTAGTGCCCTGCTATGGTACCCTATGTAATTTTACAAAAATCATGCTAATGTGGCATCATATTTGATGATGTGACCCTAAAAACAATTTTTTTAGGCAGATGAGTTGGCAAGTAAACTGTTGTACAAAATTTATAATTTTTTGAAATCATATGTTATGAAATTAAAACTCGTAGGAGTAGGTTTCCCTACTACGGGCCCCTCTCCCCTAACTCTTGCAATTTACTGTCTTTTTTAGGTCAATATCTTCATTTCTTGAAGGAAATTTAGCCAAATTTCCACATGTTTTACAAATTCCTTTTATGCAGCTTATTTGAGGTCCATTTCATGATCACATAACATATCCTTTATGAACAAACTTACCTATTTAGGAGGTGCATTTTGAAAACCATAACTTTCTTCTCTCATATTTTGAAACACTTTATAGTAGAGATCAAATTCAATATGATAACAACAATAAGTTTCAAAAAACTTGTTTATCTTCACATAATAAGGCTTTAACCTTTCAAACATTATTTGCCCAATCTTTATATGAGGATATATATTACAAAAGTTCATATACATCTCAAGTTGTGTTATGTCTAGCCAATTTTTAATATGATTTTCATAAATACCAGGCCCAATCCTATGTCTCATAACATCCCTAGTATTTGATGATGGACGAGTCTAATCATGCCAAAAACTTGAGATCAAGTTCCTAACAATATCTTGAATCCTGTCAGAATGGGGAGATCTACACATAATTGCCCAATTTCCTTCTGAACTATCATCCAAAACCTTTCTCTTTTTCTCATATTTTATTAGTGTGGTTCTACTATAACCAATTTCAGCCGAAAGTGCAAACATTTTTCTTTTTCTTGCTATATCTTGATTTATAATATAGGTCAACATCACCCTTCTTGTAGTGGCCTTATCCACTGATCGATATCCTTTCCCAATGGAATCTAAACCCTTTTTAACATTTTCAACAATATCTTTTTGTAATTCCATGTGTTTCTTCTTATTTGATGCCAAATGTACACCCAACAATTGTAATGACTCTTTTAGCTCATTACAAAGAAGTAAATGTGATAACAATTGGGTTTTTTCAAGTGTTTGAAGATGACTAAAATGATAATTGATTATTTATAGATTTATTCACTGACCTCTTACTCTTATTTGCAGATTGGTCAGCATAAAATTTTAGTTTCTCCATATCCATCTCAAGTAAATGATCTAAGATTCTATAAGAAATTTTTTTCCTCGCCTTTTTAGCTAGTTTTATATGCTCATCCATACCAGTAGAAGAAAGTGATCCTGACCCCTCCCCAACATGCTTTTTTGAACTTGGGCCTCCTCCCTATCTTCAAGGTACATGTGTTCTTCAGTGGATTCATTTGATCCAATATCTAGATTTTTTTGATTATCAAGGTCAAGAAAGCTTGCAATATGAACTTAAATAGGTGAATGCAAATCTAAAATATGTAGATTAACCTTTAGCCTTAGTGTGAAGAAAGAATGAGAGAGAGAGATAGAAGAATCATAACACATACAACAACAGATTTATGTGGAGAAACCCCAAAGGGAAAAAACTCCACCACCGAAAGAGAGGCAAGTATATTACTAATGCTATGAAATATTACATGCAGCAATAGACTTCTCTTATCATCCCTATAAAATCCTACAACACCCTGTTACCTTGCAAACCTGCAAAACTGAATTGAATAACTCTAGCTCAAGGCCCCTATTTAAAGAGATTTGTGAGGATGAAATTCACCATGGTTTCACCAAACAATAGGAAGAAATACCACCTAGAAAAACCCATAGCTCCCTTCATGAAATGGTCATGATGTCCTAAAAATAGCCTCTTATAGATGCTCTTACAGCTGTCATAAGGCATAACTTATGCATGAGCACTTGGGGTCAAAGATAGCATATTTTGTCATAGGAATTTGTCATACTTGTCATAGGAATCTGTCATACTATCATAGCATCTTATGACAACTATCATACATGTCATAGATGCTCTTACAACATCCTAACAACCTCATTCTAGAAGATTCCAAGTGGGACACCTAGCTATTTTTTCCTTTTCCTAAATGACAAACGGTAACGGTAACACTACATTTACATTGTCTCTTTCACCACCGTTGGTTAAACGGTTTCACCTCTTATGGGTAAATGTTGTAAACGCTTTAGGAGAATAATTAATTAAATGGATTTACAAGGTTGATGGCACCTAAATCCTAGCATTCTCCCACTTGACATCATGCATTTTAAATTACACCCATAGAGATACAATTACATAGAATTAAGTACAATGATCAAGGCCCATGGCCTTCCTACACCAAGAGAACTTTTCCATGGTGACTGGCTTTGTAAGAGAATCTGCAACATTATCCAAAGTGTCATTTTTTTCAATCAAGACCTGTCCATTCTCAACCATTTCTTGCACAAAGTGATACTGAACATCAACATGTTTATTACGAGCATGGTACATAGGATTTTTAGCCAAACATATGGCACTCTAACTATCACATCTGATCCTCACTATCCTGCAATCAAAACCAATACCATTACCAAGTCTTTGTAACCAAACCACCTCCTTAGAGGCATGTGTAGTAGCCATATACTCTACTTCAGTTGTGGACAAAGCAACTGTAGGTTGTCTTTTACTCATCCAACTTATTGCACCTCCAAACAAAGTAAACACATAGCCACTAGTGGACCTTCGACTATCCAAGTCACCTGCCCAATCTAAATCAACAAAACCCTATATGTCCAATGACTTATCAACATTGTCAGTACCATGATAAACCAAACAGTAATTAGACGTGCCTCACAAATATCTAAATACCCTTTTAACAAAATTCCAATGTTCTTTACCAGGGTTAGACATAAACCTGCTTAGAACTCACGCTGCTTGGGCTATATCTGGTCTAGTACAAACCATTGCATACATTAAACTACTGATAGTACTAGCATAAGGAACTTTAGAAATTTCATCAATATCATCATCCAATTCAGGACACATGTCTTAATTTAACTTAGTACCAACAGGAAATGGAATATTTACTGGTTTACAGTCCTGCATATTAAACCTCTACAAAATAGTGTTAACATACTTACTCTGACTTAACCAAAGCTTTTTGTGAACTTGATCCCTAATAATTTCCATCCCAAGAATGTATTTAGCAGTCCCTAAATCTTTCATATCAAATGTGCCAGAAAGCTGAGTTTTAAGTTCCCTAATCATTTCCTTATTGTTACCAATGAACAACATATCATCCACATATAAGACAATAATCAGTATCTAATCATTAATAATTTTAAAATAAACTCAATGATCCTCTTCACTTCTAACAAAACCCATCTTTAATGCAAAAGCATCAAAATTCTAGCACCACATCCTAGGTGACTGTTTCAAACCATATAGAGACTGTTTTAACCTGCAAACCAAGTGTTATTTTCCTTTCACAACAAAACCATTAGGCTATTGCATATAAATTTCTTCCTTGAGATCCCCATGCAAGAAAGTAGTTTTAACATCCATTTGTTCTATTTCTAAATCATAAGCAACAACAATCGATAAAAGGAATCTAATAGAAGTTAACTTAGCAATAGGGGAGAATATTTCACCAAAATCAACTCCCTCTCTCTGGGAGTAGCCATTGGCCACTAATCTGGCCTTGTACCGTTCCAACTTACCGTTTGCACCAAACTTCTTTTTATATACCCACTTACAACCAATGGCCTTTCTTCCTTTGGGAAAACTAAAAATATCCCAGGTGTCACAGTTTTTCAAAGACATCATCTCATCCTGCATGGCCTGCATCCAAGACTCACATTCTTCTGAAGAGAGAGCCTACCTAAAAGATCTAGGTTCATCATCAGTACAAATCAAAGAAAATTTACAACGAAAATCAGGTGGGCTATACCTGTCAACTAGATTTTTTTGTCTTGTGGACCTTCTCAAAGGTGGAGTAAGAGATTCCTCCTCATGTTCATCCTCATTGTTTTCAACTTCTTTTGTTACAACAGATTCTTCAGAAATCTCTTCTTCTTCTCCATCTTCTTGTCCATCTCTTTGTTCTTCCACATGTGCATCTTCTTACTTAGTTTCAAAATGCATTGTTTTTTACTTTTCCTTTGGTTGCTCATCTTCAAAGTTAGCTCTAAATTCCCTAAAAATAACATCTCTAGAAAATATCATCTTTCATGTTAGTGGATTCCAAAGTTTATAACCTTTAATATTTTCACCATAACCTACAAAGATGCATTTATGAGATTTGGGATCCAATTTAGACCACTTCTCTTTAGGCACATGAACAAAAGCCTCACAACCAAAGATCCTTAAATGTGAAACTAAAGGATTTTTACCCAACCACATTTCATAAGGTGTTTTATCAACAAGAGCTTTACAAGGAGATCTATTAATTAAATAACAAGAAGTACCAATAACTTTTGCCCAGAAACATTTATCTAACTTAGCACTACTTAACATGCTCCTAGCTCTTTCGATTAATGTGCGGTTCATTCTTTCTACTACCCCATTTTGTTGGGGTGTGTAAGGTGTAGTCTTTTTCCTAACAATTCTTGCATGTTTGCAAAACTCATCAAATTCCTTAGAACAGTATTCACCCCCATTGTAAGATCTCAATACTTTTATCTTATAATCTGTTTTCTTTTCAACCAATGCCTTAAATTCCTTAAATTTGGTGAAAAATTCAGATTTTGTATGCATAAAATAAATCCAAGTATATCTTGAGTAATCATCAATGAAGGAAACATAATAACGTGATCTACTCAAAGAATCTATATCCACTGGACCACATACATCTGAATGAATTAGTTCTAACAATACATTAGCTTTATTAGTTCCTTTAGTAAATGATGACCTGTTTTGTTTACCAAATACACAATCCTCCATGAAATCATTTTTTACCAATAGAATAATCAGAAATACCATCTACTGGTTTCTTATCAAGTATGGTCCTAAGACCTTTTTCACCAATGTGACCAGTCTATGAGTACTAACATATACATGCATTTTTAGTGCCTAGTTACAAAGAGGAGTTACAAAGTAGAGGCATGTAACATAAATAGATTCTCTATCGAGATCAGCTTTGCTTAACCACCAAACCTCCCTTACCATCCGCAGCCAAACTTGTCCAGATGTCACATTCATTCGAGAATCATTCAACTTGGAAACCAAAATTAAACTTTTAGAGATCTGGAATATGCAAAGAGCATCATCAAGGATTTTAACCCTCCATCACTGAAACCTGGCACCTTTCTTCTTAGATGTCTTTGTGGCAGTTGTCACCCATAGAAGACCTCTCCTCCATCATATTCTTTGTATGTAGAAAAAAACTCCTTATGAGGAGTCATATGGAAGGAAGCACCTGAATCAATAAGCCAAGCATCATCGCAAACTATGTTAGCTAAAATAATCAAAGCATCAAAATCTCCATTATCAGAGGACTTTTCATGGAGGAATCTGCATTCTTTTTCTTATTTCTACATTCCTTCTTCACATGTCCCCGTTTACCATAGTTCCAACACTCCACTATGCTCTTTCCAGGAGTCTTAGATCATCCTTTAGACTTATCCTTCTTCTTATCCGCCTTTAGCCCCTTTCTCCTTGGGCCTACCTCACACATGCAAGGCATCTTAGGAGCCACTATGCATGGTCTTTCTCCTCATCTCCTCTGAAAGAAGTATGGGAATAATATTATCCATCTTAGGTTTTGTACCACCACTTGTTATAACAAAAATTAAATTTTCCCAAGATTCTAACAAAGAGAAAGTCAATAAAATACATTTATCCTCATTTTCTATTTTAACATCACTAGATGCAAGCTAAATTATAATCAAATTAAAAGCATTCAAATGTTCAGCAATAGAATCACCATCCTTCATCTTTAATGAATATAAACATGGTTTGAGATACAACTTGGTAGACAAACTCTTAGTTTGCTATATTCACCTAGCTTCCTCCAAAGCTTGTATGTTGTGTCTTCTGAAGAGACATTTAGGAGGATAGATTCAATGAGACACAACCAAATGGTCCCTCGATCCTTCTTGTCTAACTTATTCCAATCTTCATCCGACAAGGTTGAAGTAGATGGCTTCTTATCAACTAAAACTGGTAACCATTGATCTCTCTCCTCAAGTCCTCCGCCTCCTTCCATCTAAGTAACAGGGTGCCATTGAACTTCTCAATATCTTGTGAGGTGGAGGCCATAGTATAATCTTTCAAAATCTACAAAATTCTATACCAGCTCCATAACAAAACCTTCCAGCACTTTAAAGGAAATAGTTTTCATGTAACAAAACTATTACCTCTGATACCAAATGTTGATTATCAAGGTGAAGAAAGCTTACAATATGAACTTAAATTTGTGAATGCAAATCTGAAATATGTAGATTAACCTTTAGCCTTAGTGTGAAGAAAGAATGAGAGAGAGAGATAGAAGAATCATAACATATGCAACAACAGATTTACGTGGAGAAACCCAAAAGGGAAAAAACTCCACCACCGAAAGAGAGGTAAGTATATTACTAATATTATGAAATATTACATGCAGCAATAGACTTCTCTTATCATCCTTGTAAAATCCTGCAACACCCTGTTACCTTGCAACTTGCAAAACTGAATTGAATAACTCTAGCTCAAGGCCCTATTTAAAGAGATTTGTGAGGATGAAAACCACCATGGTTTCACCAAACAATAGGCTCCAATACTTCCTCACAAAACTCACGCCTCCCTTCATGAAATCATCATGCCACCCTAAGAATATCCTCTTACAAATTCTCTTACAACTGTCATAAGGCATAACTTATGCATGAGCACCTAGGGTCAAAGATAGCATATTTTGTCATAGGAATCTGTCATACTTGTCATAGGAATATGTCATACTGTCATAGCATCTTATGACAACTATCATACATGTCATAGATGCTCTTACAACATCCTAACAACCTCATTCTAGAAGATTCCAAGTGGGGCG